>CM053399.1:25106548-25260252 GCA_028644305.1 Xerus rutilus | reverse complement strand
ACTATGTTACATGGTGATCTCTGCTCCTGTCCAAGTCACCAAACATGTCAATTTAGATAGATCAATGAAAAAGCAACAACTGTTTTCAGCATTATTAAAGTGCACTATACCTGCTATAAGTCTGAATGTTGGTTTCCTCCCAAAATTTATATGTTGAAATTCATGTTCTTCCTCACAATCTAAGATGGCTGCTAAAGATGCAGACATCATGTCCACATTCCAGCATTTGCACATAAGACCTTCCTTTAAGTCCCATGTGTCAGATGGCCACACCTAGCCATCCATTCTACAGGCCATTCTGGGCAAATATATTAGATATTTTATTAAAAACAAAAAAGGGGAGCTATCTAGTGGTCTCTACCACAGTCTGCCATTGAAAACCTTTTTCAAGCAAGTCTCAGCCCAGCTCTCAAATGTTCCTTCACCTACTTACAGTTCTGAATTCTAGCCCTTGAGCTCCTTTACTCACTGTTCTTGAAATATGCCTGGCACCTGCCACCTCCTTTCCATGCCCTGGGCCCCCTGGAAAGCGTCCAAGCTTCCTGGTGAGTCTGAGAGGCTTTCCCCCGCTTCTCCCTCCCATACTGAGCTCTTCTGGCTAGGACGAAATTCCTGAGATCCTCACACTCCCTGGCCCCAGGTTGTTCTTGTTGTTGTTGTTGTTAACAAGTTTTTTTTTTTTTTTTGAAAGACCTGAGAAGCTTAAATCTTTCCCTATTGATTTTTTTACACATTGAAACCTTATCCCCAGTCCTGCCCTCCTTCCAGATTCCCTGAGGACTGAGCCCCTTACTCAATGAACATTTATTGGCCTCCTGTCTCACTTCTGGTATTGCACTCTGTGTTGGGGACCTCACATGAGGTAAGAAGCAAGGCCTCTCCTCAACATCCGATTTCTGGTTTTAGAGCTTGTGTCTGTCATAAAATACTTCATAAATTTCTGTTGCTTTATTGGGGAATAAAAGCTGACATTTATTTAAATAATTATTACTTGTATTCATAACATATATTAACTAATGACTATTAGGCACTATGTTGGTCTTTCACTTCATTTCTTTTTTCTTTTTTGGTACTAGGGATTGAACTCAGGGGCACTCGGCCACCGAACCACATCCGCAGCCCTATTTTGTGTTTTATTTAGAGACAGGGTCTCACTGAGTTGCTTAGCGCCTCGCCGTTGCTGAGGCTGGCTTTGAACTCGCGATTCTCCTATCTCAGCCTCCCTAAGTGCTGGGATTACAGGCTTGCGCCACCATGCCCAGCTATCACTTCATTTCTTTCTTTCAACAGCTATGAGGCAGGCACTGTTGATTTTTATAGCTACAGATGAGGCACAGAGAAGCGAAGTTACTTGAGCAACGTCACATAGCTAGTAAGGGGTGGAGCCAGGATTCAAACCAGGGAACTTGATTCCTGAGCTGAGGCTCTTAGTTACTATATTAAACGGGCAATTGGAGGCCTGCCTGGTGGTGCCTGCCTGTAGTACCAGTGGCTCGGGAGTCTGAGGCAGGAGGATCGTGGGTTCAAGGTGCTAAACAACCTACTGAGACTTTGTCCCTAAATAAAATACACAATAAGGCTGGGCATGTGGCTCAGTGGTCGAGTGCCCCTGGAGTTCAACCCCCAGTATGTCCACTCCCCCAGAAAAAGGGAAATTAGAAAGTAGGGCTGGCCTCATGATTTAAAGATTTACTGGAAGCGTGGACTGTGCCTGCCACCCAGCCTCAACAGGAAGCTTTGTTGAGCCAGGATGCCCTTTTCGCTGGGAGTGCCCCTGGCCTGGGCACTGCCACCTATCACTCCCCATCTGAGTCAGCTGTCACTCATTCCCTCCCTTCACTTTTGATGGTCAGATCCCACCTGGAAGTGATAAAAACCAATTTGACTGCCTCTGTGTCCCGAGGAGGCAGTGTAGCTTGATCTCATCTGGGGTGGCCACTGGATGAAGTCACTGAGCCAAGCCTGCAGTCTGGGTGCCTCCGCTGAATCTGGCCACTGACAGTGTTTTCTTAGCTCCCCTCAAGGTTCAGCACTGTGTTTTAATTCCCAGTCAGTATTTACAAATTAGAAGATATTGCTCAGAGTCTGTTCTCTTGAAAAAAACTAAAGACTTTGGAGATGCTGGGTCTGCATGCTGTGGGCTCAGGCTGCCAGGTTCAGGTGGAGCTCGTGTTGTGTGGGGTTGGCACAGTCCCCTCCTCCCTACTGCTTGGACACCAGCAGCTTCATTGGTTGTCTTTAGTAGCTGCCACCAATAATAGCAATAAAACCAAGGGCACATGCATTTTATTCTGTCGGGCACTGTTCTAAGGGCTTTGCTGTTTTTTAAAATAATACTTTTTAAAGTTTGGGGTTTTTTTAGTTACACATGACAGTAGACTGTATTTTGGCATATCATATATGCATGGAGTATAGCTTCTCCTTCTTGTGGTTGTACATGATGTGGAGTTTCACTGGCCGTGAGGTCATATATGAGCACAGGAAAGTTCTGTCTGATTCTTTCTACTTTCTTTCTTATTCCCATCCTCACTCCCTTCCCTTCATTCCCCTTTGCCTAATCCAATGAGCTTCTATCCTTCCCCCACCCCTTATTGTGTGTTAGTGTTCACGTATCAGAGAGAACATTCGGCCTTTGGTTCTTTGGGATTGGCTTATTTCACTTAGCATGAGAGTCTCCAGTTCCATCCATTCACCAGCAAATGCCATCATTTCATTGCTCTTTATGGTCGAGTGACATTCCATTGTGTATATGTGCCACATTTTCTTTATCCATTCATCTGTTCAAGGGCACCAAGGTTGGTTCCATAGCTTAGCTATTGTGAATTGAGCTGCTGTAAACATTGATGTGGCTGTGTCACTGTAGTATGCTGATTTTAAGTCCTTTGGGTATAAGCTGAGGAGTGGATAGCTGGGTCCAATGGTGGTCCCATTCTAAGTTTTCTAAGGAATCTCCATACTGCTTTCCAGATTGTTTGCACCAATTTACAGTCCCACCAGCAATGTATGAGTGTGCCTTTCCCCCACATCCTCGCCAACATTTATCATTACTTATATTCTTGATAATTGCCATTCTGACTGGAGTGAGATGGAATGTCAGGGTAGTTTGAATTTGCATTTCTCTAATTGCTAGAGATGTTGAACATTTGTTCATATGTTCATTGACCGTCCATATTTCTTCTGTGAAGTAGTGCTTTGCTTTTTGATTCGCCACTGTCACCTTCACAAGTTTCCCTGACTCTACAGATGAGGACACTGAACCCGCCTTAGTGGTGGAAGGTCTGGGACCCACACCCACATTCTGGCTTCATAGTCTTTGCTTTTCAGTCCCTCATGGTCACCGCTCCATGCAGGCATTGCAGTCTGTGTCCTTGCTCTAAAAGGAGATGGAAACAAGGAGGGGACCTGCCCCTGCCCCCTGTGCTACCTAAAGCCGACACATTGAAAATATAAAGCCACACAGCTGATTTCCTATGCAAAGGACAGGCAAGAAAAGGCTGTTTTTCCTTATTGTACTGAATAAAGTTGCACTAGGGAGCAGGGTGCTGAAAGGACCCTGGGTGAGCACTTGGCAGTGTCTCTGGGGCCATCTCAGAGCCAGCTGTGGTGGAGACAGCCTCCCCTTATCTCTCTTGGAATGGAGAAAATTAATTAGTTTTATTCGGCCTCCATCCAACTCTCACTTGAAACATTAGCCCATAAATAAGTGTAATCTGTCTCAGTTCCCAAATCTCTCTGAGGAGCTGATAGGGTGGGAGGTGGGTGGGACTACAATACCAGGCCAGACAAGCATCTTGGTCCTCATCCTGGTGTCCACAGTGATTGCCCAGCCTGCCTGAGCCCCCCTGGGCTGCCAAGAGCACAGCCTGAATAAATGGAACCTGTCACACATGGAGAGATTAATTTGATCTAGTTATTTGCCTCATAGCCACGGGAAACTGAGCCCTCTTCCTACGCACGTGCTCAGCTAAATTTCACTTGGAAATCTCTAATTCAGAGGCAGCAGGAGCTTCGCTGATTCAGGTGGGTGGTGGCTGTCCTGAGACCACGCTGGGAGCAGATGTTCCTTGAGCACTTCCATGTGCAGCTCGAGATGCCACAGTGGGCCACCCTGGAGTGTAGTTAGGGTGGTGGTTGTAAGATCCCAGACCAGGGAGCTTGCATGTGAAGAATATGGGCTGAATCCGGATTCTCTGGGGCTAACTGGGACTGGGGGTCACAATAAACTGGTCATTAAGACTACCCAGATCCCTGGAGCTCCCAAGTCTGAATCTGGTCAAGTGACTATGGGCAAGTTAACCTCTGAGCCTGTTTCGTGAAGTGTAAAATGAGAAGGATAATACTATAGAGTTTATGCCTCTCAAGAATGTCCTGAAGTGTCTCTGAGATCAGGTGGTGGCCGGAATTTGCTGAGAGGCCCTTCCCATGAGGCGGGCTTGAGGCCAAGTGGCCTGGCTTTGTGGACTGCCCTGCCTTTCCTTGAGCTGAGAGTCCAGTGGGCTTAGTGGGTGGGATCTAGTGTGTAATGGCTCTGGAAAGTTGGGGTTCTTGTAGAGGTTAAGGGTGGAGAAGAGAATCACAAGAGGAAGACACCTAGAAGAGGAAGGGAACACTGAGTGACACTGGGAGGAGTCAGTTAATGGGAACTGGTTTGAGTTACTGCTGTACGGTCTCCACTGTGATTCCCTGCCTACCTGTCCATCTCTGCACCACATCTTCAGGAATGTTCCTGAATGCCTGGGTGGAGGCAGATCTCTTGGGAGGATGCAGAAGACTCTGGGGAACAGGCAATGGAGGCAGGGTGCTTAGTCTACCAGTCGTAGGCTAGAGAATTCCCCATAATAATGGCTCCTGTTTTTCTTATTATTAGCATTCTCTTATTATGTAGACTGGTTTTATCTGTGTTATGGTTTGGATCTGGAAAGTGACCCCAAAGGCCCATGTGTTGAGGGCTTGTTCCCCTATGCAGCATTGTTTAGATGTGGGGATTTGGGGAAGAGATTGGATCATGAGCACACTGACCTCGTCAGTGAATCAACGCAATGAGGGATTCAAAGCTGAATGGGTCACTGGGAGTTGGTGGAAACTGTAGGAGGGAGAACCTAATGGGAGGGAGTAGGTCCTTGGGAACATAACCTTGGGGGCTAGATCTTATCCCTGGCTTCTTTCTCTGCTTCCGGTTGCCACAAACTGAGTGCCTTTGCTCCATCATCCCCTTCTGCCGTGACATTCTGCCTCGCCTGAGGCTCAGTGCAACAAAGCCAGAGATCATGGACTGAAACTATGAGCCAAAATAAACCTTTCCTTCTCTTAAGTTGATTTTCTCAGGTATTTGTCACAATAACAAAAAAATCTGTCAACACCAACCTGGAATCCCAAAGCTGAAAACCAGTGGGACAGTCAGCAGGGAAACATCTGCCCCATGAGAACAGAGGACTGTTGTTCCAGCGTACCATCCCTGGAGAGGCTCTGCATTCAGCAGAAAGAAATCACTTCAGGAAATGCCAGGCGAGCCTTGGGCAGCTCTTAGTGACCACTAGTCCTACCTCAGGAAGATGTGGCTGGTCCTCTGCCCCGATCGGTTCTTCGCAGAATGAGAAGAATGTCCACCCTGATATCTGAGCTGAATACTTTCTGCTTTAATTTCTCTGATAAACCTCCCTCAATGGAGGCTTCTCAGAACACCAAAGTAGACTTCTTTCTGGAATTCCTCAGGGATGGTGAGACGCAGGGGGTGCAGGATGGGCATCCTTTCTTGTCCTCAGAGCCTGAGGTGCAGGGCTGTCTCCTGTTTTCTGACTGGAGACCCTTTACCACCCCCACCTGCCCCCCATTATTGGCCACACTATTGGAAGGAATGGAAAAAAATAAATTCATAACACACAAAATAAACGCTTCCTCTAATATTGGGTGATTCTAGCACCTTGTTTTCCCCTATAGTCTCTCTTTAACATCCTACAGATATATATATATATATATATTTTTAATGCCAGTCATGCACCAGGGACTGAGGGCTGGGCACTGGCTAGAATGGCTTTAGAACAGAGTTCAGAAAGTAAAGTACTGGGGGGAAGGCAGAACAGTTTTATGTTTTGATAGACAGCATAGTTTTGCAAAAGGGATTCCTAAAATGGCAACTCACAACCAAGAATCCCAATTCAGCTTGAAGGACTGATGACTTCAAAGGCGACTAGTCCCCAGGACAATTCCCTCCGGGTTGTGACTAGTTGGTATGATTTGGCTCAGAATACCACGTTCATCAGAAATACATGTAGAATTGTTTCAAACATTTAGAAAGGAGGGAAGGGGGAAGAAAAGAAGGAAGGAAATTCTAGTTCAAATCTGTAAGGAAGTACATATAGGAAATGCAAAATTCAAAATATGAAGCTACTTAGAATTTTTGCATCTGACTTCATAAACACATAGTTGTTGAGTGCTTGCCTGTGACAGGACTGTCTTTCTTGTTTTACAGGTGTTATGTGTGCAATGACTTAGAAACACTTTAGCACAGACTGTGAGATATTAGTGAATGTTATTTGAAGTTGCACCCATGGGCAGCTCCCATTGTAAGCTGAGATGATCAGTTAGCATTGTCTCAAGAAAGCCTCATTCCAGAAGAGCCCATTTAAAACGCTTCAGGGATCTTAACCTTCTGGGAAAATCCAATGTTTTGCTAATTAGCAAACTAAATGTCAGAAATGGGTTTTCATTGGTGAAATTATTAGCATGCTAATAGGCATAATAGATATTAGAAGGGGGCTCTCAATTGCTATCTGTGACTGATATTCAAGACTTGTGGATTCATTAAATTGTTTTATTACTGATACTTCCACCAGATGTGCAAAATATGTAAGTCGTCTAGACCCCTGTGTGGCCCTCTAGGTATTTAGAAAATATCTTGGACCCTGAAGCCAAGTGTCTGCAATTCAGTTTCTGAAATGTTTCAACTGCCTTGAAGATTCCTCCATGCAAGGTGGAGGTTGGTCTATAAAAGGCAGTAAGCAAGGACTTCACTGAGCAAGCAGAACAGGCTGTAGAAACCCACATTATCCCTGCACATTTAAAACAAAAATTAGCTCTTGTCGGTGGAAGATTTGGTCCAAGGTTTGCTTCCTTGGGTTATGAGAGCAGCTAACCTACACCCATCAAACTTGAGAGTGGCTTCTATCACTTACCAAAGTGAACCTAAAAATTGTACCTGCGCTTGACGTACAGGATCCTCATGGTAACTCTGTGATGTAGGTACTATTGGTAGTATGTCCATTTGCTTTTGGGGAACCAGATCTGGAGAGCTTGAGTCACCTGTCCAAAGACACAGAATTGGGATGTAAATCTAAGTCCTTTGATTCTAAAGCCTTGTTCTTTCACCATGCAGAAATAAGTTTTGTGATGTTTTTCTTTTATTTTTTATTAATATTTGTGAGGATTAAACCAGGAGCACTGTACCTGTGAGCTACAATCCTGACCCTTTTTATTTCTTATGTTGAGACAAGTTTTCACTAAGTTGCTGAGGCTAGCCTTGAACTGGTGATTCTCTTGCCTTAGTTTCCCAAGTCATTGGTAGTATAGATGTGCACCACTGCGCCTGTCTTTTTCTTGATTTTAAATGTATCACATGCTCATAGGAACATTGGAAGATGTGTGAATGTATAAAATTCCACTATTCCCAGAAGACCAAAGGGAGCTTTGCTGTGTTGCTTCCTGACTTATTTCCCTGCATATGGAGTTGGGGCAGTTCAGCACTTGTGGGGCTGAGTCTTGCTTACTTAACATGTTATGCTCATTTCTTCATATCATGAAAGATTCTTCATTACCATCATTTTTTAAAGTGAACATAATATTTCATCTGGTGACTACGTCATGCCACCTGTTGCTGGACATTTTTACCTCCTTCTGATTTTTTGCTATCCCCGGCAGCAACAAGATGGCCATCTCTGAGGGTAATTGCTTGTTTACTTGTCTTATCTCATCAGGGAAGATTTCTGGAAAGAAAAATTACTGGATCAAAGGGTAGGTATACTTTAATGGACTTTATGAGGCATTAAAATAGACCACAGTATATTCTGCCTTTGCAAATAACAGGATGAGCATTACTTTCCAAGACAATGATCAAAAGTCAACAAAAATTAAAACTATGAACATTTTGACCAAGAATGGACTGACCAGAGGTTGATATATATAGTGCTAGTTTTTTAACCAGTAGGGGGCAGCACAAATTCCAACAGAGTCACTCCTTGGCCATCCGATTTGTAAGTTTTGTAGCATTTTTGCCAACCTTGCTTTGTTAAAATTTAGCAGCAACAGAGTCATCAAATTTACCGGCAGGAGCCAGAAAGGAAAATCCAGTTTGCAAAGATTTACAGCTTTCAGAAATGTTCCGGAAGACTGTTCCAGATGGCAAAGGGCTAGAGAGAAAGGGTCTTTCCAGTGTGCCTTGTGCCGGAGGCTAGGAAAGCAGGTCAGGGTGAGAGGGTGACAGGAAGAAATGTGTCCGCTGGTGGGATTGATGGTGGTGTTCTGTGCCCAGTGAGCGCTGGCCTTTGGGCTTGGGAGTGAGTTTAATTTCCCAAACAGGATGGCCCAAGGAAGAAGGGGGCACGTGACTGCCAGCCTGAGGAAGACCTTCAGAACAGCAGGCATAAGGTCAATGGTGCAAAGAAGGGACGTATTAATGAATCACAGAGAAATATGCAGTGCCTTGAACTTCTGAGGAGGGGCAGGAAGCCTTGGTGGGAAGCACGGTGGCCATGCACCTGGAGCTGGGCTTCTAACCAGGATTGCGCACCCCTGATAGCATCTTTGCGACATCTGTGCACATCCTGACTCAAGCAGAATTTATACAGAAAAAACAGACATTTTATTTGAGGGGAGAAGCTCTATAGTTGTCAGAAGTCTATGATCCCAAGAAAAATCAGGCACACGTAATGTGTGCTTCTTCCTTTCATCTCCAGGAGCAAAGGTATCTTCTCCCCTGAGCCTAACTTCTGCTCTGTCCCCAAAGACCTTTTGCCCTGTCAGTGGCAGAAAATCCTACTGGATACTGTGGTGGGTGGTGACAGAGAACAGAGGCTCAGGAAAAGCTCTGTGGCACAGGCGAGCTGGGAAGCTTCCAGGTGAGTCTATGAGGAATTCCAGGTGGAGACAAACCCTCTTCCCTCAAGAGTCAGGCCACACCCAGGGCCACCTATATGACTACCTGTTGCAGAAGTTTACAGTGGGAGTAGCACGTTGGTGATTACGGCTATCTTTTTCTTCAGGTACCCATGGGTGGCTTCATGACTCCACTTTCTTGTGAAAGATTTAAAAAAATAGATCTGTATTCCAGCATTGCCCATAGGGGGACGAACTCTGAAAACAGTCTAGGTGTCCATCAATAATGAAGTCATAGATTAAGCACTAGGTCGTTTATATTATGGGAGAGTAGGCAGCTCTTAAAAGAGTGCTTAATCTGTATGTGGTGACCTAAAGGGTACCTGTGGTATTTCCTCAAGTGAAAAAGCAAGTTGAAGTGCAGTGCATAGGACAGGGGTAGGCAAACATTTTCAATAAAGGGCCAAATGGCAAATATCTTAGGCTCTGAGTATCACATGGCTTTTGTCATGACTACTTCTCTCTCCCATCATAGTACAAAAGCAGTACAGACAATATATAAAAGAATAGGAGTGGCTGTGTGCCAATAAAACTTTATTTACATAGGAGTGGCTGTGTGCCAATAAAACTTTATTTACAAAAGCAGGCAGTGGACCAGATTAAATCTGTGGGCTGTAGTTTGCTGACACTGGGCATAGATTACTATGTTTTTGAAGAGAAGCTTTGTGTATTGTGGATGTTCTGTAAGGATAGGCTCCAAGCTGCTAATCTGGCTATCTTGGGGAGTAAGAGGGTGGGGTGGGGAAGTAATGATGATGCATTTTTCTCTTTATTCATTTCTGTTTTTTTTTTTTAATTTGAAATGGAACACATTTATTGTTTTTGTATTTTCTTTTTCAAATTCCTAAAATGATGTCTTCCAGCCTTGGGAATTCCCAGCCGTATAGACATGACTTTGCCCATGGAGTGGGGAAGTTTCAACTTGATATAAGGGGGTTTTGGTTCACCACAAGCTCCAGAGAAACTAGTTGTTGCTAAAAACCCAACCCAGTTTGAGATGATGGTATCAAAAGTTATGATTTTCTGATTCACAGGGGGACAGTCCCACTGTTTGGGGCACTATTCATGCCACATCCTCCTGGATGTGGTGTTGGATGTGCACTGAGCCACTGCTGTCTGTCTCCTCCCATTGAGTAGCCACCAGGTTACTGGAGGAAATGAGATCTGTATAGGGGCCTCTTTCTAAAATATTCCAGAAGGAGCTGGTCTCTGCAGGACTCAGGAGTTGAGAACAAAAGTTTCTATTTATTTCAAAGAGAGATTTGTTGTAAACAGACCTGAATTTGCACCTTAGGGAAAGTTTCTGACTCCATCCACTTCTCTGTCTTCCCCTTAGTAAAAGAGAGACGATAAGAATAATAAATTGTGATGATGATGATGATGGTGGTGGTGGTGGTGGTGATGATGATGATTATAATAATGGGTCGGGGCTGTAGCTGGGTGGCAGAGCACTGGGTGGCAGCAGGGTGTCCAGAATGCTGTAGGCCTTGGGTTCTATCTCCAGCACATGTAAAAACAATAACAAATAACAAGAACCTTTCACTTGGTTTTAAGACTCTAATGAATCACTACACATTTAACATTTTTTATGATGCATGGAACAATGAATAAGTGTTTCATAAACGTTAAGTTTGCCACTGGGCTGGTTCTTACTGTGGTGGTTACTGCAACTGCTGCATTGCTTTCTCATTTTACTCCTCACCTGTTTGGATAGGTTCACCCCCGTAACCCAACAACATTTTGCTTCATGGTCTTCAATAAAACCAAGCCGATGCCGTGGCCACATGGCTTTCTCTGGGTAAGGTAACATGAAGGTAACATGAAATCCCAAACCTAGAGTTCTCGCCTCCCCATTCTGCACGTCTGTCTGACTCCTATTCCCGTTAACTCAAGCCCTGCCTCTTTTGAGCACATGATGTCTCTGCTCAGAACCTGGGGGCACTTCTGTCTGCCTCGCTGGTTTGGGCTGGTGATTCTATGCTGTATGGCTCTGCATGGTAAATGGATCATTTTGCATAGGCGCATCATGGCCAAAACTGAAAGAAAGATCTTAGAGAATTAGGATTTTTGTCTTATACATTTTCATGTGAATGACTCATTAAAAGCTAGCAATGGATGCCAAGTTCAAGGAGATTTCTGCATGTCAGATATAGAGCTAGGTGTCTTCACATGGAATTAATATTTAATAATATCGAAACACCCTATGAGATAGATAACCACATCCCACTCTGTTGGGGAGCAGTGGGACTCAGGATAGGAACCAAGTAGCTCAGGAGCACTCGGGTATAGGGAGAGGACTGTTCTTTCCTGTCCTCAGTGCAAACAGAGTGTCAGCTCATGGTGAATTTAGGGTAAATATGAAGAAAAATACCTTTATCACTTCTCTTTCATGAATTGAAGGTTTTAAAAATTGTTATTTCTAAATGTGACTAAGTTTAAAAAAAAAATCCGTGAGTCTGCACTTACCCCTTTCTGGTGTCTGTTTACCAAACAGGCTGGAACTCACCTGAACTGAACCAGGGCCAGTGAGGGAAGAGAAGCAGGAGGCTTAGTCGGACCCTGGTTTCCTGTGAGGAAGTCCAGGGACTGAACTCCCACTTCCTTCTGGTCGATTGTTCACGAGAAGGAAGGCAAGGGGGCCTTCTATTCTTTCTCCAGAGCCCTCGAGGTGCCTTCTTTGGAAGCAGGAAAAAATGAGCTTTCCCCACCCCACACCAGCATATTGGAGGCAGATCTCCCCCTTCTGTGTGGATGGGGGGCGGGGCAAGGGGTTGGGGGACTCTGGTGTGAGTTCATGCAATTTCCTTTTTTCCTAATTGACAGCAAGGACGCACAGCTTCTGATCCTCACTTTTTAAATTTGTACTTTTTAGCTCATTTTTTGGCTCCCATTCTTTATGAGGCACTGTGGGCTGGTCCAAGTAGTAGTAGCAGTGCCTCCTGATGCCTCCAGGTTTCTGGACTCACTCTTTACTTCGATAACCAGAAAACCATTATGAGACCTGTCCATCCCCTCAGAAGATTCAGCAAAGGGGAGAGCCCAACTCCATCCTGAGCTCCTGCTGTCTACTTTTCTCCATCGAGCTCCATCTTCATGGATGCTGATGTCTCTGGGAGCTCTCTGCACCACTTCCCCCAACCCCTCCCCTGGGAAAAGTAGATAAATTGAGTTCCCATGTATGTCTGGGCTAATGAAATTGCACAGCACACTCACTTGCAGTTGAAAGCACAGACCTTCAAATCTGACTGCCTGGGTTCAAGTCCCAACTGTGCCTCTTGCCCACTGTGCGACCTTAAGCAAGTCACTCAGCCTCTCTGTGCCTCAGTGTCCTCACCTCTAAATGGGAGATAATAAATAGTACCTGTTAATAGAGTTGTTGTGGGGATTAAATGACCTAAGACTTCCAAGGCATTAGAGCCATGCCTGGCACAGTGTAAGCATTAGATAATCAGCTATCCAGTGACAGCACAGCGTCTTGGGTATCTCTGCCTTTGACCTGGCTGGCTTCCGCGTGGCTGGAGCTCATGACCACCCTTACCCCAGAGAGTAACTTCTTTCATTTTTCTTTTCTTTTGTGATTCCAGAGCCACTTTAATATGCTTATGGCTGAAAGCTGAAAGGGGAAACATGGAAAATTCTTACGTTATTATAGACAACACTTTTACCTTCTGTTATTGCTACTTCCTCATTCTGGCCTGAATCTGAGAACCATGCTTGCCTAAAAGCTTATCACCTCATTTTACCAAACAAAAGATTGGTGCTGTCCTCCCCAGCCCGTGGGACATTTGGTGCACACCCCTCCACACACCATGTACCCACAATGCAGAAATGACTATGACCAGTTGTATTTTTTTTAAAATAATAGTCTTCACTTTCTTACTACACAAAGATGAATCACAGACACAGCCTTTAAAGAACTTCAAATTGGGAGAGAGAAAGGATGTACACGATCAGGCCTTCAGGTTCTCTGTGCTGAGTCAAAATAATATGGAGGGAGACAGCCTCAACTGGCTCCCTCTAGGGAGGGGAGGTAAGGCATGAGGCGGTCAAAAGTGAATTCCAAACTTCTATGTCAGAATTAGCATGGTCAAACACACAGATGGACAGATGGACAGGCACATGCCTCCTCACATTCACCCAACTGCACCTCTGAGAAGCAATGTAAAAAGCTTTTGCTATTACAGCCCTCAAATTCCTCTTGGCCTATGTGATACTTAGACATACTGTATGCACGCCGACATGTAGATTGTTTTTCTCTCCCTAAAACCTGTGGGCTGTTGGCTGAGGGGAGGCCAGGAATCAGGACTTGTAAACTCTACTAGCTAATTGCTGAGTGTTCAGGACTATGTCCCACGGCTAGCACGCTCTCCTAGCTGCAGGGAAGGGGTGGTGAGAAACTATGAGAGGAAATTGGAAATCAGTGCTGGAGTGGGCAAGAAGAGGCTCTGCTGCCAACTTCAGAGAAACCTCCAGGAGCAAGGACACCGCAGTACGAGTTCTCCAGGGGTGATGGAGAGAAAACACACCCTAGATCACATATTAGGGGTTGTGGGAATCGAGGCCACACACTCCTGAATCTCTCAAGGCCCTGGAAAAACAGAAACCATTGGGAATTTCTTATATTTTGGGTGGTGACAGTGAGGGCCTTGGGATGGGGGGAGTTGGTGAGGAAAGGAAAGGAGCAATTGCAAGAGGTTCTTAGTGAAAGCTTGACTTGGGATTGGGTATGATGCCGAAGGACAGGTTTACAAAATAGTTCAAGTTTCAGAATTTGTTAAAATTAGAGTTTTAGAACCAGAAGGGCTTACATCTTCCCTTCCCCTATCCCTTTTCCAGATGAAAAATTGAGCCCAGGGAGGTTAATTAACCTGCCTATAGAGGTAACTCACGTTAGTACTTGGTTTCAGGGCAAGAAGTCAGATCTGTGGATCCCTGGCCCTTCCATTCAGATAAGAGGGCGACGCTAACCCTGGGCTACAGAGCTTGGTACTCAGACAAATGGAAGGGCTTATTCATCTCTTGTCCACCTCAACCACCAGGATACTAATCTCAGTGAGGGGAAAACTAACAAACTTACCTGAGCTTTCTCAACCTTAACATTATTGATGTTTTGGGCCAGAGAATTCTTTGTCACGAGTGATGGTCAGGAGCACTGTAGGATGTTTAGCTGATTGACATCTTCTCTCCCCCATCCCTGACCCTACAAGCTGTGACATGTCTTCCATCACTATGCCTCCAGTGGGCTCCGGCATCACGTGGTTGAAGAAAACACGAAAATCACAAAAATCAAAGCTCTTTTGTCACTTGCTGAGATTTAAATAATTAATAATTTTCCAAATAGTCTTCAGAAAGGCAATTTGTTCATTTATTCCACAAATATGTGGAGTTCGTGTACCATGTGCCTGAACAGTAGGAGTCTTTAGGGAGACAGGCGTAGAGGAGAAGCTCTCTAGAGAGGTCAAGTTCAGGATGCTGTGAGAAGGAATTACCAGGAATTCTAGACTCCCACAGGGAAGGAAAGATGGGAGAGACCAGAGAAGACAAAAGATTCACAGTGGAAGTGACCGCAAGGCCAAGGGCATTCTGCTGCCATGGTCAGCCTAGGAACCGAGTGACTGGGCCCAGGCCTTTGGGGTTAGGTGTACTTGTGTTGGGATTCAGGCTTACTGTGACTTGGGCAAATGGCTTCTGGCCCTCAGTTTCCTTGTCTGTAGAATGGATCGTGACAACAGTCACCTCTTGATTGTTTTGGGGATTCAGTGAATGACGCATGTGAAACAGTGCAGTGCCTAGGACCTGGTCTGTGCTCAACAAACCTGTAGAAACTTCTCCGGTGGACTTTTGGTTCTTAGTGTTTTAAAATTAGGAGCCAAGTTTTGCTTTCAGCACAAGCACATCGATACCACCAAAGCTTAGAGCAGGTCACCGGGCAGTTCCTTTAGTTTTGGCCACCTGTCGTCCCTTATTAATGGTATGCTGGTTGTGTCTGTGGTCAGTTTTGAAGTATCATAAATATTACTGAGCCCATTCTTTCTGGTATGTGCAAAAGCAGTGAGAGAAATGTGCCAGTTAAAAGAGATGTCCTTTTATCCTGAAAGCGGAGGTCATTTTTCAAAGTTGAAAGTGAGAAAACACATAAAGCTGCACGTGCCTTTGAGGGGAGGCGCTGGGTGTGGAGATGATCACACAAACAAAATGCTTAGAAATGAGCTGGCACATGGTAAGCACCCAAGAAATGTCTCCTGTTATGAATATTATCATGCAGAACAAAGAGGACCTTGTACAGCAGATGGAAAGTGCTGAGCTGATGTCCAAGATGGTTGGAAGTACATTGCAAGGACTTTCACCAAGATCCCGTGAGCTGGGGAGGGTTATGTTCCCATTTTACAGATATGGAAGCTCAGGCACAAC
Organism: Xerus rutilus; assembly: GCA_028644305.1. NCBI lineage: Eukaryota > Metazoa > Chordata > Mammalia > Rodentia > Sciuridae > Xerus > Xerus rutilus. Next base: position 25,244,694 of record CM053399.1, on the reverse strand, counting down.
TTGTCCATGGGACCCAGCTAGTCAGTGGTGGAAACAAGACGTGGGCCAGGCAGTCTGGCTCCAGAGCCCATGCTATTTTTAAGTTAAAAAAAAAAAAGGTTCTGTATTATTTTACGGTGACTCTCACTATAAAGGAAATAGGGTCATTGACACAGAGGAGAATTACAACCAAGGGAAAGCTGTATGATTGAACAACAAGCACATCATTGATCCTTAATTGGGTGGCTTCTGCGAAGCACTGGGATGGCAGCCAGGCAGCAAGGGCTTAAGGGACTCAATGGAGGTGAGAAAAGGGAGACCACCAATGCATACCTCACTCCCAGGAATGCGGCACTGCAAAGAGCAGCCACCATGTTGAAGATTTGGCTTTTTATTCTCCCCAAGGTGATGGATATGCAATGGAAGTAAGGAAATGGGGCTGGTGGAGGGAAGAGGTTGAAGATGTCGAAGAAGGAAGAAAGTTATTGCAAACAGGCATCTGGGTGGGGAGGGTGTTTGGTGCACTGGTAGAAGGGTTTCAGCTACCGGATGGAGGATTTGGAGGAGCTAGTTGAGGCTTTTAAAAAAAATTGTCCCCAATAAATTGGTGGTGATCCAGTAATCTGGACCTGCACTGTCCAGCAGACTCCCTTTCTTTCAGTGTGGGTGGTCCATGATCTAGTTGTTAGATTCGATCCCAATGCTGCCATTCAAGAGCTGTGTGATCTTAGGCAGAGAAGTCATTTCATGTCTCTGGACCTATTTCCTCATGTGTAAAGTGGTGAATTTGAAATAAAGATCAGAGGGTCTTTTGCATTTGCAGCAGTATTAGCTCCTAATGTGAACAGAAAGCTGTCTTGCCATTTTAGGGGAAGGATTGATTAATCCTTATTGGGAGATTTGTCTTCAAGTAGGAGAGTGACCACACTGACTTTCCTGTGTAGGAGAAAGAGGTGATTTGACCACAATTGAAACAGAGTCAGTAATTATATTTATAAATGTGTGTCATGTTCACTGAAATGGATTCACTTGTCTGGATTCTGAAGGCATTTCCTCAACACTACAAAAACCTTATTTCCTTTACTGATCACATACACATCTGAGTCTTGGGGATGTCACGAAATGTTGCCGGCGTGTTGCTGTAGGGTGATGTATTGCTGTTCTTTGAACACACCCAGGTCCATCTGTTACCAGTGGGATTTTTGATCTCCTAAGTGGCTTGTTCCAAGGAAAGAGGACCAAGTGGTGCCTCGGTGTTGCCTGCCATCAGCTGTTAATGGTGTTTAAGTGGAATTTTCCCTCACCATCAGAGCTGTGCAGTTCAACTCAGCCAGTGCTGAGTGCCTGCCATGGGTAAGACACCAAACAGGAAAATGGGGAGTATAGATGTCAGTTTTGCTGATCAAAGCCTGTGACCACAAAAAAACCCAGAGCAGGAAACCATGACAAATATCTGACTTTCTGGTGTGCAGCCACTTGGAACCCAGTAGTGCAACTCATTAGCTCAAGGAGTGTGCACGTGTGCACATGCGTGTGCGTATGTGTGGTCAGTGTGGAGTAATAGGTTGAATAAGGGGAGAAGGTTTTATGGTGGACACCTGGGAAAACCTGTGTACATTATGCTTTTATCTTCTTGTGTACATGTTATCACTCAGGAACACTTAGACCTACTGGTCCAGTAGTGTGCATGCTCTCTCTCTCTCCCTTCCTCTCTCTCTCTCCTAACTTCTATCATCTTGTGAACACCAGTTGATTCATGATGCAGGTAGACCTCTTCAACAAGTTTGCCTGTGGCCAGGGACTGCTGGGTAGCCCTTGGGGAGTGTGCAGTCACACAGGGGCCCCTCCTCAGATAGCCTCTGAGTTCTTTAATGCTCTGCTATGGCCATCTTGAAATTCGTAATGACTTTTGAGCAAAGAATGCCACTGGTCCTCACAAATTATGTAGCTGATCTTGGTAGCTTGAGACTTTTTCAAGGGTGGGGGTCCATGAGTTCAAAACTATTTTAGTAATAATAATAATGTTATTTCCCTTTTTCATTGTCATTCTCTCACACAAGTATACAGTGGGCTTTTCCAGAGGTTACCTGATATTGGCCTTGCAGCAGATTGAATGCAGAAGCAACTCTGAGAACCTAGCTATCCTTTCCGAATCCAGACAGTCAAGAGATTTGCAGAAATGGACAAACAGTGCTATTCTTCTTGCTAGATATATTTTGCTTTTGGAAAACCTAACCATTTCTCATTAAAAAACAAAACAAAACAAAACATTTTTTATGGGCTAGGGTTGTAGCTCAGTAGTAGAGTGCTTACCTAGCACATGTAAGGCACTGGGTTTAATCCTCAGCAACACATAAAAATAAATAAATAAAGTTATAAAAAAACACATTATTTATGCTGATGTGTGATGCATTTTCAATTTTACTTTTAAATGAATTAATAAGTCATCATTTAAAATTTTTCTCCATCGTCTAGGGAGGTAGCTCAGTGGCAGGGTGGTGTTTAGCACACAAGAGAGGTCCTGGGTTAGATGCCAGCTCCAGAATAAATAAATAAATGAACGAAGGAGTAAATAAACATTTTCTCCCTTTTAGTTTCTTATATGTTACATATTAATAGATACAACTCAGGAAAACAGAAGCCTTCAGGCCTCCTACTAATTTTTAAGACGGTAATGGAGTACTGAATCTATCAAGTTTGACAGTCATTGCTCTCCAGGTATTTATTATTTCTGCCAGAGGAAAATCGGTTGTGGGAATGTGATAGAAAGATACAGTGTGTTTCTCTGTATTTGTTCATTTTGGTAGAGAAACCAATGCCCACTAAAGAAATGAGAGGAAGAGACAGCCTTGGCTGTAACCTTGAACTTGCGCAGGTTTTCCCATGGTGTGGCCTAGCACAAGTCTCCTTGTTACTTGCTTTTCTCTGTTGTAGAAGTTTCCACGGGGCAGGCTCTGGGTTCTGCCCAGCCCTTGGGGCTTTCCAAGATGGGAAGGTTGCTTGAGAGGCGTCTAGCTCATCTTCTCTTCCCTTTAGAGGATCTTGCTTCCTGGTGGGGTGAGGCGAAGCGGGACAGAGGACTCACCGAGCAGAGTTGGATATGAGGTTTCTCCCATTTTGGGGATGCCAGAGGTCAATCAGGAATCTTTTCCTTTATCAAGTAAGTCCAAAGGCACAGGGCTAAAGACACAATGATTGAGTACATAAAGGAATGAAAAAGGAAACACAGTGGCATCAGCCTGGAAGCAGGGAGCAGTCACAGATATTCCCATCCTGTGTAGGAGAAGCGGGCCACCAGCCAGAGCCTGAAAAGAGAACTTTCTCCCAGTGATGTCCACAAGGGAGAATGCTTCCAACAGGGAGGGCCCCGGCAGGGTGGGAATGGGAATCGCCTGTTCTCATTCTCATGACTCTGACTCATTGAAACAGATCCTTCCCTTTCCTTTTTAGGGCCCCTTTCCTCCACTTTCAGCACCAAAGTGCTGACATGACTTTCCCCCACTTACCTTTGGAAAATCCATGTTGTAAATGAATGAATGATAGGTGTGTGGCTGTTAATAGCCTACCACATTGCCCTCGGAAAAGAAACGAGAGGACTCCAGAGACAAGACCTTTACCCTGAGAAACAGATATCCAAGGCAGGGCATTTTATATGTTGTGCAAGTGGAATTGACATTTTAAGGAAAGCATGTTTTCTAGTATTTATCAAACCATGTCTTCGATTTTAAAGGGGAATCAATTATGTCCCTCTAAACATTTTTTCTTCTTTGTTCCCACTTTTCCTCCTTCCTACTGTAGAAGGCTTTATGGGTCCTCAGTTATATTCCAGGCGTTGCCTAGTTATTAGGGATTCAAAGATAAATAATGTGATATCATCAATTTCATAATCTGTGAGTGGAGACAGGAAAACTGATCGTTGGGATAGGCTGAGGCCTATGCCATGAGGGAGAGTATGCCAAGCACTCGAGCAGCCTTCCTAGGATAGAGAAGCAGGACGGTCCTTTGACCTGGCTCCTGGGGGCGGGGGGAATGTGGGTGTTTTAAAGGAAGAGCAAGAGGGCTGGGCCCAGTGGCACACACCTATAATCCCAGCAGCTCAGGAGACTGAGGCAGGAGGATCATGAGTTCAAAACCAGCCCCAACAACTTGGCAAGGTCCCAAGCAATTCAGCAAGAACTTGTCTCTAAATAAAAAGGGGTTGGGGATGTGGCTCCATGGTTAAGTGCCCCTGGGTTCAATCCCTGGTACAGGAAAAAAAATGTGTTGAGGGGAGCAAGAGAACAAAGTGCTGCAGGTCCAGAGAGGTTAAGTAACATGCATGGTTCCTGTGGTGTTTTATGTCAACCTAGAGGCAGTACTGGGACAAGTCACAAGTGGGGTGGGGGTGGAGAAAGAGCAGCTGGAATGAGGCTGTGGTCAACTCCACTCTCCATTCCTTTACTCATCCCAGAAAACAGGAAAGGGAAGCAGACATCTATGGACCAGGAGAGAAGCGAAGGCCAGCTCTGAGCCATTAGTATATTCATGCCACAAGTTCTCTAGCATATGCTCATGGAGCACCTGCTGTGTGCCAGGACTGGCGTCTAGACAGATGGCCTACTATACAGAGTTCACCGATAACGTCATTTCTGCAGAGGCTGCACATGAAGCCCCTCTTTGCTTCCTTCGAGGCCCATCTGCTAATAAATGCTCTGACTCAGGTCTTTCTCCTTTCCTTCCTCCTGCTCCCTTTAAAGATGCGAAAGAGCAGGGCACGGACCCCCAGGCAGGTTTCCTGCATGGGGAGAAGGAGGGGTCTAGCTCCCAGACCAGCAGAATAAGCAAGAGCACAGGGGACAAAGGGATTGGGTCCCCTGACTGCCAGCCTTCCTTCACCTGCTGACACTGGCTGAGTGCTTCATCTTCCAGAAACAGCTGGGCCCAAGGAAAATGGCCCACCTCCTTCCCGCTGCAAGAATGCCAAGAAACAATCAGCTATTAAATTCTGGTAGGATGAACAGGAACCCATTCAGTCAGGAAATCTAAATTGAACAGTGATTAAGTCATTCAGCTGCCTGGCCCCGGTTAACTTCCAGGACTACAGAGGGCTCTGCTCTCCTCTTAGAGGCCATTTTTAGCCACTGAACTTTAGAGGATATTTCACTTTTTTAGGAGTCACCTGTATGTTCTAGTCAGGGATGGGTAAGGCCACTGACCAGGGAGGCAGGATGCCTGGGTTTGACTCTTAGCTCTGACACTTGCTGTGTGACTTTGGGCAAGTTGCTGAACTCTCAGTGCCTCAGTTTTCTCATCTGTGGAATAGGAACAACAATAGCAGTAGTGGTGGCCCAGTGTTGTTGTTGATTATTTTAAGAGAATAAAATGAGATGATATTTGTGATGTACTTAGAACTATGTACAGTAAGCATTTAAAAAATTAAATTCATAAAATATACACATTTAATTTTCCACCTGGGGGTAAAGTACTTGCCTCTGTCCTTCCCTTCTGTCAAGAGTGTCTGCTACTGGCCTGAAAGAGAAAAATAACGGTGGGGATCAAATCGCTTCCCTTCAAAGCCTGATTCCACCACTTGGAAGCCAACTCCCCTGACTTCTCTGCTCCTCAGTTTCCTCATCTGGAATATAGGTTATAATTATTACCTGTTTCTTAAGATGGTTGTGGGGAATGAGGGCTATAAAGTTATTGGCACTTGATAAGTGCTCAATACATTTTAGCAATTGTCATTGTTAGGCCCTCAAAGAAAAAAGTGCCACATAAACACAGCAATTTTGACTACACTCTGTCCAAAGTTAACCACTGAGACGTGTGCCCAGATCCTTGTGCTACTTACCACAAAGCTTGGCAGCTAGTCATGGTGCCAGGAGCTCAGCGGTTCTGTGTTTGAGGTCTGCTCTTCTTGCTGGATGTGTGATGTTGGGCAAGTTAACATGGCCAAAACCCAATTGTTTTCTTGCTCCTCTGCCTTCCTTCCTTTCAGGAGCATTCATTGAGCAGCTGTTTGGTGGAGACATTGTGTGAGGTTCTGGATGTCCTTGACAAACAGCTCTGTGCTGCTGCACTGTGGTCCAGCTGTGAGAATTAAGTGGTTACTGTCTGCTGGTGCCTGGGCTAGTGCCTGGAACCCAGCGTGCATTCAGTAAGCAATGGCTGCTCATGCTGATTTACTCTCAATTGTCCTTTGATCACATCTAGATTAGGTCTAGTCTTTTCCTCCCCTGGAGGAGGTGGCTGGTTCTTACCATGTGGTGCTTGAGCAGGACGCGGAATAATTTTTCAAGGTCACTCATTCTGTTTCTGCAGTACAAAGTGAAGCAGGGATATTTTTTTTTCCCTCTGTAAATTTGGAATACTATCAACAGACTAGTCATCCAGGAAATTAAAAAGCAGAAAGCAGAATCTGCCAAGTAGACTCAATTAAGATCTCCCCTTGATCTTATACAATCCTAGGCCTTTTTCAAAGCAAATTTCACTGACATGGAAGTCTTTTTGTCTGAACACATTTCCCAAGTTGTGTTCTATAGGGTGCTGTTTTCTTTTCTTTATTTTTTTCTTAAATATGTTTTTAGTTGTTGATGGACCTTCATTTTATTCATTTATTTATATGTGGTGCTGAGTATCGAACCCAGTGCCTCATACATGCCAGGCAAGTGCTCCACCACTGAGCCGCAACCCCAGCCCAAAGGTGCTGTTTTCTTAAGCTCATACTAGTATTCCACACACAAAAAAATTAATTATTGCCAGTTTGTTTTCTGCAGACCACCTCCAAGGTCTTAATATACTAATGCATATTATGATTTTGCATGCTGTATTTCTGAGGATTATTTGATGAAGGAGATGTTTCTCCAGTAACACAAGCAGCACCTTGCAGTATTACCCCACCTTAGAAATGCCCATCTAGGAGGGCTAGCTGGATGCCATTGATGAAAGCCAGGTCGAAATATTCAAACTCTAGTAACCTGAGTGGGATGTGGAGGAGCAGGAACAGAGGAGACGTTGAGTGATGGACAAGTCTGTGTCCCGGTCAGATGAGAACTGTCCCCAGTTAAAGCTAGAGAAAGAACAGAGAGTTCTTTGTGAAGGGTAGCCATGCACTCAGCTGGCGTGGATCACCTTGACTTAGTTGGTCATGCTAGGATTGCGAGTGCAGTTGTTCCCCAGGGATGGGGCATCTGTGCTCTGCTCACTGTTTGCTCCTGCAGATTTTTCCTGATTGACTACATACAGTGGGTGGATGAATGAGAATACTTATCTTCCTCCAACAGCTCGGTAACTTCCTCTTCCTAAATTGAGAAGCCAAGATGACTGAAACTGGGAAAGTACTTACAGTAGGAAATAAAACTGTATAATTTGTGGTTATTTTTACTGTGTGACCTTGGAAAAGGATTGAACCATGTCTTTGAACCTCAACTTCTTCTTCTGTAAAATGAGAGTGGTCATAGAACCTGTTGATAGCATTGTATGAGGATTGAAGTTCTGCTTGCAAAGTTTCTCACACGATTTTAGCACATTGTCTGAGATTAATATTCGTATCAGTTGTATTTGTTGCATATACATTTGTATTTGTGTATGTGTGTGTGTGTATGTGTGTGTGAGAGAGAGAGGGCTGGGAGGGAGGGAGGAAAAAGGAGAGGGAGGCATATGCAGTGCTTGAAGTATAACATGAATTCCATTTTGCAAAGGAAGATTTAGATTAAAATAGAAAAAGAATGTATTTCCTACTAATGGTATCTCTCCACCTAAAGAGATAATTTATAAATGTGATTCTAGGCAGAGCTATTGGTTTTTCTAGGAAACCAATATCAGTGATTATACATGCACACATTAGTATCTTATTGTATACATCAGTTTCTAGAGAATTTAGCTACCAAAGCTTACTTGGTATGGGATGTACCTTGTGGGCATATTATGGTACCCAAGACACTAAATCAGTGCTCAGAGGGTTGTGTGGTGGGCTTTGACTCTGAGGCAAGAGACCCAGATTGCCTAAGGGATTTTGATCAGGATCCTTGACCATATCCCTTAGTGGATTAAAAAAAAGGAGGTGATCAGTAAAGCCATGTCCCCGAATGCCCTCTTTCTGTTCCCCAAACCTAACCAAGTTAAGGGAACAAAGAAAGTAAGTCTGGACTGGAATGTCCAGGTGCACATTATCTCAAAGGACACTGGCTTTCTCTTACACACGCTAGAACCTAGGGCAGGTTTGTGTCATCTATAGAAAGCTACATTCTTGCATGTACATCAGGACAGTTGCTCGTTGGGATGCTGGTCAGACAAGCAAACTAAGAAAACTAATGCTGATGATGCCTAACATGAAACCTCTCTCTCAGAGATGATTGGCATGGAATTGGGGCCACTGTGGAAAGGATCCAGGTCACCCATCCAGCCAGCTGCCACTGGACTAAGGGCACTGAGGGAAAGAGGCACTGCTTGGCAGAGCAGAGTGAGGGAAGGAGATACTGTCTGTTCAGCCTTTCACCGCTGGACTTTACCCATAAGCATTTCTCAGCAAAGCCTTCTATTGGCTGTGTGCTGTATCTGGGTATTTTCTTGAGTCTCTCAGCAACCTGCCCCATTGTCTTGACACTGCTGGACTGTGGTTGTGACATCTGGATGAGCTATCCTTGCCAGAGTTCTTTCACAGTAGATTTCAGAACTCCTTATTTTCCTCCTCTTACTTTTTCCTTCCTTTCTTCTTCCTCTCTTTCACACACAGTAAATAGAAATACATTCTTATTTATTCTTGTTGATCCCATTTACCTTTGTATATACACAATGCAGATTAGCATCCTCTGTCATGGTTCATGCTATATTTGCATGATTATTCTCCTTATTATCCCCTAGTAGGCAGGGTACAAATGCTAAGCTTTACTTTCAAGATTACCTTTTTATTTCCATATTCGTGGGCTACTTATTGAAGTCTCTTTTATATTCAATAGTATACGGTATTACAATACATTTGAGAGTATAAAGGCAGGCCAAATGTATGTTGACCAAATTAAGGATAGGGTATATTAATAGGGTTTACCATAAAGGAATTGGGGTTATTTATCAATGGAAACAAACATTATAGGCAATAAACACTACAAAGATTTCTTGTTTTCAATGTTGTGCCTAATTATTTTTCTTTTGCTACCTCAAAAAAGACAAGAAAAATGAACTACAATGTACCAAGCACCATACCAGATATTATGCGAAGCTCTCATAAAGCCTTATTTAGGTCTCACAAAGTCACCAAGAGACAGGTCGTTTCTGTGACTGAGACTACAGTGAGTGCAATAGAAATGGAGACCTCAACTGAAAGCCGAGGTTTGTTCCCTACAGGAAGTAGTTATTAACTATAAGGTTTGGTTCATGCAAGAAGAGATGACTATTCTGGTCTGAATATATGGGCTTTGAAGGTCAACCTTACCTGGATCCTGGACCCTACTACCTCAAATAAAAGGGGCCTCTCAGAAAAACTAGGCCAAGTCAGGCTTCATGGCAGCTGAGACCAGAAACTTCTTTCTCCTCTCCACCTCCCTTGTCTCTGTCTCTGTGTGTAAGAGACACACCCGGGGGTAAGACTTTTCCTGTGGGATCCTTGCTATCTGAGAATTCCTTCATGGAAGGAGCGAAGAAAGAAAAAGAAAAGAAAAATTCGGGGTAATGACCATGCCTAGTTCAGGTGTTTTGCTGTACACACACTGGGAGGGTAGAGGGAGACTCCTGCATGCCCCTCATGGGAAGGAAAGAGGAAAGGACACCATGGGGTCTGGCCCAGGCCCTTCCTTCCCAGTGACAGGAGGGAGGCAGAGTGGGGCTCCAGATTCTAGTGGGTGGATAGGAATGGCAGTGTCAGCCATGGAATTTGTGGTGAGATGTTCTTATATTCTCATGCAAAGAGGGAAGGGAGGGTATCAAGTGAGAGTGAGGGATGGAGATACTGTCTGTTCAGCCTTTCACCGCTGGACTTTACCCATAAACATTTCTCAGCAAAGCCTTCTATTGGCTGTGTGCTGTATCTGGGTATTTTCTTGGGTCTCTCAGCAACCCGCCCCATTGTCTGGGAGAAAATTTGGATGGTAGAGAAAAGATGGTGGAAAAGGGCAGTGTGGACAGACCAGAGACATATAGGTGGGTGCTGAGGGACATTGGGGCCCAGGAGAGTGTGAAATGATTTTTGGTGGGTGGCAGGGGTACCGGGGATTAAACTCAGGGGCACTCAACCACTGAGCCACATCTCAGCTCTATTTTGTATTTTATTTAGAGACAAGGTCTCACTGAGGTGTTCAGTGCTTTTGCTGAGGCTGGCTTTGAACTTGCGATCCTCCTGCCTCAGCCTCCTGAGCCACTGGGATTACAGGCATGTGCACCATGCCTGACCATGTGAGTTGAATTTAAAGTAAAATGAGGCGGCATGTTTGTATGAAGTTTTTCAGTCATGTCTATACCAGGGTGTATACAGGGATGGAGTAGGAGGAGAATCTATCTGAGCAAGGCTTTGACTTAGCAAAGCAAATGCAACGAGATGAACTAAGGGACAGGGAGTCCAGCGTGTATGCGAGGGTGTTCATATAATAGTGGAATCTCATCCAGGTGAGGCAGGAAGCGAGGCCAGGAGTGGGGTGAGCAGCTATGGACTAAGGTAGGGTACCCCAGGGGAGATGAAGGTTAATGGAATTCAGAGTACTAGAGAGAGCGACCTGGAAAGCAGGGAGGTGTGGTTAGATAGTGGGAGAGGATGTCAATAGGAAAGGACAAGGTCAGGCCCGACCATGAGAGGAAGTGCTGACCATAGATGGAGGATAAGGTCATCTCGGGGCTGAGGTTGAGGATCTGAGCTGCCAGGATATTGGAAAGATTTTTCATGGATATTGAAACGACCAAGAATTACGACAGGAGCCATATCTAAGAGAGTGACCATAAAAAAAGAGTGTCCACCCAGGAATCTCCAATGACCACAAGGGAGGTAGTAAGTAGAAGGGTCTGATGATTTCCTGGGAATTTCTAGGGAGGGATGGTGGTCTGGCAGGGCCAAAAATAACAAAGAAGACAAACAATTTACCCTTCAGTTCAGGGATGCAGGGAGTATTGGAGAGAAATTCCCACCATCTGAGATGATTTGGGGAGATAGGCCCTCAGGGCAAAGCCAGAGTTCAATTAGAGCTCTGATTCTCAAAGTGTGGTTCAGGGGCCACAAGGAATCTCCAGAACCCCATCAGAGATCTATCAACCCCAAAGCTGTTTCGTAGAAATACTAAAATCATATTCACCTTTTCCATCCTCATTTTTTCCACAAGTACCCAGTCCTTCCTGAGGTTATGTGATACATGATAATACAACAGACTGAATGCAGAAATCTATCTATCCACCTACCTACCTATATCTATATATCTATATATCTCTTTATATATATATTTGGTACCAGGAATTGAAACCAAGGATGCTCAGCCACTGAGCCACACCCCTAGCCTTTTTATTTTTTTATTTTGAGACAGGTCTCGCTAAGTTGCTTAGGGCTTTGCTAAGTTGCTGAGACTGGCTTTGAACTTGGTGATTTTCCTGCCTCAGCCTCTCACGTCACTGGAATTATAGGCATGTGCCACCATGCCCGGCTCATCTCATTTTTGAATGTCCTGAGATCAAACTGAGAACCCCTAAGTTAGAGCAAAAAGGCCAAGGAAATGTTCCAATAAGAGGCTGAAGTCCAGGGGATTTTGCTGGTAATGGGCTATGGGTTCCAGTGAACATAATAGAATGTTTTTTGAGAATGGGTATGGGTTGAGAGACAGGTCAGAAAGGGTATAGAAGAAAAGCCCATCTGATGACAATCTAGGGGAATGGAGAGAACCTTGTTTACTCTGTTGTGTGTGTGTGTGTGTGTGTGTGTGTGTGTGTGTGTGTTGATTGACAGCGACAAGGAGGAAAGTCATAAGGGGTTAGTTCTGATGACCTCATGGCAGAGAGGTGATGGGACTATAAGTGTTCCAGGAACCTGAGAGCATGTGGAGCCACTTCTGCTGGAGCAGGATGAAGCCAGGAGGCCACTCATCTTACATACTCTGTGAGTCCCTTAGCTTCAGTTCTTTGAAGGGCTTCTGATGGGCAAACTTGATTCAAGTCATAGGATAATTCACTGCTCCACCCTGAAGAGTCAAAGGTATGTGATCATTCCTAGAGAAGGGGTATGATGCAGGAAGTTATGCCCAAATGCCTTCTATAATGACTGAGAAACACTTTTTCGGTGGATAACTTTCTGTAGTTACTTGGACTAGTTTCCATTCAGTCCAGTGTGGAGATGGATTAAGTATGTGCTGACTTGACATTGTGATGATCCATTGTTGCTCCAACAAGAACACCTAAGTATCTCCCATGCCCACTTACCTTTCCTTGCACAGCCGATCCATCATAAAATCCTATCATCTCCAATTCTATAATGAATCAAAGTCATCATTGCACCAAAGCTAGTCATGCATCACGATGTCTTCCCTGGGCTACCATAACCACCTCCTTAAAAGGATTGCTGGTCCTCACTTCTGCCCTTTTTCTAGTTCATCTATCACACATCAGTCACTGAGATCTTTCTAATGCAGAAATCAAGTTGCATTAGAGTAGTCCCCCATTACCTGCAGGGGATATGTTCCAAGACACAAGAAGATTCTGGAAAGCACTGATAGTACTGAAGATTGTGGTTTTGTCATAATTGAAGACTAGCTGTGGATGGTTTCTTTCTCCTTTGTCAACTCTTCATCTCTGCCAGAAATGTGGCAGCAGCTTCTTTATTGGCAGATACAGCTTCTCACATAATTTTTATATTTTTCAATTCAAAGCTATTCCTGAATCTGTATAACCAGCCCTTACGTGCAGTAAATGGCTTAGTGTCAGTCAATTTAGGAGTCCCTTGCTAAAGTCATCCTATGGGCTCAATGCTTTCTGGTCACACACTGTTGTCAGTTAGGACACTTTTTCTGTTCTTGTCTTCCACCTACAAACTCAATCTCTCTTCCATCTTAACTAAGCACTTAACATACATCATGGCCATAACTTTTGTGGTTTGAGGTACAATAGCAAATGAACACAATTTTTGCCCTTTTCTTTAGAAGTTCACAGATAGAAGATTCATATTTGCTATAGACCTTAGCAACCTAATCATACAATTTTTTTTCTTTCCCTATTAAGATTGAGAACTTCCTTCTTTTCACTTAACAAAAGCACTTTATGGACTCTCTTTGGCATATACAAATAGATAGCATCACTACTCTTGTGCTTTGGTCAAGGGTTTCTTGAACATGAGCAGTGACAATCCATTTGATAACAGAGCCAGCTGCTAGGTGACTAATGGGCGGATAGTACATACTGTAGGGAAATGCTGGGCACGAGGATGATTCATGTCCTGGGTGAAACGGAGCAGGAGGATTTTACATTTCATTATGTTACTCAAAATTATCTGTGCAATCTACAATTTATGAATCATTTATTTCTAGAATTTTCCATTTAATATTTTTGGACCATGGTTTACTGAAACCATGGAAAGTGACACCACACAGAAGAAGGACCACTGTACTTCCTACCTGTGTTAGTCAGCGTTCTGTCACTATAACAAATGCCTGAAACAGTTGACGTACAGAGAGAAAAGGTTTATTTTGGCTCATGATTTCCTTGGCTGACAGACACCATGGCTTCTGGGCTTGTGGCAAGGCATCAGATCATGGCAGCAGCGTATGGTGGGGCAAAAGCACTCAGTTCATGGATGGGAAATGAAAAAAAGAAAGAGGAAGAGACTGAAGTCCCACAATCCCTTATGAGGGCGTGTTCCCAGTGACCCAGGGACCTCCTATTAGGCCCCATGTCTTAGCACCACACTAAGCCCAATAGATCCACACTGGGTACCAACCTTAACCACATGGACTTCGGGGAACACTCAAGATCCAAACCATAGCATCACCCAAAACCCACCATGGCTTTCTCATGATGGCCAAAATTCCTTACAATGACCTGCAGGGTTTTATCTGATCTGCCCTGGATCTGTTCCTCAGACCTCATCTCGGGACTCTCTTCATTTGTTTGCTCTGCTTCAACCACATGGTCCTTCCTTCTCCCACTCTAACTTGCCCAGCTTCTTCCAGACTCAGGGACCCGCTGTTCCCCTGGCTGTCTCCGCATTTAAGTCTTATCCCAAAGTCGCCTTCTCTGGGAGACCAACCCTGATGATAAAGCTCTTCTCTTTTTCCTTCCCCTCTCATGTTCTCTTTATCCTTTATAGCACATATCAGTACTTGAAATGATCTCCTTTGTGCATTTCCTTCCACGTCAATTGTTTTAACTTCTATTCCTTGAAGGTAGGGACCTTGTCCTTTGCTGTTGGCATCTGTAGTATTTGACACAAATAAGTGACCAGCTGATATTTGCTGACCACCCATGTAACTTGGAACTGTGGAAAGGGGTAATTAAATTTTGGATTATCCAAGCAAAGTTCATATAAGATCACCAAATTTCTTTTCACTTTTAAGATTGTTTATTCAAGTTATCAAAATATTAATACCAGTCCCTTTAGAATGGAGGGAAGAAACTGCTCAATATCAAAAGGCAAGAAAGATAGTAAAAACCAACATACTAGAAAGTCCATTGCTATTTAAAAAAAAAGAATAACAGGGACAAAAATAATTCTGTTTTTGTTTATATCACCTAAATTATCCCCTCTCCCCCGGCACCAAAAAAAAAAACAAAAAACAAAAAAACCAACAACAACAACAAAAAGCTTCAAGCCTCTGTTTTTTTATTGGATGTTGAAAGGAGGAGGGCAGAGGAAGGCAAGCTTTTTCTAGTTGTGTGCTAAATCTTCCTGCTGTACCAAAGGTCACTGGTATCACACCCTGGTGTTAGCTCAGAGGCTGAACTTTTTTCTTGGATGATCTTGCTTTTACGGCTGATGCCGTGCTGTGGATGTATTTTGAATGCGGATGCAAGTTTCGTCTCTAGATTGGCATTTATCATGAAAACCATATTAACTTCGCTTATGACTGGAGCTCTGAGGACCTGAACAACTGTGTTCTAGAGTGTACAGGCCTAGGAGCCCTCTCTCTGCTCCTCATAAGCTCTGTCTTAGGCAGCAACACAGGCTCCCGGATTTCCCATCTATAACAGGATAAACGTGTGGGAGGCTATGATGCCTTTTTTGTTGGAATAATTTTATGACATGGCATGAGACATCAAGGACATTGAGGCCTCATGAAAGCTGGTCTGAACGGGACATCAGACCTTCAAACGCATAAATTTGGCAGATAGTTTCACACCTATGTGATGCCAGACCCTAAGTTCTTGAATGATGCCATAATTCTGTAAACTGAAGTCATTTGCATTATTATTCAGAGATGGAAGCAGTTAATCAGGCCCAGAGAAGGTTACTAAATTGGTAGCAGGTGTCCCCTGCCCTGCTCTTTCTTGCTTGTGTACAACTTTGAACAAGTCACTTCACCCTTCCTGTACTTGGTCTGATTAGGCTCTTTGGGGTTGGAAATGAGTAATGGGGATGGGTCGAGGGCCTTGTTAAGGGAACAAAGGAAAAATAGAACCACAGGCCTCCTAAAGAGCAGGACCTGACAGGTGGTTCTGACTCCAGAGCAGCCACAGGAAAGACCCCTGCCTCTCTCTGACCTGATGCCCAGCTGTCTGCTTGACTGCTCTGTGGCTTCTTTTACCTCTGAAGTGCTCAAACTGTATGACTCCAACAAAGTTTTGTTTGAAAAATGGGTTCTCTTGCTAGGGGAAAAATTGGTTTGAGCCCATGCCTTTCTCTTGCATAATTTCTGATTGCTCATAGCTACGGCCCCTCCTAACATTGGCCAGCACCCCTCTCTAGCTGCATTGGGAGTGGCAGGGAAATGGTGGGCTGGCCCGAAACAAGAGAAGCAGGGAGTGGCTGGAATTGTGGCAAGCTGGAAACCGAGTGTCCTCCCTAAAAGGGAGAGGAGCATTGCTGAGTTAGCCTACTGTGGTCCTGCAGCCTGCAGCAAGAGAATGCCAGGTCTTCCAGAGTTTTCAAGGCAAACTGAAAAATGCATTGGTTTAAAAAAAAATTTCTTTTGCATGAAGTTTTCTGATATTTGAATTTTGGCAAGTCATTCAAAAAAAAAATGTCCAACATGGGTCTCAAATAATATACATCTTACTGGTCCACAGGCAGCCAGCCTGCAGCTTCTAGAATCTAGAATTCAGACAAAATCATGACTTTGCTTTGTTCTGCATTCGAGTTCCATCCCTGCCACCTCCTTCTCCCTCTCTTGCTTTCTCTCACTTTCTGTCTCTCTCTATATATACATGTTCATATTCCTGAAAGGGTATGTTTTTGTGTGTTCACATTCCTGAAATGGAATCTGATTTACCCATACACCTTTTGTGGTCAGCATGTGTCATGACAACTCTGTGGATTGGCTACACCTAGGTCAGGTGTCTATCCTTAGTCCTAAAAGGGTTGCCTAGAGGTAACCCTTTCAACAGGAGCCTTGATTGGGCCAACTTTCATTTTAGAGACTGGACATGGCAATCTGTGTACTTCATATGTCAAATAAAGATCTAAAATTTCCTCCTCCATAAATGAATATTTAGTAAGAATTACCTATATTGTTTTTTCCTAAGGGTCTGCTTCTTAATAAGAAAAGGCAATATTCTATTGATACTTAGTTAGAATTTTGGTTAAAATTTGAGTGGTGACAAGTATATGATATTTGCATCAGAGAAGCTCTAATTTACACCGAAGTTTGGCTCTTTCTCATTTTAAAAAAATTCTGTTTACTAAATTAGCAACCCTTAGGGTTAGAGAAGGTTTTAACCTCTTTTTATTTGGGGAAGGTGCTAGAAATTGAACCCAGGGCCTCACACATGCTAGGCAAGAGCTCTACCACTGAGCTATATCTCTAGCTCTTTTGTTGCTCAGGCTTTACAATCCTTCAACCTCAGCCTCCAAAGTAACTAGGATTACAGGCCTGTGTCACTGTGCCCAGCTGACTTAACTTCTTCAAATCTCCCTTGCAGTCTTTAAATATGTATGAATGGTGCCCCGACTAAGTTGGCTCTCTCACATTGTGAATACTTCCATGACCAGGGAGTACACTTCTTCCAGAGGGAGGCTCCTTCATCTTGGGAAGGCCTAGTGATTAATATATTATTTCTTATTGCACAATACCCACCCACATAGGCGATCAGTATGGAATAAATTTACTAAGTGAATTTATTCATGGCTTCACTCATATAATATTTAGTAGGTGCAAGCTGTGTACCTGACACTAGGAACTTGGGCCACATCAGTGGATATCTGTGGATGAAATGAATCTGTGCCTTGCAGAGCCAAATAGCTTTATCCTGGAAGTAGGAGGTGGTGAGAGAGACAATATATTAAGAAAAGTATTTCATGTTAGAAGCTGGCAGATGCTATAGAAAAAAAGAAAAAGTAGAATAAAAGGGGAATTGGAAGGAAAAATAAATTACAATTCTAAGTAGATAAAATATGGTAGGCCTCATTGAACAAAGACTTGAAGGAGACAGGAGAGTTAGCAATATGAAATGGATGTTCTCAAATGGATTTCCCTGCAACCCTGCAGAACTAGCTCTCTTTTCACTTCCCAGACCCCAAGGATAATAATAGAAATCATTGGCTTACTATCTTTGGACTCACAGCAGAAGTCCTATGTATTGTCTATGAATTCATTAAAGCCAACTGACAACCCTAAGGAATACTTTTGTCCCCATTGTTGTATGGGTAATCTGAGGCACTGCAGCCTTAAGTTAACTGGGCTACTCTGCTGAGACTGGGAAGAAGAAGAGACTATCTAACCTTTGCCCTTGTGTCTGCAGGCTTTGGCTCCCCTGCCTCTTAAACCACCTGCCTGCCTTGCACTGTGTGATTCCTGGAGTGAGATTCAAAGGCACATCATTCTAGAGTTTGTTTTGAGAATCCTTTAGCTTTATTTAATATCCCTGGACAAGTGAGCCACTTGGAGACTCATCCACTGCTCCACCCCCAGAGTAACCCCAAGGCATTGGTTTTGTAAGGTCACAGTGCCCAAAACTAAATCAAATTATGCTCAGTTTTGGCCAAAAAAAGAGACATACATCCTTTTCCTCAGCAAATGTCACTGTGGTTTCAAAGCCTAAGTGTGATATGAGATCGGGGCAGCATTTTTAAAGTATTTCCTGCTCAACCATAGGGTGAAATTGTGCAAGCCATGGAGTCCCGCGAACAGCTGCATCAAATTCTTAACACCTGCCAAAGTGAAAAACAGTTTGCAAATAATTTTACATTGTTTTTAATTTTCAGATTGGTTGGCTTTCTGTTGATTTCATACTCTGACGAACGCTTCAGTTTGTTACCAAGTCAGCTGGAGATTTGGGAGCTTGAAAATAATTTTGCAAATCTAAAGGAGAGACTTTACTTGAATTACATTTTCATTAATGCGCTTAAAACAACTTCTGGAGTAGTTCTGGGACCATTTCCTTTTAAAAAAAAGAAAGAAAAAATAAGGAAAGAAGGAAGCGGGAGAAAAAAGAGAGAGAGAGAGAGAGAGAGAGAGAGAGAGAGAGAGAGAGAGAGAGAGAGTGTGTGTGTGTGTGTGTTTTCGTTCCAGCCTGTAGTCCTCTGTTCTGCCAGGCCCTGCTCCAAAAGCGAGCCCCTGAATCACTTCTTGGCTTCTTGGCAGTCTCTCATCCTGGGGCAGGGGTGTGAGGCAGAGCTCCTCTTGGGTGAAAGAAATGCAGCTCGGAGCTGCCTTGACGTGCTGCATCCTCCCGGGCTTTTTAAGTCAAAGAACTTGGATTTCCTGAAATCGTTGAATTGCATCTAAGCGCAGGGGCCCCCTCCCCCTCTTGACCCAGCGGGGCGAGAGTTGCTGCTGGAGGAGTGGGATGGAGTGAAGTGGGACGGGGGTCGCTGGAGAGAGCCTAAAGCCTTGTGAACAGGGCAGGAAAAGTGGGAGGAGGAGCGGCAGGGAGGAGGCGGCCGTAAGCTGAAAGAGGAGGGAAACGTGTCACCAACCCGGAGCTGGGAGCTCCGCGCCTGCAGCGTTTGCGGACTCGCGCCGGAGAGGAACCGAGGCTGGATGCGACCCAGCCGAGGGCAGGACTGGGAGAAGAGGGAGGGAGCTAGGGAGAGCCGGCAGAGCGCGGCGCCTAGAACCGTCCTAGTCGCTCGTTTCTCTCCAGTGAGAAAACGTTCTTCCCAACACCGGAAACTTTTTCCCGGGCGCGCGGAGTCCAGGACCGAGGCGAGCGGTGGGTATGTGCGGCTGCGAGTGACTCACGCCGGGTACCCCAGGGGGGTGAGTGGGGAAGTCCCCGGGAGGGGCCGCAGTCGTAGGCTCCGAAACAGCACAGGATTGAGAAGGAAATCGCCGAGCACTCTCTCTGGCGGGGGACGTGGGTGGAGGGACTGGGGGAAAGCGTCTTGTTTGGGGCAACCGTGTGGGGACCCCGCATGGTTAAAGATCCCTTGATCGGACGCTGCAGGTGGGCGTAGGGGATCCGACTCTCGGCCACCAAGCTGTGGGTGGGGATGGGGGAGACCGCGCTCTGCGCCCGCGGGTGGCGAGGGACCTCTGTGAGTGGGATTGGGAGATGCTGCTGGTCGTGGGACTCAGACTTAGGCAAAAGGTCGAAAAGGAAAGTTTCCATGTTTGCTTGGTTCTCCCTCGGCCGGAGGAGCCAATCTATAGAGCTGCCTATGCCCAGGCTCAGGATACTGAGAGCCCCGAAACAGTCCTTTTCCGGCAGTCCCCTATTTTCTGGAAGGTGGCGTGGAAGAGGAGAAGGGCGGGGAAGGCAGCTACTTTGTCCCGCGCCGCTAGGCGCTCACGCTCCGCAGTGGGCGGACAGGGGCGCAGCCCGCGGGAGACCTCGCTGGGGAGGGCAGCGGGAAGGCCCGAGGCTGCCCGACCGCCGCACGGCGGTCTGCGCCCTGGTGTCCCCTTTCGGTTTGGTCTTGCGCGCTCGCACCACTTTGGCCAGACTTTCCTTTGCGCCTACTGTGCGCGCACTGCATGCTTCTGCGCACAGGGGGCGCTCCGGAGTCCCCGCCCGGCGGCGCAGACCTTCCCTTCCTAGGACTGCCGCCCGGGGTTGACCCAGACTGCTTCAGAAATTGGCTCCCTGGTTGGCAGTAGGGGTTTCCCCAGCTCTACCGGTCCCCTACCCTCGATCAGATCACATGCAGCTGCTTCTTCCTCAGCGGTGCCGGGAGCCCGCGTTTTGTTTGTCAGCAGTAAGGCAGTGAGTATTTATAGACGCCACTGCAATCCTGCGGTGTGCAAGGTTTCAATTATAGCAGTGCCCTGCGCCGCACAAGACTGAAGGCTCACGCGAGGCGGTCCAGCTGAATGTCTGCTCCAGAGACCCGCATGGACAAAGCTCTGGGCTAATCTCCGGGCATCCCTACTCGGGTGGAGCTCTGGACCTGTTGCCCAGGCGATGTGTGCAAATTCAGATGACCCGTGTTCAGGACCACAGCAGTCCAGGGAAGGCCACGGTCCCGATTGCCTCCATCTTCTCATCGCACCCCTTCCCCATTATACAGATGAGCCTTGGAGACTGCCCTTTTTGACCTCCCTTTGGTGATTCTGACCACTCTAGGTTTGCCGCCCTGACATTTCATTGCGCTGTATACTGCAAAATGTCATAGTGCTGAGCTCTGCTAAATGGCTCTCGAGGTAGAAGATGCTTTATTGACAACACGAAGCACCCAGTGGGTCAGGAAGGGAAATGGAGCTCACAAAAACTAACTTGGCCACATTCTGAATTTAGTCCCTGGTGAAATTCCCAGTGCACTTGAGGGAGGTTCCTCTCAGTGGCACCTGGCAGATCCGTCTTCTCTGGTGGCCATATTGAGCCCTAGAATTGATTAAAGGAACGTTGAGGATGGTTTCTGTCTAATGTAACCTTGCAGATAAAGCAAGGAATGCTTGGTCATCCACAAAGTTGTCTTCAGTTTTTCCATCCCCAGATACGGTCCTTTCAGGTTTTTGTTTTGGTTTTGTGTGTGATGTTTTCAACAGCTGGAACCATTAATGTATACAGCAAGAAAGGCATCAAAAACAGGCCAGTTGGACTAGCTCTTACCTCAGTCTAGTGTGTTTCTCAAGGGTGGGACCTCATTTTTTTCAGGTTCAGAGGGCCATGGGTGTATATTTATTTCAATGGGTGTGATTTCAATAATGTTCTGTGTTGGAGCATTACGAAAATGTTCCCTTTTAAAAAAAGGAGGGAGGGTACAAACACTTCTCCAGGTCTTACCACACTAACCTTTGCACTAAGAGACTGATAACATATGATCCTCACCGAAACACTGATGTAAGTACATCAGTGATGTAAGTACTTACACTGATGTAAGTACATCAGTGTTACATCTCTATTCTATAGGTGAGCCCACTGACGCTCAGAGAATTTAAGTAATTTCTTTAAGACTCCACACACAGGATGGGACTCAAAATGGATTTTGGGTTGTTACTCTAGACTTGAAGACTGGAGATGTCTTTCTGTTTGATTCCCCAGTTGTTGATTAGATCATCTTATAGGTGATTGCATTGGTGGATTTTTATTTATTTTTTTAAAATATCACAAAGTAGTACAATTATTGAAAAAGCCCCCAATCTTGTCTTTAGAACAACTATACTGAGTATCTGAAAATTTCATGCTGATGGTCTAGACCTAAATGTCATACTGTTGGGCTTGCTTGCTGACTTAATGTGTGTTCATTAAATTAGCCTATTTTTCCAGATTCTCCATCCTAATCATTCGTAGGTGTGCATGTGATGTCTGTTTCCCTGCCTTCATTCTTTTGTACTGCTCTCGTACAGAAAAATACGCAGAAAAGCTTTCTCAAATTGTGAGCTTTTCTTTTAATCCTTTTTGCAGAGCTAGGTTTTGAAAAATAGCATCCAGGTTCCTCTGAAAGAGCCCTATAATGTCTATCATGGAAGGTTTATTCCCAGGGTTGCCTGTCTATATGCAAAATGTAAATACCTGTTAAAGGCAATGCTTGTAGATATGATCATCTGTTAACAAGCCAGTGTGTGAATTAATATCTCACTTGCTGAAATTCTGGAGCATGTTACTTTGTGGATTTTGTACACAATAAGAGGTTTGGAATTTAGAACAAAGAGAGCAGAATAGACCTGATACGCAGAAGGCACTGTTTTGTAAGGGAAGATTCCACACTGGAGCCAAGAAGGAGGCTGTTGGTCTAGAGGATGCAAGACTGTAAAAGACCATTAGAGGCTACCTTGAGTTAATTCACATTTTCAGTAGGGCCTGGGGGTCCAAGGTTTCCTTTAAACTTGAATGATTAGAACAAAAGAGCTAATTTATTGAGTAACTACAGTGAACCAAGTATAGCTATGGTAATGGTATTTGAGCCTCCCAACAATTTGGGAAGGTAGATATTATTTTATCTGCATTAAGAAAACAGGCTCAGAGAGGTGTGTTACTTTCCCAATATCACACAGTCATTACCTTAAGCCTTTTTCTTCTTAATATAGTTGTTTGTTCCAGTACTAGGGATAGAACCAAGGGCCCTTTAGCACTGATCTATATTCCCAGTCCTTTTAATTTTGTATTTTGAAACAGGGTCTCACTAGTTGCCCAGGCTGGCCTCACACTTGAGATCCTCTTGCCTCAGCCCACCAGGTACTTGGGATTATGGCAAGTGCCACCTCAGCAGGCTCCAGTACATTTTGATATATACCTTTGAAAGCCTTTCATGAAGAACCCAGTGTCCCAAGTTCCCAAGAAGGTCCTAATGGTTCACATGGAAGTTTCTGGATCAGGAGTCAAAGCCAGAGCAGTGTGGATTTAAAGTCTAAAATGAGGGGACAGGAGGTGGTGGAATAATGCAGTCTGAAGCGACAGTCTGGATAATTTTGACAGCAGTTCCATGGAAGGACAGACCAAGCCCCGTAGACCTTGTGAATATAGAGAGTCACTAGCACTGGCCTGGGAAGGGATGGCGGTCACACTGCAGAGGAAGACCTGGTGATCCATGTGCTGGATGAGGCTCCCAGAGGGGAAAAACCGGGAGTACCTCCTCTTTCCTCAGAAGACCTTCTGTTATTTGGTGCCAGCTTATAGCCCTCCTAAATTAGAGAGCCTGTGGGACCTGTTTGCACGTTAATTGGACTTGGCCCTTTGAGGTAAGTCATCTCAATCTCTCTCTTTAAATATTCTTTTCTTATGCTTTGCCAATTTATGGCCTTTGTAGATCAATCCATGGATTTCATTGAAGGGTAAGAGAGAGAGGGGGAAAAAAGCACAGGTTAGTGATTACCTAAATTGGATTAAGTTCTCTCTAGCAGAGTTTAAAGAAATATTTCTTGCTCTCTAATTACTGTCAGCTAGGAATTTAAACAATTCTGTTAAATTTTAGCTGACTTTTATTGTAACTGTGATATTTCCAGCTGTAACAGAGTCAAGAATTTTAGAGACTTTTATTTATTCTTCAGATGCGTAGAGGACAGTCTCTGCCCCCACCCCGCCCCATTTAAAATGATTACATTTCTATAGCAGGGAAATACATGATATCATTCTATACTGGCTTCATTAAGAAGCAGAGGCTCATGGGTACGTTCAGCTGGCTTCTGCAGCCTCTGCAGAGCCCAAAAGACTGATTTAACCCAGAAGAGCTGTGGAGGGTGATGGGACACACCAAATTGCTCTTCCTCTTTTGACCATGGACTGGGAAGAATGGGAAGAATGGTGGCATCTTCTTCTGCCACTCTCGGACCTATGATAATTATTTGTACGGTTTATTTTGCATGGAATTATGTGGTACATAAACGCTGTATTTACTCGTGTATCTATCTCTCTGGGCTTTCATTCTCCTTCCCTTTCCTCCATTGTGAGGGGTCACTTTTAGAATCTCTCATACCCACCCATATTCAGGCTTCACTTTGGTTGGTTGCCAGACCCAGCAAACATCTCCAGTTTTTTGCTTCTGTGCTTGCTTCCCTCCTTAGAGAACTTTCTCCAACTTTTCTGGTTCTTTTCAACACTGACTGAGTTCTGTGTTTGGTTTAGGGCAGTTGGGTTCCTTGCAAATACAAGGATTAAGGGACTGGTTTGGGCTCCTTTGACGGTTGGTTTAGGGCCCTGGAGTTATGTCAGTGTAAGCGGATCCTGGAAGAATAGTTCAGAGAATTTGTTTTTGTCTTCTTCTCAAGGGCCGGGAGCAGAAATCTCCCCCTGGCTCTGGTGTGTGTCTGTATTAGTCTGAGCTAAGCTGCTTCGGACCCTGTCACAACCTGCTCATGACCTCAGCTGCGTAAATCCTGGGTGGGGGGGTAAACTGTTTTCCGCTCGCTGTTTAATTCTAAAGCCTCCTTTGGAACTGGTTCAGCATCGTTCCCCAGATGTCTTTGGAGGAGACCGCATTGGCTGCTGCTGTCATTTTGGAGAGCTTGGGCTACATCTTGTTAACTGCTGCTCCCCTCCCCCACTGGGGAGTGGCATGGCTGTTTTTCTTGTAAAGTATCTGGAGGCAAAATTAGTGGGTAAACATGGTAATCCTCCATGGTGTTTGAGATAATTTTTTTTTTTTTTAATTCTTTACCAGCAGGACAATAGATTCCTTTCAGGCCGCAGAAAAACCCTCATCCCTCACCCAGTCCACATAAGCACCTTCCAAAAGTCAGCATCAGCTTTTCAGAGGGGCAAAGTTATTGAATGAGCCCACGTTGGGTTGCAGCTAGCATCTAGGAGATAACATAGGTCAGGAAGTCGAGATCTGGAATCTGATTCAGCTCTGCCATGAGCCAGCTCCAGGACTGTGGGCGGGTTGCTCAGTTGCTTTGGGCCTCAGATTTTCTATCTACAAAACACTGAGACCAGCCTGCCATCGAGGATCCTTTCCATGATGGTTAAGAAAGCATGCTTTGGAGCCATGCTCCTCAAAGTGCCCACCAATCATCTGGAGCTCCTACTAGACCACAGAATGCCAGTCATTGGGTCTGGGCTGGGGTCTGAACGTCTAACATGCTCCCAGGTGATGTTGATTGCGCCGATTCTCAGCCTCCAGTGTGAGTTCCCAGACACAAGAGTTTTGGTGCAGGTTCTCAGCCTTAGCCCTGTTGACATTTGGGGCTGAAGAATTCTTTGTTGTGGGGCCGTCCTGTGCATTGTAGGATGTTTAGCAAAAGACTTGATGGCTACCCACTAAACCCCCATAGCACCTTCTGCCCTTACTCCCACCCCATGGGGTGACAATCAAAAATGTCTCCATATGTGCAGAACATCTCCTGGGGAATGTAGAGTCCTCAACCCATGGTTGAGAACACTGACCTAGACCAGATGTATTTAGAGTAATTGTACATCAAAATTTCTGGAAGAAATTTGGTACAAATTTGGTACAAATTTCTCTACCAAATCTCAGGCCTAATGTATCAGAACCACCAGGGGAAGGGCCTAGGAATCTATCTAGTATCTCCCCCTTATCTGTGGTTTTGCTTTCCTCAGTTTCAGTTAACCACAATCAACCACAGTTGGAAAATATTAAATGGAAAATTCCAGAAATAAGCAATTCATGTTTTATATCATGCACCCTTCAGAGCAGCATGAAATCTTGTGTTGTTCTGGTCAGTTCTGCTCAAGATCAAATCATCTCTGTCCAGTGGGTCCTTGCTGTATACATTACCTGCCTGTTAATCACCCAGTAGCCATTAAGGTTATCGGATGGGCTGTCAGAGCATTGCTGTGCTTGTGTTCAAATAACCCTTATTTTACTTAATGGCCCCAAAGTGCAAACTTTTATTACAGTGTGTTGTTACCTTTGTTCTGTTTTATTGTTAATCTCTTACTATGCTTATTTCATAAGTTAAACTTTATCATATGTATATATGCGTAGGAAAAAGTATAGCATCTATAGGATTTGGCACTACCTGCAGTTTTCAGGCATCCCCTGGGGTTTTGGAATGTATCCTCCAGGGGCACTACTTTTGTTTAATAAGGTGACAGAGATATCCTAGAGTGTTCCCTTTTGAGATCCTGGAAAAGTAGAGGTCCTAGACTGGAGGTCTGGTGCTGTAACTGTGGTGCCAAACGTAAGTTGCTTAAATGCTCTGACAAGAAGTTCTTCCCTTCTAAAATAGAGGTGATAGAAATGTCTACCTCCTAGGGTTTTGAAGGGGATCGCCTAGGAAAGAGCTGTAGAAACTCTAAAGTGCTGTGCAGATGTTCGTGGTGAGTGGAACGCCACAGGCCTCTGGAAATTCATTTTATTGATTGATTTACCTTATTTATTTTTCCCAGTACTTTGTTCATTTTCCCCCAGGCCTCACTCAGAAGCCTTCACAACATCCGTCTTCCCTGTTCTTTTAGTCTTCATAGTCACCAATGGTTTACATTCTTCTCTACCCCTCTAATGTGAGGGCATCAGACTGGTGGCTCGTGGGCCACACTTTGGCACGGGACATATATTTTGGCTTGCATCTTATTTTGAAGAGAAACAAAAGAAAAATAACTATTTTTCCCAGTTTTTAAAAGTTGGGAGAATTGGCATATAAACTCTTTTTCTCGCCTTTTTCTTTACAAAACAAAGACTGAGGAGGCTCATTGGTTTTGCACAGACCCCACTGGGCCCTTTAATCTTGGTCATGTTCTTGACCTTGGCCCTTGTAGTCATTGAGGAGTTTGCCATCCTTTCTTTAGGCTTTCCTGTCTTTTTCAATACTATTCTCTACCCACCATCCCTTCTTTTATCATTATTGTTAGGAGTCAAATCTTTACTCATCTAGCTAGTGCAGTAGGTGCTTCCTAGGAATTTGTTAAAATGAGATGTTTTCTTTTTTTTTTTTAATATTTTGTTTTGTTGTAGATGAACACAGTATCTCCATTTATGTGGGGCTGAGGATCGAACCCAGTGCCTCACGCATGCGAGGCAAGCGCTCAACCACTGAGCCATAGCCTCAGCCCCAAAGTGAGATGTTTTCATCCTGCCCTGGTCTCTCATAGAAGGCTTTGCATACTCCTCAGCTTTTAAATCTCTTGCCTATTAAAGCTTGCTTTTCCTTCTTAAAATTTGCTTTGCAGGCCCCAGTGCCCATGTTCTTTAGAGTCACTGGCAAGGAAACAGAGAATCCAAGAAGAGCTGACCTTTCATTAGCTTTGCCTTGTAATTCTAGAATGTGATTTAACCTTTCTGCCTCAGTCCTGTCTCAATGGCTCAGCTTCAGTTGCAGTCTTGGGTGTGGAGCTGCATTTTCAGTGTTACTTCTGGATACTTCCTGTGAGACTCTGAGCTCCCTGGGAGCAGGTCCTTTCTTCTTCTTTTTCCTCTGTGCTTTTATTCACTCAGATCCTGGCACTCGCGGGACCTTCATGCATTAGGTTGAGTGGATTTGCACAGGACTCATGGCCTTCATGAAATGATCGTGTTGGATTAGCCCTCTTTAAACACTCTACACCTGGCTACACCACCTTGGGAGAATTTCCCTTTCCTTCGCTCCTTCTCTCATGAAGAAAAGCATTTCTGCAATGAGAGAGTAAAGCTGATTTTTAACAAAATAGGATATTTTAATCTAGAGCCTATTTTCCCACACTTGAAACTCTGATTGGCCGCCTGCCGTGGCGTTTGCTCTCTTACTCATCAGGGTTTTGCTGTGCGTTATGTGTCAAAAATGTAATCTTCCCATAATGGTCAGTCTTAGCTAGCACTTGTGTCTAGACTTTTTGGCTTATCATCTGGAAGGCACAGAAGAATCACTTGAGATGGCATTTATGGGCCACACCCAAACAATTTGCACTCCAAGAAACTTGATACTTAAAGTGGGGCTTATGGAGGAGTAAATAAGATGTGTGGCATTTCCCACAGTTTTGCTTAACTTGTTCCAAAGAAGGGGTATTTTCGTTGATTATACAGTGGTTTGCAGATCCAAAGGGTGATGTGATGATATAATTACTTCTAGGTGAAAATAAATCGTCCGTGTTCTGGGTCCTGGAGACACTTTAGTAAAGGCTGTTGAGCAGAGATAAACCTCGAGCTTGCATCCTGTTTGCTCTGATATTTACTGTTGCCCAAATTTGGTCTCCCAGACTCTTCTGTCTGCCTTTGGTTTCCAGGAGAGCGCTGAGAAAGTTGCCTCATGCTTCCTGTTGAGCCTTTTCCATGGTTCACACTTGACCCTTAACATTTATTTGTTTGGAGGAGTCCGTATTTGTCCCTTGGCTGGCTTTTGTCTCCTAAGACTTGTGAAGGTTGCTCCTGAATAAAAATAAATGGGCTCTGCTGGGTAGCCCGCTCCTCTGCACTGCTGTGTTTGTAAGTTCTGAAAAAGACTCAGGGTTCCTTGCCTGTGTGGCTTAGGAATACAATAATGCTTGGATGGACCTGAGCTAGGTGGGTGGTGGAGACAATTCTTCTGGTCTTTTAGCAAGGATGGCTGCTCTTCCCGAGGCTTGAAAGACCCCTTTTCTTTCCATCATTTAAAAATAGTTGTCAGTTGCTTTTTATGTGCACCATGCCGTGCTCAGCATCGGGATACAGCAGCAGACAAGACAGACCAAGCCTTTGCCTTTGACGAGTGAGTAAACAGACCCAGTGACCTCAGCCTCCTGGGTAAGTGCCCTGCAGAAACAAAGCCTCCTTCCTGTAAGAGACAGTGGGCTGCCCTAGCGAGGTAAGAGGCTGTTGGGAAGGGAAGCGGTGCTCAGTGCCTCGCCTCTGGCCTGTGTGTGTGGCAGACGTGAGTGTTGGGTGAAGCAGAGGCATTGGGAGCTGAGGCTCCGGAATCACTTAGGATGTGACTCTTGGTTCCCTCTTCCTGGTCTTCCGCCTTTGGGTAAGTGAATCTCCCCATGCTTCAGTTTCTTTATCTGCAAAATGGGAATAATACAACCTATTACACTGGTGTGCAGTGGAAATTAGCTAAGATAATAAGTGCAAATAGAGGCCTGGCACAGGCCTGCCCATTGTTGCCAGCCTCTGGTGGTAGTGAATATTGTTCTAATCAACCTAATGATGGCAGAGAAATAGCCACGAGAGGCAATTGTTTTGACAAAGCAGCCCCATTGCTCTTTGAAACCTGTTTTGACCTGGTATCCATCCAGTGGGCTTGGGGTATGCTTGGAGTCCAGATCTGGTTTCTTGTGTTGGTTTGGAGGGCTGTGCTTGGTGTGTCTGTTGTGCACACCTTGGGTGCTGCTGGCTTGTCTATTTGACGGCTGTATGGTTGATGGGGTGTGCGTGTGATACGAAGGGGTGCTTGTGGCTCCATAGAGGAATCGGTGATGGGGTGAGGGTGAGTTTTGAGTTAAGAGGTGGGTCAGCGAGGTGATAGGAGGTGGGCGTTGGTTCTGGGTTGGTGCTGTGTTAGGGTCCAAGAGCCCCACTCAGTCTCTTGGAGGTGACCACTGTGCCCCATTCCTAGCTGCCTAACTGGAAATGCTGATTATCATCCTGGTTATCAGCTAGGCCAAACCCTTAATTAACTGATAAGTCCACAGACCCAGGGAAGTGAAGCAACTTACTTAGGCCAGAGTGGCTGGTGTATACAGGCTAATGTGACACATGGCTTAGGCTCTGGGTCAATGGTCTGAGAAGCCTCCGGGTCATAGCTGTGGTAGAATAGAATAAAGGTCACAAACCTATGTTTCCAAAAGTGCCAGCCCACTTGCTGAACCAGTTGTCAGCAAGACAACTTACAGCAACTTACAGATCAGGGAATAGGAATTTGAGTCCTCTCAGGAAAAATCAGGTCTCGCAAAAGTGGGCTTGTACCCTGGGATGGCCAAAGCCAGCTTGGATTGAGTATGGGTGCCTCGTTTAGCCTGAGCAGGGGCATCTGGATGGTCAAACCCAGCTTCCCTGGCCAGTTTGTGTTGCATGCTGCCCCCAAAGGGGAAAGAAATTAGTTCTTCCTTTCATCTTCTTTTCCACCAGTCTTTATTTTCTGGCTCCTGTGTCCTTACACAAAGCCAGCCCTGATGTGGAATAAGTGCTGAATAGTCAATGAATGAACGAGTGATAGTCCTACCTTGAGATCAAAAATCAAGTTTGAGTCCCGACCCTCCTCCTAAGCTCTGAATGACTATGAGTAAATCATACAGGCTTTATTTATTTATTTTTGTCTTTTTTTTTTGGAGAGGGGGCACTATCATTTATTTATTTATTGGAATCGGTAATATAGGTTCAAAATTTAGAAGACACAGAAGGACTTATAGAGAAAGGTTCTCTCCTCGGTGGCCCTGCCACACAGCTGCCTGCCAGGAAGAAATCAGTGTTAACCAGTTTCTGGTCCGTCCTTCCAGAGATTCCCGTGTGCATGTGCCGTGGAGGATGTCCATGGTCTTTCTTGTGTTTTACGCAAGTGGTAGCATCATATACACCTGGTTCTGTGCTTAGCCTGTTTGTTTGCTCAATGCCTCCCCTAGAAAACACCCCTCTTGTTCCATAAGCCACTCGACATGCTGGGGTAAAATTCCTGGACATAGCAAAGCTGGGTCAGAAGTTATGGCCTTTGTTATTTTGGTAGCATCTGTCAAATCTCCCTCCCTCCATGGCAGTGGCCCCAGACTGCAGCAGAGCACCCATCTCCCCACACCCTGCCCACACGCCACCTTTTGGAGCCTAAGAGGGTTTCTGTGAAGAATACTGTATTGAACACGAATATTAGTGCTAGCTACAATATTTCTGGTCCCTACTCTGTGCCAGGTCATGATCTAAGGGATCTCATTTTTAATCTGAACAACACTGAGATAAGTGTACCAAGAATAAGTCTTATCTGGCAGAGGAGGAAAGTGAACTTACCCAGGTCCTCAGCTGAGAAGTTGTAGACGCTGGACTTGAACCAGGGTTGCTTAGATTTCAATAGCAAGATGTTTGTATGTGTGAAGCCCTAGGTGACGTCAGGTGTTGATATTCTGAACTGACTTGATATTCTGGCTTACGGTTCCTAGGCACCCAGCGGGAGTACCTCATGTAGCTGGCTCATCCTCTCCTTAGTGACCACCTGCTATACTCAGTGCTGTAGTCAGACCTGGGGATGCACCTGAGAAGAAGACAGACATAGTGCCTGCCGGGTGGGCCTTGCAAACACTATGACAAATAATTCCATCATTGTTTATTGAGATAGTTTGTGATAAGACTACAAAGGAGGTGGAGAAGATGCTCTTTGGGGTGATGGGAACTAATGAAAATTAAGGGGTAAGGAGAGCTTTTCTGAGCAAGAGAAGATGAATGATAATCAGTGTGTGGGTCTGAGCTCAAGAATTGGGTGGAAAATATTTTATGTGAAAGATAAAGCATATGTAAAGGTCCTGGGGCAGAGAAGGAGGAGGTAGTAGTGGAGGAAAGGAAGGTCAATGAGCTGTCATGCAGAGGGGTGGGAGGCCAGGGTGCTAGGATGGGGCTTGGGGAGCTCTTGAGAGTCTTGGAGTGACAGAGTAGTGTGAGTGTTGCGGGCCTGAGACTGTTGGGGTGTTGCTCCAGCACTCTCCCTCACAAGCCCTTAGACAAGTTAATCCCTTGGGTATGGTAGCTGTACCCAGCCCGACTGGTGGTGAGGGTAAGACCCAGGCACCTTGGTGGAGTCTGAAGTGCTACGTGCTATAGCTTTGACTCAAAGTAAACCTGGGCGCACACTCCACGCACACATTTCCCTGAAATGCGAGGCACTTTGCCATCTTCTGTTCTGTTTCGTTACAGGTCACGGTGCCCTCAGTCAGTGTTTAGAACACTAAGGTGATTCATGTCATGTGTCTGCTGTGCAGGAGTGGGACGGTCATCGTCCTTAGAAAGATCCTTCTGGCTGCCATTAGGGGGTGGATCAGCTGAGTCAGTGGCCACTCAGCAGCTAAGTCCTGAGGGTGCAGAAGGACCTCTGGGCCTCGCCTTTGTGCTCAGGACCCAGGGAAGGAGCTGTACACGGGCCCTGGCTGCAGAGCTCCTGAGGGGTGTATGTCCATGGCCATCTCTCTTGTTTCCCTGGGAACTGTCCTCTCCCCAAGTTCCGGGCAGTCACTTCAGACTGCGTGGCTCAGTTGTCTGTGACTGTTATTTACACTCAGAATGGCCTTTTCCTGGAAGCCTTAGAGTTATTCTAAGCCGCCCACTTCTTGATTTCAAGTTGTTATGCCATGACTCTACTTCCCTTTTCAGAGTCAGAGGTTGGAGCCTCAGTGGAATTAATTTGCATTTTCCACTGAGGGCCTGTTCATCCTCCTCTGCCCCAGGCTGGGCAGGCTGGGCCGTGCCCTCATGCCCTGTCCTGTCCCTGGCAGCTGGGGGGAGAAACTGAGACAACAACTTTCTTCTCTAACAAACACATCCTGGATCCCGAATGCAGAGGTTTTCTAAGAAACCCATGAGAGGTGAGTCTCGAGAGCCAGGCCAAGAACCCCCAGGAACCCCGGAACCACCATGGCGACGCTCCGTGGATGCAGGACCCCACTGTCCACATAACTAATGCAAACCCTTCCGCACCAAACCAACCATCTCAACTGCTCTGGAAGGACACTGTCAGCTGCAGCAGCCCTTCAGGAGAGAATGCCCACCTAAACTCTAATTTCTTTAAGGCAGAGACATTAGGCCTAGCATGTATTGTGGTAGTGGTGGTGGTGGTGGTCATGGGCTGAACTGTGTCCCCCTCAGGTTGATATGTTGAAGCTTAACTCCCACCACCTTCAAAGGTGACTGTATGGGAGAAGGGGCCTTTAGAGAGGGGATAAGGTAAACTGAGGTTGTGAGGGTGGCCCTAATCCAATCTGACTAGTGTCCTTAGAAGAAGAGGCCATTTGGGCACAGAGACGCCAGGGCCGTGAGTGCACAGAGGAAAGGGTGAGAAGGCAGAGAAAGAGCGAGTCTATCAGCCGAGGAGGGAGGCCCCAGAAGGACCAGCCCTGCTGGCCCTGACCTTGCACTCCAGTCTCCAGAACTGTGAGAAAATGTATTTCTGTCACGTGAGCCACCTGGGCCATGGTATTTTGTTATTTTGGTTAGACAGACTAGTACAGCGGTGGTAGTGATGGTGGCAATAAAAACAAATAATAGGCAGCAATTATCAAACACCTACTGTGTGCCTTTGTTGATCATCTTATCTAATCCTCATACCAATCCCAAGTCACTTGCTCAGGACCCCACAGGAAGTGCTAACACCAGGCTGGCTTTGGTACCTATACCTTGAAACTCCACTCTACCTATACAGGGCCTAGCGCCTGTATAGTTCCAGGAAGTAAAGCACCTCATAGCCAATCTTTCTGGTCTTCACAACTCCACAAGGTAA
This sequence comes from Xerus rutilus, assembly GCA_028644305.1. Classification (NCBI taxonomy): domain Eukaryota; kingdom Metazoa; phylum Chordata; class Mammalia; order Rodentia; family Sciuridae; genus Xerus; species Xerus rutilus. The sequence continues at coordinate 25,211,488 of CM053399.1, read as the reverse complement.
CTTCCCTTTTTCCACTTCTCTGGTGTAAAAAGTGCAGTTCAGAGTGGTCCAAGGCTACACAGTGAGTGTATTAGTTTCTAGTGGCTGCTATAACAAATTATCACAACGGTTGTGGCTTAAAACAACAGAAATTTATTCTCTTAGCATTCTGGAAGTCCAAAGTGCACAATCAAGGTGTGTTAGGGCTGTACATCCTCTGGAGACTATTAGCAGAAGATCTGTTTCTTCCGTCTTCATCTTTTGGTGGCTGCTGGCATTCCTGGGCTTGGGGTTGCATTGCCTTAGTCGCTACCTGCTGTCACATTGCCTTCCCCTCCACGTGTGCCTCTCTTCTCTGCTGTCCCACCCACCATGAGGATGTATTTGATTGCATTTTGGAGTTTATTTGGATAAGCTCAAGGTCTTTAACTTCATCACGTTTTGCCATTTAAGGTAAAACTCATAGGTTCTGGGGATGAAGAAATGGAAGTATTTCTTAGGACACTTTTTCTGCTTACCACAGTGAGTGAATGACAAAGCAAGCCTTGGTGACTCCAGATCCTCAAGTGACAGCCCGTGGCTGCCTATCTTGGGAGCTAGGGGCCTAGCTTCCCAACCTCTTTCCTGCAGTGCTATATCTGGACTGTGGTGGGGGCGGGGATCAGAGCCAGAGTGAAGAATTACTGGGCTCTTTGACCCATTGCTGAGAACATACCCTGCAAAAACAGTCACGTGGTCCCTAACATACTCAGATGTGTATGTTCTTTGCAATAACAGAAAACTGGAAACTTCCTAAACATGCATCCAGAGGGGCTGGCTAAATAAAATATGACATTTTCCCCAGGCGGAATACTTAGACAACCATTCAAAATAATGAAGTAGATTGATCTATAGAGATATGAGAAGGTGATCATTATGTATTATAAAAAGGGATGAAAAAAGAGCCCATTCTGGTCACCATATTGTGTGTGCATGTGTGCGGCTATTCAAAATTAATACAGTGGAAATTCTGTCTCAGTGGCACTAGTCACATTTCAGGTGCTCGTCAGCCCAAGTGACCAGTGGCCTTGGCATTGGAGAGCACAAACGAGGAACACTGCTGTCATCTCAGAAAGGACTCCTGGGCCCAGCTTCTCTACTCTCTGCTGCTAAGTGGCCTGAAAGAGACCTTTCACTTGGTGGGATTGACTTGGGTGAATATTTGCATTTTTTATAATAAATAAGCACATTTGCTATTATCCAAATTGGCATGCGTGGGGTTGCCAAGGTAGCAGTCTATTTCTTAATCTGGTGGTGATTTATTGTCATTATTTCAATGAGTGTGTTTGTATGTGCATATGCTTTCTAAGTATGTATTGTAATGAAAATATTTTTTAAATATACCAGGAAAAAAGACAAAAGGAATCTCCTGGCTAGGTTGGAGCCTCTAAGCTGGGTCTGGATTCCTGACCTACCGGCTTCCCAGCCTTGGCCAGGTGACCTCGCCTGCTCGGGCCTCATCTGTGGCAGGGTGGCTGCTCCTCCTTGCCCTACCAGGTTGGAGTGAGATTTAGAAGCTTGCGGAGGTGTGGGTCATAGGACATGCTATGCAGAATGAAGTCCTGGGTTACCTCAGGCCTTCAGAGGTCAGCCGTGAATGTACTGTGACCACCACGGAGCTCGGAGGCCCCAGAAGCAGAAGGAAGTGTTTCCCCACCATGGTCAGGGCTTGGTGATTTAGAAACAACAATGATGTTATTTTATTTATGTAGCCAGCACTTATGCAGCCCTTGCTATTTGCCAGGTACTGAGAGCTATACAAATATTTACTCAGGTAATGCTCCTACAACCCTGAGGCAGTCGTTATTAACATGCTGAATTCATGTGGAAGAAAATCAGACCTCAGAGAGGTCAAGTAACTTGTCCAGGGTCACACAGCCAGTAATAGATGACTAACTAAAGCAATCTGGGCTTTTTCCTGCCATTCTTTTTTCTTATTGTTCCTTCTGTTCCCACCAAATGTGGCCATAAAATCCCTTATGGCAGTGTATGTATCTCAGGGGCATGAGATGTCATTTTGAAATGAAATTTGTGACTGATGTTCCTTACTTAACAGCTCTGATTCTGGTTTTCTGAGTTGGACAGCATTGTAAAGTGGGAGTGGTCTGGAGAGTTAGGCTGATCTTGGCATCCGTGGATGATTCACTACCTATTAGCTGTGCAGCTCCAGGGAGTTTACTTAACTGCTCTCATCTTCAAATGGCATTTTGTGAGGGGTAGGTAAGTTCACCTGTTCACATTACCTGGCATCATGTCAGGCTGAAGCTGTTTCTCATCTTTCTCCTAGGAAGTGAGTTCAGGCTTGAGATTAGAGGTAAATAACCCATTCCCATCTTCAAGAATTTAGAGTGGCCCTCAAGGGGCCTGGGGAACTTTCTGGACCAGGCATCAGGAAACCTGTGTTCTCTACATCTTGGAGATCTTGGACAAGTTTCTTTCCTCCTTTGCTCCACTTCTGTCCTCTGTAAGTGAGGCCTGGACAGGCTTCCCTGCTGTCATTTCCCGCTTTGCCATACTCGTTGGGGACAAGCAGCAGGTGGCTGGAGGGTGAGTCTTGGTTCCATAGACCTTCTTGCCTGCACTCCCAGCACCCTCCTCTGGGGGGCGCTCTGGCGGTGCCACGTGGCTCTGTCCTCAGCTAGGACCCTGGAGCTGTCACTCTTCAGCCTGTCGGGATCTGAGAGCTGCCAAGTCTGGTGTTGAAAAAAAACGAGTCAGAGGCCACTTGTGGTGTGTGGGGTTCTTGCCTCGGAGGTGTGGGAGCTGCAACCACGTCCATTGGGCTGAAGATCACCCTTGTTGGAGAGGTGACCCTATGGACCAACTGCAGGGTGCTTTGCTGGATCCTGGGACAGCTTGGGAGGGCTGGGGGGCGCCAGCTGAATGTGGAGTGTGACAGGATTCGCTGAGACCCTCGGAGTCTCAGAGCGCCCAGGCAAGCAGGTGATTGGGCGGGAAGGCGGACATCAGGACAGTCCATTCTGCCCCTTCTTCTGCTTCCCTGTGTGAGGACCCTGGAGGGAGGCTCCTCCCACACATCGAGTTTAAGATCCTTGTAAAGGGAGTTAATGTCCTATAATTACACAGATGAGGCACACTTCACAGGCCATCTGAAAGAAGGACATCAAAATGGGTCCTGTCTTGACAGAGACTTGGCTGGCAACTGAAATCCCCAGGCGGGCCTGCTTCAGGATCCTGAAGGAGAGTCTGCTTTTATTTCGTCCTCACCTCATCCCTAGGTGCGCATAGGTCTTTGGGAATTCTGTGGCACTTGGGAAGTTATTGAGACCTCCTTGGAAGCTCCACACACCTGTCATGACTTCCTCTGCATCTCTTGATCAAGTTTAGTAACCACTGACTCATTCTGAGCATGGGGTGAGTGGGCAAAGGCAATAAGAGAAAATGATACCCAAGACTCCTGTCCTTCAAGACAAAAGCTAAAAGGCTGGACAAGCCATTCCTCTTTTGGACCTTGCTGTTGTAAGAGCTTTGTCACTGTGTCCATTGCAGACAGACAGCCACCAGCTCCTCTGCGCCCTTCCAGTTGTCTCGCCCTGAGGCCTGCTCCAATCGCTTAGCTCCTCTTCCAACCCCGGTGCCTTGTTTGATTTGGACATGGCCACCTCTGTTCTATTTCTTCAAAGGCCACAGCTGCGGCTGCAAAACTGTCTCCCCCTGCCAACCTGAAGCTGGACGCTTTCGGCTGGATCTCGTTTTCATCATTGGTTTCTGGAACATCTGCAGAGTTAGCTGATGAGAGAGGTGGCTAATACTTCTGGGCTAACCCAACTACCTTAAGAGAAAAGCAACTATAGAGAGAACTCGCAGTGTCTGCTTTTGTTCTTCATTCAGACTCTGGATTCCTTAAACAGTGATAATGAAATAATTATAGATCCAAAAGTGCCAAGGAGAGAAAGATAGGTCTGAGGGAAGTGGCCAGCCCTTGAGGCCCGTGGGTCTGCTGGGCACGACCCCTGATTTCATTTCATCTCTCCCCAAGTCTTGTGAGGTTGGCACTGTCAACACCCCGGGACTTTAGACTCCATGCATCCAAACTCACACAACTTGGGAGAGGCCAAGTTAAGACCTGAACCCAGGGTAACTCCAAAGCCACTGCCTCTAACCACAAAACCATAAAAATCTCTCCTGGGCTGCTGCAGGGGGACAGCATTCTTGAACCTAGCCCTGCAGAACAAGTTGGATTAGGTAAGCAAAGAGCAAAAGAAAGAGAATTCTGGGCAAGAGGAGCAGCAAATAAGATCAAGAGTGAGAGAGAAGGAGTAAGTGTGATGTGGAACAATTCCTGGTGATTGTAAGCTCATGGGGCAGGCACATGGTCCCAGGGCCATTCTTTGTATCTCCCAGTGCCCGAGTGAGCACCTGGTGTATGTGGGGGCTTAATACATCTTTATGGCATCAGTGAGCACACAGCTAGTCTATGGGTATCTTTTTCAGAGACCATGAGTAGAGACAGGAACTAGGTGTTGGAGATCTTTGGATGCTGCTTCCCATCTTATCGTGGTAAATAAATATTCAGGGAAGGTTTTCTGTGCTGGGACATGAGCCTTTCTGTTCTCCTTAAGGCCTTGTCTTCAAAGCCATCTCTCTCTCTCTCTTTTTTTTTGGTATTAGGGATTGAACTCAGGGGCTCTCAACTACTGAGCCACATCCCCAGCCCTATTTTGTGTTTTATGTAGAGACAGGGTCTCACTGAGTTGCTTAGCGCCTCGCCATTGCTGAGGCTGGCTTTGAAGTCGTGATTCTCCTGTCTCTGCCTCCCAAAGTGCTGAGATTACAGGCATGCGCCACTGCGCCTAGCTCAAAGCCATCTCTTAATGCATGACACTGTGGGGTCTGCAGAAACCCAGGTGGTGCTCAGACTGATGGACATGTGTGGGAACCAGAGTCAGGCACAGCTTAGGGGTTTTCATGGAACTGCTTCCATCAGCCCTGGGATCATTTGTTTCCCACTCTGGGTAACCACACCGTTATCAAAAAAAAAAAAAAAGTCTGTAAAAACTTGAGAATAGGAACACGAAGCGAACAGAGGCTCTTGCTGGGTCTCCTATTTGTTTTCAGGATAGTTTGGCTGGAGAGTCCCAGTCAACTTCCTGTAAGATGTGGTCTCCTCTGCCCCAGGAGTTCTCTATAGACTGTCCTCTCTTTCCAGGTTTTGGCTGAGTCTGTGGTGTTAAGGAAGCCTGAGGGCCAGGAGGCAGCCCTGGCAGAAGCCCTTCTGTGGGCAGCTGGAAGGCTCTGGTCCTAGAGGTGAAGCTGACTCCTCACCAGGACTTATGACCCGTGGCCTCACTCCCATCCTGCCCGTCGAGTTCCACAAGATGGGCTCCTTCCGCAGGCCGAGACCGCGCTTCATGAGCTCCCCGGTGCTTAGCGACCTGCCACGATTCCAGGCTGCCCGGCAGGCCCTGCAGCTGAGCTCCAACTCAGCCTGGAACAGGTAAAGAGAGCAGGGTGGTGCGGAGGGCTTCCATGGCCAGGCCAGGACCAGGGGACCTCTGGGGACTGTCTGAGCTGCTGCTGCTTCTGGGATCTCTGCTCTGGAAGGTTGTGGTGATGGATAGGGCAGATGCTGAAGAGGGTGCATTTCCTGGCTTCCCACGTATCCGTGAGCTTTCCTTATTTGAGTGGTAATAAAGTAGACCCCTGTGAGCCCTGGCCTATCAGAGTCAGTTGAGCAGCCCGGGACAGTTGGATTGGAATTTACAGTTACTGTTCGCATCCCTCAGTCACACCTAGACAGAGCATCTGAGAGTGGAGTCACATGAGTAACCTGCTACCCATTTGTGAAGATTGGACGTGTATCTGTGAAAAGCTGACCAATGGCACGAGACAAAATTTGTCAGTACCTATGAGCCACAGGTGCTCAGGAGAGGGAACACCAAGAGCTTTTGGCAGGTGTCCAGCTGACCTTACACACTGAGCAGGGTGTATCAGTACTGTCTTATGCTTGTATGGGCTGCTTAGTATCCAAACCTATGCAGATACTCTTTGGAGAAATTAAAGGTATTGGTCTTTTAGTACATTACTGAAGTCTTCGTAGTTTGGGTCTTTATGGAGCTTTTCCATGAGTGGACACAGGAAGCTCAGCTGCACTGATGGGGGTAAAGTGGGGGCTCAGAAATGTTTTGGTGCTAAGTGGACCCCTGTGCTTTAAAACAGGCCCAGATCTCCTGGCACAGACGAGATTATAATCAGCTCCTGGGCTTTCAGATTGGGCTGTGGTCCCTGAGAATGTGGCATCAAGCCCTAACTGTGGCCCCTCAGGGGCCTATCTCTAGTGCCTGCATACCTCGAGAGGTTAGGGATGGTAAGTGCGGGGAGGCTCCCATGCAGGAAATTCTCCCAGAGAAAGGCAGGGAACCTTCATTTCACATTAACCTCAGACCACCAACCTGCCCTGGGGAGACAGTGGCCCCCTGGCTGAAAGAAACCCCACATGGGACAGCTCCTGTTTGCAGCAAGTGCCACTTTGGACTCTCCCAGGCCTAGTGGTGCTGTCCACAGAGTTTCCTGAGCACAGACCCCACTGCCTGCCCTTTACCTTTGCTGTTCACGGCAGGGCTGACAGAGGGGCAAGGAAGGAAGAGCCGTATGTCCTCCAAGAAAGTGGAGGCTTCAGTCATCCTTCCTCCCCAAGGACCCTGAGAAGGAAGTGGTGGATTCCAGAGAGGGAAAGCAGAGCCATGTTTGTGCCATGGGCTTCCTGGCCCTGCCACCTGCCTTCGGCTCCCAGCTGCTTGTGGAAATGGCCCCAGAAGGCAGATTATCTAACCAGGAGTTGTTTCTGTTTCCTTGCAGTGTCCAGACAGCTGTGATCAACGTTTTCAAAGGGGGTGGCTTGCAAAGCAACGAGCTCTATGCCCTGAATGAAAACATCAGGTATGTGGCTGGACACACCCAGGGTCTTTGTGAACCTGAGCTGGGGCCTTCGCTTCTGTTTTTTTCTGTTTTGTTTTGTTTCCTGTTTGAGTCTCATTGCTTTTTCTCTCAGCTATTATCTTGCTTCTATGGCTATTGAGTTCTGAGACCCTTATCTGTCTAGACTCATGATCCAGAGAAGGTTCACGCATCTAATGTGTTTTGGGGGGTTGGGGTTATAGGTTGGGAGATGGTAGCTGTGGTTTATTCTGCAGACATTTGCTGTGCTCTGCTGAACCGTTAGGCACCATAGTAGGCCATGGTACTTGGAACCAGACTGCTTGGGATGTATTGCCATTCCTCCTTTCAGTACCCTGATGGCCAGGTACTATGAAGCAAAGACAGATGTGGACCCTGCTCTCCTGGACTTTATGTTCAGGTGGGGAGATAATCACTAGCTAATTAATCACACATGTAAAATGTAAATGTGTAACTATGACAGCTGCTACAAGCTGATGTGATTTAAGTGTGTCCATATGACTTGATCTTGCCAGGGAGCCCAGGAGTAGTGGAGATGATGCATGTGCTGTGATCTGTGGGTCAGTGGCATTTCACTAGGAAAACAGGGCTCCAGGTGGTGGATGCTATAGGTGCAAAGGTCCTGTGGTTGCAGTAAGCAAGAACTGAAAGAGGGCCCATGTGCAGAGAGCACCAGAAGATGGGTAGTGTGGTTAGGTTTGTGTCCTGGTGAAATGAGGGCAGAAAAATCAGGTGGGGCTCTGAGAACCAGACTCTGCTAAAGATAGGAGGTTGAACCAGTTGGTGTTTATTTTCTTTTATATTATTTTATTTTTGAGATGGGGTTCTCTCTGTGTTGCCCAGGCTGGCCTTAAACTCATGATCCTGCCACTTCAGCTCTCAAGTAGCTGGAATTACAGGCATGCAACATTGTGCCTGGCTTCCAGCTCACTTTTGAATGCCCTGCTGTTCATTTCCCTCTGGGTATGTTAAGTGTGGAACATCAAGGCTAAAGACCCAACCCTGGAGTGGGCAAACAGGCTACCGATGAGGCCCTGTTTACATTTAGTTCAGGCCTGTGTTAAGGTCAATGGGGTGTTTGAAGAGCTCTCCTTTCATGAAAACCTTTACAGCTCATAAATAAACAGAATTGTTTTAAATGTCTACCCATGTGCTTGAATTTCACATCATAATTACATAAATGTGAAAAGAAACAAAGGAAAGAGAATCCAGCCCAAGGCCTCATTTTAGTGGAGAAGAAACTGAGGCCTGAGAAGGTAAATGACAGGAGCAGAGCTGGGTCACCAATCCCTGTTGTAAGAGCTCATTTTACTCCAAGGACTGAGAGCCTGACCTTTCCATGAGGTTTTTCAGCTTCCAGTAGAAGTATAAATAAATAAAACAGCGACTTAGGAATGTGTTAATTGTTCCTCACTTTGGGAGACTGATCCTGAAATTGTACTTAAAAGCTCTATTTGTGAGCAGCAAGGAAAAGTTCAGGCCACGCCAGACTTCACTGGCTCCACTGGTCCTGGGCTGCTGGCCGGGAATTCTTGAGGTGCCAAGCAGGTCTGGGTGGGGCTGACCTGGGTACATGGAGAGGGGTCCTTGCCCTTTGTCCAGAGGGGATTATCCTGTGGGAACACGGGTCCAGTGATGTTTCATCTTATTTCTCAAGAAGAACCGGAAATTGAGATTTTTATGTGAAATTTCCTGACTTTGAAGTGTTCGTAAATAGTCCAAATTTCTTCAAACATTGGTGCAGGCCAAACAAAATACATCTGTGGGCTGAGTGTGGCCAACAAGCTACCATTACGTAGGGTGCTGGGAATGGCATTGCTGGAGGGGGAGCTGCATCCCAGACAGCCATCCTCACAGCTCTTTTGTTATCGGTAATTTACAGACAAGAAGACTGGATGATAGAAATGAAATAACTTGCCCAGGATCACACAGCTGTAGGGGTGGGGTCAGGATTTGATCACCTGCCTGACTTAGTTACCTGTATTAGTGTCTTGTTCTGCTACAATATATACTGTAGACTGTGTGGATTAAGTAACAGAAATGTATTTCTTGATGTTCTGGAGGCTGCGAAGTCCAAGATCAAGTTGCTGGCCAGTTTGGTACGTGGTGAGGGCCCACTTACTGTCTTTTGGGTGACTACCATCTCTCTGGGGAGAGGAAGTTCTTTGGCGTCTTTTCCTATAAAGACACTAATCCAGCGCAATGGCCTATACTCTGGACCCTCATCTGAACCTAATCACTCCCTAAGGTGATTTGGAGATAGGGACTCCCAATACCATCCCACTTAGGGCTTTAACATAGGAATTTGGGTGGAACCTGATTCAGTCCATGGCCCCACGCTTGCTCTTGGCACTGTCTTGTAGAGTTGGTGGGAGTTTTATCTTGGGAGGGTGGTTAAGCTGATAGTTCCTGGTCTTTTTTTTTTGCCCTCCTTCCTTTCACAAGGCCTGGCCCTCCTGTTATGATTTAGACATGAGGTGTCCCCCAAAAGCTCCAGTGTTAATGCAGGAATATTCAGAGGTAGAATGATTGGATTATAAGAGCTTTGACATAATCAGTCCATACTAATTTGAATGGACTGACAGGGCGGTCATTGTAGGCAGATGGGGCACGGCCTGAGGTGGTGAGTCACTGGGGTTGTGACCTGCCAGGGTTCCTCTTCCCTGTGGCTCCTGCCCCCCTCTTCTCTGCTTCCTGACTTCCTTGACTGAGCAGCTTTCTTCTGCCACACCCTCACACCACAACGTTCTGCCTCTCCTTGGGCCCAGAGCAATGGAATCGGCTGACCATGGAACGAACCTCTGAAACCATGAACCCAAATCAACTTCTCCTCCTCTACGTTGTTCCCATTGGGCATATTTGGTCACAGTGACAAAAAGCTGACTAACGCACCTCCTTTCCAGTGTTGGGGTACCACTAGAAGTTCCCCTGTGTTTCAATATTCAGACTGGTGGGAACTGCAGATGGTTGGGTTGATGCTATCTGCTCATATGTGAATTGAGCCCAGAATACGTTGTTGCTTTCAGAAACCGGAGCTTGGGCTTCTGGCCTCTGCCAGAGTGGCTCGGGTAGAGACAGGTTTTACGTCACAGGGGCTCAGAGGATAACTGGGAACCTGAAGCATGTCTCCACCATATATGTGACTTGGATGTCTCAGGATGCATACAGCAAGCTGAACCCCCTGTGTTCTCACATCTGCACGTCCCTCTGTAGGAATAAACACAGCTGCCCATATTTCAGGATCTAAAACACTGAAGTGAACATGCTGCTCTCTGGCCATGTTATATATAATGCATGCTTTGGTTTTGATTTTCCTTTTGGAAGACCTTTTGCAGAATAGATCCATAATCAGGCTAAAGCATGAGGGTGGAGACGTGGGACAGTGGGAAAGTCTGAAGATGTGGAAGGAGAGAAGGCTAAGTTGTTCCCAAGCTTATTTTTCAATCCACTGTGATAGCCCTGCTATGTGCCAGCAGATCTCTTCAGTAGAATGTTTTAATTTAAGAGAACAGTTTCTGATTCAGAGCCTGGGGCTCAATATTGGTTTATCCATGTGACTTTGGACAAGTTGCTTTTTCTTTTTTTTTTCTTAAAAAATGAGGATAAAGGAACTTAGATTGGGCAAAGGGGAGGGAGAGAATGGGAGGGAGAATGGGGACAGGAAAGATGGTGGAATGAGATGGACATCATTGCCCTGGGTACATGTATGACTGCACATATGGTGCAACGCTACATGGTGTACAACCAGAGAAATGAAAAGTTGTGCTGCATTTGTGCATGATGAATCAAGCTGCTTTCTGCTATCATATAGACCTAATTAGAATAAATAAAAAATTTTAAAAATAAAAATTTTTTAAAAATTAAAAACAATTTTTTATTATTTCTGAATTTTTAAAAAAAAATTAAAAATCTTTCAATGTAAAAAAAAATGAGGATGATAAAAAATGGCATCAACCTCATGGTAGAGGGAGGACTGAGACACTGAAGTGTCCTTAGTAGCGGATCCAGTGCAAAATAAATGGTTAATACATGCCAGTGGTTATTATTATTATTGAGAACCCTTAGGAACGATAAAGTGATACATAATACTCATATGGGCACAGGACAGTATGACTAATTTCCCCATGAATAGCACTGCATAAAGACTTCCCCAGCAGTTTGGATAAGGTGAGTTCACTTTGAACTTGGGAGTCTGATGAGCTCCATCACGGGAGTGCTTGGAATTGAAGCTTGGGTGAGGCAGGGTTCATACAAGGAGAGCCAGCTGCCTCTCCTTTCTGCAGAGACAGAACAAAAGGAAATGCCTCTCTCAGTTCTCCGTGCTACTCAAGCCAAATGGTAATAAACTTTTTGATGGTTTATCCAAGTCCAGTGTCAAAGCTGAATCATCTTCTCCCATCACCTGTCCCAGCCAGCCCTTCTCTCTAACTGTGAAGTTAGGATGGACCTGGGAAATGTGAATTTATGTAAAGATTAGCCAATGCAAAGGATGGCTGGGAAGATAGATGTCTTATGTAAGTGGGTCTTATAATGTAGTCATTAAAAAAATTGACCCTTTCTTTTAAAATGTGTCATTGAGAACAAATTCTAATTTATATTTTAGCAGATAACCTTTGAGGTGACTGTGAGGAAGAGCTTCAGACTGAGGGTAGTTAAGTTCTAGAACGCAGTATTGAATTCAGGCACAAATGTTTCCACGCTTGGAGAATAAATCCATTAGAAACCTTATACCTCAACAATATGGTGGCCAGTTTTCCCCAAATGAAAATCAAAGCACAAGGTCTACTGATATGAAAAGTATAAATCAGAATATTTTCTACTGAAACTGCCTTAGGAAGCAGAGCTTGCTTGATGTTATGTTATTTTTTCTTTTTTGTGGTGCTGGGGATTGAACTCAGGGCCTTGTGCATGTGAGGCAGACACTCTACCAACTGAGCTATATCCCCAGTCCCTTGATGTTATGTTAAAGGCAAGAAAAATGACCTTTCCAAGTAGAAATTGCCAGTCATCACAATCTACAACTCTGGTTCCCCTGAGTTTCCATCAGCCTGGACTTGGGCTCATCTTGGACATTCCTGTTTGAAATCTCTGTGGGGCCTTAATGTGGTTTTTAATGCCCCTCTCCACTCTCACCTCTGATGTGGCTGCATTTGGCTGTGGAGCCAGATCTGGCTTAGAGATGTGGGCTCCAGGAATGGGGGTGACTGAACTTCAACACAGGGATTATGCTCTTCCTGAACAGGCACCTCTGCTGCTGAAAGGTCAGAAAACATGGAAAGGCTGGGCGTGATGGTGCACACCTGTAATCCCAGCACTTTGGGAGGCTGAGATAGGAGAATTGCGAGTTCAAAGCCAGCCTCAGCAATAGTGAGGCGCTAAGCAACTCAGTGAGACTCTATCTCTAAATAAAACACAAAATAGGGCTGGGGATGTGGCACAGCAGTTGAGTACCCCTGAGTTCAATCCCTGGTACCAAACAAACAAGAGAAAAGCATGGAAAGACTTATGCTTACCGGTTTTAGTGAGAACCTATGCACATAGGTGGTTAGGTGTTCCTTCCCTTTTTGATTGGTTGATGGTGTGGAAGGAAGGGCGGTTGATTCTGTTACTGAGTGACTTAATGAATGTCTTGGCATGTGCTGCAACGTTCTGGGGTAGCCATTGAGGTGAGTGGTTCTTGATCTGGGAGCTTACAGCAGTGAAAGAGAGGAACTGAGCCAGCAGCCACATCTGATGTTTGAAGTAGGGTGGCAGCAGAATCTGGAGTGCTGGAGTATGCAGAGAATGGGCACATACCTAGATTTAGGGGGAAATGATACCTAAGTTGAAATCTGAAGGGTGAGCAGGTGGGAATCAGGTGAAAGGCAGCTGAGGATATAACCGTCTTGCCGCCACTGGGGCAAGACGTGTCCCCGACTCCCTAGAAAGGCTTTTTCTCTGCAGAAATAAAAGCTCAGAGATGAGGTTTCCGGGAAGTCAGAGATGAGTTATCTACAACTGGCTGGAGGCAGGAAACACACATTTTCCTTTGCTCTCCAACCACTCTGCTTCTATTCTGGGGGAGGGAGAGGTGGCATGAAGGAAACCCCAGAGATTTTCAAAGGAAGAGGAGGTTCCAGGAATTTTGCTTGATCTCTGACAGGGCTGAGGTGAAACTTCCTCCTCCTGAGTCAGCTGGCTGCCAGAACCCCGAGGGAAATCTACCCCAGGTTTTTCCATGTCTGTCTTAGAGCCTATCTACTGTGGCAGGAGCCATAGCTGGGGGGGAGGGGGAGTTGGGGGGAGATGAGAAGGGGTTGGCAGAGGAGACAAACCAATGTGAGCCATGATGGAACCATGAGGTCATGGTTACAGCAGACACTTGGCATGGGTTACATGTCTGGCTTTTCTCAGTGCTTGGTGTGTATAACTCTGTAGGACTCCCCATACCCCCATGGGAGAGATTTGACATCTCCTTTTATGGGCAGAAGGTGCAGGCCCGTGGAAGTGGAGTAGCTCACTGAGCGTCGTCTGACCTGTGCTGAGATTGGAGCCTTGTGGTTGTGAGCAGGCTTCAGGAGGCACACAGGGCTGGTCCTGGGGGCACCTGGGCATAGGCTCCCTGAAGGGAGTGGAGGCATCGCCTGCTGAGGACCCCATGCAAGAATTAAGGTGAAGTCTTCTGCCTGGTTTTGTTCTGGTAGCTCTGCCTGCTGTGGTTGAGAAACAGATTTGCCTTTGAGGGGAGAAAGGGTAACCAGAAGAGGGACGTGGCAACCGGAAAACTATGGGGCCAGCCCATGTGAGGCATGGCCTAAATGTCTAAAAATCTGGACGTCCCCCTAAAACTCTTTCTGGCCTCTCTGGAAAGTTTGGATCTGGCAACACTGGCTTGGAACCGACAGTGGACCCGAGGCCTGGCGCCTGGTGCTGGAGGGGTTTTCTTCAGCCTTCACTGTTCACACCCACCATCTCCCCCAACTCACCTTCCTTTGTGGGCCTGGGGCACCACTGCCTGATGTTCAGGGTGGCTTCTGTTTGAACATTTGAGCACTTACCATTCTCCTCATCTACAAAGTGAAGGTCACCTCCAACCTGAGAGGCTCTTGGAGAATTCAGGATGCTATGTGCAAACTGCCCAGCACAGCATGAGCCACGTAGCCAGGAGCTCCGTACATTCCCACTGATGGTTTCCTCCCTGTTTCCCACTGTCCCCACTTGGATGCAGACAATAGAGAGGTGGGACAGCTAACATCCCACCAGACTCACCAACTCCAGTGGGCTGCAAAGGAATGGACCAAGGGAGGAAAGGTGTATTTTCATGTGTTGCTGCCTAAGAGATGCTGCCTCCTTGAACCTGGTGCTGAAGCGAGGTGGGGCATTTTCAGAGAAAGGAGCATAGGTTGGTTGGGCACTGCCCAACTGCAGTGTTGGACACAGGGCCCCAGGAACCCCCTGCTGTTCCTGGATCTGGAGGTGGTCTGAGTGGATGTCATAAAGGAACCAAGGAACTTGGAGGGGCCTGAGACACTCCTACTTGTCAAATAACACAGATACATTTATATAGCTGTCAATACTGCTGTCCCTCCTCATCCTGGACGATCCATCCACACTGCCTCCTCACCTTAACCTCACCTAGCAGGAGGAGCTCAGCAAGTGGAGAGATCTGCTGCCTTGGATCTTTCCCTGTGAGCAAAGGTGATTCCAGCTGGTGCCTGAGGTGGTTTCTAAGCCCCCTCTGTCCTGGACCAGTCCTGCTGCCCCTACCCCTTTCCACCAGCAGGAATTCAACTTTGGTCAGGCCTCCTTGACCTTCGAGCCCACAAACGTGGAGCCTGAGTTGACAAGATGGCGAGAAGTGAAATTATGTTTCTATGTAATAACAGGAAATCCCATCAACTGGGGGTGGTGTCATGGCTGGTCAGTCTGGGGGCAGAAGCAGTGAGATAATACAGGCCAGTGAATCATTACCCCTTTTCTTCCCTCGCGTGGCTCCTTTTCACTTCTGACTGAACTTCAGGCCATTTCCCTTTTTGGTTGGATCCCTTCCCATTAGTCTCAGTTCCCCAGCTTCCTTCTCCTCCTAGCTCAGTGGCTTGTGGTGGGCCTGGTGTTAGCAGCAGAATTCTGTTTTCAAATGAAACCAGGCGTGGAAGTTCAATATATCATCACACAGACCGCAGGGAGCAGCCTGGGCTGGGAGGTTGCTCTCATATCAGCTCCAACCCCAGCAACCCTTTTCTCCAGTGCTATCTCCATTGTTCTACCTTTTAACCCTTTGATCAGGGCAGTCTGACCCTAATAGACTTTGCCTTTCATAATTTTCCCCAGGGTTCTTAATTCCAGGCTCAGAAAATGTTGGTCTAGCTGTATTAGGAAGAAGATGCTGAGGAGCTGGAAGAGGGTGGAGTCCTTAGGGATGGGGGCTTCGAAGTCCAGCAGACCTAGGTAGAAGGGTGGGGCCGATGCTTACCAAGCCTTGCCATGTGTCAGGTGCTATTCTAGGAACTTGGTGGGAACTTGGTGGCCCTTGCAGTAATTCTATAGAGTGAGGAGGTGGGAAGGAGCAAAAGGTTTGCTCGGGTTATTGCTCACAACAGCTATGAAGCAGCCATGGGGATTCATACTTGGGTAGCTGCCTTCAGGCTTTCTTCACTCAGCAAGATACTGGGGTCAGTGTCCTTGAGTATAAAAAGCAGAAGCCGGGCGCGGTGGTGCAAGCCCGTAATCCCAGCACTTAGGGAGGCTGAGACAGGAGAATCACGACTTCAAAGCCAGCCTCAGCAATGGCGAGATGCTAAGCAACGCAGTGACACCCTGTCTCTACATAAAACACAAAATAGGGCTGGGGATGTGGCTCAGTGGTCGAGTGCCCCTGAGTTCAATCCCCGGTATCCCTTTTTCCCCAATCATAGTCATCACTGGGGTTTAGGCTAAATGTAGAAACACGTCATTGACCTTGGTGCCTGGCACTAGTAAGTGCTCCACCTCAGGAGGAATTTGTTTCTTATTCCTTATTATTTTATTTTTTCGGCAAGTAATTGCTTTTCTCATCACAGGGAAGAAACCCTAGGAAAGAGTGGATAAAAGTAGATGGGAGGCTGCTGAATTCTAGGCCTCTGAGCCCGCAGGAATGTGGGTGCTCAGAATTGGGAATCGGAATTGTCATCTTTCTCACATCTGGGGAACCACAAACCACGGGCTTTTTAATTTGTCTTTCTCCTGCGTTTCTCCTCTTTCTTGTGCTTTTCAAATTAAATGGGCAAACTTAGTTGCCAGATTACGGTAGAGGAAAGTATCCCTCTGTGATCTGGGCCTGTGTGTCTCTGATGCCTTGATACTTTTTACTGTCAACTTCTGAGAATAATTGTTGATAAGATGAACCTCCTGTGCCCTTGGGAGGAGAAAGTCATTGTTGAGTGCTCTCTCTCTCTCTTCCCTGTCTCCTTGCATCTAACTCCATGTCTAACCCATAGCAGGTTTCCAAAGAATGAATGAGTGGGATTCCTGCTCTCAGTTACTCTTTTCTTTTTTTTTCTGGTGAGGGGGAGAGCGTGTCTCCTTCGTGGGAAAGCTTCTGCCAAGCTTTACTGGAGATAGTGCTGTCAAGATAGAGGTGTGGGAACCCCTTTCTTTCAGTTCAGCTGAGGCAAGGGTAGGGTTGTGCAAACGCCCTTACCTTGTAAACCATGCACAAGCAGAATGGCCTAGATGGGGAGTGTAGAAGGGCCCTGGCCCCCTTCCCTCACCTGCTCTCTGTCACCTTAAGACAAAGATTCTCAGGTTACCAGCCTGAGGCAGGTCTGGATGGGCAGGTTCCCAGGGCTTCTGGATTCTGTGTCACTTGGACACCAGCCTGCTTCCTGATGTGCCCTCTGGGGACTCACTCCTACTATTCCTTCTCAGGTTTCAGGCCATCCTGTGGTGATCTTGGCAGTGGTTATTGTTAATACTAGAATCTTTTAGGACTTGCTTTTGAATAGGATTGTATTCATGTGGTTCCAAATGTTAAACCTCTAACAAAGTACACGGTGGAGACTCTCTCACCCGCTTCCCAGAAGCCCAGTTCCTATAACCTCCTCCTCAAAGGTAAGTATTGTAACAGTAGCTTATAGTTCCAGAGTTTGGGCACATGTAAGGAGTTCATATGGAAACACAGCTGACAACATGGGTCACTATATATGAGGTCCCCAGCCTGGACTGGGGTCTGTTAGCCAGCATCTCCTTCTAACTTGAGGAAATACCATTTGCTAAAGTGTTGCCCTGTTTAAATTTTGGTGACAGCTTCAACTTTGTCCAATTCCTTGCCTTGGGACACCAAGAGGAAGACACAAAATCCAATGCTTTTATGTATGATTTTTAAAAACACATGTGTTTTATGTGTTAAAAAAATATATCAAAGTGCCGTCTATTTCGATTTGAAGGGCCACTGGAAACCAAATTATACAGCTCATCCAGACTCAAATAGCAGGTTATAAGAGCAGAATTGAATTTCTGGGCATTATGTAAATAAAAATATGTGTTCCTATTTTTCTCCTCTCTTTTCAAAAGATCCTTTGATGTATGCACTATTCTACGTCTCATTTTCTTTTTGCTTAATATAACTTACACATTTTCATATCATTACTTACACAGTACTTCCTGTGTGTGTGATGTGTTTTATACAATTGCAAAAAATCCCATTGTAGGGATGCACTGTGATTTTTAAATTAACTTTTTACTTGATTCCTATTATTTTGCTACAGTGAAAACTGTACAAATATGTGGTGATCCTGACTCAAAACAGAAATAAGACAGGGCTTTGTAAGGGACAGGGCGACACAGCTTTACTGGTTTGCCACCTAGGACAACAGAGCCTCGACCTGAGTTCTCCCGTGGGTCTTTTCTGTTCAGGTAACTCTATCCATCGTTCACTGGAGAGGGTCTTAAACTTAGGGTGTGTTGATAGGACCAGCATGTGGTTCTACTGTAGTCCGCGACATTGCAAGTGTCTAAAGCAACTGTGTCTGGCTCTGGGGTCGTAAAGAACTAATAGTTGCCGTATCCGTGTGGTGGAGAATTCCTCTTCATGTTGCTCTGTGTTCTTGTCCACCACCCCGTCACCCCTGGGACAGTTGCTTCTAGCTCCTGAGCCCTTTGGCTAAGTCTGTCTTGGCAATAGTGTCCAGTCCATGCTTGGCTTCTTTCCCGTATCAGCTGATCTGACCTACAGCATGGCCTTCCTGTCACTCTCTATAGCTTGTGACAGCCGTGAGTGGGTGCTGCATCCTCACCTCCCTGTAGAGAGTGGGAGCCGGGGAGGCTGCTGGGAATCCTCAACTGGATGGCATCACACACTCCCTGAGTACCACTGTGCATGTCCCAAGACAGCTGTCACTTGTGAAGCCATGTCCAGCCCCAATTCACAATCATCATGCCAGCCCAGATCCCACCTCCGGGTTGCTCCAGGAAGTTCCCTCACTCTGGATCTCGACCTTCTCCTCGACCTCTTTCTCTTGCCCACAGCATCATGAGCACAGTGCTTTCCAAGCCCAGGTTCCTCAGGACCCAATTCCACAGTGTGCCCTCAACATCGTGAGCGCCCAGGCCAACCTTGCAAAGCTCCACCACAAAGGCCCCTTGCCAGGACTTGTTTTTCTACTTTTTCACGAACTTCACTTCTTTGCGGTTTTGAGACTTCCCAATAGCCACAACGACTTTGTTAGGAGATATTTCTCTCTCCTGTGGTCAGAAGCAGACTCCTTATCTCTTCTTCCTCCTCCACTTGGGGCTGCCCTCTAGGGTGCTGTTTACTGTCCCCAAAAACACTTCTAGCCTCAGCCTTGAAGACCAGCACTGACCCACCTGCTCTTAGCCCAGTGACTTTTGATGAAGACTTTCCCATCCCTGACCAGATCTGGGAGAACCCCTGGGGTATGTTGACAGGCCTTGCCATTAACTTGAATCTCAAAATGTTCCATCTACCATTGGACATATTTTCTGCTGTGGCAAAAGGAAGATATTTTTCTTGTTCAACACGTTTGTGGTTTTCCAGGGCTCACTCTTACATTTTTAGATCATGGGTGTTTCTCTCTTCTGTCTCTGTGTTCTTCTGCTTGTTTTCTAAAAGCAACTAACAACGTGTGGCTGTAACCTCCTGGTTAGCCTTCAGTGACATGTGCCAGCGTGTTTTGGGGGAGTTAGTTTATACTCAGGATTGTCACAAGTTTGAGCATTTGCTCTTCAATACCCAGAGCTGGTGGGGTGAGCAAATGAAATCATTTGAAGTCATGAAGAGCTTATTCCCTCAAGAACACATTGGACCTTGGGAACCAGTTATTCTTGTTTTTAGCTTCTTCATCTTCTCTGGATTGATTTATAGATTCAACAGTAGGGATGGTCTCCTTTTTTGTCACAGGGAAATGAGATTGGGTGCCAAACTCCCAATTTTTTTTTTTATTTTTTTAGCACCTAAGATTTTGGAAATAGCTTGTGAGTATATTTGTTGAAATGCTGTTTAGCTCTGGACCCCCACACATGAACAGAAACTCCACTGTGCGCAGAAGTCTTGTCTGTCTTGTTCATCTTGGACTGCTGGTGCCATGACGTTATGTGACACATACGGGACAGCTCAGTAAATGTCTCTCCTGGGTAAATAGAATCTCTCTGTTCTGTCCTTTGGGGTCCCCTTTGAAGACTACCTCAGACCCTCTGTGATTTATGGTGAGACCACCCAAACCATAGTGCCCAGTTGAATTTCAAGTCTGGGTATCACTGATGGATTTGGAGGAGAGACAGATCCCCACTTCTGGGAGATGTTGAATTTGCAGAAGGTCTGGGTTCAAGTCTTGACTCTGCCCCTATTTGAGGAACTTCTCTGAAACCCAATTTCTTTTTCTGTATGGGAGGAATAATAATTACACCCTCTTGCATACATACTTTAAGTCCTTGGTTGAAGAATGTGTGAAAATCATGTTTTGGACTGTGACATGCTTTGTAAGTGTGGAAGATTGCAAAGCGCTCTTAGTCTTTCTTGCTTTTTTTCTTTTTTCTTTTTTTCACATAAGTCAAGCGTCCAGCTCTGTTAGAATTAAGATTTCCTGCAGCTGCCCTCTGCCCACGGTCACCTGTTCTGTCCTTTGGGGTCCCCTTTGAAGACTACCTCAGACCCTCTGTGATTTACAGAGTGAACTAAGGAGCAAATATCCTTCTAGGATTTCCATAGCTGTGATGACCTTGGGTGGAGGGCATTACCAGGACCTGGGAAAGTGCACTCCCTGCTCAGGCTGGGCCTCAGCCCTTAGACCTCTAGTGAGCACATTGTCATGGTCCTGCACTGGGAACTGGTCACTAAGAGCTGTATCCCTGAGGCTTGCCTGACAGTGTTTCTCTCTCCCCAGGCGCCTGTTGAAGAGTGAACTTGGATCGTTCATTACAGACTATTTCCAGGTAAGCTGGATGTGTCTGAGCATCCGTCATTTTCACACATGGGGCACCATCTACCTGCAGGACCATGTACTGTACACCTGGATGTTCCTTAATACCCACAATCACATACGCACCGGGCCACACAGGGCCGCTGCTGCAGAGGGCACCAGGCGGCCCCTGAGGGTAATGGAGACTCCAGGCTCCTGTGCAGTTGTGCTCTGGCTTTTTGGTCCCAGAACCCCTCTATGCTTTTGGAAATTGCTGCTTATGCAGGTTATGTGTGTCAGTCTTTATCATACTAGAAATTAAGCCCAAGAAGCTTTCAAATGGCCTAATTCATTTAAACCTATTACATAGTCATACAAATGTCACTTTTTCAGAATTAAAAAATAGTGAGAGGACGGGCACTGTTTTATGCGTTTGGAAATCTCAGTGCTGTCTGGCTTCATGGAAGATGGCTGGATTCTCCTGTCTGGTTCACCTTCAGTCTGTTGCGATACTGCACGTCACATGGTCTCGGGAAAACTCCACTGTGCGGGCGGGGTGAGGCAGAGATGGCTTAGTATTATTGACAAAATAGTTGTGACCATTTGGGTCCCTTGAATGGGTTTGGAGGAGCCTTCAGAGTCCCCAACCACACCCTGAGAATCCCTGCTCTCAGGGTATCCCGGCCCACCCCTGTGGGTGACACTTAGTTGGGTGCAAGGGCATGTGCCCTTTAGCTGGCTATTTCCTGTCACAGATTCCTGGTCTGTTCTGAAGACAGGATTGGATTAGATGTCAATCTTCCCTCCTGCCTACGCACTCTTGTGGGGCTAATGAGTTCAAGGTTCCAAATCCATTTAGAGGATCATTTTTAATCCACAGACACAAGCTGCTTTCCTGAATAACCAAAGGCGTGTGGGGGACAGTGGGCAGAGATGCTGAATGACTGACCGAGTGGGTAATACTTTACTGAGATCAGAGTCCCCACCTCTGAGTGGGCTGGACAAGCTGCTTTACCTGTCTGTGCCTCAGTTTCCTCATCTGTAAAATAGGAATAAAATACAGCTTACCTTATAACATTATTATATGGTTTACATGCAATAACACACTGGAAATGCTGGGTCCCCAGTGTGTGGGGGAAGCATAGGCTAGTGGTCAAGATCATGGACATTTGAGGCAGACTACATGGGTTCAGTGCCCAGCATAATTGTTCACTAGCTGTGTGGCCCTAAGCAGGTTGCTTTACCTCTCTGTGTTTTAGGATTTTTTTTCTGTAAAACAAGGATAATAGAACCTAACCTGATAGGGTTGTGGTGAGGACTAAAGATAAGTTATTTACAAAGTGCTTAGTGACTGGCACAAAGCAGGAGAGATTGTAATCATGTTTATTATATTAGTGCTTTTTTTTGAGGGGGTGTACCAGGCCCACCTGGTACACTGAGCCACATCCCACATCCCCAGCCCTTTTTTTTTTATGTTTTTAGTTATTGATGGATCTTCTTTATTTTATTCATTTATTATTTATATGTGGTGCTGAGGATCGAACCCAGTGCCTCACACATGCTAGGCAAGCGCTCTGCCACTGAGCGATAGCCCCAGCCCTTTTTTTTTTTTTTTTAAATATTGTATTTAGAGACAGGATCTTGTTGAGTTGCTTAGGACCTCACTAAATTGCTTAGGCTGGCTTTGAACTCATGATGCTCCTGCCTCAGTCTCCAAAGCTGCTGGGATTCCGAGCGTGCACCACTGCACCCAGCTTAACTCCTTCCTTTAGGGGGAAAACAACAGCAATGCTTAATAGATCTCGGTTGCAGGTGGGTTCCAAGTGGAGCATACTTTTTAAGACAATTTAAAGATACTTCAGATTTTAGAAAGCAATGTGGTCTCCATTTTATTATTTTTCTTTCCAAGGTTCAGGAAGCTTAAACTTTTATGTGTACTTCAAAAGAATGACAAATATCAGCCATTGACACACACAAAGCAAAAAACGACTCCTCTAAATCAAGATAAACCAAGACCCGACAGAAGCCTGGAATTTGATGGGGTCAGACTCCTGTGCAGGGGGAGAGGAGCATGAGGATGAAGAGAGAGACAGAGAATTAGTTGCAGATGTGAATCACTTTTGCCCTTGACTCAAAGGTCAGCCTTGGGCTCACTGCCTGCTGCCTCTGTGGCTTGACTTCTTATGCAGCTACAGAGAGTGGTTTTTCACAGTCCTGGAGGGGCCTTCTGGGCTGGGCCTCCTTCTTCTTTGACCTTTGAAGGAGACGGATTAAATGTCAGTGTCTCTTGGCGTTGGGGGCTACCCTAGGTAGGGTGGGGAGGGATGTTTGGGTGGGGACTTTATCTGAGAAGCCCTGAGGTTTTTGGGGGCGGTTAATACTGCTTACAAAGCATGCCAGGCACTGAAAAACTAATAACCGCTTGTGACTTCCTATCAGGGGCTTAATCAGAGAGGCTGCTTGGTGAATATAAAGTCTCTTTCTGGGTGTGTGGGGTAGGGGCTGGGTTTTGTAGGGGTTTTTTTTTTGTTGTTGTTGTTCTTTTTTTGGGGTACCAGGGATTGAACACTCAGGAGTACTCGACCTCTGAGCCACATCTCCAGCCCTAATTTATACTTTTTTTAGAGACAGGGTCTCACTGAGTTGCTTAGCACCTTGCCATTGCTGAGCCTGGCTTTGAACTCATGATCTTCAGCCTCCTGAGCTGCTGGGATTACAGGTGTGCACCACCACCCTAGGCATGGTTTTTGTAGATTTGAATCTGGGATTTTCCTTATTTAAGGAAAGAAGGCTCTTGAAGACACTGTTTTTCAAAATGTGGGTGCAGAACCTTTGGTTCTTTTTTAAATGTTTGGTTCCCCACTATCTGTAGAGTGCATAATAGAGTCTTAGAAGAGTGAGGAGAGGTGTTTACCAGAAAGAATTACAGGTGACATGACACACCTGGCATTGGATAATGTTGGAGGTTGTGTTCCCCTTTTTTTATTTTCCTTTAACTCTTATGATTGTGCCAGAGATTCTTGGGCTATGCCATGTGTCTTGTACCCTTCTCTGGGACTTGCCAATCTCCCGTGTTTAAGGAGGGAGCAGGAGCAGGCCTTGAACTTGGTGCCTTTGCTAGGGACATGGTCTAGTTAGGATTTTGTAACATTATTTATTTGCATTAAGTTGATCATTGAATGTTACTGTGCTTATGGTAAATGATGTTACTACAATTTCCTTTTTAAACACAGTGACATTTAAAAAATGGCTTGATGGTGCACATCTGTGATCCCAGCTTCTTAGGAGGCTGAGGCAGGAGGATTCCAAGTTTGAGGTCAGCCTGGGCAACTTAATGAAACCCTTGTCTCAAAATAAAATAAAAAGGGCTGAGGATGTAGCTTAGAGATAGAATGTTCCTGGGTTCCATCCCTGGTAACACTACACACACACACACACACACACACACACACACACACACATACACACAAAGTGGCTGGACTTAAGAAAAACAACATGCAAAGAACAATAGGGTAAGTGGCCCTGGCTATGGCCCCATCTGTGAAGGTGGTTCAAGAGAGTTAGGTTAGAGCCTAGTGCCAGGTGCTACTTGCAAAGGAGCTGCTTCCAAAGCCATTCCCATTTCAGGAGAAATCTGCATATGAGGAGGGAAACCCAGGCTCACTGGATGCTTTGCATCCAGCTACCAACAAGGGTGTCAGGAAGGAAAGCCAGAAAGGGCTCCGGAAAGAACTTCCCTCAGCAAGTGGGGGAGATGAAGGTACAGGGCAGATGAGCAGCAGAACCCAGGGTGGACAGAGAAGTCACCCCAGCTGTGGCTATGGCTTCTTGGGAACCTGAAGGATGAGTGCTGGGCTCCAGGCATTGGGTGCAGATGGGTGCCCCCAGGCATTGTATTCAACAGTGAGGTCTGTCCTCTCCTGGGACCTGCCTTCCAGCTCAGCTCACCACCCACAGAGCTTTTGCAATTGAGCACTTTCATTTTACAGTTTCAAAGAAAGACTCATAGAAAGAATATCCCCAGTGAAGAATAATGAAAATGACCCAAGGCGAGGGCACGGGGAAGCAGGTCGACAAATGGTGCTTATCTCAGGTCTGCACACACAGAAGACAGCCGTTGGATCTGCAGAAGCCTGGAAAGGTTTCCACGAGACACTGGCCGGAAAAATCTCTGACATTTCCAGTATTGATTTTTCTTTTCCTTCTGTCTGTTTTGAATTGTGCCCAGAAGGAAAATCGGAGCTTCCAAGTGGAACTCTATATCCTCCAATTCTGGAGGATAATTGGTCCTTTATAATTTTTGAAACTGATGATGGGAAACGTTCTGCATTTTTTTATTGCCTAGCTGGGTATCTTGGTGGTTCAGGCATGAGGGGTGGGCATGGGTTACATATAGCACTGTCTGCATTGTTTGTTAAAGACCTTTCCCCTAGCCCAGAAAGTTCCATCCCTTTTGTTGATACAGAAACTTGTGTTGAGTCAATGGTTCTGAGTTAGCTAGTTCTAGGAAGAAGGGAAATTTAGTCACCCCAGTTGCCAGTAGGTCATAGGTGACACGTAGTGTGTGGTATATATGTATGTGTGTGTGCATATGTGTGTACATATATAATACATACACAAACATATATCTATGTGTATTTTTTTTTCAATTTACTTCTCATATCTGCAAGAGTCCCAGGAAGCCAATTTCCCCTAGCTCATCATCACCAAAGAATATTAAAGGCTGGCACAGAGCTAAAGGAGGAGACTCCTGTGAAGTGTCCTGGTGACCGCGGACTTAAAACTGAAGACAGTGTAAAGATTAGACGACCAGGAGGAGATGAATTAAGCCGCTCGGCAAGACTTTATTGGAATACACGCTCTCGGGCCGAATCCTCCTGTCCATCAGAGTGTGTCCGGGAGAATGGCGGTGGGGCTCCAGTGCACAGAGAATTCGAAAGGCCCCAGTCAGGAAGGGGAAGGCTTGGGGGCAGGAAGAGAAGACCAGAGTCCTTCCTGGATAGGTCAGGAAAACCCACTGATTGACAGGAGGCGTGTCTACTGGTGCCCTCAGCGTCTGGCTGGTAGCTCTGCTCTGCAGCTGCTGACTGGTCCCCCTAATTGGGCATTTTGGACCCTGACCCAACCTAACAGACAGCACAGGGGTAAAGATGTATCTTCATGGGTAATGTACAGCACAGCCTGAACTGTAGAGCGGGTTGGGTGGCAAAGATGTAAAAATAGGCCCAGAATAAATGAAAATTCCTTGTAGGGACACAGATAGGACTCGTAAGAACACAGGGCCCATGGCGGGGAGCTAGGACAGAGTGGACAAAGTAATTTCCAAACAAAAATTGAATAAGGGAGAAAAATTTTGGCTCTTCTTTGATCAAACTGGGAAGGCTTGTCTAATAAGCAGGATTCCCCCAATGGAAAAAGAGGTAATTTGGGGGATGCAGGGAGCGAGGGGAATTCCACGTATGCTCTGCTTTGAAGGTAGAATTGGGGCCAATATACAAAGGGGTTGGGGATGCCTGGAGCTGGGGTCCAGTAAGAGAACAAGAGGATGGGAGTGGGTGCTCATTGTGTTCTTATTTGGGTGAGAAGGTCATTAAGGTCACATTGTGGATTTGGGCAGTACGTGGAACCAAGGCCTGATGGCGGTTGTAAACATTGGGGTGGCCCAGAAAATCCCTGTTGGCCTCTGGAGGGGAGAAAATGGGGTTGAGCTGACGCGAGGTGACAGTGAGCTCAACCTGCTGGCTGGGTGCCTCCCCCCTCCGCCCCTTGCCCATGGGGCTGCTCAACAGCCAGCGGTCACTTAGAGGTGGCTTCACTGTGCTTAGTCTCCTCAGTGATTACTTGAATTTTGTGCAATTATTTGAAATTTTCATTGTGCTTTTCTCATACTTAAGGAAGCCTGTGGGAAAGAATTCCCCTGCATCACGTGAATGTGTTATTCCATATCAGGACGTATTTTCAGGAACCCAGTACAAATGAAATCGGGTGATTTCTTGTAGAACAGGCAAGAAATGGCAAGATCCAAGTCTAGGGCATTAAGAGGGAGGGAGGTGTAGAAGGTGGGGTAGACGCTGCAAATTGTGGTCCTAAAATCAGAGTAAACCTGCAGTAATCCACTGGGTGTGAGGAGCAAAGGCTGCCCTGGAAATGTTTTTCACTCCAAAGGCGACAGGGAAGCTTTTCCTTTGAAGCCCTTCAAAAGCTGCAGGGAAGAGAAAATAATAGCAGTGGTGTCAGCCGACTTTTTCAAGTACTCATGTACCAGGTGTTATTCTGAGACAACGGTTCTCAAAGTGTGGTCCCTGGACAAGCAGCTTCAGCATCACCTGTGAACGTGTTGAAAAACAGATTCTCAGGCCCTACCTCAGACCACCTGAATGAGGAACGCAGGGTTGGGACCCAGCACTGTGGGCTTTAATGAGCCTGGGTGATCCTGATGTGTCTTGAGTCTGACAACCAGTTTCCTGAGCCGCCTTGTTTATCCCTTCTGATAACCCAGGATGGAGATTCTGTTATTATGTATATCCCCTTCTTACAGCTGCTTACTGAGGCTCAGGGAGGTGGGGGAGGTTCTTTGAGATCATAGTCAATTACAGAGCAAAGATCCAACCCAGGTCATCTGACCACAGGAGAAAAGCCTCTTTCTTGGATTAGAACATAAAATGTAAAAATGCCCTCAAGGCATCCCTTGAGAAAAGACCTAGGAGGAAAAGAAAAAAACCCAGGGATTTTGCTTGTTTGTTTTGAATGTCTAACAAATCAGATATGGTCTGTTTTCGTGATTTCCGATAAAAAAAAATAATTTTTAAAAGCCCCAATTCACCCTTTCATGATGGCTGAAACAATACTCAATGAAGAACTAGTATTACTGCTGAATTACTACTGATCTGCTCAGTCTCTGGAGTTTTCTCTCCACCTCATCCCACCTACCCACACCAGGACTGGTTTGTTAGGAACTCTCTGGTCCTGGGGGGATGACTGTGTTTGTGAGACTTTTATTGCTTGCCTAGGAGGGCAACCAGGTTCACAGGAAATGCAGATAACATTAGAGATCATGCTGGCCTTTCCAAGTCATGCAGGGTAAAAATGAGGGTGACCTGTGATTTCCATCCCTGGGTCCTTGCCAATAACAGGAACCTTTGAAGACTTGGATATCACCGGAAACACATGCCTGGGTGGAATTGTTGGCTCACATGTGTTCTCCGTAGGCACAGCAGCACAGCCACGAGGCCGCTCTGGGGTAGGAAGGAATATCTTATTTGAGAATGGGATCCACCTGGGCTGGACGCAGAGTGTGGCAGTGGAGAGGAGAGCCCTGAAAGAGTACTTCTGGAGAGATGGAAGTTTGAAAGCTGGTAGCAAGACTGGGCTGCAGAAAGAACCAAGGTGGATGGAAGGCCTGTGGTAGAACCTAGTCACATGGCCTGCGATGGCTAGCGGGCCAGCTGCTCCCAGGGTCTGAACCTAAAGTGGATTCCATCTGTTTCTTTTGTGGGCAAGGATACAAGAAACCTCTTCAGGGCAGGATAGCATGATGACTAAAAGCACCAACTCTTCTGCCAGGTAGGTCTGGAGTCCAGTCCTTGCTAGAGTGCTGATTAGCTGTGTGAACTTAGGGGGTTAAGTAACAACCCCTCTGAGCCTCGGTTTCCTTAGCAGTAACCTAGTTGTGATCACGGTACGTGCTTTGTCAGGTCAATGTGGTTACTAAGGGAGGCGACACACACAAAGTGCTTGGTACACAGTGAGCAGTCAACACAGGATGGCTATTTATATCTTAGTTGTTATGTTTTTGTTTTGTTTTGTTTTGCTAAGGTGAGCCAGAGGAATATGCTGGAAGGGGGGAAACACATGGATTCGGGGTTCAGATCCATCTGGGTACACATTCTGGTCCCACATTTGCTGGTTGCTTCTCTATGTCTCAGTTTCTTTTGTGAAAAGGGGACAGGTGCGCGGCAAAGGTGAAATGAGCTAATGCATGAAGAGTGTCATTCGGTGCCTGACAGAGTAAACACATTGACCCCATGGCCATTCTTACTGTGGTCACCATCAGGTCTGAGGCCGTGGACACTGCAGTAGCCGGCAGCCTGGACATGTAGAGTCCCTGTTCTCTGTAGACAGTTCTCTGTAGACAGGAAGAGGTAGTGAGTGCTGTCCTCCTCTCTCCATGGCCCCTGGTCGGGAGTGTGCTTGACCGGAGGCACTGAAGGCTGAGGAGCCCCACTCCACAAGTCCCACGCCCGCTCTCCCTGTCTGCACTGCTCCTTGGCTTAGGCTTAGCCGGTTGAGCTGGGTCTCCTCTCCTCCTGCAGGCGGTGGTGGTCGGGTGCTGTTTCCAAGGAGACCTTGTTTGTGTTTTTCTGAGCCTCATCTCTCTGTTTACAGCCTACGTTTTTATGTCTTAGATAAAAAACGTCAGCCGTTTCTTCCCTTCCGGACCACTCTGCCACTTCATTAAAGTGTTATTTAGTCCATGTCCGAGTTCACTGATGGGGCGGGGAGGAGGATGCCCTAAGCAACGCGGGCCCCTTTCCAAGGTCCAAGGCATTTCTAAGGGGGACACTGTACAATGTGACTGCTTTCTGGCCGAGGGCCTTCTGGCTAGGGACGTGGTGGGTCTGGCAGTGGGATGAGGGAAAGGGGGTCTTGTCTCGCTGTGTTACCATAGGGCTTTGTGGCCTTCTGGACTCAGGCACTTGACAGGGGTGAAAGTACCGTGAAGAGGGACCTGGGAACAACAGGCACTTGCAGACTACTGCCTGCCTGAGGCCAGGCTTCCTTGTTCCCTCTCTGTCTCGGGACCTGTGAGCAGGCTTAAGTCCCCAGAGGCCTCTGCCCTAGGCACGCAGCTAGGCCAACATGACCCTGCCACCACCCAGGAGGAGGGTGACATAGGTGGTAGGATGGAGACGGGGAGATCCAGTGTGGCCTAGACACCAGGATGTGGCGAGCAGGCCCAGGGAGGTCAAGGGAGGCAGGACCACTGGGAGCTGAGGCTCCCAGCCCCCGTGCATGTCGCAGGGTCTCCCCAGACGTCACTTAGAAAGCACGTGCTGAAACTGGACACGGTGGCACACACCTGTAATGCCAGCACTTTGGGAGGCTGAGGCAGGAAGATCGCAAGTTCAAAGCCAGCCTCAGCAATGGTGAGGTGCTAAGCAACTCAGTGAGACCCTGTCTCTACATAAAACACAAAATAGGGCTGGGGATGTGGCTCAGTGGTTGAGTGCCCCTGAGTTCAATCTCCAGTACCAAAAAGAAAGAAAGAAAGCACGTGCTAAAAGAGCAAAATGTAAGGACCTGGAGGTGGCAGCAGGCAGCACTAGGCCCCAGCTATGGGTCCTTCCAAGCGCAAGGCCTTTAGGAGTGAGGACCCTTTGGCCATGGGAACCTGTGTGACTGCTCCCAGGAGAGGAACCAGGCAGCTCATCTTGAGGGCCAGGATGGGGTAGGACGGGAGGGGGCCCCTCAGGCTGCCAGAACTGCACGTGTGGGTGGGCTGGTGTGTGAACAGGCAGAGGTGCGGCTCTGTCAGGTCTGCAGAGAAAGGGGATGTGGCAGGGCCCACTGAAGGTCCTTACCTCTGACAGCCTGTACTGAAATGAAGGCTGACTCAGGGAGGCTGAGCCCCATGCCCATGTGTTAGAATTTGCCAGGGGGAACCCTACTTCTAGCCTCAGTTTTCAACTGTTATATAAAAGCAAAACCTCATGGGGATATGAGAATTTTCAGGATGCTTCTGAAGGGACTTTTGCTTCTTGGAAAATAGAATCATTTAAATATCATCAAAACTGTGTGAATTCAGGTGTGGTGACGTACTCCTGTAATTTCAGCAGTTGAAGAGGCTGAGGCAGGAGGATCAAAGTTCAAGGCCAGCCTCAGCAACTTAGTGAGCCCCTAAGCAACTTAGCAAGACCCTGTCTTGAAATAAAAATAAAAATGGCTGGGGATACACAAACAACAACAAAAAACTGTGTGTGTGTGAATGGTTGATTCTGACCACAGGACTGGGGAGAGGGGAGGATGACTAAATGACAACTAAGGCTCCTCCAACTCCAAGCAGAGGCTCCAGGTCACAACTGGGATTTATGTCAGAAGCTTTGGGACAGAGTGATTGACATCGTTGCACCTCTGAGCAATCCTGGCACATTTTGTTCAGCTGTCAAAAGATCCTGCCAGTCTGAATTTGTTGCTGGGGAGTTTTCTTGCTTTCTGACCCAGAAGCTGCTGAGATTCATTTGCTTGGTTTGGGATTAGGGGACGGATTAGGGCTACATCTAAATCCTGTCTCTTCCATTCTTCTTGGTAAAGGAATTGCTTTTTGTTTGCTTTAGAAAAGTCCTCCTGCGCTGTGTTGTTCTAACTTTGATCTGGGATTCCAGCCGCCATCTTGAAACCAAGCGGTGGCCAATCACTTCTTGAAACTTAGATCATATCATGCAAATCTCAATAGGATTACGAAGTTCAATTTATGTGTCCCAGCCACAGAAAGGGGATGGTATCTTTGATAAAATCTTAGCACAAGTGATAAGGTCCACTCATTACTGACTCTCTTTACCTCCCACCACTTCTTTGAAGCGGTAGGGCTGAGATAGCAACTGTTAGCCTCACTGCCATCACCACTAATTACTAAGGACATGAGATACTGTGTGTGTATTTATAATCATTAGTTTGCAAGAACTTTATGATATTGCAGATATTGTACCATTTTATAGATGAGGAACTTATTACTCAGGGTAATTAAGCACCAAATCATACAGCTGGAAGTAGCCAAGCCATAGGGGTATTGCTGGATAGGGCTAGTTTCTAATATTCTGTAGCACTGTAAGGTGACTATGGTTGACAACAACTAATTGTACACTTTAAAATAGCTTAGTAGAAAGGATTTGCAGTGCTCCTTGCACAAAGTAATGGTAAATATCTGAGGTGACAGGTAGGCTGGTTACCCTGATCTGATGATTACATTGTACACGGGTATCGGAATGTTCCTGTACTCCATAAGTATTTACCACTATTATGTGTCAATTAAAAATACAAATATAAGCCGGGTGCGGTGGCGCAAGCCTGTAATCCCAGCACTTAGGGAGGCTGAGACAGGAGAATCGCGAGTTCAAAGCCAGCCTCAGCAACGGCGAGGCACTAAGCAACTCAGTGAGACCCTGTCTCTACATAAAACACAAAATAGGGCTGGGAATGTGGCTCAGTGGTCGAGTGCCCCTGAGTTCAATCCCCAGTACCAAAAAAATAAAAATAAAAATAAAAAATAAAAATATATATAGCTGGGCGCAGTGGCACACACCTGTAATCCCAGCAGCTTGGGAGGTTGAGGCAGGAAGATCCCAAGTTCAAAGCCAGCCTCACAATGGCGAGGTGCTAAGCAACTCAGTGAGACCCTGTCTCTAAATAAAATACAAAATAGGGCTGGAGATATGGCTCAGTGGACAAGTGTCCCTGAGTTCAATCTCTGGTACCTCCTCCACTACAAATATATTAAATATAAATTAAAAATAGAATAAAGTAATATAGTAAGTGGGAAAAAAAAAGGAATTGAGCTAGAACTTGAACTCTGTGGTACCCAGGACCTTTCCACTGTGCTATGTTCTCATCATCACTGTAAGAGGGCCTAAGGGTTTTGTAAAGGCCAGTGCTAAGGACTGCACTGGTGTTTCCGTAAGCACGCACGCCCTCGTCCTCCACCTCCCCCACAAGCACAGGCCTTCGGTAATCTAAGGAGAGGTGAGTGGAGAGGCACCAGCCACCACTGATCCTTGAGCTTCTGTGACTCACAGAGGGACCAGGCGTAGCCCTTGGAGGGTAGGAAGGGGTCTGGGTGGGAAGACTGGCTGGAAGACGGCAAAGCAGAGTGGAAAGAACATAGCTCCTGGAAGCAGGAAGGCCTGCCATCTCCTGTGGGCATGGCTCGCTGACCATCAGTAGGTCCTATGGGGATTGAATGAAATGACTTGAAGGAGCCTGTGGTCAGTGCAGGACCTTCACCCATGGCCAGCTGCCATTGCAGGAGGACTTGGCTGTCTTTCCACAGCTTCCCTGGGCACATGTGCACTCATGGACCCCCACTTGCCACTGCTCAAGGTTTGGCATGCAGTCTCTTTCATGCTAGTGTGAGACACTCTCCATTTATCTTTTGTAAAAGTCTATTCCTGCATATTTTCCCATTGCCTCAAAGCTGTGTTTTGTGAGTTTAGATTATCAAGGATCTCAAGGACATGGGGCGTCAACAGTACTGAATTCAGCTGAGCTTGTGCTGTATCTCTTCCCAAGTTGGAGGGGTGGTGGCTGCGTTTGGCTCTGGGGTGTCCCTTCTCCCAAGGCCTCAGCCTTCCAAGAGGACAAAAGCCTCCTCGGCCTTGAAGACCGTACTTGCACAGGAGAGCCAGGACTCTGTGCTCCGGCCCATTGGAGGTGGAAGAGGGCCGGTTGCTCCTTGCTCTGGAGTTGCCAATTCTTGTGTTCTTTGTTCTCTTTTGGCAGAACCAGCTTCTTGCAAAAGGACTGTTCTTTGTGGAGGAGAAGATCAAGCTGTGCGAAGGCAAGTACGAGGCAGAGCGGGGCCCCTGTGACTCAGCCTTTGATGTTGGAACAGCTGAGATGCTTCTGTCTAAAAGGGGCAGCCTGCACGCGAATGAGTCACCCTGTCCCCCAGCTCCGCTGCGGCACTTGGGTCTGACTCAACCACTCATACAGTGCAAGTCAGAATGGTGTTTTGACAAATGAAAGGGGACTGAGTGGCTCCTTTGGAAACATTGTTAAGGGATTTCACGGGGTGCATCCTGATGATCTTCCTGGAAGGGCTGAGGTTTTCTGTGGATTCTGCCGTGCTGTTTCCCCCGGGGCTGCCTCAGGCTATTTCCTATCAGCCTTTGTAATATTTCTTAGGATCCTGGTAGACAGCAGTGTCCCCCCTATTTGGGGGACATTAGGATAAGCAGGATGTGATTTGATAAAGGGAATTTCCTGGTCTCTGCTGATCTTAGAATCCAACTGACAGGGTAGAGAAGAACCGGATGGAGATGGCCATGCTGTGAAGGGCATGGATTGCCAACCCCGTGCTTTCTCCCGGGGGCTGGCCTGGGCTCCCCCAACACGGGGCCTGATCTTAGCTAGGACTCCTCGGGTGACTTGACAAGTTGCCAGGTTCTCCAAGTTTGTTTTTATCCTTTTGAAAGTGATAAAATGGGTCGAGGGCTTGTAGGGAGTATAAGGCACATAACTGGTGTAACAGTGTAAGTGGCACATAGTAGGATGCATCCTGGGACTTTTTTTTTTCCTGCTCTAGTCAAATGATCTGTAAGTCAAGCTCATTTCTGGACCCAGTCCCTATAGACATCATATTATCCCTTTTTTCTTCTATTTTTCAATGGCCATATAATACTCCAGCTTAGCTATACAGTACTTTAGTTGTCTGTTCACCCATCACCGGAAGGGCCTCCTTTGAGGTGGCTCTGACAAGGAATTCAGTGGCTCTTGAAGTCCAGCTAGTGCACAGGTGAAGGAGGCAGCTGCCCAGTTGAGGGATTGCGAGAAACATTGTCCCTGGCCACATTTCTCATCTGCCAGTCACTGGGGGAGTTATTCCAAGCTTCTGGAAATGTGGGAAACCAGCTGTATGAAAGAGTAAAGCTTGGAGGTTCACATGCCCTTGACGGAGGAGGTTGATGTCTCTCGTCCAAGTCATCCTCAACGTAGAGCCAAAACCAGAAATGGATCAAGGCAAGGTGAAAAGATGGTGCTGGATCCTGGGCCTGCGCCCCAAGGCATAGCCAGAGCTCACTAGCCAAGGTATTCCCTCGGGGTCTCCTCTGGTCCCAGGATTCTGGGTGTCAGGGGCCTCTCTACACAGGGAACAGGCTCCTGGGAACTTCAAGGGACGTTCCCATCTTCAACTAGAACATCTCTACTCTTTAATTTTATGCCTTAGAACTCCAAGGAAGATATTGTTTGGATAAAAGGATTCTCTTGCTATCAAGTGAAGTTTGGAAATAACGAATATGGTCTCCTCTGGTTGCTGCATGAACCTTACTTCATTGACACGTAACGTCTTTGTTCTATGTGCACACCTGTGCTGAATGGCTGCAGAACGGACAGGTGGCCCTTCGTGTCCATTTGTGGGCAGGAGACACGGTGCTCTCATTGATCTTTTCTAGAGCTTCAGTGATCTTGATCTTTGGGAAGTTTCTTACACCTTCCTATAATCTTCCGGGATCTAAGCTCCTATGGTCTGTTAGAGGACAGATTTAATGAGACAGATACTTAGAACCTTCCATGCAAACCCCATTCCTCTTTGCAGGGAGCGAGGTCCTAGACTTGAGGGTTGTTTGTCTCAGTCACCTGTTTCCTTTAACTCTTTCTTCCCCGGGGCCATCTTGCCCTGTTGGCCTGTGTCCGTCTGCTGGTATTTTTGAGACGCTTTCCCAAACCTTTATTACTCTCTGAAATTTGCAGCCAGCAACTAGGGAGCTGCTTGTCACTCTCCGTCCCAGCTTCCAGATAGGCTGAAGGATCCCCTTACATGCCTGGCACTGAAGCAGGCACAGCCATGCCCTGAGGGTTTGCTCCTGCCCTTCCAAAGTCAGAAGCTTGTCTTTGTTGTGGGGGACTCCAGACAAGGGCCATCAACTGAGGAGCTGAAGTAGCCTCTTGCCGTTTGGGGTACACTATATAGGTGTCGGGGTTCAGGAGTAGTGGTGACCTAACATTTTAGGTGGATCTTTTGACTTCCTGCCTCCTCCCTACAATGAACAAGCCCTGCCTACATTTGAAAGAAGGTGGTATTGGAGTCCATCAAACATTTATCCATTACCTACTAGATACCAGGTACTTTGCTAGGTGCTGTGGATACCGTGATGAACGAAACCATCAGAGACGCCCATAGAGCCCATATACGAATAGTAGAGATAGATATTAATCAAATCATCACCAAATATAGAATTATAACTAGATAGTACTAGGAACTCAATCCATAGTAGAGGGATTTGAACAATGGGGAAAGATTTTCCTATATAAGTAAAATTTTAGTTGAAACAGAAAGAAAAACAGAAGTAGGTTAAACAAAGAAGAAAGTAAAGAGAAGTCTGGGCAGAGAAAATGACATGTGCAAAGGCCCTGTGGCATGAGGAGGCATCCTGAGGATGCAGGGCTAAGATAAAATCCACAAGGAGCTTAAAGGCTAAGGCGGATACACCAGAGGATGAAGACACAGAGAGTAAGCCACACTGTAGAAGTTTTCTTTCTCCTAAGAGCACTTTGTCCCTGCTCGTGATTAAGTCCTGCTCCGTACTGTTTCACATTTGGGCTAGATGGTACCTCCTTCCACTTCTGGGTCCAAGCACCTGCACAAACCTATACACCTGGCACTTGCCACTCAGTCCTGAGAAGGTTTCTAAAGTAGGTTTGCCTGTGTGTCTGGCACTGTGCCGAAGGCCAAAAATACACCCATGCGTAGCACAGCATGGCCTGCCGGCTCTAGGGGAAGGGACAGGGAGTGACAAGCAGCTCCTGCAAAGTGAGGCTTCCACGTGGCCAGGGGAGTGGAGGGGGCCTGGGTTGCCCTTCTCTCGCTGAGTGTCACCTGGCCTCACAACTTTGGGCCTGTGAGGGACTCCTCAGGCCCCCGCTGTCTTCTTTCTCCCCAGCCACGGCTTTTATTGTCCGTTACATTAATAGACACGAGAAGTTAAATCAGCCTTTTTGGACTTGTTCTGTGAAAGGAGCGGCGTTTTGCCAAACACATCTCTCAGTGTCTCATCTTGGCTGACCCAGTTTCCCTGCCTGGGATGAGCAGACAGCGCCCAGTCAGCTCTGATATCTAGGTCATTCATAGCCGCCGCCAAGCCAGCTGCTTCTGCCAGTGCCTGCCTCTCCTGCAAGTGCAAATTCCTGTCCCAGCCCCCACCCCCACCCCTGTGGCATCAGGTGACATGTGTGCTCCAGCCTACAGGTGGTACTTGGCCATAGCCCAGGCTTCCTGTCCCTGGGCGAGTAGGCACAAAATCAGGAGGTGGGTCCCATGTTTCACAGGTGACCTCTGCAAAAAATGCTGCCCTCTCACTTACTGTAAAGCCATGGGCGGAGTTGACAGTTTCCAGATCCTCTTTCTATGCCTCTCAACTGACAGCTCAATCCCAGAATAAGGCCAATGTATTAGTGACTAAGAAAAACAAAACAATGTATGACTGTACATACGATTTCCCAAGTTAGGGTGGTGAAGAGCATGGCTTCTGGAATTATAGCTCTGCCTTCAAGCTGTGTGACTTTTGGCCTCTCTGAACCTATAAAATGGAGGTAACAGAGTCTATTTATAAGATAGCTTGTTGATAAGTAGCTTAACACAATTTCTGATCATGGAACCATTCACATGATGATAGCAATTATTATGTGATTTTAGATTTTCAGCCACCTAGTTTGAATCCAGGGATAGAAAGGCATGTTTACATAGTATTAGTTGAGTCTTCCTACCTGTATTAGTCCATTTTCCATTGCTACGACAAAAATGTCTGAGATTGGGTACTTCATAAAGAAAAAAAAAAGTTTATTTAGCTCACCATTTCAGAGGCTGGAAATCCAAAGTCTGGTGGCCTCATTGGTTCAGCCTTTGTTGAGGGCTTTTATGGTGGATAGCATCACGGTGGCAGAAGAGATCACAAGAAAGGAGGGCAGAGCCGGGCACGGTGGCACAAGCCTGTAATCCCAGCACTTCTGGAGGCTGAGACAGGAGAATCGTGAGTTCAAAGCCAGCCTCAGCAACGGTGAGACGCTAAGCAACTCAGTGAGACCCTGTCTCTACATACAACACAAAATAGGGCTGGGGATGTGGCTCAGTGGTCGAGTGCCCCTGAGTTCAATCCCTAGTACCAAAAAAAAAAAAAAGAAAAGAAAAGAAAGAAAGGACGGCAGGATTCAGGGGTCTGACTCGCTCTTACAATAATGCACTCTGAAGAAAACCAAGTCTGCAGTGCCAGTGTGGATCCCTTCTAAGGGCAAAGCTTGCAATGTTCTAACAACCTTCCACTAGGCCCCATCTCTTATTCCAGGGACCAAGACCCTGCAGCACCACAGCTCTGCCCGCTGGGCTCCGACAGCCCCAGCTGCGAGTTTTCAGCACCTACGACTTTACCTTTGAGGTGGGACTGTCTTCTAGCCTCTCCTATGAGTAACATGAGCTCTTCTCTCCCTTTCTCCCCTCCTGTCTTCTCGCCCTGGTGCAGGTGAGAACCGCATCGAGGTTCTGGCTGACGTCTGGGACCACTTCTTCACTGAGACCCTCCCCACTCTGCAGGCTATATTCTACCCAGTTCAGGTCAGTGTCACAGGCCGTCAACCTCCTGCCGGCCTCTGTCTTGACCTTTGCAAGCTGGGGTGCTGGTGAACGGAGGAGAAGCCGGAGATGGTTTGCTTGAGTTGGCCAAGGACTGTGGAGGTCCTTTGAGGGCTCTCTGGTGCTATAGTTAGCCCTTCGAGCAAAGAAAATCACCTGCATAGCTAGGAGTTTGTAGACTCTTGTTACCCTCTTAGCCTTGAGTATGCGTTCATACTCTGGAGGGGTTTGTTCTCTTCTTACTTTTCTGGAGTAGAGAAGCCTGGGAGGAAGCCTTTCCTTTTTTTTTTTTTTTTTTGGTACTGGGGATTGAACTCAGCGGCACTCGACCACTGAGCCACATCCCCAGCCCTATTTTGTGTTTTATGTAGAGACAGGGTCTCACTGAGTTGCTTAGCACCTCGCCATTGCTGAGGCTGGCTTTGAGCTCACGATTCTCCTGTCTCAGCCTCCCTAAGTGCTGGGGTTACAGGCTTGAGCCACCGCGCCCGGCGAAGCCTTTTCTTTTTATTTCTCTTTCTTTCCCACCACATCCCTGCTTCTTTTCTTTCCTTTTCTCTTTCTTTTCTTTTCTTTTTTTGTTTTTTATCTCTCTCTTTCTCTTTCTTTCTTTCTCACAATGTTCTAAGCAAGTTGACTGTTGTCCCTGAATTGTAGGAAAGGCCTACTGTTCCCCACCCTCCATAAGGAACTCTGGAGACAAGGAACCACGTGATGGGTACGTAGTGCTGGGCAAGCATCGGTAGATCTGGGTTTAGAAGTGTGGGTTGATCTGTCATGGACTCCCACTTATATAGCTCCCTTCACTTCCTGCAAAATGAAGAATTTGGAGTAAAAGGAGCATCCTCTCTTTTGTGTTCTAATTCCAGGATCTCAGCTCATTTGACTGCTTGTGTCAATTTCCTTCCTCTTTCTTGCTTTTTTTTTTTTTTTTTTTTTGGTACTGGGGATTGAACCCAAGGGCACTTAATTACTGAGCCACATCCTGAGCCCTTTGTATATTTCATTTAGAGACAGAGTCTCACTGAGTTGCTTAGCACCTCACTTTTGCTGAGGCTGGCTTTCAACTTGTGATCCTCCTGCCTTAGCCTCCAGAGCTGCTGGGATCATAGGCGTGCGCCAAATGCCGGGCTTACTTCCTTTTCTACAGAGGTTAATACCACTGCCGGCAGTGCCATGTCAGAGCAGCCACCTGCCACCCCCCAGGGAGCCCAACGTAGCTATTCCTCTCCCCGGTTCCCTCTCTCACATAGGTGACACCAAGCTCACCTGTACTCTCGCCCCCAGGATTGAGGCTTCACACACAATCTGGCTTTGCTGAAGTGTGGTGTGACTCTCAGAGTAGGAACATAGCCATGAGCAATGATTGAGGATTTCCTCATACCAGGGAAAAGGCTCACAGAGATTGTTTGGTCTGATGGTATTTTAAAGGAACTTGGAATGGCTTAAAATGTACATCTAATATTTAAAATCTGGGAGGCTGTGCTTGCAGATTTCACTACCCGTTTGCGTCCCATCCCTAACGTTTCTAGTAAAATAGAACAGATGGAAGTGCCCAGCCTGCAGCTCACTCCTCTCTTTTAACCTGTCTTCAGCCCTAGCCTGCATTTATGCGGCCAGTGCAGCCCTGTACCCGCTTCTTCTTCTGCAATAGTTGCCCAAT
The DNA here is from genome assembly GCA_028644305.1 of Xerus rutilus. Taxonomy (NCBI): domain Eukaryota; kingdom Metazoa; phylum Chordata; class Mammalia; order Rodentia; family Sciuridae; genus Xerus; species Xerus rutilus. The sequence continues at coordinate 25,172,181 of CM053399.1, read as the reverse complement.
GGCCAGCAGCGGGTCCTGTCTTAGGAAGACAGACCTGGGGGTTAGCGTTGCCTGATTTAGCAAATAAAAATATAGGATGCCAAGTCATATCTGAATTGCATATAAACAAGTAATGCAGCACTTGGGGCATAGTTATATTAAAAAAGGACTCAAATTAGCTAGACATTCTGTGTTTATCTGGCAACTCTGTAGGAGAGAGTGATCTTTCTAATGGCCATCTGGGCAGGGAATTCCAGGGTGCTGGCATGGTTTTAGAATGGAGACTGTGGGACCTGGGAGGATACGGCCCCAGTGCAGTCAGAGGTGGGCAGGGAGGGGCCTCTGAAGCTCAGAGCCAGGCAGGAGTCCATTCCTACAGGTCTAACACTGGTTCTGCCCTGATTTGCTTGAAAACTTGTACGATCTGGCAGTTGTCGACTTGACCCTATTCTCGTCTCCCAACCAGACTTGCAGTTTGCTTCTGCTCTGGTTTGCCACAGGCTGGCTGCTCTCCTGCCATCACCCTCTGCAGACATTTGCATGTACAGGCCCTACTCTCTTCAGTTAGCTGAGATTGGGCAAATTCACATTGTGAACGAGGAATGTTCAGAGAAGCTGGGGAGGATCGGAGCAAATGGGCGCCTGGGGATAGGGGTCCCAGGAAGGAGGCAACTGCGCTTCCTGCCCACTTTTTGATCTCAGCTGACCCAGGGTCACATACATATGATTTTCTGGGACTACATGCTCTCAGGTTTTACTCTTCCTTTGGGCTAAGCCCAGACAAAACGGATGGCACCTTGGTTACCATGAACGTGAGTTTTGTTTGTCCTCTATGCAGGACAGTGGTTATGAGGAGAGAGGTTTGGATTGGGGAGCTCTCCCACCCTCCTACCTAAAACAAGAAGGGAAGAGAGAATTCTGGATTAGTATGACTTCCCTCTCTGATTCACGGTGACCTGGAGTCAGTGGCCCCAAATGGTCCTCTAAGAAAGCAATGACTAACTTGTTCATAAACTGGGTCTCCCGCATGGTCCCACGAACACATTTTCTGCCAGTGTCCGAGGCCAGATTTTACATACGGAAAAGGCCTTGGTGGCTTTGGGGACCAGCAAGGTTCTCAAAAAAAGCCTCACATCTGGGGTAGGATTCATGGCAGGCGGTGTCGGAGCCCGCTGCAGCGTCCACGGTGGTGCTGTGGTGCTGTCCTGAGCCTGGTTCCATTTGCTTTTATCGCAGGAGGCGCCCCTTGGTCACTCTTCAGTCCGGGCTGTTCTCCCCTCCGCGTGTGGTGGTTCACCCGGGCCTGGGAAGCTCTTAACCGCTGGTGCTGGCCCAGCTCCACGACACTGGGTGGGGGTAGAAGTGATGGGCAGGGAGCATGCCGGGAAGGAGCGCGCGGGGCACCGGCCGCCAACAGCGGTCCAGAGCGGGAGCCGCACCGGCTGCCCTGTGCTCGGGCTCTCGGCCCACCACGCAGCATCTCCGCGCTGTGGCAAGGTGCCTCACCTCCTTGCGCCTCGAGTTTCTTCTGTAATACCCACTCTGTAGAGGTGAGAGAAGATAAGTGTGCTGATATGAAAAGCAGCGAGTTTAGTTAGCATAGGACACAGAGTAAGGGCTTAAGCACAATCGCTGCCATCATCAATGTTGTTGTTATTCTCTGTCAGTTAGAAAGTATCAGAAGTTAGCTAATACGAGCCGGGCGTGGTGGCTCACGCTTGTAATCCCAGCACTTTGGGAGGCTGAGACAGGAGAATCGCGAGTTCAAAGCCAGCCTCAGCAATGGTGAGGCACTAAGCAACTCAGTGAGACCCTGTCTCTACATAAAACACAAAATAGGGCTGGGGATGTGGCTCAGGGATCGAGTGCCCCTGAGTTCAATCCCTGGTACCAAAAAAAAAAAAAAAAAAAGAAGTTAGCTAATACGGCCCAAGTATCTGTGTCTATTTTTCACATGTCATGAGCTAAGCTAATAGGTTTGGAGTGGGAGCATCTTTTTTTTGGCCTATTTCTTTGTTTTCTGGAATGCATTCGTTTTGAGTGTCCATATAATCACCATCCTTTAAAAAAAAATCATTCTCTCCATAGCTGTAAGACAATAGGCTCTCATCCACTGTAAGTAGGCGTGTAAATCAATGCAGTCTTTTCAGAGGGTAACATGGAGGAATCTGTAAGACTTTGGGGGAGGGGGGTTCCCAGAATTGGACTCAGGAGCATTCAACCACTGAGCCACATCCCCAGCCCTATTTTGTATTTTATTTTCAGATAGAGTCTCACTGAGTTGCTTCACCATTGCTGAAGTGGGCTTTGAACTAGTGATCCTACTGTCTTAGCCTCCAGAGCCACTTAGGATTAAGACTTTTTAAAGGCATATTTTGATCACACAATTTTGTTTTGAAGGAGTATTAATCTGAATACACTGATAAAAGTGCTCAGAAAGACATGGATCAATGTGTTTATTATAGCATTGTTTGTAGGCAAAAAAAGAAAAAAGGCATCTTGGTTGAGATGTTAGTTAAATAGAGCCTGTTTGTGCTGTGGAATAATATGCAGCCTTAAACAAGGTATAAGAGAAGAAGCAATTATGTTCTGGTATGAAAAGATGTCCAAAATATACTACATTAAACAAAAGCAAGTTGCAGAACAGTAGGAAGAATATAATCCCTATGTGTACTTAAAGATTTTGTGAGGCTGAGACAGGAGAATTTGTGAGTTCAAAGCCAGCCTCAGCAAGGGCAAGGCACTAAGCAACTCAGTGAGACCCTGTCTCTACATAAAAAACAAAATAGGGCTGGGGATGTGGCTCAGTGGTCGAGTGCCCCTGAGTTTAATTCCCGGTACCAAAAAAAAAAAAAAGATGATATGTGTAATTTCACAGATGTAGTGAAATTAGAAACTTTCTGGAAAAATCCAAAAGATAAATGAAAGCCTTTTAAGAGTGTATAAAATGAGAATAAGAGACTTGGAGAAGTCTTCTGCTATCTTATGCCCTTCCTAACTGTTCAATTTTTGCCCATAAATATCTATTACTTTGATGAAAATGAAATGAAAAGGCTAAGGAGACGAAAGTTGTCTCTGCCGGGGGTGCATTGCCGGCGGTGGAAGGGCCTCTGGGGCGCCTTGCTGGCCTTGGAGGGAACTGCTAGAAAATCAGTTCTGTGGAGTTATGTGGCAGTTGCTGGGCAAGGTTCTTGCAATTGGCTGCCTTTGACCTTTCAGTCTCTTCTTTCCCCCAGATTGCTGTTCAGGAATAGTCTTCTAGAAGTTGATCTGCTCTGGTCCTCCTCCTTCTCTTTCCCTGAGTTCTTTCATTTGAATTACACAGTTCTATTGTTTACAGGAGGTTGGTAAGTAAGTTGGATAGGTCCTATCAGCTCCCAGAGTCTTAGGGCCTAAACAGAATAACGGGGCCTGGCACTAGTTCCTTTGCACCCCTGTCCATCAATCAGATGGAGATAATACCAACTGCCCAACTTTTCAGAGATATTAGAATAATAAAATAAAGCAAAAGTGCCTTGCAATTAAGATAACTTATTTAAAGCACACAACACACTGTTTGCTCTATTTGCAATTATTTTAATGTCATAGGAAGAAACTGTAAAGATGTGAAATAGATATTGTTTTAGTCAGGTTTTTCACTGCTGTGACTAGAAGACTCGACAAGAACAATTTTAGAGGAGGAGAAGTTTATTTGAGGGCTCACAGTTTAGAGGTCTTGGTCTTGGCTGTCTCCATTCCTTGGGGCTTGAGATGAGGCAGAAGATCATGGAGGAAGAGTATGGCAAAAGAAAGCAGCTGTGAACAGGGTACCAGGAAACAGAGCTATACCCCAAAGGCACACCCCAGGGACCCACCTCCTCCAGCCACACCCTTCCTGTCTACAGTTACCACTAAGTTAATCCCTATCAGCTGATTAATGCACTGATTAGGTTAAGGGTCTCCTAACCCAATCATTTCACCTCTAAACCTTCTTGCATTTTCTCATACATGAGCTTTTGGGGAACACTTAATATCTAAACCATAACATTTCACTCCTAGCCCCCCAAAAGCACATGTCCATCTCACACATGCAAAATACATTTGGTTCTTTTCCAAGAGTCCCCACATCTTAACAGTTCCAAGACTTGCCAAAAGTCCAAGTCCAAAGTCTCTTCTGAGACTCGGGGAAATTTTCAGCATGAGCCCCTGTAAAAACAAAAAAAAACAAGTTACACACGCCCAGTATATAAAGGCACATAGTAAATATTTTCACGTGAAGATATAGTAGCATGGAAAGAAGGGATGAGACCAAAGCAAAACCGAAATCTACCTGGTCCTATAATTCCACATCCAGCATCTGGGGCACGTGGCATCCTGAAGTTGTCTCCAAAGGGCTTGTATAGCTCCGCCCCTGTGGCCTTGCTGGTTGCAGCCCACATGGCGTCTCTGTTGGCTTGTCACTGCTCAGTTCCTATAGCCTTCCTCAGCAGATGTTCCACGGTACTGGTATTTCCTAATCACAGGGGTCCCCACTGCAGCTTTGGATTCCTCTTCACATCAGTCTCCATATACCACCCTCTCAGGTTGTGCCTACAGAGACTTTGACCCTGCTGTATACGTTGCCTGGCTTCCAGGGCTTCCTTTGAAATCTCAGGGGAAGCCTCCATGAAACCCTAACTCCAGCACCCTACATCCGTGTAGACCCAGCACCGCGTGGTTGATACCATGCCCTTCCATCATCTTCAGCAGTAGCCAGGCCTCCAAGGACCCTGGCTGTAGCAGCCTCTGAGCATCTAGGTGGCCGAGCACATTGAAAAAACTTCCCAGGCCCCCTTTGCAAGCAGGTTGCCCCCAGGTTTCTTTTCAAGGGAATATTTACTTTTACACCCTCGAGCCTGAGATAGGCATGGTCTTGCCAACTCCTGAGATGGCCTCAAGCCATCTTTCCTATTGTTTCTCAGGGAAGTATACATCACTTCTTTACTGACTGTAATATCTTTAACAACCACGCCTTCCTTAGCTCCAGTTTTACTCACAGTTTTCTGGCCAAATGACACATTTTTTGAATTTTTCTGCTTTGCTTTGTGCTTTAGATTATCACAATAAACTTGGCTAAACGCCCCCATTAATATTCATGCCACCACCTGAATGCTATGTTGCCTAGAAATATCTTCTGCCAGATTAAGAAGTCAATTGCCTTTAAAATCAGCCTCACTGAAAGTCTCAGGACACAGGCAAAATGCAGACAACTTCCCAGCCAGAACATAATGAATGGCCTCTGGTCCAATTTCCAATAGAGTCCTCCTCCTCTGAAACCTCATGAGCCCTGTCTTTGGGGTTCACAGTCCTGCTGGCCTTCTGGTCTTCTGAATGTCCACTAGAATTGCCCATTCAGCTCCATTTCCGACAATCTACAGCTTTTCCACCTTGCAGCTTTAAACTTTCCAAAATTCCTCCCACAAATTCCAAAAAGCTCCCCAAGCTTCTAAGCCACATGATCAGGTTTGTTACAATAATGAGCCCACCTCTTGGTACCAATTTCTATTTTACTCATATTCAGTCTTTTCCACTGCTGTGATTAAAAGACAAGAACAATTTTAGATGGGGCAAAGTTTTTGGGGGGCCTCACAGTTTCAGAAGTCTTAGTCTATAGACATCTAGCTCCATTCCTTGGGGCTCAAGGTGAGACAGGACATCATAGCAGAAGAATGTGGAGGAGGAAAGCAGCTAGGAACAGGCTCCAGGAAGCAGAGAGAGAGCTCTGTTCAAGACAAAATATATACCCCAAAGGCATGCCCTCAGGGACCTCCCCTCTCCAGCCATACCCTACTTGCCTATAGTTACCATCCAATTATCCCTATCAGGGGGTTAATGCATTGATAAGGTTGAAACACTTATGACCCAATCATTTCACCTCTACTTTTGTTGCATTGTCTCACACATGAGCTTTTTGGGGACACCTCACATCTAAACCAGGACAGATATAAAACTACATAAAATATAGCTGCGGTATCCTGTGATGCTATACAGATTACCGATGTTTGTGACTACTGAATGTGTTACTTTTGTAACAGAGAAGACATGATGAAGCTACACTAAAACATGCTCTTGAAGAGAACATATGCATTGTGTCAACAACATTTATTGAGCACATACTGCATGCTGGACTCTGTGCCCCTTAGCTTGACCTATAGGATTCCTCCCAGCAGCAATGCTTGGGTGACGTCACCTGGTCTCCCACACAGCAGGCATTATGGTGTCCGACCTCCACAGAAGGAGGCTGAAGAAGTGGTTTGTTGTCTTCAGAAATCACTTGTGTTAGTCAGCTTTTTGTTGCGGTGACCAAAATAGTTGCAACAACCATTTAGAGGAGGAAAAGTTTATTTGGGCTCATAGTTTCAGAGGTCTTAGTTCGTGATTGGCCGACTCTATTGCCCAGGGCCTGGGTGAGGCAGAACATCATGGCGGAAGGGTGTAGAGGAGGAGAGCTTCTCAGCTCATGGCAGATAGGAAGCAAGGGAGAAGAAGAGCCAGAGATAAATATAATCCAGACCATAATCCCCAGTGACCTCCTTCCTCCAACCATACCCCACTTGCCCATAGTTACCACCCAGCAGCCTATTCAAATGATGGGCTTACAGCCCTCATAATCCAACCTTTTACCTCTGAACATTGCTTTGTTGCCTAATGCCTGAGCTTTTGGGGGGACCCTTCAAGATTCTAATCGTAACACTATGTATGTTAATGCTAAATAATTTCTATCCAAATCCAGAATGATTTTATCCTGGGGCCTTCATCATGTGACTTGGAAACTGTAAGACCTAGAGGACACTGCCATTGGGGGTGATGAGGAAGGCAGTCCCCGGTGGAGGGGGCTGCAGAGATGGCAAGGGTTCCTATAAAACCCCAAGGGTTACAGGGAATATAAAACTTCTTTGAGCCTTGGGGTGTGGACAACTACATCATGTTTGGAATGATACCTTTGGCTTATTCCATGAGCATATGATTTTTGATATGTGCTGTGTGTGAGAGAGAGAGAGAGAGAGTGTGTGTGTGTGTGTGTGTGCGTGCATAGATGTGCATGTGAAGGAGAGTCAGAAATTAGCCTTTTTCCTTTTTGTCTCAGCAGTTTTCAAGAGCTCTAAAATCAAATAATTTCAATTTGGATCTTTATTATACTTTTTCATATGTGAAATGGATTTCATAACAGTACCTATCTTGATGGATGGTTGTCTTAGTCTGTTCAGGCTGCTATAACAAAACACTACAGACTAGGTAGATTATCAACAACAGAAGTTTATTTCTCACAATTCTGGAGGCTGGAAGTCCAATGTCAAGGTGCAGGCAGAGTAAGTGTTTGTGAGGGCCTGCTGCTTGCCTTACAGATGGTGCCTTTCACCTCCAAATGTCTTGACCTTGGAGTTAGGATTTCAGCATATGATTTGGGGGAGACACAAACTATAGCAGTGGTCATGAGGATTAAATGTGTTGCTTATTTCTAAAGTGTTCAGCCTCACGCCTAGCATGTAGTTAGAGGTTAACAAACACCATTATTATTTTCATCCCTTGCCTGCCCCAGATGAACAAGTCCCTTCTACTTTTCCAATTATTTTTCTTCCTAAATTACTTGGGTTTATGGAAGAATCTAATATCTTATGGGAACATAAAAGGCTTGCTGTTTTCTTTTGCCTGGCACATGATGGGCACTTAAATGTTTAACAGATGAGGTTAGAGAAGCAACCCGGAACGTGGGGGAGTGGAATTGATATTTGGTTTCTCCCCCACCTTCCTCTGTCTTTGTCCTTCCTAACCATTCACAGCACTTGACAGCATGGCCCTGCTCTGTGTCTGTGGTGTTTTGTGGAGCACTTAGGCTGAATCATGTCCTGGCTTAAACAAAGCTTTAGTTCCAGAGGACAGGAGCTGGGTCTTCACCTCTGGGCTTTGCAGATGCCTGGTCCTGTTCCATCCCAGGTGCTGTGTAAACACATGCCCCCAACTGCATATGGCCAGGGGCAGATGCAGTAACCTCTCACCTCTCACCCTCCCTCCTCTCTCCTCTCCAGGGACAGGAGCTGACCATCCGCCAGATCTCCCTGCTGGGCTTCCGAGACCTGGTCCTGCTGAAAGTGAAGCTGGGCGACCTGCTGCTGTTGGTGCAGTCCAAGCTGCCCTCCTCCATCGTCCAGATGCTGCTCATCCTGCAGGTGAGGCCCTGGTGGAGGACAAGGCAGGAGAGAAGGAAGGAAGGAAGGAGACTGCCACTGTGGGACGAGGGGGAAGGGACCCCATGACCGAGCACCTGAACTTAGTTGAGAAATCTTTTGAGTTCGTTTGGCCGTGTTCCTGAGTTCATTTGTTTGATGTGCTTTCACAGGGTCCCTGTTAGGTCCCTGGTGCTGGGCTTCCTGTTGGAATTGTAGAGGGCATGAAAGAAACATGGTCCTTCATTCAGGAAGTGGACACTCTCCAGTTTGGTCAGGGAGCCATGGTTGCAGGTGACCACAAAGAATCCATTTTAGCCTAGCACAAGCCAGAGCAGGTCCTCAACGGAAGGCTCCCCGGGTGGATGGGCTTTGTGACGGGATGACACCGGTCAAGTTGCAAAGTTACCAGCATTTCTCCGCTTCCTGGCCTCTAGTTGCTCCTGGCCTGCCTGTTTTTCTCTGATGCACAGATGCTCTTGGACTTGGTCTTTCTCCATCTGTGGGGTTGCGTCCAGGGCTTTGGTTCCCACCTGATCCAGTGTGGCAGGCCACAGTAAGAGACTAACACCTAGACGGTTTTCCAAAATCCCTTAATCCCAACTCTCAGTCAGTAATAGGATGGTGCACCAACACTCTTGGTCCCTGGTGTTTGCCAGCCTCAGGCCAAGGACTTTGAATGTGTCATTCTCTTAAATAATCTGATCAGCCACCTCATGAGGTTGGCATTGGCATTCTCATCATAGACTAGGAAACCGAAACCCAGAAAGTTCACCCACTTGTCTACCACCCCAGCTAGTAAGGGGTAATACAATTTAGAACTGCGCACCCTGGTTCCTCCCCAGAGGAAATAATCTGATTGGCCCACCTTGGACTAGGTGAGTCCTCTCTGCCCAGTCAGCTTGACCTTGAGTGGGATCAAGTAGTTCAAACCTGGCCTCGGCAAGCCCATTCCTGTGGCTGGGCATACAGTTCTCCTGGAGCAGGGCTGCTTTCCCAGGTTCCATCCTTGATCAGGCTGAAGGGGACCCTAGGCTGCCCTCGCAGCAGAAATGGAGTATCTGACCAAGGGCCTCTGACGCCTGCCTCCCCGGGCTGCTGTTCTCTTTCCATTCTCTAAGCTGGGCCATCCTTCTGGATGTTGTCCCCTTTTCCATAATCCCAGAGGAGGAGGAGTTACCTAATAGGAAGAGGGTGAGGGTAATCAGCTGGAATGCCAGGTCAAGCATTTTAATGGAAGAAAGGGAGAGGAGGGGTAGAGAGGTATGTGTGCAGCTGGCACCTGATTGAACTTGGCCTCTGCATTAAGGAGTGAAGAAAAGGAGCCCCTGGGGATTCTGAGAGGAAAGTTAGGAGGATTCGTGTCCACCCTCCCATTTCTATTGATATTATTTTGGGGATGAGAAGGTATTCTCTTATATATTTTGATTGCCCTCTGGTTTTCTGGAAGAATTGACCCATTCCTAAAGGTGAAGGTTCTCATCAACTGATGCTGGATTAGGAGGGTTTGTTTCTATAATGAAAACCATCTACCACATTCCAAGGCTCTGAGTCCTATGCGGACAACCTGAAAGCTGTCCTTATCCCCTTAACAATGGGTCAGACTGCTTGCCCAGAAAGATCTCTTCCACCCACCCTGGCCCCTGCCCCAGTTTGCCTCGTATGAGGTAGCTACAAACTTCAGTTGTCCCCGCTGCCCTTAGGAAGAAAGCCCAAGTCTGTACCCCTCCCACCTCTCCAGGCACACCTGGAACCTGACTTTCCTCATGGCCTTCTTGGGCCCTGCCTCAGCAGGACCTTTGTGCCCACTGTTCCCTCTGCTCACAGTGCTCTGTCTTCTGGGACCCTCAAGCCTCTTTCCGTCAAGGCAGACCCTTGGGCTTCCTTCCACCTCACCCTGTGTCCTCAGCACCCAGCCCAGTCTTTGGCACATAGTAGGTGTCAATTAAACGCTGCTCAGTAAATGGTGGCTCCAACTAGCAAAAGCCTGAGGGTGACTGACCTCAGGTCCCCAAAGATTACGATGGCTGGTGACCATCACACAGGGTGAAAGAAGTGCAGCTGGTGCCAGTCCAGGGTCTCAGCAGTTTTCTGGAGAGCTGGGCAAGGAAACAGCCCTTCCTGTGACCATACCATTGTTTGTTCCATTTCAAGCTGAGAGGGCGGATGAGAGAAGCTAGCTGAGGAGCTCAGGATCACATAGTAATCTGCAGCCTGCTGACTGCTCGGCAGCCCCCTGGCCTCTGCCGTCTCCCTTCTGCAGGGCCTTCCTGGCCACTTCTGCCTTGGTCCTGCAGCCTCCTCATGATTGGGAACCCCCTCAGCACTACCTGAGCAGAGCCCGTGGTGTACTACTCCTAGGAGTAGTCCCAAGTTCTTCCTTACTCGGGTGACAGGGGTGAATGCAGGTCTTTTCCTTTCTTGAGCAGCAGCCTCGGATCTGAGTGGAACTTCAGGTGACGCAGCCCTGGGGCCTCTCCTGTTGCAGGAACCATGGGGTCTCTATACTTAGAACTGTCATTCTCTGCACAGGCCCTTACTTCCCCTGGGGTCATTGAGACCTGGGGCTGATTTTTCCAAAGCCGCCTAACTCCAGTACCAAGAAAAGAGCCCTTTCTCAGACGTCAGCTCTCCCTTTTCCAAAATATTTTGGAACCAATACACAAGGGTGCGGTACGGGTGAGTGGTCTGTGCTCAGGCTGCCCTGGCCAGAGGCCGAACTTTAGCCCATGAGGTGCACCCTACAGGCCCCGCCAGGCCAGGCAGGGCCTGTGACCTGTGCGTGGAGGACCCTGCCCCTGCTCCTTTGGCTCCTGTCACCCACTCAGCATTAGTGATAGCTTTGAGAGGAAGGGGCCTTCATCTTCATTTTGGCCCAGGTGACAAAATGATCATAGCTAGTCTGCTGACAGGCGGAGGGCAGAGAGTGGCACCCTGGCAGAGGGTACCTGCCAGCCCCGCTCGTAAGGCTGCGATCCTGGAAGAACCATCCAGCTCCACACCATGCGCTCATGGCCTACTCTCTCCTACCTGTGCTCTGTCGTCGTCCTTTCCTGTCACCTCTCCCTGTGTAGTTCTCATGAATTCTCCAGGGGAAGGGGCTATGGAAGAACCTAGACGGGAACTATCAAGAACAAAAAAGAGAAAAAGGAAGGGAGAAAAAAAGTTTTCTGGGCTCTGAAACCCAATCAAGGTGGTTTTGTGGCTGAAACCTCTCTGCTCTTGAGGCCTGGTGTGGCTCCTGGCACGCCTGAGCAGGGCTCCCCTTTTCCTTCTACAGCCTCAAGGATTCCCTCCACTCAGGGCAGATGTGTCTCCCTCAGCAGAGCAGCTCATTTGCTTTTCCATTTATTTCCACTGAACTCTGGTGCTTTTGCTTAGCTTAGCATGAGTGGATTGGAGCACAGGGCATAGAGCACCGTCTTCTTCATCCCTTTTGACTTTGGCTTGAAATCCACTTTATCTGATATGAGGATGGAAACCCCTGCTTGTTTACACAGTCCACATGAGTGATACCTTTTTTCCCATCCTTTCACCATCAGTCTGTGGATGTCTTTTCTTGTGAGGTGAGTCTCTTGAAGGCAGCATATTGTTGGGTCTTTTTTTTTTTAGTCCAATCTTCCAGTCTGTGTCTTTTTTTTTTTTTTTTTGGTACTGAGGATTGAACTCAGGGGCACTCGACCACTGAGCCACATCCCCAGCCCTATTTTGTGTTTTATGTAGAGACAGGGTCTCACTGAGTTGCTTAGCGCCTCGCCGTTGCTGAGGCTGGCTTTGAACTCGTGATTCTCCTGTCTCAGCCTCCCTAAGTGCTGGGATTATAGGCTTGAGCCACCACGCCCGGCTAGTCTGTGTCTTTTGATTGATGAGTTTAGGCCATTCACAATTCAGGGTTATGATTGAGATATGGTTTGTATTCTTGGTCATTTTTGTTTATTTTTGGTTTTTAACTTATCCTTGGTTTCTCTTTGATTGGTTTTTCCTTTAGTGTAATACCTCCCTTTGCTGATTTTCATTTCCTCCTCTTGGAATATTTTGCTAAGGATGTTCTGTAGTGCAGGCTTTCTCATTGTAAATTCTTTTAACTTTAGTTTATCATGGAAGGTTTTTATTTTGTCATCCAATCTGAAGCTTAATTTTGCTGGATATAGGATTCTTGGTTGGCGTCCATTTTCTTTCAGTGCTTGGTATATATTATTCCAAGATCTTCTAGCTTCCAGGGTCCGGATTGAGAAATCTGAAGAGATCCTAATTGTTTTCTCCCATATGTAATCTGATTCCTTTCTCTTGTGGCTTTTAAAATTCTCTCCTTATTCTGTATGCTAGGTATTTTCACTATAATGTGCCTTGGTTGTAGATCTATTGTGATTTTGTACATTTTGTATCCTGTAAGCCTCTTATATTTGATTTTCCAATTCATTCTTCGTGTTTGGAAAATTTTCTGATATTATTTCATTGAATTTAATTCCTTTGGTTTGTAACTCTGTGTCTTCCTCCCTCCCAATGATTCTTAAATTTGGTCTTTTCATGTCATCCCATAATTCTTGGATGTTCTGCTCATGGTTTCTTACCATCTTCTCTGTGTGGTCCACTCTGTTTTTAAGATTATATATTTTGTCTTCATCATCTGAGCTACTGTCTTCCAAGTTATCTAATCTGTTGGTGATGCTTTCTATTGAGTTTTTAATTTGGTTTATTGTTTCCTTCATTTCAAGGATTTCTGTTTGTTTTTTCCCCCAGAATCTCTATCTCTTTATTGAAGTAATTTTTTTGCTTCCTGTATTTGCCTATGTAGCTCTTTATCAAAATGATCTTTTCCAGCCTGTGTTTGCTGTCTTATATCATCCTTTAATTCACAGGACATTTTCATTATGTACATCCTGAACTCCTTCTCTGACATTTCTTCTGCTGTGCTGGCCATGGATTCTAATAATGTAGTATCTTGATTTGTTAGGGCCACATTCTTCCCTTGTTTTTTCATGTTGTCTCTGTGTCTTCCTTTCTAGCACTGAGGATCCGGGAGGTGTTACAGTTTTTATCCTATAGGCTTATAGATTTCCTGCAGCGTTCCAATACCTCTCCTTTGAGGGAAGATCAATATTAACAGATCCCAATACAAACAATATACAGCCTTAAACCAAATAGCTCCTATTAAGATGTTTACGGTTTTGTCACAATATACAGAAATGGTGTGTTCAATTATTATCTACAATATACACAGTAGGTTTGCAAAAGGGTCTATAGTTTCTGTAGAGCACCGTCTTGCCTTACCCTGGGCTACCAGGCACCTGTTGTGTGTTAGGCTCACCTATTTTCTCTGCATCTCTTCTCTTCAGACCCCTTCCAAGCCCCAACTTCCAAATCCTGTGCCCCTCCTCAACTTCCTTCTATTTCCTTAAGCTTCCCCTCCCCCCCTACTCCTGATTCCACCTGTCCCCGTGGGATGCAGATGAGAAGGTCCAATTAGAGCCTGTTTCTCTGGAAGGACCCCGACCTACAGGAATTGGCTCTCCCTGCCCCGTTCCTGGCCATCTTCTTACTTTTTAAGTGAAAGTGATTGAAAATCTGTTTTGAGAATTTGACATGATAACCTTTCAGGCTGAGCACAGTCCCACAGAGCCTGGCTTCTTCCTTGCTAGGTAGCCTCCATTTTCAGCAGCCCCTCTGCAGGAGAGCATGCCTTGGTCTCCTTTCCAGGGAGAAACTGAATGCCCAAGGACTTCGCTGGCTGTCTAGAAAAAGCTGGTTTCAGGCTCCTCTGTGGGTTTGACCATTGGTGTTGTTCGGGTTGGTGTTTATTGGGGGCTCAACTGTGAGGACTCCTGACGTGCTGGGCTTTTGAACCAGCTCATCATCTTGCTGCAAAAAGTCTGCCACGTTCTAGAACCACTCTCCCTTTCTTCTGCTGTTCTGGACTTTTCCCCTTTTCAAGCCTGTTAACAAATGATAGTAGGATCGGCTCAGAGACAGATAGCTTGGGCTCCAGCTCAGGGCTTTGTCATCTACAGGCTGTGTTTTGATAGGCAAGTTACTTCAGCTCTCTGGGTCTGTATTTCCCATCTATAGAAGGGGGATGATGGGGACACCTTTCCCCTAGTTGTCGGGTGGCCTCTGCATTAATACGTGTGAAACGCTTATATAAAATGCATGTGTGCTATGGGCAAACTGGTCATGCCATGTGGGTGGGTTTATCACGGGACCAGTGAGACCTCCCCTTAGAGCTGGAGCTGGGTCTGTCCCACCTATGCTGCCTTGGAAGGGCCCCCTGGGACAGGCTGCCAGGTTTTCACCATGTGGTGTCCTGATCCCTGTGATCTGAGACAAGTGACCAGGGCACCAGGCCTCAGTTTCCTTCATTTTAATCCCAAGGAGGTGCTGGCTGGCCACACTGACTTGTGCATGGAAGGAGGGCAGTTAGGATGCATTGACACGTGCCCACTGGCCAGACAGTTTTCACTGACCTTTATGTATCTTGGATGTTCTTTCCAGAGTGTTCACGAACCCACGGGTCCAAGTGAGGGTTATCTGCAGCTGGAGGAGCTGGTGAAGCAAGTGGTTTCTCCTTTCCTAGGCATCAGCGGGGACCGAGGCTTCTCAGGACCCGCATACACGCTGGGTAAGGGGCACAGTTCCCACGTTGCCAGGAGATCTGGGCAGTACAGATGCCAGCTACCTTTTATGAGCACTGACCGTGTGCTGAGCACTTTGCTTTCGATGTGGGTCTGTGCGAACCTGTGTATCTTAATCACTCATGTTCCCGGCCTGGATCTCAGTACCCTCCTCCTCCTGGGTGATTCTTCCCCAAGGACTGAGCTCAGCCTCCATGGTAGAGCCTTTCTGATCCATATCTTTGATTGGTGGCTTTGATCTTTTCATGACAAAAAAAAAAAAGGCATTAATTTCTCTATCTGATGTCAGAAACCCTGCCTTATTGCTGGGCGCAGTGGCGCAAGCCTGTAATCCCAGCACTTAGGGAGGCTGAGACAGGAGAATCGCGAGTTCAAAGCCAGCCTCAGCAAGAGCAAGGCGCTAAGCAACTCAGTGAGACCTTGTCTCTACATAAAACACAAAATAGGGCCGAGGATGTGGCTCAGTGGTCGAGTGCCCCTGAGTTCAATCTCCAGTACCAAAAAAAAAAAAAAAAAAGAAAGAAACTCTGCTTTATTTCACTCCCTCAGGCTTTAGTGGAAAACCCACTAATGAAAGCAGCTCAGGTGTGGAGCCAGATTGTCATGTACATAGCCTGATGCTGTGGAGCTGCTATCCCCTGCTCCATTTCCGTAAGCACTGCCAGGCCTGCCTTGTAAGGAAAGCTGTTCCTGGATCTGGGGACAAATCCTGTTGGGGCCTTTTTTGATGGCTATGAAGCTATATCAGTGTCAGGCCCTGTACTATGTCCTTTGGAGAACCTAGAGATGAATCAGATCTGTTCCTTCTCAGTGAGACCACAGTTTAGATGGTCTCGGTAGAAATTGCTGGGTAATAGAATCTCAGGTAGCTCTCAGTGAAACCACAGTCATGGTAGAAACAGCCCTGTGATAAGACATTCCTCAGTTACTGCCTGAAATGCAAACCCTTACAATACAGGAACTTGTTCAGTGTTCTATCCCAGCAACTGGAATGGTGCCTGGCATAGAATAGGCAGCTAGCTGTACCCAAGCCTGGGCAGGTAGCACCCACAGAGAGGTGTGGAACAGGAAGCAGTACCAAATTTGGAAACTGTTGCCCCTCTTTTCATGACAATGGAGTTGTAGCTGAGCTTCAAGGCCAGGGGGAAGTGAGCAGCTTCCAGGGAGGCTCCTGCCCTTCCAGGGCCTCTCTACTGCAGAAAAAGGCAGGGCCTTCACCAGCAGTTTTCCCAGCCCTGATCATGTTTCTCTGGAGACACCAGCTTAACCACAGACACCACAGATAGGAGGATGCTGGCCTCAGCCTGCTACTGCCAGCCTCTCCCCCTCCCTCACTCCACCCAATAGCTGGAAATGATATGAAGGAAAACTCTCCTGCCCTCCTCAGCCCTGAGCTGGGCATAGTATTGCTGTGGTCTCCCTGGAACCCACCTTCCCACTACTGGCTTGGCTCACAGAGTTTGATGGGGGAGTATGGAGAGGTCCCAGGGAGATGTCAGGACACCAGCAGGTTAGCGGGGCCCTCACCACTATCTGGGCCTAATGCCAGAGTGGGGAAAGGAAACATCATTTTTCTTTAACTCTCCTAAGTTCTTAGTTGGAAGAGACTCCTGGAACCAATTCACAGAAAAAAAAAAAAAGGAATTTCTTAACATGGAAGGACACCCAGGCAGCAAATAGTTTTCAAATGGGCAGCTTTCAATCTGGCTATGGTAACATCTTCAGTGAAGAACAGTGAATGTTTAGAGAGGTGACAAGACAAAGGGGAACGAGTCTCGAGTCTCAGTGGCTAAGGGCCAGGTGGGAAAGCTCATTAGCGTGGACCCTGCCCCCTCCCCGCCATCTCCAGGTGGCAAGGGCTGAAGTTGTCTGCAGGCCTGTGTCCTGCTTTCAGCTAAATGGGCTGAGGCAAGTGGAGCAAGAGTAGATTTGGAAGTTTGTTCAGTGAAGACTCACTTTACAATAATACCCATTTTGTCAAACTATAAGGCAGAGCTGGAGCTGGGCACAGTGGCACACACCTGCAATCCCAACAATGCAGGAGGCTGAGGCAGGAGGAATGCAAGTTGGAGGCCAGACTCAGCAATTTAGCAAGGCCCTGAGCAACTTAGTGAGACCCTGACTCAAAATTTAAAAAAAAAAAAAAGAGAGGAGGGCCTGGGGATGAGGCTTCATGGTACATCATCTCTGAATTCAATCCTCAATACCAAAACAACAATAACAACAATGCCAAAAAATTATAAGGCAGAGGTATGAGCCTTTACTGTACCAAGGACAGTGGCACTCTGTGACCCTATCCCAGATACCTTGCATGGTGCTGTGGATGCATCTGTGAACAAATAGGACCTATCCTGCCCTCTAGGAAGGTAGTCAAACAAGGCACAGAGCCTTCAGAAACCACAGCAGGAGCTTCACCTGGGCCAGGAAACCAGGAAGGCTCCCGGGAGGAGGCGATATCTGTGATGGGAGCCCAGGAGAAATAGGAGTTAGCTGAGGATACAGGGAGAGTAGCCAGGGCCAGGCAGAGGGGAGGACCTCTGAGAGGACTTGGAGGGCAGCAGGTGAGCAGAGGATGTACCATTTAATGGGCTAAAAGGGCTTCAGAGTTGCAGAGTGGCTGGGGGCAGGGGAAGCCACTGGACACAGGCCACATCCTGGGCACTGTGCCCAGTGAGCTGGACACCATGCTGCCACGAAGGTGCTGCTGTTCCCATCTTACATGTGAGACACATGAGGATGAAGGCCACTTGGCTGGTGGAGTTAGGATTCAAGCACCAGCTGCCCCACACATTCCACCACCACCCTGCCCTAGCCTCATCTGCACGTGGGACTTGAGTTTACTAAGGGACAGGTGAGAGATGGGCCTTCCCTTCTCTTCCTCAGTCCAAGATATCCTTGGCCAAACTTTTCATCCCAAACCTCTACATACCAAAAAGCTGAAGTGCCTTTTCTTTCTGAGAAGACCTCTTCAGGTAGGCGGGCTCCCTCTGGCCCTCCACAGGAGGATGGTCACGTTTCCACAGCCTGAGCAAAAGGGCACTAAGACAAATGGCTGATACAACAACTCAAGAGTCACAGTGAGCCTGAGAAGTCCCTTCACCCACAGAGGGCTTTGCCGTGGCTCAGCCAGGACTTGAGTGGGGGCAGGAGTGGTCAAGGGCAGCTGTGGCCTTCATCTCAAAAGCCACTCATCACATGCCCTCCACACTGTGTGGACCTGGCTCTGGTTACCCACTCCTTCCTCCCTTGCACAGCCCCTCTGAGGGCCCTCCTGTGGTCACCTCAGACTCAGGGTGTTATAGAAGCACCCCTGGCATCCCAGGCCAAAGCAGGGGTTTATTCAGAGGTGTGTCTCTCCCCATCCCACAGTCCCTGAATCCCTGACCCCCTGAGTCCTGGGGAAGTCCCTTTTCCTGCAGGTCCTCTGCTCTGGATATGTGAGGCTGGCTTCAGAGAGAACCCGGGAGCCCTCCAGGTCCCAGAGGGAGAGCCTGTGTGTGAGTGTGCCCTCCCCACCCCAAAGTCGGCTCTTTTCTAGAGCAGTGGTAGCATGGGGGAGAGGGGAAGTAATGAATTGTATTTTAAAAGCAGGTTTTTCAGAGGCTGGGCCCTGTCCTACCTTTTAAGTTCCCTGAGCTGCCCACAAGGCCTTCCCCAGCAAGCACTCAGGCTGCTGGCTGTATTCCACACAGAAGCCCTGGCCTCCCATAAGCCTCCCTCCATTGTGTCTGGGCGGCATTCTGAATGCAGTGCTGTGCAGCGGGGACGCTGAGACTTCCCTGCATGACAAGCAGGGGTTCCTGGGCTTTC
Source organism: Xerus rutilus (assembly GCA_028644305.1). NCBI lineage: Eukaryota > Metazoa > Chordata > Mammalia > Rodentia > Sciuridae > Xerus > Xerus rutilus. Next base: position 25,153,580 of record CM053399.1, on the reverse strand, counting down.
AGGTGTAGGCCCTGGAGAAGGAGCCCACAATGGGCTTGGTGTGCAGGGGTCACAATGGCCGCATTATGGAGAGCCTGGGGATCAAAGGCCTCAGAGCCAGTCCCCAGCCAGGGCCCCTGTCCAGGCTTTACTTCTCTTCGGAGATTTGAAAGTAGCTGCCATTGTTGGCTCCCAGGGGGATGAATGCCAGAGCTCAGCGGGGAGCCTGTGAATAAGGAAGGACTGGATGCCCCTGGCCCCACCCCCGTGTGAAAGGCCAGGAGGAGGAAGCAGAGGCGGCCAGGAGGGCCTGGAGGTGGGCAAGAGCGGAGGTGGGAACCCAGCCCTCTCCCTGCTGAGGGTGCTCCTTGCAAGGAAAAGACCAGTTTTTAGGTCCCGGGAGCACCTGACCCCCAGTCTAATTGACCTCCTAATGTGAGCTGGCCCCCAGGTGACTCAGCCTGCCTTCCCTGGTGCAAAGGGAAAAGGAGAGGGAGGAGCAAGAAACAAGTGTGGGCAGCGCCCGTCAGCCCAGGCCTAGCCCAGGCCTAGCGTTTGGTTTTAAGGGCTCCTATGGCGCCCAGCAGGGGTCGACCCTACTGGGATGCTGCCGACTCATATGCCAAGAAGGTGGACTCTGGAGTCTGGCAGGAGCTTAGCGGGGACTGCCAGTGTCTGCCAGGGGACTTGACATAGCCAAAAGTGTGTCCCCTGTGGTCTCGGCTCTGCCCACACCCAATCTTGGGAACCAAAACATTCCTCCAGAAAGAAGAAAGAAGAGTTGTAGGCTTCTCGCGTGAGTCACTGCAGGGCCAGATGGGTGGAGGCAACGTGGAAATAATGGGCCTTGGAAGCCACAAGGGCTAGGGCTCGCTCGGCCATGAGGCCCAGATTAAGTTACTTGACTTCTCCGAGCTGCAGAGGCCTGTCCTGTTGGGGCAGCTGAGGAAGAAACTGCCCTGTCTCTGGCAGGGCAGCAAGGGCTGCTCTCCGCTGTGTCTCGGGCCCCAACAGGCAGCAGCCTTGCCCTGCAAATTGTCCTGGGGGGAGGCTGTGCAGGCCTCCTATTCTCCTTCTCCTGAACCCCAAAGCCACATGCCAGTCCCTGTCATGCTATGCTGTCATGGCCTTTCTGTTATCTTCCCCTTAGACCACGAGTTCATGGAGGCCTGGTGTCCCAGGACCTAGCACACTCCTCTCCTGTGAGTAAACAAGGAAGTGGCCGGTCTAGGTCCAGTCTGCAGGTCACCCAAGGAGCACAGTCCATCTGAAGGGACCTCTCCTCATGATTTTTGCCCTCCTCCTCTGAATTTCCGGTGTGTTCTCTGTAGCTCTGCCCCAACATTTACAACATGGCCTTGTTCTGGCAGTTCCTAGTGTGAAGCTTATGAGCGGGAGCTCTGCTGTTGGTTCTGGGCTTGGGTCCTGGTTTCGTCACTAATGATGACTTGTGGAGTCATTACATAGCTCAACTTCAGGTTCCTCTTCTGCATCTGAGACAGATGGTGTCGCAACACGCTTCCTTTCTGGTTCAGCACCTAGCACTATTGCGCAGACGCTAACCCTAACCCCAGCCTCTCCTGGTAGCCCACATACCACACTGACCTTTCTCTGCTCTCAGCAGCTCTGCAGCATTGTGTATGCTGCAGTCAGGAAGCATGCAGGGAAGGATGGGCAGGGACCATTGAGACCCCTCCTCCAGGGTTGGCCACTCTCACACTGGCTTCTTCTCTCAACCCCACTCAGCAGCAGCCAAAGTGACCTCTCTTGTCAATTTGCAGCCTGTTGAATGCTCTAAGGACTTTAGACTGCTGACTAAAGTGAGGGATGGATGATGTCCAGGAACCCCTTAGAGAAACCTCTCCTGGGCTTGTTCTGTCAGGTTGGGGCCCGTGGAAATCAGCCAGCCAGTTCTGACTTCCTCTGGGGAAGCTGAGTGGGTCAGCCCTGTAAATCCCCTCCCTCTCAACTTACCCCATGTCCAGGCTTTGCCCCAACTCATTCCTCTCGCTCCTGACCACATGAGCCAAGTTTTAGCCATGTTGTAAAATCAAACATCAATATTGTTGCTTTCCATGTACCCCTTCCCCAAACAGGTTTCCCATACTTCTATAAAACATCTGAGTCTCTATCTAGAGTAGAAATGATGTAGCTCCTACCTGCCTCTGGCTCTGCCCTCTGCACCCCTCTAGCAGAGTGACCTGACCCTCAGGAGCACAGCCATCTGCATGTTGTACCTGTTCTCTGAATAGGTCCAGTCCATTCTGCTGCTGGGCTGGCTGCAGAGTTCATCCCTCATCCCGGGTTTCTCTACAGCCAATCCACAGTGCTTGCTTTTAACAGCAGTGGAGAGAAATGAATTGTTTTCAAGGGTATTGGTTTTAAAGGATAGTTCTTTAATGGGGTCCTTGCTGCTTTGAACTCTGCCAGTGCTTCTGTTTTATAGGTATTGATTTTTTCTGATCATAAAAGTAACGTATGGTTATTGTTAGAATGTGGGGGTATCATAGAAATGTGTGGCGTGGAGGGGACAAGTGCTCATGCAGAGACTCTTTCTTTTTGGTCGCTCCTTAGCATTGTGTCTCCTGTCCTCAAAGGGGTGGGCAATGACCCTGACCCTGCCCATCCTGGACATCCCCAGCCTCTTGTGTAGCAGGATGGATGGTGTTTGCTATTACTTGAATTAAGAGAAATAGTCCCAGTGAAGGTTGAGAGAGGAGAGGCCCCGGGAACTGAGGCGCCACTGGCCCGTTCACTTTCTCCTTTGAGAATCATCTGCCAAGACCTTGGCTATTCGACTCTTCAGTTCATTTCTAGCCTCTCCCACCATCCTAGGGGTTCCTTCTTCTGAAAAAGGCAGGGAGCCTTGCTGGTGAAGATATCCCAATTTTTTTGGTACCCCCCAAAATTTGGGTCCAGAAGCTCCTAGTCTGGGGCCACAGCATGGCATCGTGAGTTGGTGCAAGGCCTCAGTGAGGTGGGAGGCAGGCCTGCCCACTGCAGGGCGTCTGGCCTGTGAGAGAGCCAATTTGAAGGTAGGTATGGAGATGCCAGGATTGGGAGGGTCAAGGACTTCTCTTTTCAGCCTTCCTTCCATCCAGAGCACACCTCTCCCCAGCCTTCGCTGGCCACCACTTTCTACAGTGCCCTTGCCAGAAGACCCTACAAGAGCACACCCCTTCTCCCAGCAGGCCAGAGTGACAGAATGGGGAGCAGCAGAGACAGGCCTGACAGCATTAGTTCCCCACACGGATGGGGTGGGTGCCTGCTCTCTAAAGGGAAATCAACAGTACTGCTCATACACTGGCCTTGGGGACATGTACATGGCCCAGGCTACTTTGGTTTGCTCTCTGCTCCTCCCATGGATATCAAGGGGCCTGGGCATGTGCCCACCTTTTCCAGAGCTCATGCTCCTGGATGGGTACCACAGTGAGATCTGCACATGTCCACCCGCAAAGCTCACAGCAGCTCGCGTGGCTCTGTGTGTGTGTGAGTGTGTGTGCACGGCACGCGTGCGCGCATAATGACTACAGAATGAAATCCTAACCCTTAGGACTAAATTCCCAAGTCTACTGGCTCAGAACCATAAAGGAGCAGTTTGGTGGTATCGGTAGTACTTTTTCTAAATCAAATGACAATATGCAGAATTTAGAGTTTAGGGTATTCCCTTTCATGGCTTCACTCTTCAGTCCCAGTCTCCTCCCTCAGAAACAGGCAAGGTGGGGCTCATTACCCCCACTGCACAGGTTAGGAAGACCAGGAGGCAGCCCCCATTCTCTTGGGTTCTAAAAAGCAGGCTCAAACTTTCCCTACTACACACAACTGCGATTCAAGGAGCTGTTGCTATCACGCTCCTTGAGCCAGCCTACCCTCTCAATCTCAGGAGCGCTTAACCACTGAGCCACATCCAGCCCTTTTTTGTGTTTTATTTAGAGACAGAATGTCTCTGAGTTGCTTTAGGGCCTCACTAAATTGCTGAGGCTGGCTTTGAACGCACGATCCTCCTGCCTCAGCCTCCCAAGCTGCTGGGATTACAGGCATGTGCCACCATGCCCGGCTCCATATACCCAACTTTCAGAGACCAGTGCCTGTCTTGTGATGCTGGGCAAGTTATATAACCATCTAACCTCCTGGTGCCCTGGTGTCCCCGTCCATGGAATGATACCTCCTCCCTGGATTGGGGTATTTGTTTAGCTTATATACCCAAGGTGATCAAAACAGTGCTCAGCACCCTATGTTAGCCACCAGTGCTTTTATTGTCATTTTAGATGGTCCTTCTCATTTTATTCACCCTGCACACAGGCATACACAAGAATAATTTAGTCCTTGGACTCTCTCTCCGTTTTCAGGGAGGTCATGCTCACTTCGAGGGCTCTGGCCATTACCAAGGTTCATGTGACTACAGCTTTCATATCCCCAAAATGCTTTTAGTCATTCAAAAAGCATGCCCATAGAATCAAATTTGTAAAATATCAAAAAGAGGATAAGGAAGAAATTTTAAAAATCATTGATAACCTCTTCACTCAGAGATAACTACAACTGGTGTTTTCATGTATAGTCTTCCCAGCTTGTGTGTGCACACACACATACACACACAGTACAATCTGTGTTGTTTAGAAAAATGCAGCCGGGTGCAGTGGCACATGCCTGTAATCCCAGTGGCTTGGGAGGCTGAGTCAGGAGAACTGTGAATTCCAAGCCAGCCTCAGCAAAGGTGAGGCACAAAGCAATTCAGTGAGACCCTGTCTCTAAATAAAATATAAAATAGGGCTGAAGATGGGGCTGAGTGGTCGAGTGCCCCTTAGTTCAATCTCTAGTACCAAAAAAAAAAGGAAAAAATGCATATAATAGTATTGTTTACATTCTGCTTTTGTCACCAAAAACCATAACTGTGAACATTTTCTGATGTCCTAACTTTGAAAATATCCACATTATTGAATGTCTCTTCATATGTGTCTGCCGGGAAGGCACTTCAGGGTCAGAGTCAACGTGGCCAGCTGGTGCCCAGGAACTGCTTCCTCTGCCTCCTGCCATCCCTAGCCCCTTCTCCAGGTCAGCTGGTGCTGCCTCTGATGCTGTCCTGTCCCACCATTCAGTGCCTGTCACCACCTCGAATCCCACTCCTCCTCACCCCGTCCTGTCCCAGATCCCTCATTTGTCGGGCTCTGTAGCGTTGGGCTGGCTCTCCAGTGTCCCCATCCTGTCATCTTCTCACTCACCCCCCTCACTGCCACGGTGCTAGTCCCTGCCCTGGTTTCCTCTCTTGACTCTGATGTCAGCATTATTTTCTCTTTCTCACATGCAAGCCATATTTATTATTGAAAATGATGCCTGAGCCCTCTCCCTGGATCTCCTCGCTCCTGGTCTCTCTGGCCCCATCCCATCCTCACATCCCTGCCAGGGCAATCTTCTGGAAGCAACCACATCCTGCTCCCCCCGCCCATGGCCTGTGGTGCACCACAGATGTTTCCATCTGGCATTCAGGGGCCTGCTAGGATGTACTCCTCCTGCCCTCGTGGACATAGCTCCATTGTTTCACCGACTCTGTCCCAGCCAGGCTTTGACCTGAGGGCTGCCCCGTCTCAGCAGCTTGCTCAGGCTGTTCCCATCAGAATGCTGCCACCCTCTTCCCACTTGGTCCAGCGTTCTGCCACCCTGAAGGCCTATCTCTAGTGCACAGCCTCCTCCTCAGGTTACCTGGTAGTACCCAGATATTCCCCCCCCCCCGCCACCTTTGAATGCCATATACTGGCTCATCCTTCCCTTGAGGTAATCCCGTGAGAGCTATTGGTGCTCTTTGCCTGGGCAGTGAGGAAAAGCGACGTCTGGGGGGAGTTCGTGTGAGTCCCCAGCATGACTATATTCTAGCTGATGCTCAGTGTTCTCATCTGTAAAGTGAGCTAATAATATATCATAACTTAGGTCCCATTTCTACGAGGATTCAAAAGACGCGTGTCAAGGCTGAGTGCCGTTCTAGAATTAGGTGAGCATTCAAAAGGTGGCAGTGCATGATATTCCTGTCCCGCCTGCCTCCTTGGGGCTGTCCATGAGGCCTCACTCATTCTCCAGTGGTGCCAAAGACCGTCTGAATCCAGGAGATTTGGCTTGACTGGAACACAGGTCGCAGTTCATCCACCTGATGGGAGGCAAGGGGCATTAGTGTCCTGGCTTGCAGGACTAGCTGAGCACCAGTTACCTCTTCCTCTGGATAGAAGCTTGTGAAGCCTCCTTCATGTGATTGGTTGGCCCTGCAGAGACCACACCCTGAACCAAGCCAGAAGGCTTCTTTGGAGCTCACCCAGCCGACACCCAGGTCTTCAAAGATCGGTAGAAGGGGAATTTAGGGTACATCCAGTGAGGCTCAGGCAGCACCTGGGAAAGATTCCCTTGCCCTAACCTATCAAGGACAGTCTTTTGGTGCCACCTACTATGGGGGGTAGGTGGGATCAAAGGCAATGTCTGGTGTAAACAGCAAGAGAAACATTTAGATACTGCCTTCTTCCTCCCTGGATCCCTGTGGGGGGCGTTCCTAGAGGTAAGCTGCCTCCTCACCTTCGTACAGCTGGTGGGGAGTGTCTCCCCACCACTTACCCTCCTCAGTTACAGCCTCTGCTGCTCTTTTCTCTTGCAGCCAGGCGACACTCCAGGGTCCGGCCTAAGGTGACCCTCTTGAACTACGTCTCCCCAGTGACCACGGTCAGCCGGCCGCTGAACGAGATGGCCCTGACCCCTCTGACGGAGCAGGAGGGAGAGGCCTACCTGGAGAAGTGCGGCAGTGTTCGGCGGCACACGGTGGCCAACGCCCACTCGGACATCCAGCTGCTGGCCAGGGCCACCATGATGCACTCTGGCTTGGGGGAGGAGGCCGGCAGCGAGGACAAGTGCCTACTCCTGCCACCCAGCTTCCCCCCACCCCACCGGCAGTGCTCCAGTGAGCCCAATATCACTGACAGCCCGGAGGAACTGGGGGAGGTGGCAGGGGGCAGCCAGGAAAACTCGGAACTCAACTGCGCTTCCCTCAGCTGAGTCGCCTCCCCCAGGGCTTCCCAGCACCTGCTTTGCCTCTGGGATGAGGACAGCCCCCTCCGTGGACCACTAAAGGGCCCTTCCTTTGCACAAAGCTGTCTTAGAAATTTAGGGTACAGACCTGGTCTAATTGCCCTCGGGGGAACCCTTCATTTTGGTGATTGGCCAGCTCCTCACAGCCGCACAGACCCAATTGCCTCCTGCACCCTTTCTGACTTCCATCCTTGCCTGCCTGACTTGGCTCTTCAAGCCTGGGCCTTTCCCCCTGAGATGTTGGACTGCCTGGTGCTCCCAATGCTACATCCAGATGCCCCTGGCATTAGTGTGGCAGAGGTTATCAGGACCACACACAAAGCCATCAAGCATGGGTTGGCTTTGCAGTTCCCCTCAGGCCCTTGATGCTGGGGAAGAGCAGGAGCGAGGTTTAGTTGGAGTGAAAGTCAACTGCAGCCCACCACGCGTGGCCCCGTGAATGCACCCTCCTCACTTTAGTTTTGCAATTGCTGGTAAAGCGCCGCCCACTGATGACTGAGGGTCTACCCTCACCTACACCCATGTGCTGCCCACATGAAGTCCCTTGGTTTGGGCTCAGGACAGCCATGGACTGCCTGGTGCCTGTCTTTCATTAAACCTCAGCATATCCGTCTCAGGCTTTCTCCAAGGTCAAGGAACTAACCTCCTTAGGAGTCACTGGTGCCTTAATCGCTCGCATTTCAGAAGTGGACTGCTTTCCTATTGTGGATGGGGTGAGGGGGACTGGCTGAAACCAACCCATTAGTCTGTGCCTGGGTTTGACTTGAATTTTTGAAAACATATTGTTTCAAAACCTTGTTTGCAAATATTTGCACGTAGGATCTTGCACTGTTCATTTTCAGTGGGGTGTGTCTTCAGACTGAAAAACAAGCAGACCAACCCCCTGGGAAAGGAGACTGAGAGTGGCTCAGAATAGCTATCTGTGGTGGGCAGGACATGGGCTACTCTGGACCCATGAGCGTTTGTGAGCATCTAGGCAAAGCTGTGGGGGGGCTTGCAGAGACTGTTGGCCTGGTAAGTAAAAGACTGTAGCAAACAATGTTGCTATGCTTGATGGGCAGTCGGGAAGATGGGAATGGGGGCAAGATCTTTTGGAGGGATGTTTATTCCTTGTGATTCTGACATGCTGGGTCTCCAAATGCTGTTTGAGGCAGCAGGCTTTGGTACTGTGTACGACTGCTCCCTCCAGGTCTGGGGGCTCTTACCTACCTGAGTCCCTGTCCTCCTCTTTGTATCTGTCTGTTGGCCTCACTGATAGCAGCTCTAGGAAAAAAAAAAAAAGTTTCCTCACACTAGTGTGGGGGCACATGGTGGCCTTTCAGGATCTTGTTGGTCTCTGGGAGTTTTGTTTATGAAATCTTAAGATGTGCGCCATAAGCAGGGGAGGACTGGGAGAGGGTGAGGATTCCTTTAAGCTGCCAGCTGGAGAAGAGACCTCAGCTCATCTCAGCCTTGATGGTATTTCCCTTCTGAGTGAAGATCTGAAATATGTCTAGAGTTGTGCTTTTGATGGTTTGCAACTTGGAAATGTCATTTTAAAAGTTGATTCAATTTTATCCTTCTAAGAGAATAATGGAAGAGAAATGTCCAAAGGAGATCTTCTGAGCATGTGCTGTTTAAAGTCCACAAATGGACTAATATGCATTAGCAAATGGAACATCATGATTTTATTTAACTGATGGCTTCTGTCCTCGTTTAGTACACTTAGTACACACCTGAGACTGCTACTTATTGATCCGGGTAAAAGAATTAATCATGCTTGGTTTTGCTTTTTTAGTATATAAGTTTAGTAATATGTGTTTAAAATGCCTTTTCCATATTTCAGATATCTCTGATGAGGCAAGCAGTCATCAGCTAAATATATAACCTCTCAGGGTGAGAATGGTAGTGTCAGTACAGACCAGTGTACTTAATTGCTGCTGACTATTAGCCAGTTTACAACTTTACCTTTGTACACACTTGGTAGTATAGTAAATATTTCAGATTGTACACATAAAAATTTTGTGGATGTTTATGGGCATTTTAGCCTTCAGATCTCTTGCAAGTGTGATACCTGTGGCATTTTTAACCACTTTTCCTCTCCTTCGTGCAAAGAAGATTCATTTTATTTATGCCAGGATTTTCCCATGGCTGAGGATTAATGACAGGATGGAATCACAACTCTCGACTCTGAGTGAAAACAAACCAAAACCCTTTTTTTTTCATGTTGTCTGTTTCCTAAGTGGATCCAATAAACATAATTTTGTACATGTTACCCTGTTGCCATCCCAGTGCCTCTTGGCTGAATCTGCAAAGCACAGCAGTCAAATTAGATCTTAGTGCGCCCCGTGTTCCCTGTATCTGTGGGTTAGTCAGCTTTTCTTTGCTGTGACAAAATACCTGAGGAAAAAAGCTTAAAGGAGGAAAGATTTGTTTGGGCTCGAGGTTTCAGAGGTCATGGCTTCCATGGTCACTTGGTTGTATTATTTCAAAGAGAGAGAGGGAAAGAGGGAGGGAGATAAAGAGACAGAGAGAGAGACCCTTCAAAGCAGACCCCAGAACCTACTTCCTCCAACTACATCCCGACTCCTAAAGTTTCCACCAGCTCCCAACCCACCATTAAACTATGAATCCATCCATGGATTCACCCATTGATGAGGTCTGAGCCTTCAGCATCCAGTCACCTCCCAGAGACCCCACCTCTGAACACTGCTGCCTTGGGGACCAAGCCTTTCACACATGAGCTTTTAGGGGACATTTTAAATGCATATCATGAAACCCTGCATGTCCTGCCATCCTGTCTCTTTGCGTGACGCTTCATCTTTAGAAATTTGGCAGTGGCTTTGGCTCCACTAATCTATGCTGGGTTTTGGTTTTGGATAGGCAAGTCATCTAGAGAAACAGCCTCCCGGTGCAGTTTAGGAAATACTAGAAGTATCTGAGAAGGCAGGCCACTCCCCAAATAATGTGGCCTCTCTTCCTAGAGCGCTGGCCCTCGACAGGGACTTACTGTATTTGCTCGTGGACTCTCTCCTTGGACGTTCCCTCTGATAAGGTTGGGCAGAGGAAATTTATATTTACTCTCTGCATAAACACTCCTAGGAGGGCTATAGCAGCATTAGTCTGAGCCCTCTGAAAGCTTAACAAGTGTTTGAAGAGATGTGATCTGAACTGATTAATGATCCTACGTTTTTGCTGAGCCTTTGCAGGCCATTGCTATGGCAAATAGCCACTAAGCATTCTGCCTTGGTGGGTTTCATGCTGTTAGTGCACCTGTGACATTAATGGACTACCAGACTCGTCCTTCCATCCACTCACCTACCTGTCAGATCTTTTGTGGTGCTCCCACTGCTGGGGATACGTAGTAACCAATAACCAGAGTGCCTGCTCCCTTGGATGTGGTGGGGAAGCTGGAAATCAAGTCAACACGAGCATTTCAAATAGTGAACCAATACTGGATGGAAAAGAGCCAGTGACTAGAGGTGACCAGAGGGTGACCAGAGGTAAGGTGGAAGGGGGTCCTCTCAAAGCTGACTTGAGCTGAGAGCCGAATGATGAGGGACCCAGCCTTACAGTCTGCTTTCACTTCCTGTCGCTGCTACAATGAATGACAAGGGACTTTGTGACTGAACACACATTTATGATCTCTCAGCTCTGGAGGTTGGAAGTCCAACATGGGTCTCACTGTTCTAAAAATGAGGGGCTGCGTTACTTTCTGAAGCTCTCCAGGAGGGTCCCTTCCCTTGCCTCTGCCAGCCCCTACAAGGCTGTGGGTGGTCCTTGGCTCTGGCTGTCTTACTGCACCTTCAAAGCCAGCACTGAAGGGTGGCTTAAGCCCCCCAGGTTGCATGGCTCCAGCCCACATTCCATCTCTCTCTTCACTTTTAAAAGACCTTTGTACTTAACGTTTGTCCCCCTGGATAACCAGACTGACCTCCCATCTTGAGTTCCTGTCACATCCACACAGTCCTTTTTCCCTCATAACATTTATAGGTTCCAGAGAATACAATGTGAACATCTTGGATTTGTGGAGGGTCATTATTCTTTTTTTTTTTTTTTTTTGGTACTGGGGATTGAACTCAGGGGCACTCGACCACTGAGCCACATCCCCAGCCCTGTTTTGTGTTTTATGTAGAGACAGGGTCTCACTGAGTTGCTTAGCGCCTCGCCGTTGCTGAGGCTGGCTTTGAACTCACGATTCTCCTGTCTCAGCCTCCCTAAGTGCTGGGATTACAAGCGTGAGCCACCGCGCCCAGCTGAGGGTCATTATTCTTCCTACCACAAAATCCTCAGGTTTTGCTTCCTCCACTGCTGACCTCTTTTTTTTTGGGGGGGGGGTTCTTGATAGACCACCTTAGCTGTTCAGAAAACTCCTTGTCCACCTGGACATCAGTGGGGTCTCATTTCAGGGAAACCTTTGAGAAAAAAAGACTGGGAAAGCAAGATGAACCCATAAAGCCTTCCCCAAGGGTTTACCCTATTTGTGCGGTGACGGAAGCACTTCTGAAAGTCCCCCAAATGCCCTTGAGCACCCCCAGCCCAATCAGCCCAATCCCCCCGAGATCTGCTGATATTCTCCATCACTCTTCCTGGACTCCAGCTTTCTGTGGGTTCTGCTCTTGCTGCTCTCTCTGCTGCTCCAGTAGGAGAAAGGACCACCATGCAGTGTGCTGGGGACCCCAGAAAGAGGCAACCACAGCATGTGGGTGCTGCCTCAATGTCCAGGAGGGCTGGGTGGCCTGGCACAGGAGCCAAAAGCCTGGCCTCTTCCCACTATGACCTGAACTCCCACAGTGACCATGATGCTAGAGACCCTCGCTCCAGCCTTGCTTTTCCTGCGGCTTCTCAGGCCGCGGCTTCTCAGGCCACGGCTTCCCTTGCCTGGGCTTCTACAACTTAGCACTGCTGTGTTTGTTTCCAGATTCCATTTCTCCCTTATGGACATCCCAGATGATCTTTTTGCTCAAAACTTGCTCCTGACTTCAATAGAACCTGCACACCTGAGCTGGTTGTGACTGCAAGTTCCTTCACACTGGCCCCACTTACATTTCCAGTCTTATGGCTGCTCTCTGGCTCCCTGTAAACCAGAGGCCAGCATCATCATCACCCTGGGAAGATGCCTCCACCTTCTCACACCCTGCCTGGCTCCTGCTGTTCCCTCTCCCTAGACGCCCACTGCTTCTCTGCTTGTACTTCCGTACATTCTTATCCAGGACAACAAGGATGTCTAGTGTGTATATTTGCATGCCCTGGGCTTAGAGATACAGAGAAGGTTCTGAGTCACATGCATTGAGTTAATTAACAGGAGGAAATTATCCTGATATCCACGCCTTTCTCCCAGGTATCCGCAGAAAGGAGCTTCCTCCCTTCCTTTCTCTTTAGGTAGAACCCTTTCCCCCAATGCTCTCCAAGCATGTTCCAAATGGACAAGAGAACCTATGAACACAGGTGGGGCCCGGGATCTGAGCTCTTCCTGTTCCATCTGGTAGCAGCTACTTTCCTGCACAGAATTAACTCAGTCCACAGGGCTGCTGTTCTTCTCTGGAGTCTGTGGCCTCTTTCTTGGCCTGTCCTCTTTATGCAGGCAGTTAGACATTCCTTTGGTGCCTGGAACATCTGTTTGAGGAAAAGGTAGTCGGCCTTTACTGTTCACCTTGTTGAAGCCCATTTCTTCAAAGAAAACCTCTTGTCAAGAAGAGTGTCCCAGGCCAGTGTGCTCAGCTCCCTGCACTTGGGCAGCCAGCAGACAGTGAGATTCAAAGTCCTTTGCCCTGTTGTACGAGTGCTATGCTGATCCTCACAACCTTGTGAGGTAGGCATCACCCTCATTTTGCAGATGAGGAAACCGAAGCTGGGGTCTTCTAAGTAATGGAGCTGGGTGGGACCCAACCCCAGGTTCTTCATCCAAATCCTGTGGTCATGCCATGAGGAATAATGACTTGCTGGAAAATAAGGAAGGAGGATTGTCAAGCCAGGGGCATAATTTGCTCAGCCTGCTACAAGGTTAGTGGTGGTTTTACAGTTTCCACAAACTTTGAGGAGCAAAGCTACACCTCTGGCTCTTCCTTGGCCACTTTGAGAAAACTCATGGGGCATGGAGTAGGGTGAGGAGATTCTGTTATCCTGGACAGCATATTTCTTAGGTAACAAATTTCAGTGGTTTTTATTTTCCCCTTAAAATTAATATTAAGTTTGGCTTAACTTAAAAGGTAATATTTTAATATGTTTATTAATCACTAATAATTTAATAAATAATATAATAATTTTGTCTTTAGAATATTCAAATCCAAAGACCTTTTCTAGGCTTTTAAGTTCAGCTTATGAGTCTAGCAGAGTTTAACAATAACTTCAGAGAAACCTTTGAATACTGCTTGGTCCTGTTTATAAGCTTAGCTTCTAAATGAATATATAAATTTATTTATTTTTTTAAAATACTTCAGTTTTTCTGACAGCAAGCAAAAATTACCCCATATCCTAAATAATTATAGACGTTAATGAGCTTATAAAAAAAGAAAACCTTAAGTTCTATTAAATGATTTTATAGTCTACTTAAACTTAAATGTCACCATAAAAATTCACAGGTCTAAATTAATTCTCAATTACACATTTTTAAAGTGGAGTTATAAAGCTGTCACGCTAATAGGCTTTATTCTCTTAAATATCACACATATCTCAAACACCAAATATGCACAAGTTCCTTGATAACATAAAAATATCAATGTTTTGGTTTGGCTTCTTTTAAGTCTTTCTACACTTACATCTAAGTGCTCCTGGGGAGTTGGTTGGTCATGCTTTTTTTCTCTCTTTTTTTATTTGTCCTAATTAGTTACACATGACAGTAGAATGCATTCTGACACATCATACATAAATGGAGTATAACTTCTCCCTCTTCTGGGTATGCATGATGTGGAGTTACACAGGTCGTGTAATCATACGTGCACATAGGGGAATAATGTCCCATTCATTCCATTATCCTTCCTACCCCCGTTGCAAGGCTGTGGCTGGGACTCTGCAAACCACTTTGGCTTTGTTAGCTGGGGCCCTGGCAGGCTGTGCCAGAGCCTGCAGTTCTACAGGGATCCTTGGAGGATGGTGGGATGAGAACAGAGAACTCCTCCTGTCCTTGTCACCTGCAAGGCAGTGGGTGCAGTAGCAGCACGGGTTCCCATTGGTGGTTTTCCCACAGTCTCAGAACCAGACTTCACCCCTCCCCTCAGACACCAGCACCAGCTGGCCTGGGCCCCTGTGGCCCTGCTCCCAGGGCCCCTCTCTAACCTAGTCGATGTCAATGACTCTTGTTTCCTTAGTTATAAGGGTTGTAGTTGCTTCCTGTAGTTTCTGCCTAGATGATGATTCTTCTCTGTTCCCTCTTTGCCATTTTCTTTGCCCAAAATTTGATGAAGAATTCTTCATGTTAAACTCTCTCTGTTAAAAGAGCTGGTGTAGCTTTTGTCCTCTGATAAGACTCAGCCTGAAGAAGAAGGGTTGAAAATACTAGAGAAGACAACCATCACTCCAGGTAGCCGAGGTTGCGCACTCAGGTGTTTAAACAGCTGGAGACATTCAGTGTGAGTCTTCTCACTGCCCTCAAGGAAACTGTAATATTATTACAAATAATTTTTATGATTGCTCCCCGGCATTCTTGAATTCACAGGTGTAGTTGATTGTCATGAATCCCCGAGAGACAACGGGTCTGATTTATGATTGCTGAGTCAGTGACTTCGTAACTTAGAAATACTCTTTTAGCCCCTGTCCCCATATTGTGCAATTGCCTAGCTCTTCAATTAATCTTCAGAACACGCCTTTCTCACTAAGTCACTCATTAGGTTGGTTTTTTGATTTCTTTGGCTCTTCCAGCCCAGGTCTAATGACCTTGAAGAGGAATCCTAAGCAATGTCAATATCTTCAACCTCGTAGACTCCTGAATTCTTTCATTTTCTCAGGAACACATAATTCTTTTAGAAAATGCCTCAATTTCAGTCTGATATCAGTTAATATTGCATATAGCTTTGTTCGTGATCTAATTTATGGGGTCATTCCATTCTCTCTAGGCTGCAAACAGAAACTTCCGCTGTCCGCTTGAGCAGTTTTGAGAAGGGCTCAAAAATGGAAGACCTCTAGAAATGGCTTGTATTAATCTTCCTGCCAAAATAATGATAAAAGCTAGGCAAAACATTTAAAACACCTGTCTGAAGGAATCGGAGAGCTCACAATGCAGGCAGGATGCAAGAGACTCTGATCCCAGAGAGAAAGCCAACATACAAGACCAGCTTCACATTCTTCCTGGTTTTCCCCTGAGCACATTTTCCCCAGTAACTGGTTAGGGAAGAGGGTAGGAGAGGTGATGATACAAAGCAGCAGTCTTCCCTGGACCAAGAGGAGAGTTCAAGGCTGCTACAGGAGTTGGAACTTGAAGGTAAAATGACAGAGATGGCTGAATGAGAAATCTGCACACAAGTTCCCCTTAAATTAGTGATGGACTCCTAAGCTGAGCAAATACAATGGGAACTACTAGAAAAAAGGAAAAGCAGCCCCTGAGATGCTAAAGAGATGAATTGATTTCAGCTCCTACATAATGCCGGAGAGATGGAGAATCAATCTCACTGAGGTGGAGGGCTTTTGCAAACATTCTCAGCTTTTGGTTGTGACCCCCCGCCCCCACAAAAGAGTCACACTCTAGGATAAGGGCCATGCCTAACATAAGATGGTAAACTTAAATACACCTATATCAGTAATTACCTTAAATGTAAATGTACTAAATATGCCAACAAGAAGACCAAAATAGAAAAAAATAATAATATGCTGCTTATAGGTGACACCCTTTAAATATTAGGACACGGAAAGATTAAAATTAAAAGGATGGGAAAAGATACACCATGTAAAAACTAGCCACAAAAACACTGTGCTGCTAACTAGAATCCTGCAAATTTCTATGACAAAAGGTTGAGTCAAAAGGAGCCTATAAATTATAATACGTAATTATTATTTATCAACTATATAGCAAGCACCATCCAAGGCATTTCACATTGTTTTGCATAGTCTTGCGACCAGTTTTATGAAGTAAATTTTATCACACCAATTTTACTAGATGAAGAAACTGAAGCTCAGAGACACTTGCCTGAGGTCACACAACAGGAACACAGCAGAGATAGGTTGTCTGATCTCTTGCCAAAGAGTTTTTAATCATTGCTCTGCTTTCTAAGCACCATATCGCCTGTGGAATACTTGCTTGAACTAGTTGGAGAGGGCCTGTGGGTACAGGACTATCATTTAACTGGAACACAGGCTATTCAGCAGCAACTCCTAGAACTCTGGACTGGCAATCACTAAAAAAAAAGAAGGTTGTCTGACTATCCACACACACACTCTGTGTAAATGCTCTGCTCTTCTGTACACAATATACCAAAAGGCTACCTCAACCTGAGTCTAGGGGACCTCCCAGTTCATGGATCACAACTTCTTTAAATCTTAGTCCAAATTCTCAAGAATCTGATGAGTCTGCTTTAAGAATAATGCATTCAAACCAATCCAATCAGCTGCTGCTAGTTGGTGCTAAATCCCACCTGGTTTTAGGTTTTAACCTCTGCTAAATCCTTCCTTTGGAACTGAAGGGAATTCAGAACTTCTCAGAGAAAAGAAGAGACTTGTCTATTCCAGTCTGAATCCGTGCATATGTGGGTGAGTGAAAACCAGGGTGGAAAAGCCCTTCTTATCCTTCCCAAGAAGCCTCTAACCCTGGCCTTTCCCAGAAGTGCAAAGTTGCAGGGAGCAGACTCATGTAGAAGGGGCTCAGGAGTCTCAAGAGAGAGTAGGGGACAAAGGGGTTCATTCATTATCAGGGTGGAAGGGGAAAACTTGGAGTAACCCAAGAAATGAAGCCCTCTTCCTAACATGGACACTCAGGGGCTGGAGGCCTCTCTCTTTCTGCGGGTTGAGAGAGGGGCACTTTCTCTCAAGGAGTATTGCCGACAACTGCTGCTCCTTTTACTACTGGGGCGGTTACAGCTGGAAATACCTACAGAGAAAATAGGGCTGACCTTTTGGGGCATAATATGCTGTGGTGATGGACATCCAGGATGGTGAAGGGAGGGTTCAAAAATGCCACATGCCATCCAAGGTTTTAGAACCCAAGGATAATTCTGTAGCAAGTGATTATAACAACAGCATTTAACATGTATTCAGGTTTTACGATGGTCAGGTGTTGCTGAGATCCTTGCTCTCTGTAATATCTCATTTAAACCTCACAACCCAGCAAGAGAGACACTGTTATTCACATTTTACCCATAAAGAAATAGAGGCACAGAGAAGGTAACTTGTCCAAGGCCACAGAGCTAGTAAGTGGCAGTACTCAAATGTGAACCCAGGTAATCCAGCTCCAGAGCTTTTTGTAGCTGTTGTAAACCGTTCCTCCACCTCTCAACTCCACCCAGTTGAATTAAAATCGTTGAGAAAGACAAGAGCTTGCCAAGTGGCCCCTCAGAGCCCCTAGATTCCTATAGAAAAGTTATTCCACTTGAGGGAAATCCCCTCTGTGGAGCTCTTCACCAGTGTGACAGCCATGGCAGTCAGTCCCCACACCTGCCACCAGAGAGCTGCCACAGGCAAAGAGATATCTTCAAAGAGAAACCAAGGGCCACTACTTTGGTTTGAGCCTCACCCTCCACCTTCTCCATCACACTGCTGTCACTGCAATTGACAGACCCTATTCCATGCCCAGCTAAACTAGCTGGGTGACCTTTGGCAAATTACTTAACCTGCATTTTCCTCTTCTGTAAATGCAGCTAATTATGCCTTCCTCATAGGAGTAGAAAGTCTATATATACATTTGTATATGAATATATATGTGCATAAATATATATACATTATCAGTTTTCCATTACTGTAGCCAAATACCTGAGATAATCAACTTAAAAGAGGAAGGATTTATTCTGGCTCACAGTTTCAGAGGGTTCAGTCCATGCTCACTTGACCCCACTACTTCGGGTCTGTTGCAGTAGAAGTGTGTAGCAGAGGAGCTGCTCACCTCACAACAGCCAGGAAACAAAGATAGAGGAAGAAGAAGGGACAAAGGTCCCCATGTCCCCTTCGTGGGCATGATCCAATGACCTTATTTCCTTCCACTGGGCCTTGCCCTCTAAAGGTGTTACCACCTACCAATAACACTATAGGCTAGTGACCAAGACTTTAATACTTGAGCCTTTGGGGGACACTTCAGATTCCCATGGTAACATACACACACACACCATTAAAAAGGTTTAGGCTGTCTCTGGGTACTGAAGTCATGAGTCATATTGCTCTTTTTGAGTCATCTATTATGTTTCTAATTTTTTTTTTAAAAACCTAACATTCATTCATGATTTAAAAAAAACGTGAAAAAGCCAAACAACAAACTTGGAATAAAGGGATCTTCCTTAACTTGATAAAGGACATCTGCAAAAACCTACGGTGAACATCCTACATGATGGTGAGGACTGAATGCTTTCCTCCAAAGATCAGGAATAGGGCAAGTGTATTTTTTTTCTTGCCTTCTATATAACATAGACCTAGGGATTTCCAATAGCCATGGAATCAGGCAAGAAAAAAGAACAGAAGACATACAGATTGGAAAGGAATATGTAAAGCTTCTTTATTTGCAGATGACATGATCTGATAGAAAATCCTAAGGAACAGACTGAAGGAAAAAAAAAAAACAACCCTTTTGAAATTCTTAAATAAGTGCAAGGCCATCAGATATATGACTGATAATTTTAAAAATTATCTCAAAATGAAATTAAGAATAAAATTTCACTTATACTCATGTAAAAAGAATAAAATGAGGGATAAATTTAACAAAAGGAAGCTGGGCGCAGTGGCTCAAGCCTATAATCCCAGCACTTACGGAGGCTGAGACAGGAGAATCCTGAGTTCAAAGCCAGCCTCAGCAAAGGCGAGGCACTAAGCAAATCAGTGAGACCTTGTCTCTACATAAAACACAAAATAGGGCTGGGGGTATGGCTCAGTGGTCAAGTGCCCTTGAGTTCAATCCCCAGTACCAAAAAAAAAAAAAAAAATTAACAAAAGGCGTACAAATTACAAATTAAAAAATGTTAGCTGGGCGCAGTGGCGCACGCCTGTAATCCCAGCACTTTGGGAGGCCGAGACAGGAGAATCGTGAGTTCAAATCCAGCCTCAACAATGGTGAGGCACTAAGCAACTCAGTGAGACCCTGTCTCTACATAAAACACAAAATAGGGCTGTGGATGGATGTGACTCAGTGTTTGAGTACCCCTGAGTTCAATCCCCGGTACCAAAAAAAAAAAATTTTTTTTAATGTTGCTGAGTGAAATCAGAGAACATGTAAATAACTAGAGACACATTCAATGCAATTCTAATTACAATTTCAACAGGCTTTTTGCAGAAATTGACAAGTAGATCCTAAAATTAAAATGGAAATGCAAAACAACTAAATTAACTAGAATAAATTTTGAAAGGGAAGAGAAAAGTTGGTGAACTTTCATTTCTCTTTTTTAAAACTTAGTGTAGCTTTATAGTAAGCAAGACAATACATGACTGCCATACAGACAGACACCTAGATTGGTGGAACAGAACAGAGTCCAGGAATTAATCCTTATACTCAACTGAATGTGAACGAACATGCAAGGCAATTAATTGGAGAATTGCTCAAAATATTTCAACAACTAGTGGTGATACAGCTAGACACATGTGAAAAAACGAAGTTAGATCCTTATCTTGAAATGTGCACAAAAATTAACTGAAGCGAGCCGGGCGCGTGGCACACGCCTGTAATCCCAGCACTTAGGGAGGCTGAGACAGGAGAATCACGACTTCAAAGCCAGCCTCAGCAATGGTGAGGCGCTAAGCAACTCAGTGAGACCCTGTCTCTACATAAAACACAAAATAGGGCTGGGGATGTGGCTCAGTGGTCAAGTACCCCTGAGTTCAATTTCTAGTACCAAAAAAAAAAAAAACTTAACTCAAGCGGATCATGAGCTTAATATGAGAGCTAAAACAAAAATTTTAGAAGAAAACAGGAAAAAATAGTCAAGGCATTTGAATTAGGCAATTTCTTAGTTATGACACAAAAACATGGCCCATAAAAGAAAAATATCATTATAGTTCATTAAAGTAGGAAAAAACATGAAATTCAAAAAAGAAAAAAAAAAACCATTAAGAACATGAAGAGAGCCGGGCACAGTGGCGCAAGCCTGTAATCCCAGCACTTAGGGAGGCTGAGACAGGAGAATCGTGAGTTCAAAGCCAGCCTCAGCAACAGTGAGGCGCTAAGCAACTCAGTGAGACCCTGTCTCTACATAAAACACAAAATAAGTCTGGGGATGTGGCTCAGTGGTCGAGTACCCCTGAGTTCAATCCCCAGTACCGAAAAAAAAAGAACATGAAGAGATTCCATGCAATTTGGATTACAATTTCAATGGGCTTTTTTTTTTTTTAAATAAATTGACAAGTAGGTCCTAAAGTTAATATGGTAATGCAAAACAACCAAAATAACTAGAACAGTTTTGAAAAGGAAAGGCAAAATTGGTGAGTTTGAAGTTTGCAACAGACTGGAGAAAATATTTGCAAAATACATATCTGATCAAGGACTTGCATCCAGAATTTACAAAGAATTCTTAAAAATCAAGAAGAAAAACAACCCAATCAAAAAACGGGCAAAAGATTTGAACAAACCTTTCACTAAACATATAAATAGCTACTGAGCACATAAAAATATGCTCAACATCATCAGCTATTGGTGAAGCGCAAATTCAAACCACATGATGGCACTCACACCTGCTAGAATGGTTGTCATAAATAAGACAGATGATAACAAGTATTGGCAAGGATGTGGAGAATGGGAAGCTGTCCGCATTGTTGGTTGAAATGTGAAATGGTGCAACCATTTTGAAAGTTTGGCAGTTTCTCAAAATTTTAAACCTAAAACTACCATATGACTCAGCGATTCTATTCCTAGATATCTTCCTAAGAGAGATGAAGCCATGTCCGCAAAAATCTTGCATGTGAATGTTCAAACAGCATGATGCATAATAGCCCAAACTGGAAACAACTTCAACATCCATCAAATTTTGAATGGATAAACAAAACAATGAATATCCATATGGCAGAATTCTATTTGACAATAATAAAAGAGCAAACTACGGACACATGCTATAATCGTGGATAGACCTCAGAAACAGTTTGCTAAGTGAAGAAGCTAGACACAAGATACTACATATTGCACCATTTAGATGAAACGTCCAGGAAAAGCAAATTGAGGGAGACAGGAAGTTTACGGGCGATTGCCTAGGACTGTAGATGGGAATGGGAATTAATTACACATGACCTCCTGGATCTTACTGCCATGATGAAAATATTCTAAAACATTTAAAACTGGTTTATAGTTACACTTGTACTCAAAATTATTGAATTGTACACCCGAAATTGCAGAATTTGTTTCATTTTTTATTGTGTTAAAATATATGTCATAGAAACGTTGCCACTTTAACCATGTTTAAGTGTGCAGCTTTGTGGCAGTAAGTATATTCACATTGTTGCCCAATTATCACCACTGCCCCTCCCCGATACATTTACCTCTTCCTCAACTGAAATTCTGTGCCCATAAACACAAGCTCCTCATTTCCTCCTCCCAGCCCCTGGTAGCCACTGTTCTGCTTCCTGTCTCAATGAATTTGGAAATTCTAGGGATGTCACATAAATGGAACCATACAAATTTGCCCTTTTGTGAGTATCTCTTTCATAATATCTTTCAGGATCACCCATATTATAGATTTGTCAAAATTCCCTTCCTTTTTAAGGCTGAATAGTATTCCATTGTATGCATGTACCCACTTTTGTATATTCTTTCTTCCAGTGATGGGCATTGGGGTTCTATCTACCTTTTTTCTATTGTTAATGGTGCTGCTGTGAATATTGATGTATAAATATCTTGAAATTGGTTAATTTTATGATATGCAAGCTATATCTCTGTACTTTAAATAAAACTTCAATCATTTTCAAAATTTAAAAAGTCAATAAATGGTAGATGCTGTTATTATAAGTAAAGAATAATAAATTTGGTCAATAAAATTAGTTTTATAAAATTAATTTAAGGAGCTGGGATTATAGCTCAGCAGTAAAATATGTGCTTAGCAGGCATGAGCCCAGGGCTCCATCTCTCATCACACACACAAAATTATTTTCAGGTTAATTTAATTTAAAAATTCTTGTTCTTGGTTAAAGAAAGAGGAAAACTACAAAAAAGTCCAAAGAAGAAAAGAAATATTGGTAATCCTACTTAGAGATAACCAGTGAAAGATTACTATACAAAAAGCTACTAAATTTTAATTTTACTTGAAATTAGTAGAAGGAACTGAAATGAAGAAGTTGCTAAACTTTAGATATTTTTTCGTAATAAATATTCATTCCTAAACTATTCTCTAAAGGTAAAAAGAAGTTACAAAAAAACCCATGAAGTTGAACTGGGACACATGTTTTTTTTAATTTAAGTTCATGTTTTTTGATGATCATAGTTTAATCCCCCAGATGAACAATTGTTTTATAAAAATCAAAGGACATTTTTGATCTTTAGACAAAGTGCCTGGATTTTTAGATTAAAAACCGAAGAACAAAGTGTAAAACCTTAGCAAACTTTTATGATAAACTTCTAAGTCTTTTACAGAATGACTAGTTTTTAAGAAAAATAACTACAAAGATGAAATCACTTATTAAAAAATCAAGAGAGTGTGATTGTAGCTAGCATCTAAAATAAATCTAAGATACGTGAGTTCTGAATCTCGGTCAGTTCCTCCTCCCTCTGAGTTAATTGGCTCTTATTTTTAAACATATCAGTTCCAGCCTGAATGTTCTCACCCAGAGGTGTGGGGTCCACTCATTCCATGTTTGTCTTTCTTCATTATAAAAATAATTATTTAAAACTCAAAAATAAGGTTAAAAAATTGAGCAGCATGTCCTTTCAATGTCATACTGGGGAATTTTTTTGACAAGTCCCCCCAAGGATTATGTGATTTTCTGAAAGAATGTATCTGTGTCTGACTTGGCAATTTATTACTTTAGAACTGTGAAGTGATGTGTTAATTTGTGCTTTTCTATTTGGTTAGAAAAGATATTCCAAAGGTTAGGGTATAATTAGCCTGAAGTATATTAACCAGCTTTATCTGTAACCTTGTACTCTTATTCTAATATTCTTTTTTTGTTTTGAAAATGCTTCTGGTGGATTTCTCAAGTGTTCCTGGAGTCAGCTGTACCCATATAATGTTTCAGTCAGAACTTAATGAGTGGAACAAAACCTTTGATGTGTGCCAATGGTACATTTTAATGAGAGTCACAATTTCAACATTTTAACAAGTGTATTGTGATGATAGGTGATATATCTCAACTCGTGCTTTCTCCTCCCATCTGTGGTGACTACTTACTCTTTATGCTCAGAAGAGTGTGAGAGCCTCCTCAAAATGCTGGTCCCCCAACCAACTCTGAGAGTCTAATTCAGAGAGTGGGAGGTGTGGGGCCGGATTGTATGCCTTTGAATAAGCACATCAGGAAATCCTGAGACCAGTCAAGTCACCTTGAAAATGCCCTTGGAGCACTGGGTGCTAGTGAGGACCCTAACGCCACATTGGTTCTCACTATCCAGGGTGGGCAGAGGTGGCTGTAGTTAAACATTGAGGCCTTGGCATGGACTGGAGCCCAAGTGTCCATTCTCCTAAATTTCAACTTGGACAAACCAGCTGATCACAGATCTGTACACATAGGTCAAATCATATACAGGTTGCTAATATTCAACTCTTTGTTGACTTTACAAGAATGTCAGTTTTATATAGTTTGATCTAATAACTCCTCAGGTGTTTCTAACTTGAACTGACTTGCAAAGCAACTTGTGGATACAATTATTGGGATGAGGGATTTCCATCATTTGGGGGAAGTTCTTTGTAGCTTTTTTTTTCAGACTTAAAGCACACACACACACACACAGGAATGTATTCCTAGAAAAATGAATCTAGTACAACTTTTTGTGGGGATTTACGGACTCCTGAAAGCCTGGGACTGGAGGTTAATTCTATTTCACAAATTTCTTTGAAGGCTGCATTCTTTAGGCATGGAGTTTTGCTGCCACCTACTGCCATATGGTTTTTAAACTAGTTTTGCTCTGTTTCCTTGTCTGGAGTTTCGTAGGAGCTCTAAGAAGGTATTTTCTCACACTGACTGAGTAGTTCAATTCTAAGCTGAAACAAGGACCCCAAGTGAATTATCTTTAGTGCAGGATGTGGGGAAAACCGTGTGCTCTAACGGACACTCTACATTGATTATTGCATACCTTTTAGGTTTATCTGGTTATAATTCTAATAAGCGAAATTTATTTTATAACTGTCCTGTAGGTAACTGATTAGATTATTACTATATATTATTACTATAGATACAGTATAGATAAATAGTAGATTATTATAGATTATTACTATAATGACAAATAACTTATTTCTAGAAATGCAAATTATGTCCTACTCTCTTGTTTTCCCATCTCCACAGAAGAAGGAAGCTAGTTTTGCCTCCATTTGCGGTTTTTGTTTTTTTTTTTTTTTTTTTTTAATATTTCTGGTCCGTAAGTGTGTCTGTTTTTTGGTTTCTCCCTTGAACTGGTTATGTCATCTGCCTGGTTCCCTCATTAAGAGTTAAATAAAATCTTCAACACGAACTCATTTGATGTCTGTATGAGCCAAGATATTACTTTTTTTTTTTGAAAATTATCCTTTAATAAGGACTGAGGTCGAATTAGATATCTCTGGTTTCCATCTAAAGAGTACTGGCCCTTTCCTTGGAAGCACACAGTTTAATTAAGATGTTCAATGTTGTAATTTTTTGAGATATTAATACATTCCCCCTCCTCCTCTCCTAGCTGCTTCAACAAAACTGGCAAGACCCTACATCATTGCTTCAGGGGAGGTATGTGGCCAAACAAAGAAAAACAAGGGAGCTTATAAATCTATATTTTGTTTTCCTAAAGTTTAAGTCCTTAGAATAATTTAGAGAAGTGAGAGAGGACCTCAATCTTGGAGGAAGAATAGATAAGGGTTTTCCTTCCACTAAATGATGAGATTACCTCCAGGTGAAGGGAGGAGAGAGCAACAGAAACCACAGGAGCAGGTCCTGAGAAGGCATTTGGCCACGGGGACAGGACCAACTGGAGCCCAGCCAGAATGCATGGAATAGGAGCAAGGCCCCCAAACATAGGGTCTTAGGAGGCTAGTGCTAACCCCTGGGTACTAAAGGCTCCTTGGCAGTGTTAGTGTGTGTTGACTATGTGTGTGTGTAGGGGGCAGGGATGGGGAAGAAGAAAGAATGAGTTTGGCTTCTAACCTAGGTTATTGTAAATCCTTAGGGCTTGACTCAAGAGGCAGGCTGCAATCTAATAAATTGATTTATGTTTGGGGGCTATATTTTTTAAATGAAATAGAATAGAAAATACCAGAATACACTGGATATAGTAAAACCAAGTGTTTTTATAAACTTTTTATTTCATTTAAGTCAATGTACATGTTACTATCATCATCATTATTTTACCTAGCTAGCTATATATGCTATAGGTCATGAGTAAGAAAGAAAGATCATTACAACACCAACTCTAAAAGCACAAAAGCAGTCAAATTCACTTTTTTAGTCTGTTATGGTTTAGATTTGAGGTGTTTCCCCAAAAGCTCAAGTGCGAGACAATGCAAGAAATTTAGAGGTCAGGGTTGAGAGCCTTAACCTAATCAATGGATTCATCCACTTGACTGGATTAACTGGGTGGTAACTGTAGGCAGGCTGGAGGAGGTGGGACACTGAGGGTATGGCTTTGAGGTTTATATTTTGTCTGTGGTGAGGGGAACTCTCTGTTTCCTGGCCATGTCCTGAGCCACTTCCCTCGGCTACATTCTTCTGCCACGATGTTCTGCCTCATCTCAAGCCCTGAAGAATGGAGGTGGCTGTCTATGGACTGAGCCCTCTGAAACTGTGAGTCCCGAATAAACTTTTCCTCCTCTAAAACTGTTCTTGTCAGGTATTTTGGTCATGGTAGTGAAAAAAGTTGGTGAAAACAAACCCCAAAACTGCTTCTTTTTTTTTCTGCAGTGGCTCCAAAGGAATATCAGATTAGGTTTGAAATAAATTTTCTAACTATTCTAATAAAGGAATGACTAGCTACTTTTGGCTGGGCTTTGTCTACTTTGTCTGTACAGTCCAGGTTCTCTCCTCTCTCTCTCTCTCTCTCTCTCTCTCTCTCTCTCTCTCTCATCTCTCTCTCTCTCTCTCTCTCTCATCTCTCTCTCTCTCTCTCTCTCTCATCTCTCTCTCTCTCTCTCTCTCTCTCTCTCTCTCTCTCTCATCTCTCTGCCAATTAGGTTAGAGTAGCAAATAAGAAGGTAGAAAGGATAAGAAGTATTTTTCAGGATTTTGGAATCTACTTCTCGGTGTGGTTTTCTTCTTTAGTTTTCAGGAGTGTAAACTGTTATCAGACGCACTTTTATATTAACATGTACTGAGCTGTGCCCCAGCTGCTGTAATTTAGATCTGAAATGTGGTCTTTAGATCCCAAAGACCCATGTGTTAAAGGCTTGGTACCCAGCCTGTGGCACCATTGGGAGGTGGCGGGACCTTGGAAAAGTGGGACCTAGTTGGAGGAAGTTAGATCACTGGAGGCATGCCCATGAAGGTGCTGTTGGGACACTGGCCTCTTGCAGTCTCTTTGTTCTGGGCCACCATGAGGTGAGCGGCTTTACCACCAGATGCTCCCGCCATGATGCGCTCATTGTGTGACAGGCCCTGTGTGATGGCCAAACCACCATGGACTGAAACCTAGGAAGCCATAGGTCAAAATCTTTCCTCCTTTTAAGTTATTCATCTCGGGTCATTTGTCACAGGGACAGAAAGCTAAAACCCAGCCAAACAAAAGTGTTGTGATTATGCATCCTTCCCTGTAAGGCTATAACTGTTATTTTATTAAGTCATTCTGCTCCAGCTGGTTCTAGTACAAAACTTAAATAAAATGTGGAAACAGTATAACAGCTATTCATGGAATGGACTAGAAGATATAAAATGCTAAGAAGCTAACCCAACATGGAAATGGAATATTAAAAGATTTTACTGCTGATTCTGGGATTAACAAAAGTATTTCATTTTTAGAACTTTAAAATTAAGCTGGTATTTTATAAAGCACTCACATGTCTTCTCAGCTTTTACCCCAATAAGGGAAATTGAGTCTATTTTAGAAGAGGCATGGGTTGCTCAGAATGTGAAGGGTCATATGTTTTCTCTCATACGTGGAAGCTAGTGAAGACAGGAAAATGTGTGTGTGTGTGTGTTCATATGAAAATCAAAGGGAAATCGGTAGAATAGAGGAAAGAGATGGGGGAAGAGTGTAGCAGTGCTGAGCAGTGATATTAGCCAAGTAATATTGTAATATTGTGTGCATGTATGCATTTGTTCTTTTCATATATACATGACAGTAGTGGATTTTGACATACATACGTGGAATATATGTTATTAAGATCCCATTTTTTTTTTTTGTTGTTGGTACTGGAGATTGAACTCAGGGGCGCTCGACCACTGAGCCACATCCCCAGCCCTATTTTGTGTTTTATGTAGAGACAGGGTCTCACTGAGTTGCTTAGCACCTCGCCATTGCTGAGGCTGGCTTTGAACTCATGATTCTCCTGTCTCAGCCTCCCTAAGTGCTGGGATTATAGGCTTGTGCCACCGCGCCTGTCTACGGATCCCATTCTTGTGGTTATACATGATGTGGAGTTTCACTGGTGGTGTATTCATATGTGAACATAGGAAAGTTCTGTCCAATTCATTCTACTGTCTTTCCTATTCCTATCCCCCCTCCCTTCCCTTCATTCCCCTTTGTTCAGGAGTGTAAACTGAACTTCTATTCCAATGAACTTCTATTCTTTCCCTCTCCCCCTTGTTTTTTAAAAAATTTTTTATTTCTTTTTTTTAACACAGCAGAATGCATTTCAATTCTCAGTACACATATAGAGCATAATTTTTCATTTCTCTGTACACAAGGTAGAGTCACACCATTCGTATCTTCATGCATGTACCTGGGTAACGATGTCCTCATTCCACCATCTTTCCTACCCCCATGACCCCTCCATTCTCCCTACCTTCCCTTTGCCCCATCCAAAGTTCCTACATTTTTTCTACGCTCCCCCACACCTACTCCCATTATGAATCAGCATCCACTAATCAGAGAAAACACTTGACCTTTGATTTTTTGGCATTAGCTTACTTCACTTAGCATGATATTCTCCATCTCCATCCATTTACCTGCAAATGCCATGATTTTAATGCTAAGTAATATGCCATTGTGTATATATACCACACATTCATCTACTGAAGGGAATCTAGGTTGCTTCCAGTTTAGCAATTGTGAATTGTGCTGCTATGAACATTGAAGTGGCTGCTTCACTGTAGTATGCTGTTTTAAGTCTTTAGGGTATAGACCAAGGAGTGGGGTGGCTGGGTCAAATGGTGGTTCCATTCCAAGTTTTCTAAGGAATCTCCATACTGCTTTCCAGATTGGTTGCACCAATTTGCAGTCCTACCAGCAATGTATGAGCGTGCCTTTTCCCCCACATCCTCGCTGTTTATTGTTGCTTGTATTCTTGATAACTGCCATTCTGACTGAAGTGAGATGAAATCTTAGAGTTGTTTTGATTTGTATTTCTCTAATTACTAGAGATGTTGAATATATATTTTCATATATTTGTTGATCAATTGTATATCTTCTGAGAAGTGTCTGTTCAGCTCCATAGTCCATTTATTGATTGAGTTGTTTGTTTATTTGTTTGTTTTGATGTTAAGTTTTTGGTTTTTTTTTTTTTTGGTACCAGAGATTGAACTCAGGGGCACTCGACCACTGAGCCACATCCCCAGCCCTATTTTGTGTTTTATGTAGAGACAGGGTCTCACTGAGTTGCTTAGCGCCTCACTGCTGCTGAGCCTGGCTTTGAACTCACGATTCTCCTGTCTCAGTGGTGTTAAGTTTTTTATTTCTTTATATATCCTGGAGATCAGTGCTCTATCTGACATTGTGTGGCAAAAATTTGTTTCCAAAATATAGACTTGCTCTTCACCTCATTGATTGTTTCTTTTGCTGAGAAGAAGCTTTTTAGTTTAAATCCATCCCATTTATTGATTCTTGCTTTTATATCTGTGCTTTAGGAAGTCGGGGCCTAATCTGCCATGATGAAGATTTAGGCCTACTTTTTCTTCTATTAGGTATAGGATCTCCAGTCTAATTCCTAGGTCCTTGATCCACTTTGAGTTGAGTTTTGTGCATGGTGAGAGATAGGGGTTTAGTTTCATTTTGCTGTATATGGATTTTCAGTTTTCCCAGCACCATTTGTTGAAGAGGCGATCTTTTCTCCAATGTATGTTTTAGGCACCTTTGTCTAGTATGAGATAACTGTATTTATGTGGGTTTGCCTCTGTGTCTTCTATTCTGTCCCATTGGCCTACATGTCTATTTTGGTGCCAATACCATGCCTTTTTTGTTACTATAGCTTTGTAGTGTAGTTTAAGTGCTGGTATTGTGATGCCTCCTGCTTCACTCTTTTTACTAAGGATTGCTTTGGCTATTCTGGGTCTCTTATTTTTCCAAATGATTTCATAATTGCATTTTCTATTTCTCTAAGGAATGATGTTGGGATTTTAATTGGAATTGCATTGAATCTGTATAGCGCTTTGGGTAGTATGGCCATTTTGACAGTATTGATTCTGCCTATCCAAGAGCATGAGAGATCTTTCCATCTTCTAAGGCCTTCTTCAGTTTCTTTCTTTAGTGTTCTGTAGTTTTTATTGTAGAGGTCTTTCACCTGTCTTGTTAGATTGATTCCCAAGTATTTCATTTTTTTGAGACTATTGTGAATGGTGTAGTTTTCCTAAATTCTATTTCAGAGGATTCACCACTGATGTATAGAAATGCATTTGATTTATGGGTGTTGATTTTATATCTTGCTACTTTCTGAATTCATTTATTAATTCTCGAATTTTTTCTGGTGGAATTTTTTGGATCCTCTAAGTATAGTATCATATCATTGGCAAATAATGATTGTTTGAGTTCTTTACTTCCTATTTGTGTCTCTTTAATTTCTTTCAGCTGTCTAATTGCTCTGGCTAGAGTTTTGAGAACTATGTTGAATAGGAGTGGTGAAAGAGGGCATCCCACTCTTGTTCCCATTTTTAGAGGGAATGCTTCCAATTTTTCTCCATTTAGGATGATGTTGGCCTTGGGTTTAGCATAGAGAGCTTTTACAATGTTGAAGTATGTTCCTGCTATCCCTAGTTTTTCTAGTGTTTTGAACATGAAAGAGTGCTGTATTTTGTCAAATGCTTTCTCTGCATGAATTGATAAAATCATGTGATTCTTATCTTTAAATCTATTGATGTGATGGATTACGTTTATTGATTTCCATATGTTGAACCAAACTTGCATCCTTGGAATAAACCCCACTTGATCATGGTGCACTATTTTTTTTAAATATACTTTTGTATGCAATTTGCCAAAATTTTACTAAGAATTTTTGCATCTATGTTCATCAGGGATATTGGTCTGAAGTTTTCTTTCTTTGATGCGTCTCTGTCTGGTTTTGGTATCAGAGTGATACTAGCTTTGTAGAATGAGTTTGGAAGGCTTCCCTTCTTTTCTATTTCATGGAATAGTTTGAAGGGTATTGGTATTAATTCTTCTTTGTAGGTCTTGTAGAACTCGGCTGAGAATCCATCTGGTCCTGGGCTTTTCTTGGTTGG
Source organism: Xerus rutilus (assembly GCA_028644305.1). Lineage (NCBI taxonomy): Eukaryota > Metazoa > Chordata > Mammalia > Rodentia > Sciuridae > Xerus > Xerus rutilus. The sequence goes on along the minus strand of CM053399.1, from coordinate 25,122,764 downwards.
TAGGCTTTTGATGGTGTCTTCTATTTCCTTGCTTGAAATTGATCTGTTTAAATTGTGTGTGTCCTCCTGGTTCAGTTTGGGTAGGTCTTATGCCTCTAGAAATTTGTCGGTGTCTTCGAAGTTTTCTATTTTACTGAAGTATAAATTTTCAAAATAGTTTCTTCTGTATTTCAGTAGTGTCTGTCATGATATTTCCTTCTTCATCACAAATTTTAGTAATTTGAGTTTTCTCTCTCCTGTTTTTTGTTGTGGTAGCTAAGGCCTTTTCAATTTTATTTATTTTTTCAAAGACAAACTTTTTGTTTGTCAATTTTTTTAATTTTTTCTTTTGTTTCAATTTCATGGATTTCAGCCCTAATTTTAATTATTTCCTGTCTTCTACTTCTATTGGTGTTGGTTTGTTCCTTTTTTTCTAGGGCTGTGCGTTGTAATGTCAGGTCATTTATCTGTTGACTTTTTATTCCTTTAATGAATGAGCTTAATGCAACGAACTTTCCTGTTAGTACTCCCTTCATAGTGTCCCAGAGATTTTGATGTTGTATTGGAGTTCTCATTTACCTCTAAGAATTTTATTTATCTCTTCTCTGATGTCTTCTCTTGTCCATGCATCATTCAATAGCATATTATTTAGTCTCCAGGTATTGGAGTAGCTTCTGTTTTTTAATTTGTCATTGATTTCTAATTTCTCTCCATTATGGTCAGATAGAATGCAGGGTAGTATCTCTGTTTTTTTGTATTTGCTAAGACTTGCTTTCTGGCATAACATATGATCCATTTTAGAGAAGGATCCATGTGCTGCTGAGAAAAAAGTGTATTTGCTTGTTGATAGATGGAATATTCTATAGATGTCTGTTAAGTCTAAATTATTGATTGTTTTATTGAGTTATATAGTTTCTTTGTTTAGTTTTTGTTTGGAAGATCTATCCAGTGGTGAGAGAGGTGTGTTAAAGTCACCCAGTATTATTCTGTTGTGGTCTATTTGATTCTTGTAGTTGAGAAGGGTTTGTTTGATATACATAGGTGCCTCATTGTTTGGGGCATAGATATTTAAGATTGTTATGTCTTGGTGATGTATGTTTCCCTTAATCAGTATGAAATGACCATCTTTATCCCTTTTCACTAACTTTGGTTTGAAGTTCACTTTATCTGATATGAGGATGGAAACCCCTGCTTGTTTACATGGTCCATGTGAGTGATACGTTTTTTCCCATCCTTTCACCATCAGTCTGTGGATGTCTTTTCTTGTAAGATGAGTCTCTTGAAGGCAGCATATTGTTGGTTTTTTTTTTTTTTCATTTTTTATTTTAGCTATAGATGAACACATCTTTATTTTATTTATTTTTATATAGTGCTGAGAATTGAGTCCAGTGCCTCACATGTGCGAGGCAAGCACTCTGCCACTGAGCCACAACCCCAGCCCCATTGTTGGGTCTTTTTTTTTAATCCAATCTGCCAGTCTGTGTCTTTTAATTGATGAGTTTAGGCCATTGACATTCAGGGTTATTATTGAAATATGGTTTGTATTTCTGGTCATTTTGGTTTATTTTTGGTTTTTAACTTGTCTTGGCTTCTCCTTTGATTGGCCTTTCCTTTAGTGTAGTTCCTTCCTTTGCAAATTTTCATTGTTGTTTTTAATTTCTTCCTTGTGGAATATTTTGCCAAGAATGTTCTATAGTGCAGGCTTTCTTGCTGTAAATTCTTTTAACTTTTGTTTATCATGGAATGTTTTTATTTTGTCATCAAATTTGAAGCTTAATTTTGCTAAATATAAGATTCTAGGTTGGCATCCATTTTCTTTTAGAGCTTGGTATATGTTGTTCCACGATCTCCTGGCTTTGAGGGTCTGGGTTGAAAAATCTGCTGAGATCCAAATTGGTCTTCCCCATATGTAATCTGATTCCTCTCTTGCAGCCTTTAAAATTCCATCCTTATTCTGTATGTTAGGCATTTTCATTATATGTGTCTTGGTGTAGATCTATTGTAATTTTGTACATTTGGTGTCCTATAAGCCTCCTGTATCTGATTTTCCAATTCATTCTTCATGTTTGGAAAATTTTCTGATATTATTTCATTGAAGAGATTGTGCATTCCTCTATCCTGATAAATCTTAGGTTTGGTCTTATGAATGATGTTATCCCAAAATTCTTGGATGTTCTGTTCATGATTTCTTACCAACTTAACTGTGTGGTCAACTTTATTTTCAAGATTGTATATTTTGTCTTTGTTGTCTAAGATTCTGTCTTCCAAATGATCTAGTCTGTTGGTGATGCTTTCTATTGAGTTTATTTGGTTGATTATTTCCTTCAAGGATTTCTGGTTTTTGTTTTTGTTTTTGGTACTGGAGATTAAACTCAGGGGCACTTGACCACTGAGCCACATCCCCAGCCCTATTTTGTGTTTTATGTAGAGACAGGGTCTCACTGAGTTGCTTAGCACCTTGCCTTTGCTGAGGCTGGCTTTGAACTTGCAATTCTGCTGTCTCAGCCTCCCTAAGTACTGGGATTACAGGCTTGTGCCACTGCACCTGGCTTCAGAGTCTGTCTTGAAGTAGTCTTTTCCTACCTGTATTTGCTCTCTTATCTCTTTGTTGATCAATTTTTTCCTGTATTTAGTCACTTAGGTCATCCTTTAATTCACAGATCATTTTAATTATGTACATTTTTTTTTGGTACCGGGGATTGACTCAGGGGCACTTGACCACTGAGCCACATCCCCAGCCCTATTTTGTGTTTTATGTAGAGACAGAGTTTCACTGAGTTGCTTAGCACTTCGCTGTTGCTGAGGCTGGCTTTGAACTCGTGATTCTCCTGTCTCAGCCTCCCTAAGGGCTGGAATTACAGGCTTGAGCCACTGCACCCGGCTTAATTATGTACATTCTGAACTCTTTCTCTGACAATTCATCTACTGCACTGTCAGTGGATTTTATTGTTGTAGTATCTTGGTTTGTTTAGGGCACTTTCCTCCCTTGCTTTTTCATTTTGTCTATGTGTCATCCTCTCTTGCAGTGCAGCTTCTACCCTATAATCTTGTAGTATCCCTGTAGGTTATGAATACCTCACCTTTGAGGGGGATATCAATGTTTACAGCACCCAATGCAACTAATTTGTAGCCATAATCAATTAGCTTCTATTTTGACATTTACAGTTTTGTCACTATAAACAGAAATTATGAGTTTGGTTATCTTCTACCATATAGCCAATAGGTTTGCATAAGGGTTTACCATTGCTAATGTTGGACCAGGAGGGGGATAGGCTGTGATGTTTATGAGATAAGATGTGGGAATATAGAGGTATTAGATTATAGGACTAGTGAAAGGGTAATCAAAAGATGTTGGCTGTTAGCGGGAGAAAGAGACCGCCAGGTTACCCCATGTAAGGCTCCCTGTTGCCTCTGCAACAAGATGGTGTCTGTTTGTACAATGAGGAGAGATACCTCTGGTGTACCTGGCCCACAGCAACCTTGGTGACCGTTTTCCAGGACCTGATTGTTGTCCCTAGATGGAAGCAGCCATGTTCCTAGTTAGTGGCGGCAGTAGCATCAAACCTGTAGGTACCTTGATGTTGGGCTTCCAGGCCCCAGTCAGTGTCCCAAGGTGGAAGCTGCCCCACTAAACATGGCAGAGATGGCAGCAGAGATAATCCAAGGTGGTGGTGGAGGTGTCCCAAGATAGAGGTGACCGCTTTCAGAGATGGGGCTGGAAGGATGGGCTGTACAATAGCATTGGGTGGCCTATTTGGTGATGCCGCAGTGTGGCATGTGGTGTTGCAATGGACAGCTGCCTCCTTGCCCTGTCTGATGTCCCATGGTGGAGATAACCGCGAGGGCTATGGTGGTGGCTGCAATGTGGCAAAATGGGGGCGGTTTGGGTGGAGCCACACGTTGGTAAATAGGGAACTGCAGCATGGGGCTCCTCTCCACTGGTGGGGTGTGGGTTGGGCCTCTCCTGGGCAGTAGGCCATGTGGTGTAGGTTGGGCCTTTCTGGGGCGGCCTTGGTGATTGTCTTCTGTGTCCTAGCTATTGTCCCTAGATGGAAGTGGCCATGTCTGTGGTTGGTGCCTGGTTAGCGTCAAACCATAAGTACCTTGGTGCTGGGCTTCCAGCCACCAGATAATGTCCCAAGATAGAAGCTGTCATAACTAAAGATGGTGGTAGCAGCACAGGGGTAACCTGAGATGGTGTCGGGGGTGTCCCAAGATAGTGATGATCACTTTTAGAGATAAGGCTGAATGGGCAAGACCAACAATGGCTTTGGGCAGCCTGGTTGGAGATGCAGCACTGTGGTGTGTGGGCGTGGTCCTCAGCATGGTGGGCAGTCCTAGGCCTGCCTGGGCTCCGCACAGCTTGGCAGGGCTCCTCTCCCCCTTGTTGTGTTAGCATCCTCATTATAAGAGAACATGTGACCTTTGGATTTTGAGGACTGGCTTATTTTATTTAGCATAATAGTTTCCAGATCTATGCATTTACCAGCATTCTTTTTTAAGATGGGGTAATACTTCATTGTATATATATACCACATTATTGTAATCTATTTATCTGTTGAAAAGTACTTAAGTTGGCTCCATAGCTTAGCTATTGTGAGTTGAGCTGCTATAAACATTGATGTGGCTATTTCACTGTAGTATGCTGATTTCAACTCCTTTGGATATATACCAAGGAGTGGTATAACTGGGTCAAATGTTGTTTCCATTCCTAGTTTTTTGAGGAATATCAACACTGCTTTCCAGAGTGGTTGTACCAATTTGCAGTGCCACCAGCAATGTATGAATATACACTTTTCCTCACATCCTCACCAAATTTGTTGTTGCTTATATTCTTGATTGTTGCCATTCTAACTGGATTAAGATAAAATTTAAGTGTACTTTTAATTTGCATTTCTCTAGTTTCTAGAGATATTGGACATTTTTTCATATACTTTTTGACCATTTGTATTACTTCTGTGAAATGTCTGTTCAATTCATTTGCCCATTTATTGATTGAGTTATTAGTTTTTTGGTGTTAAGTTTTTTGAGTTCTTTATATATCCTGGAGAAAGCCAAGCTCAATCTATCCCTGTCTGCCAATGACACGATCTTATATTTAGAAGACCCAAAAAACTCCACCAGAAAACTTCTAGAATTCAAACTAATTCAGCAAAGTAGCAGGATATAAAATTAATACCCATAAATCAATTGCATTCCTGTATCAATGATGAATCAATTTAAAGAGAAATTAGGAAAATTATTCCATTCAGGATAGTCTGAAAAAAAATACTTGGGAATCAATCAAGCAAAAGACATGAAAGAACTCTACATGAGAACCACAGAATAGTAAGGAAAAAAACTGAAGGTCTTAGATGATATAAAGATCTTCCATGTTCTTGGATAGGCAGAATTAATATTGTCAAAATGACCATATTACCAAAAATGCTATATACTTTGTAATTCCTATTAACGGTTCAATGATGTTTTTCATAAAAATAAAAAAGCAGTCATGAAATTCATTTGGAAAAATAAGAGCCCAGAATAGCCAAAGCAATCCTTACTGAGAAAAGTGAGGCAGGAGGCATCACAATACCAGATCTTAAATTATACTACAGAGCTATAATAACAAATACAGCATAGTATTGGCACCAAAACAGATATGAAGACCAATGGTACAGAATAGAAGATACAAACACACACAAATACAGTTATACTAGACAAAAGTGCCATAAACATATATTAGAGAAAAGATAGCCTCTTCAATAAGTAGTACTGAGGAAACTGGAAATCCATATGCAGCAGAATGAAATTTAGCCCCAATCTCTCACCCTATATAAAACTCAACTTAAAATGGATCAAGGACCTACGTCCTCTGGCATTAGAACAGAAACATTGTGCCTACTAGTAGAAAGTGTAGGCCCAACTCTCCATCATGTCAGCTTAGAAATTGACTTCCTCAACAAGACTCCTAAAGTGCAAGAAGTAAAATCAAGAATGAATAAATGAGATGGTATCAAACTAAAAAGCTTTTTTTGGTACTGGGGATTGAACTCAGGGGTGCTCGACCACTGAGCCACATCCCCAGCCCTATTTTGTGTTTTATGTAGAGACAGGGTGTCACTAAGTTGCTTAGCGCCTCACCATTACTGAGGCTGGCTTTGAACTCACAATTCTTGTGCATCAGCCTCCCAAAGTGCTGGGATTACAGGCGTGCGCCACCGTGCCTGACCTAAAAAGCTTCTTCACAGCAAAGGAAACAATCAAGAGCCTGAAGAGAGAGCCTACTGAATGGGAGGAAATCTTTGCCACCCACACCTCAGATAAAGCATTAATCTCCAGGATATACAAAGAACTCAAAAACCACCAAAACCAAAATCAAAGCAAAAAATAACCCAATCAGTAAATGGGCAAAGGAGCTGAACAGGTGCATGTATGCATTTGTAACAAAAAACCCCACCATTATGTACAACTATGAAAAGTGTGGAAAAATATAAAATAATGTATGCAAAAAGCTAAAAAATAAAAAGGAGACAGATTAACCCATAGAAAATTTTTCTAAAAGCTTTTAATAGCTCCTCAATGGTGAGTAAGAATAATCAATAGTCAGGCAGTTGGGGTAGCATACCCTAGTTAAGGTCTTGTTGACATGTACAGTGCACACCACAAGACTAACTGGTAGAAACATTCTAGCCAACTCCATTGTCCCTAAGTGGCAGGAAAAAAGAAGGTGGAGGTGAACGTGAATGGGAGTTACTGGAAGGATTAAAACTCCAAGACCAAAGGACACAGCCAATAACCTTGATACATTTTCAATGCCTGTTTGACATAGATGTTGGTCAATGCTCATACCCAAAACTATATAAGCCCTTTATGGCAGCATACCAGAGTGGTTTTCCTGTGATCAGTTCCCCTCCTGCATTGAGGAAGTTCTACCTCTTCTCACTCAAATGAATACTACTCTGTTTACTCTTGCCTTCCATTGTTGTCCATGGATTTCATTCTTCAAATCTGCAAGACAAGAACTCAGAAGGAAACTGGCAAAGCTGGGAATCTAGTTTCATCTCAAAATTCGGTTTCAATGGGGGCAATTTTATTTAAGCATTTATTTGGAGCATTTGCTAAGGAGAGAGCAGGGATACCACAGCTCTGGAACTGGGAAAAAGGGAGACTTTGCCTTTATTTTTTGAGAAAAATCTCATGCTGTTATCTGGTTTCATATTTTATTTACCTGTTTCTTTCATTGGACCCAAAGGGATTGTAGAAGTTTCTCTCTCATTGGGCCTAAATGTGTTTCATAAAATGCAATAGTAATCCATATGTCCTGGCATCCTGTATATAGGACATCTATAAAAACAAGTTGAAGCCGGGCGTGGTGGTGCAAGCCTGTAATCCCAGCACTTTGGGAGGCTGAGACAGGAGAATCGCCAGTTCAAAGCCAGCCTCAGCAATGGCAAGGCGCTAAGCAACTCAGTGAGACCCTGTCTCTACATAAATCACAAAATAGGGTTGGGGATATGTCTCAGTGGTCAAATGCCCCTGAGTTCAATCTCCGGTACCAAAAAATAAAACAAAACAAAACAAAAAAACAAGTCGAACAATGAATTGTTGCTCCACTTAAGTTTGTTTTTTTTTTTACTTTTTTTTTTAGTTGTAGGTGGATACAATGTCTTTATCTTATTGTTTTGTATGTGGTGCTGAGGATCGAACCCAGGGCCTCATGCATGCGAGGCAAGCACTCTACCGCTGAGCCACAATCCCAGCCCCTCCATTTAAGTTTTTACAGATGCCTTATATACAGGATGCCAGGACAAATGGGTTAAAGGCCCCAAGACAGAAATGATAGCCTAAACCAAGAAGGATAACGAGTCCTTATTTACCATTTCTTGAAGGAAAAACATACTAGTTCTTTTTGAGTGAAAACCGGTGACTTGCATTATTCTTCCTTCCCAACATAGTGAATTGCAATCCCCCAACAGAACAATACTAAAGCAAAAATTGAAGTAGTATAGTTATTAAAAACCACCTGGAATATTGCTTATATTTTAATATATATTTTTTAAATTTTATTTTTTTATCGTAGGTGGACACAATACCTTTACTTTATTCATTATTATGTGGTGCTGAGGATCAGATCCAGTGCCTCACACATGCTAGGCAAGCATGGCTACCACTAAGCCATGACCTCAGCCCTGTATTTCATTTTAATTAAAAGTGCTTTTTGTATTGGTGCAATATACAGACTGGTATGGGAATAATAAGAGAGAGGAAGAAGTAGGTATTTGTTTTCTTCTAAATTTATATTCAATAAGGTGTCATTCCAGGAATATTGGTTTAATCATATCCTTGCAACTACTAAGACAGTCTAGTCAAAACTCTAGGTGCAGGGCTGAGGTTGTGGCTCAGTGGTAGAGCGCTTGCCTAGCATGCGTGAGGCACTGGGTTTGATCCTCAGCACCACATACAAATGAATAAAATAAAGATCCATTGACAACTAAAAAATATTAAAAAAAAAAAAAAACTCTAGGTGCAGCCGGGCGCGGTGGCTCAAGCCTGTAATTCCAGCACTTAGGAAGGCTGAGACAGGAGAATCGCAAGTTCAAAGCCAGCCTCAGCAATGGCGAAGTGCTAAGCAACTCAGTGAGACCCTGTCTCTACATAAAACACAAAATAGGGCTGGGGATGTGGCTCAGTGGTCGAATGCCCCTGAGTTCAATTCCCAGTACAAAAAAAACCAAAAAACAAAAAAAACTCTAGGTGCCTGTTTGGAGGGAACAGGTCACATCTATCAATTCAACCATGCTGACCTGATGGAGACCATCTGAGGCAAAGCTGTGGGTAGGAACAGGGCTTATTTTAGGTGCCATGCCTGGTAAAGATGGAGACAGTAGTGAGGTGGGTGTTGCACTAAATCTGGATAATTCTCTTCCTCTGTTCCTTCAAAACAAGCTATTCTTAAATTGAACACTTTCAGTTTTTCTATGATTACTATCACCATTCTCATTTTTACATTTATTCCCTCCTGTAAAGCACGTTTTCCAAGTCCAAATGGATTAGGAAGCTTACATATTTCACAGGAATTTGATTTTTAAACAACAGCAGGCTTTCTGACAAGACACTTTGACCACTACATGTTCCAGTTTTTTCAAAAGTCAGATTTCATTTTGTAGTTTGTTATACAGTTACAAAATTATTAGAAGCCTTTCTGTACTCATAAAGTGTTTTTAAAATTAATTCAATCATTAATAAATGTAACCCATTACATAATAACACTTAAATTTCAAATTCAAGTTCCCACTTTATAGGTAGATAAACCATGACAAAGACAAAGAAAACTGATTTGCCCAGGATCAGTCAGGAGAAAGTGTATCTCTTATCTCCTAAATTAGGGTTTATATGATAAATTACACAGCCCTTTCAGCTCTCCAGGAACAAAATCCTGGAAACTTGTATAAGCAAAATGGGCCCCAATGTTCTCACCAGAGAAATTAACTGGATAATTTATCATGTTGTGAAAAGAACATTAGAATATTCTGCACAATTGACCAAGAACTTTCGATTAAAGATAAACAAAAAACAAAAAAACCCTTCAGGCCAAACAAATAAGATTACAATTAAGCATAATAGTCATACAAAAGTTTAAAATTAGCTTAAAGTAAAGACTATAATTCTAGTTACAACACACACATCACGAGTTTTCCCAAAGAATTTAACATAACTTGATTTAAGTTGTTCAGTTAATTTAGGACTGAGAACTTTTAAGAGAAACCAAACTTGAAGTCTCATTAAAAGCAATAATTATTAAGTGATAAAGCAAAGGCAACAAAATATCATTGTAGATTTCTAGGTGGTGGATGTTCACTAAATTTTAAAGATTTCTGCATGTTTAAAAAATTTCATAATCCAGTACTGGGAGGAAAACACTGAAAGAATAACACCTATGCCTTACCACCCAAGCATACCAAACTGGTTATCTTATCTTCCACCCTTGCTTTCACTGAAAGCTATTACATATTTGAAGGCGGGCGCGGTGGCGCAAGCCTGTAATCGCAGCACTTACGGAGGATGAGACAGAACCGCGAGTTCAAAGCCAACCTCAGCAACGGTGAGTTGCTAAGCAATTCAGTGAGACCCTGTCTCTACATAAAACACAAAATAGGGCTGGGGATGTGGCTCAGTGGTCGAGTGCCCCGAGTTCAATCTCCAGTACCGAAAAAAAAAGAAAAAAGACATATTTGAGTGTCTGCTATGTGCCAGGCACTGTACAGGGGACTCAGCAGTGACCAGAACAGTAAACTCTGGTTACAGCTGCTTTGGTGATTTTCTGGGAGCAGGACTGAACTACTTTCAGAGCTGCAAACCTCCAAAGCAGAGAAGCTCGCCTTTCTGTCCCATGTCTCAAGAGGTAGGCCTAGTATCCTGCTGAGAAAGCACTTTGACAGGAAAAGAAGCACCACATCTCATTCCACAGAACATCCTCCCCATCAAGAATTACTTTTCAGTTTTATAATAATGTGAATTTTCAGGAAGTGACGCTTTAAAACATTAAAGAAACAGGTGACATTTTGTGAAACTAGGCATTTCCTTGCAAGTGTCTATTCTTGACTCAAAGTGAAGGCTGTAATTGTTACAACCTGCTGACATCTAGTCAGTTTGGTTTCAAGTGATCATTTTTCTGAATACTGGGAATCTGGAAATGCCAGCCCATTCTATAAACATGATAGCAACTGTGAAACTAACTATAGCTTATCATGTGAATCTAAACCCAGGAATTAAAAAGAGTATTTCAAAAACAAAACAAAACAAAAAACACCTAACGGCTATTTATTGTTCCTTTTTCATTTCCTTAAGGCTTTTAGGGAATTAGGCACACACCCAAAAACACCTGATGGTATTTAATTTAAAACAATGAGTAGAATTTAGTTGAAGTAAAGAGCTATATTTAGTAGCTGAATAAAAGTGCTTCAAAATATTAAGTTAGAAAAATCTCTCAAATAATTAAAAATATTTTTTGGCCAATTACTTGGATAAAAGAATGGCAAGCAATTTGCTCTGCTCTAAGAATTCTAACTGCATGCACAATTGATAGGCATGTTCTTAGTTTACCTGAGACTTACTGGTATAAACCTAATAGTGGAAAACATAGCATTATACTGGTCACAAAAAATTAACTGCTAGAGATCATCCAATATATCCATTTGTCCATCATTAGGATAAAAACCATTATTTCACTTTCTTCTATTATTCATCCCAAAAATAAAAGTTGAAGCACATTGTAGGAGAGCCAGAAACTGTCATTGCTACAATAGCCGAAGGAGAGCAAAAAACTACTAAACTATCAGTCAGCATCCAGATTTAATAGTAAAATGTTTGACTTGGAGCAAATTTCATTCAACATTTCGTTGGGCATCTTTGAACAGAGAGGAAATGACTTTTTAAAAAAAAAAATTAGCAATGTCCCAGAATAATGCTCAAAGATGAGTATGTTAAAAGACAGTTCACGCCGGGCGCGGTGGCTCAAGCCTGTAATCCCAGCACTTAGGGAGGCTGAGACAGGAGAATTGCGAGTTCAAAGCCAGCCTCAGCAATGGCGAGGTGCTAAGCAACTCAGTGAGACCCTGTCTCTACATAAAACACAAAAATCGGGCTGGGGATGTGGCTCAGTGGTCGAGTGCCCCTGAGTTCAATCCCAGTACCAAAAAAAAAAAAAAAAAAAGACAGTTCACAAAAATATAAATACACAACCCAAATGCTTGTAGACCAACTGGATGAATCCAGCATGTTTGAGTTGGGTAGGAGATTCATAAAATACAAAGATGAAACCAGTTTTCAGGAAGACTTGATTCTGAGTTTAAGCTTAATAAGAGATTTCTATTTGACAGCTTGATGATTATTTCTATTCTGTACTTAAAATGAATTACTAGCATAAGGTAACAGGTTTGATACAAAATGCCAAAATGTTCACTTTAAGATGTGACCTAGTTGATAGACACTAAATTGAAGTAAAGTATTAGTGTCAGCAAAAATTACAGCAATTTTCTACTAGTATAATCCTTAATAAGTATTGTCAATATTCTGCTGTTTAGAACTTAATTTCTTTTTTTTTTTAAACAGGCTCATCAGCTACTAATTTTTTTTAATATTTATTTTTTAGTTGTAGGTGGACAGAATATCTTTTATGTTTTATTTTATTTTTTATGTGGTGCTGAGGATCGAACCCAGTGCCTCATGCATGCTAGGCAAGCACTCTTACCACTGAGCCATGACTCCAGCCCCAGAACTTAATTTCTTAAAGATAGAATTTTATGGTTAGGAGGGGACCTTAGAAACATCTAGTTCAACTCATTTTACAGATGGGAAACTTGAAGCTAAGAAAAGTTTAAGTTAGCAGAAAACTGTGTTTAAGACTCCCGAGTTAGAATAGGAAAAAAACAAAAAACAAAAAACAAAAAAAAATTGTAACCAAGCAGGAAATGACTCCTCTTAGTATTTAATGCACAGGCTTGCTTTTAATAGAAATTTGACCAGGAAACTTTCAAGTATTTCCTTTTTAAGGGGGGCAGGGGTTTGATGCTTTGTGGCAACTTAATTTTCTTCTCTGATAAAAGTACATTCAATGTAGAAAATGTAAAAAAATACAAGAATGCATAAAGAAAAAAAGCCATCAAAAAGTTTCTTTCAGGCTTTTTCTAAGCAAATACAAAAAATAATTGCTCTTACTTTCAAAACTGAACTTGATAATTATTTATTCATTGAAAAACAATCACAGGAACACCAGTAGCACTTGTTTTTCAACGTAGAGGTGGTGCTACAAAGATTCTCAGAAACTGGTTGGAAAGAGACACAAACCACTAGGAAACAAACTGCTAACTAGCTATAAGCTTGTGGTACATCATGCCAAACAAGGTTTTTTCTTGACCTTTATTTTCACTGTTAACAAACTCCACAAAGTAAAAGCCCAAAGATGGGGTGAGGTGAGGAGAGACAGGGTTGACAAAACTGAAGGGAAAGGTCACTGTGACACTTGCTCTGGTTTGTGTGACCTGAAAATCAGACTCCTCTTCATAGACACAGTTTCTGCTTCCTCTTGAAATTAAGGCAGATCTTGAATGCTGGCTAGGGGCCTCTGATCTGATCTCTTGGGAGACACAATATCATCTCTCCTTACCAGAAACTTTAATCTTGTGTAGAGGAGTGGATGGATCTTCTTAGATTCTTTATAAGCACTCATAATAGTAGTTTTAGAGCTCTCTGAGAACTAGATTCCACTTTTTATATGTATACTTTTGTAACAAATACATAATAGTACAAAAATCAACTCTATTAGGAACATTTAGCCACTTCAATACATTCCATAGGATGTCCCCTCAGAACTTGCAGTGGGCTGCTGGACTTAATTAAGCAAACTAACTTGTGATATAACCATTATGACTTCCAACCTTGGTTTAGTGACCGCTCACATACTTCCTATGATCTCCCATTTAAAAAAATGTTGTTTTCTTGTAGGAAGTCAATTTCATTCCATTTAATTAAACTAAACCAGAGGGTACTGAAAAGGGCTGAAAATTTATGGCTCACATAGCTTCTATCACTACCAATTTGAACTGTCATAATGGTTGACTAATTAAATCACTTTTACTTATGCTGAGATTTTGTGTATACAAACCACAGAAGCCATGTGTAGGGCTTTGCATTCACTCTGCACTGAACAGACTAAAAGGGTGACATGGTTTAATGCTGAGCAGTTGGTATCCACATGGTTCTCAGCATAAACTCTGGAGAAGCTGCCACTTTGTGGTCATGAGGAAATACATAAGCAAGGCAGAATCAAACACTTCAACAGGTTTTACTCAACAGATGACATGTGCATACTAAAAGAGTAAGGTTATATTCAGGGTTAAACCAGTCCCTGAATATCCTTAGTTAACATGAGAACTTAAGCCTTCCAGGGATTATGCTTCAAATCCTCTGAAATCTATAGGAGGTCAAATAAAATGAGAACTTCACTCTCTAGTGCAATAATTCTTCATATAGGCACTAGCACAGGGCAGTAGTGATTCTCACATTTAATATATTATATACAATATAAAAATAAGCTGAAGTTTTAAAGTTCATTATTATTAAAAAGTCTGAGCTTTCATACTCAACTCTGAGTTTCATGACAATACGAAACTGGAGCAAATGCCCATGAAAGTACAACGAAGTGGTGTACTCATTGACCAAACAGTCGCTGCATGCCACAGGCATTTCAGATATAACGTTTTTGAAAAAGCATGGAAGGTACAGATCCCTAAGAAAAAAACGCCTCAGATATTCAGATACTTGTAACAGGAAGAAGTGGGAAGTGACCTCTCTAGCAACATTCACTGGTAGGTATTACATCTTTCCTGCTGCATTTCTGTTTGCATGTTATCAAGAACAAGGCAAGGAAAGGCACTATTTTTTCCATATAGTTTGTTTTTTAAACAAATGAGGGGGGTGCTACACCCCTGCATCTGTACTTCGTGGCTGAAAACCCTCCTTCCGAAGGCCACCCATGTCAAAGCGGGTAGAGACTTCACAACGCACTAATAACGTATCATCCTTAATGAAGGTTCTTTGTCTTAGGGCTTCCAGGTGCATAAAAGTTACATAGCCAAAACCTTTTGGGTTCCTGGGAATTGTGGGCCGCTGGAAGGCAAGAAGCTCTGGTTTGGCATCCATTATCTCTTCATGGTTTTGCCTTATAGGTGCTTCAGACTGATCAAGAATTGTAAGGCGTATTGTACCTTGGAAGGGCCAAGGGAGGTGGCTGTCATACTCTCCTTGCATTGTGTGGACAAACAGTGAGATGTAGTTTGCACACCGCTGAGCAGTTGGTAACTGAAGGTGCAGGCGCATACACAGTTTATATCCAGGTTTGCCTGTGTAGAATCCAGGACTATGAATGACCACAGGTTTCTCCTCTTCTTGTGATTTCAAGTGCATCCCAAAGTTGCCAATCTTCCAAATATAAATCCCATTGCACTGCTGTGCTTCAATTTCAGCAACTTTGTCTTCAAGGGTTCGAATAGTTCGTTTGAGCTCGCTTACATACATACTCTGAGTTTCCATTTTAGCAGTCAGCTCCCGGATTTGATGGTCCTGTCTTACAAGGCGACCCTCTAACTGTTGAATGATTTCCTGGAAATTTTCAATCTCTGGACGATACCCAGAAGGCATCTGGGATGGAGAGGCAGCATCAAAAGCAAGGTTTAGACTATGAACAGCCTGGGCCAACATTCTCATGTGTAATTGGGTATTTTCTTGCAGGTGGCGGGCCAAGTGATTCCTCTGCATCTAAAAACCAAACACAAGCCTTAGTTGGGAACAGATACTGTTGAGGACTAGGAAAGGACCTGGCCAACACAAATAAGAGGTTTTTCAGTAGTGTCACTACTTCCCTTCATCCTCTATAAAGTTGTGGAAGGAAGAAGAGGATTCTTTGCCTTCACCACATTCTTAATGAGATGAATTCTGCTTCTTAATTCACTAAAAAACGGAATGATGAACACATTTGGCTAAATCTCCATCCCAACTACAAAAATATCAGTAGCCATATCCACACTTCTCTAGTCACTCAAGAGATGACTGTCCTCTTGGACAAAATTAATGTTCCACCTGTGCTCTAATGGATACCCACCCCTTACCAACACCTCAGAGGTTTTACTCAGTTATCCCTTTTTCTCCTTTATCTTTAACTCTTTCTCTCAGAATGTAATTATTAAAATCTTTCCCATTAGGAAAACTAGATGAACCTCGCTATTAATTTTATGTCTTCCTCTAGTTAATAACATCTTCGCCTCTTTCCTTTAAAACCATGGCAGTCTACTGTAATGTCCACAATTCCTTATTTGTAATACAAATCTTCTGCCAATTAGAATCTTTGCTGTCTCCACACTACTCTTAAGATCATTAGGAACATCCCAAGCTGGGCGCGGTGGCACAAGCCTGTAATCCCAGCACTTAGGGAGGCTGAGACAGGAGAATCACAAGAAAAAGCCAGCCTCAGCAATGGCGAGGCACTAAGCAACTCAGTGAGACCCTGTCTCTACATAAAACACAAAATAGGGCTAGGGGTGTGGCTCAGTGGTCGAGTGCCCCTGAGTTCAATCCCCAGTACAAAAAAAAAAAAAAAAAATCCCAATTGTTACAAGAAAAACACCCATGATACAAATGTTGTTATAAGAGAAATTGTGTATACTACAGAAAAATAGAAAATAGATGATTAAAAAAAAAT
>CM053399.1:25096149-25106448 GCA_028644305.1 Xerus rutilus | reverse complement strand
TTAGCTCTCTAACCTAATATTTTCATATATTTTCAAGTCCTTTCCTTCATGAACACGAATACAGAATTTTTCCACAAAATATAATACCAAATACCATTTTACTTTATCTTTTCAATTATTAAATGTACATTTATTATAAATAAGTAAAAAAAATACAGAAAAGCCAAAGTGTAATCGCACCCTCCAAAGAATGACTTATCATAAACAATGATTTATGTTAGACATCCAATATTCCTGATCACTAGGTTTTAAAGCTAATCTGGGAGACCGTAACAATACTTTCTCCTTCCTGGTTCACCTGATTCTGGACTGTTCACTACACTCACTTTCTCACTGCTTCTTTTGTCTTCTTGGACAATTTTCTTTATTCTGTCAAGATTTAGCCCAAACATGTTTTTTCATGTCTGCCTAAATGCTTTAGGGATTGGTAAGTGTGCTTTTGCTTCTGTTCACAGCATTAATACTTAGCTTTATTATATAATTCATCATGCTGTTTTATAAACATTTACATTCTTGTTGAGATTATCCACTAGACTATATAACTGAGTATTTCTGATTTATATTCAAGAATTCAAGGGAAAAAGAAAACTTACCTTTTCATGGCAACCAAAAGTACTGAAAGCACATGGGATTGGGGCCGTTGGACAGTCTAGATCATAATGATTAGGCATCTGAAAATCAAAACAAAGGCTGAAAACTGTTTTTCCCTGCATATGATGTTTTAGCTGAATGAGATTACATTTAAAAAGAAATGTTTCACCTAAACAAAACTATGTATTGCTGTTGGGTCATATCAACAGAGTTAAGATGTTACAGAACACTGTAGCCCACAGAGATTAAAACAAAAATACTTCCAAAAGTCAGAGAAAAATAAAATACCAACATCTCATAATACAACATACCCCACAAATTCACTAAAATTCACTTCACAAAAGGCATTTTATTTCTATTGTTGGGAACTGGCACCCTCTAGTGGCACTTACAAGAAAAAAAACATCTTCTGTCAACTACAACTGCAAACTCAACCAGGGCTCTCTGTCTAGGCCATTTAGTAGGGACCAGTGAACTGTACACATTTAAGCCACTGACTGGACTCATTCTTCTCTCATGAACACCTTTTATACATTTCTTACATTTTGTTAACCTGGGCATATCCTAGCTATAGCTATACTGAGGCACTCAGATGTTAGAAAGTACTTTAAAGTACACTGTTAAAAGCTCTAAAGAAAGTCTTAAAAGTCTTTAATTTGGGAACTCAAAGACACATTTTTTTTTTTGGTACTGGAGATTGAACTCAGGGGCACTCAACCACTGAGCCACATCCCCAGCCCTATTTTGTGTTTTATGTAGAGACAGGGTCTCACTGAGTTGCTTAGTGCCTCGCCGTTGCTGAGGCTGGTTTTGAACTTGCGATTCTCCTGTCTCAGCCTCCCTAAGTGCTGGGATTACAGGCTTTCACCACCGCGCCTGGCTCAAAGACACATTCTTTAGAACATGATCCATTACACAGAATAATATTTTTTGAAAGTAGTTTTCTCTAGAAATTTAGTTTGGCTATAGTTTAGACAAGAGGGCTAATTAATGACACAGCCAGGATCAAACCCTAGGTTTTCTGATGCTTCACACTGTAGGATATTTTCCTACATTTAATTTTATTTTTGCTGAGTGTTAAATGTGCTGCATGATTTCCTTCAAATATTAAAAGAGAGCAAAAAGAAAGACCAGGGAGGTGGGACTTCAAAAGCAAAAAGAAGTTTAACACCTTTGAACTAATTTTGCTGAAAAGAAACTAAGGGACTCAGTTAACAGACAAATGGAAAAGTTTAGTCAAGGTTTTGCCTGCTTCTGCTTTGTAAATTAATCAATAATGATCTCTGGGCTCACAGATTTAATGGGCAAATACATATTTAGTGACTAATATTCATATTTTGTGGGTAAACTCCCTGAATGTCAGAAGATAGCAATCAGATGGAATTTTCCTTTCTCTATTAATAATCTCAGTGAGACCCTGTCTCTACATAAAACACAAAATAGGGCTGGGGATGTGGCTCAGTGGTTCAGTGCCCCTGAGTTCAATCTCCAGTACCCAAAAAAAAAAAAATCAAAACATATTTTTCTATTATAACTGCTAACTTGGATGATACTCCATTAGTGGCCTAATGAACAACTGAACAGAGGGGCCACATATTCTGGAAATTTCAAAGCCTTCCTATATGCTTCAGGGGCTACAAGTAATGTTCTGCTATGAACAGATTTGCTTTCTTTTGTTTTTCTCTTATTATTTCAGCCAGTCCCTGGGTAACTATGATCCTCATTTCAGTATGTATATATGCATTTCTTTCTTTAAATGGGGACCCTTGCTATTATGTTAATGACTTAGGAATTTTAAGCACTTTAAAGGTATTGGATGTTTTGTTCTTTTGGAAGTATTTATTAATTTGAGGGCGGTTCTAGGAACTGAATCCATGCCCTTGCATGCTAGCCAAGCACTATCACTGAGCCACACCCCAGCCCAGTTACATTAATTTATATGAAAAGTGAAAAATTTCTGCATAATTCTAATACTTCTACAATGTGTATTGATTTTGACTTACTGATTTAAATTTTCCATTGAAAAACTATTTCTTTAAGCTACTATGGAAATACCAGTTTATGAAAGAGAATCATTATACCTGTTCTCTGATGAGCATGGTATTGCAGTATTCACAGATGACATTTGCCAAAGGACAGTTCTGGTCATGGATCTGAATGTTATCAGAGAAATACAAAAAAAGCATGAGAAAATTGGAAAAAAAATTCGTAAAAAGTGATTTAACTATGCACAAATTAAGGACATTAATTTGTATAAAGCAAAAATGTGCAAATAATATATGAAGGACACTTATCTCTTTTTACTAGTATAATGAGATTCATTTATCATTCCAGTTCTTTCAAAGAATATGGTAGTACTTCTTTTTAACCTGAGGCAGACTATCTATAACTAGTTGGACATCATTTGCCAATGCTACAAAAAGCAATTTTTCAAAAGTTTTCAGCAGCAGCATGACCATTTAATTAAAATTCCTATCAATACAGTTAAAGAACAAATGCATTATCAGGGAATAAGGCTCTGGTGCCCCAGAAGGGTGAGCCTTGTTTTCTAGAATACAATGACTTTAATTTAGTTGACGTGTTGAATAATAATTAAATCTTTCAGGTTAGGTTCATCTAATTTACTCAGATTTTGGAAGGAAATGTCAATTTGCTCTAAATATGACTGAGACTTCCTACATTTTTAGCAAATTAGCTCACTTTCTTGGAATATTTTATCAACATAAAATTTGATCTGCTAAGGGAAGTAGACAAAATTGTAACAAATTTATAAGAACTGAAGTTTAAGGAGCTAAGTATTAGTTACAAAAGAACATAAAAGATGTAAGTAGGTTATTTTAATAATATGAAGGATAGGGATCAGGAGTTAGGATTTCAGGTTGATTTTGATATTGACAACATTAACATAAAACTAGTTAATCCCTAGTTTCTCAAAGGAAAAAAAAACTGCCCTATTATCATGATGCTGTCAGGCACAGTGAAGTTTCTTTTTAAAAGATAAACTTTTTAATTGAAATAACACACATACTGAAAAGTGAGTACAGTATAATAGCATAATGAATTATCACCAATGGAGCACACTTGTGAAATTTTACTTATTCTTCATGATAGTTGTAGTAACTTTTCTTTTGTAAAATAATTTTACCTAAGTCTTACACAGTAACCATTCTATTTGTTCGTGTGCAATCACAATGGACATTAAAATTCACATAAATGGATAGTCAAGCAGCATAAGACTTTTCTAGCAGCTTTTGTTACTTGCAGATCTACAATAGTAGTAACTAGCATAATGTTTTCTAAGACAGACATGTAAATATAAACTCCATACTTACTAACAATGCTTATATAATTGTCAGAATGTATCCTAACATTATGTGTAACTAAACTGAATTTTTAAAAAATGTATTCATTCAAATTTAAAAGCAAATTATTTCATTGAATAAACAAAGGTTTAACTTTCATTTCTTCCTTAAAAATCAGTTTTCTAAAAATTGATAGAATAGACTTGAGTTGTAGTTGTAGCCTAGTCTACCACTAACTCCCTCAAACATACATTAAAAAAATTGTTTTAAGAAGTAGCGGGGGGGCTGGGATTGTAGCTCAGCGGTAGAGCGCTTGCCTCCCATGCGTGAGGCCCTGGGTTCGATCCTCAGCACCACATACAAAGCAATAAAATAAAGACATTGTATCCATCTACAACTAAAAAATATTTAAAAAAAAAAGAAGTAGCGGAAGCTGGGTGTGGTGGCACACGTGTGTAATCCCAGCACTTAGGGAGGGTGAGACTGGAGAATCTTGAGTTCAAAGCCAGCCTCAGCGAGACCCTGTCTATAAATAAAACACAAAATAGGGCTAGGGATGCAGCTCAGTGTTCGAGTACCCCTGAGTTCAATCCCCAGTACCAAAAAAAAAAAGTAGTAGTGGAGTTAATATGTGCAATAGGAACTACTGTTTTGTGTAGATGGATGCTCTATTGGCAACACTCAACAAAATTACTGCTTATTCGCCAAAGAATACTGGGAACTCTCAATTGTCAATGACAAGGGGAAGACAACTGAGTACTTGCTCTGTGACTGAGTTTTCTGTAAGAATTTAATTAAAGTATTTAATTTTGTTATCCTTTTTAATGTTCTCAGTCATATAAATGAGTAATCTGGTATCAGATGTTAAAAACAAAACAAAATAAAAAAAAAAAGAAGTAGTGGAGTTAACAAATCCAAATTAGTACATGCCTCTTTATCTTCAAATGCCATGGACACAGCACAGTTTACACAAGAAACCTGTCTCCTTGGACAATCCTTAAGAATGTGAATATTGAATTGGCATTTTTGGAAGGCACGCTGGCACTGGGGACAATTCATAAGAGCAAATTCACAATGTGCTTGATGATCCTATAATACAGAAAAAAGTAACTGATTAGTATTTGCCATTCCTAAAGAAATTTTTTAAAGATAATTTTTTCCAAGAATATATCATTCTCTTTTATATAGCTGGCTACTGAACCTATGTAATCTAAAACAAACCACAGAACCATTCACAATATGAAGGCTTTAATGAATTTTTTCAAATAATGGTTGTGGACTGCATGTTTATAAAAGCAATGTGAATTCTCAAGTTCATGCAGTTAATTAGGGAAAAGAGGAAAGAAGTCAGATTTCCAGATCAGCAATTTAGTACTGTGATAAAAGGGCTACTCCTTCAAAAAGTGCAAAGTAAAAGGGAACAGGATGCAAATCTGTTTTAAACATTTAACTTCAAATAGAACATTAAAAATAATTTCTGATAAAAATCTGCAAGCTTAGAATTTATTTATTGTATAGGACAAAGATCAGTAAAGCAGAGGTAAGGGAACAGGAGAGAGGAGTAAAGAAAGGGGAAGTACTGGGGACTGAATTAGAGCAAATTATATTCTATGCTTGTATAATTACGTCAAAATGAATCCTAACATTATGTGTAACTAAACTGAACTAATTAAAAAAGGATTTATTTATTTGAATTAAAAGCACATTCTTTTATTGTCTGATTGCTTCAGTTAATCTCAAACTAAATGAAACTGCATTTCATTTGGTTCATAATCAAATGCAAAATTTATCCAAAAAACTTGCAAAATATTGATTTTTATTATTGTTGTTGTTGTTGTTGTTATTATTACTACTATAACAACTACAGGGCAAAACCAAACAATAATAATTTTCTGGTTTCTTCTTCAAAGGGTTAGTAAGAACTTGGCAAGAATTTAACCAATTAAGGATAGGTACTGGCAATACAGATAAACACAACAAAGTTCCTACTCTAGAAACTGACTTACATATGTGCTAACAGCTGAAAATAAGTTTTTATACCTCGAGATGCCTCAGTTCCATTTTGTGTAAACAACCTTCATTTGGACACTTTACCATAAGAGAAAGAATCTCTCGTTTTGCAAAATTATCAGGAAAGAGTTGATTTTCCAGCAGTATTTCATTGTCAACTGGACACTTGTGACCTGCATCCCTAAAAGAAACAAGATATATACAACTAGTAGATTTAAACATTCACATTAGAAAAACTAACTTTAATTCACTTTTGGCTGTACTGGGGATTGAACCTAGGGCTTTGTAAATGGTAGGCAAGCACTCTGCCACTGATCTATATCCCCAGCCCCTTTATCTTGAGATAGGGTCTCACTGAACTGCCCAGGTTGGCCTTGAACTTGTGATCCTTCCGTCTCAGCCTCCCAAGCAGCTGGGATTACAGGCATGTACCACCATGCCTGGGTTTGAAAAGTTCTCTTATGGATAGTTTATTAACTATTATATTATGAAATAAGTATAAACTATTATTATTATTTTGCAGTACTGCAGATCAAAGCCAGGGCCTTGCACATGCTAAGCAAGCACTCTACCATTGACAAACTAGCTATTGATAGGCAATCAAAAGCCAAACTAGCTTCCAAACTACAAGGTAGACTGTGGGACAAATTCCAGCTAAACCATCAGAATAATTGAATAAAAGTATTTTGATTGGCATAAAATGAAGTCAAAGTTAAAAATGCTAATTTTGATAGTCTGACTGGCCTCTGTTCTGTCAGAACTTACACAGCATACTAGTAAGATGGAATATGCTGCTTGTAATACTAATAATATGTCTACAGTATACTGCTCAGTCATAAGCAAAAATTTAACCAATTACTAATATCCCTGTGAAGCCTCACTTTAAGATTTACTCTGAAACAGTCACTATGACACTTCAGCTTATGGGCAAACAAAAGGTCTCCTTTATTTGTACACACAGGGTGCAATGCAATAGAGTTAAAGAACCTCTATGTCCTTGCTTCCCAATTTTTTTTTTTTTTCATATTATGATGGGAAAAACTATCCTCAGGAAGCTTAATTGTCTGTCACTCCCCTTTAACTTTTTGGGATATCCCAATCTTCAATCACAAAATGTGATAGGTCAAGTAGGCTGTGGAATCCTTATCAATCACTCAAACTTTTGGTGAATTACTCTTATATACTCAACAGTGCCAGCTGTTGTGCTAGGTAAAAAGGTGTGTCGTCAAGTGACTTTGAATAAATGTGACAGTATAACTTTTGGAGCCTCTCTTGGATTTCACAATGTTATTATTGCACCATTGAATATATTCTGAGAGCATAAAAAGCCATGCATAAATTTACTGAAACACATGCTTCAAACCTAAAGCAACATATCTAAGAAAAGACTAAGATGAATCTTACAAAGTAAATTGAAAACCATTAGCCACTGTATTAGCAAGCATTCCAAAAAAAAATGAAATTAGATTGAAAGGCATTATGATTCCTTCAATGACTATAACCCATGAGGAATTTCAGAACAGTTCCTTTAAGAACATTAGAGCCAAGTAAGTGGCCACTTCTAGCTTAGAGGGAAATAGAGGAGGGGAAAGCCTCAGATTTCCTTTTGTGGGTTTTACGTTCTTTTCAGACCACCGTCTATTTTCATGAATATTCTGCTATTAAAAAGCTGTTAAAAGCCGGCGCGGTGGCGCAAGCCTGTAATCCCAGCACTTAGGGAGGCTGAGACAGGAGAATCGAGAATCGCAAGTTCAAAGCCAGCCTCAGCAACGGTGAGGCTCTAAGCAACTCAGTGAGACCCTGTCTCTACATACAACACAAAATAGGACTGGGGATGTGGCTCAGTGGTCAAATGTCCTTGAGTTCAATCTCCAGTACCAAAAAAAAAAAAGCTGTTAAAGATTAGCTACCTTCCTGGGCAGTGGATGGCATCTGATAAAATACCACACATTTCTACCTATAGGAAAAACAACAATTCAGAATATGGTAATGTTTTTACATAAATACAGTATAAATTTAAAAATCTTAATAAGTAGAAAAATTACTGAGCCTTTTTAACACTGTTCTCCTGTATACTCTAAGCCAGTGGTCTCAACTAGAGGGCTATTTTTCCCACACCAGACAGTGCATCTCACAGCTGGGTAAGAAACAACACTACTATCCAGGCCAGGCATATAGGTAAATATCCTACAACACACAGGACCTTCTCCCACAGCAAAAAGTTGTCTGGCCCAAAATGTCAACAGTGTTGAGATTGAGAAAATCTACCCTAAATAAATTTTGTAAATTCAACACTGGACAACACACTGCCCTCCAAAATTAAAAAAAGAGGCATGCGCCCATGTATCTTAAATTAAGCTAACTACTGAGAAAGGATATAGTCACCTTAATTTCAAATGTCATAGAAAAGTTAGTGTAAAACTTGAGAAATAAAAATTTACAAGGGGGCTGGGGTTATGGCTCAGCGGTTGAGCGCTTGCCTCACATACGTGAGGCACTGGGTTCGATCCTCAGCACCACATAAAATAAATAAAGATATTGTGTTCATCTAGAACTAAACAAAATATTAAAAAAAAAAAAAATTTACAAGGCCAACGAGTAGCCAGAGATGGACTAACCTACTTAGGAATGATTTCACCAATATAACTAGATGGCTATTTACTAAAGAATACAAATCTCCTCTTCCATCTTTTTTGTCCTGTATTAAACTCCTTAATCACCTAAAAACATTCACATTTACCTTTGTAAACATTTACTCTCAAGGTTACCTTCCACTGGGGCAAGCAGACAAAAGGTGCTTAAATTATCTGGAGTCTTAGAAGGTAAAAGTGCTTGGGCAAAAAAAGAAAAAGAAAAGAAAAATATGGCCAGGAAGGAAGATCAGGAGTGTTGGAGACAAGTAGGTAGAGGCATGTTATAGTATAAATAGGGTATCCAGCAAACCTGAGAGGAATGTACTTCAGCCACACTGGACAGAGTTAAAGAATTAGCCACAGCAAGAATGTTCCAAGCAAAGAGAACAGCTAAAGTAACTCACCAAGGCAGGAGCATGCTTGACATGTTCAATGAACAGCAAAGAAGGAATAAATGGAAGGTAAGTGAGCACAGCAGAGAAGAGTCAGAAAATGAATCATGAGCCTATCATACATGGTCTTCTAAGGACTTTTGACTTTTACCCTTATACCTGCTGCAACGTTCTGAGCAGAGGTGACATCATCTTACTTATTTTACCAGGTTCATTATGGGTGCTGTAATGAGACTGGGAAAGTAAGAGTAGAAGCAGGAAGGCCTGTTAAAGCTGACGGTGACTCAGAACAGATTAGTGTCAGTGGAGGCAACAATAGGGATTAGATTATGGATATATTACGAAGGTATCATCTTCAGTTAATTCTTGCTTTAAAAATACTGGCTACTTCACAGTTGCTCATAGACATCAGGTAAAAAAAAAAAGGAACATGGCTAAAATCAGAATAACTGATCACTTACAGAATCCATGTTCTTTGTATGGTTGAGATTATCATACTTAAGTAGCATAATTTACAATACATCTAAAAGCATATAGTTATCCCCAAGTCTACATTAGAATAGCTTTAAGTTGAAGTAGCTATTTACTTTATTTATCTGAAGGTCAGGGAGTGGAAGAGACAAATTACTTTCTGTATCATAGTAGGAAGTGGGACTTATCCACTTACCTCTTAATTTTCTGTTCATTGCTTTTTTTTCCTAAATAGCTTTTTATGAATAAAGACAATTCTTGGGATGGCCTGTGTTCTACTTAATACTGTTCTTTGCATTTGGTTTTCTTGTAGGATACCATTGTTTCTTATGTTCACATACCTTATGGATTTGATGATGCAGGCTTTACAGAACCTATGGCCACATGGTGTCTGTACTGCTTCCCGTAAGGCCATCAGGCAGATAGGGCATTCATACTTGCTTTCCAGAGGTGGGTCAAACTCTACATCATATCCCTGGATCTCTTCCATAAAGGAGCTGGAAAGATTCCCTGTGCTGGCACTTCCACTCACACTGTCATCTTTGATTGCAGTGCTGCAGGAGTTGGCCATGGCAGCACAGCAGTTACTTTCAGACTGGCTGGACCCAGAGCTGTTTTCACAGTTTAACAGACTCATAGTAACTTATTAATTGTCCTGCAAATATAACAAGGAAAAAATGCCTTAGCATACATACATACACATCTTTTTTTTTTTTTTTTTTTTTTTTTTTTGGTACTGGGGATTGAACTCAGGGGCACTCGACCACTGAGCCACATCCCCAGCCCTATTTTGTGTTTTATGTAGAGACAGGGTCTCACTGAGTTGCTTAGTGCCTTGCCATTGCTGAGGCTGGCTTTGAACTCGCGATTCTCCTGTCTCAGCCTCCCTAAGTGCTGGGA
>CM053399.1:25082866-25096049 GCA_028644305.1 Xerus rutilus | reverse complement strand
CATACACATCTTATAGCTTATCTATGCAAGTTCATACGCATTAGCTGTGTTAATGTTATTTACAAAATAACTCCTAAGGTGCTTTGAGCTTTTCCTTCATGACTATTTCTAAGTTATCTGATTCTCTCCTTCAAAAAACACATCATCAGCCGAGCGCGGTGGCTCAAGCCTGTAATCCCAGCACTTAGGGAGGCTGAGACAAGAGAATCTCGAGTTCAAAGCCAGCCTCAGCAATGGCGAGGCGCTAAGCAACTCAGTGAGACCCTGTCTCTACATAAAACACAAAATAGGGCTGGGGATGTGGCTCAGTGGTCGAGCGCCCCTGAGTTCAATCTCCAGTACCAAAAAAAAAAAAAAAAGAGAGAGAGACACATCATCATCTGTGTAAAGCACTTGTAGTAAACAAAGGCTGGGTCCTTTAAGGAGTTCACAACCTAGTAGAATGCAAATATCAGGTTAAAAAAGGAAAATCATTTCAATTGTAATACTCTCCTACATCATATTATGTGTATATGTCTGTTTCCTGTGACTAAGGCCAGGAGTTTAACTTTCATACTTTCAGGGCTTAGCATAAGACATTTCATATAATAGGTGTCCATTAAGCATCTGTTGAAGGCCTTAATCATGTCAAAGTTCCTTCAAGTAATCCCAAATTGAAGAGAATAGTGTGGTTATCAGGGCAGTGATTGAAAAAGCAGTATACAAGGAATCAAGTGATCACGCGCCACTCCTGGATGTGTGATTTGGGGCAAGTTATTTAAATGTTTGGATCTTGTTTTCTTCTTCTAGATATAAAATTCTATGAAATTTTAAACTTCTATTTCTAAATGCTCAAGTAGGGGGATTTCTACTATGTAGAAAGAATGTAATGAAAAAAAGTGTATCTTTATGTCCTTCTGCCTTCAGTCACATCAAGTGACTATGCTTCATTATTAATGACTGGAAAAACAAGTGAGGTTTCTTTGCCAATGGAAAACTTACTGCTTTCATAAGCAGCCTTCGAGTTCTAAACTGCTATGGTACTTACATAAGAAGCTAATGTCTAAAATTAATTCACACCCCATGTAAACATGTCTCTATTTTAGGTAGGTAGTTACCCTTGAGGGTAATATATGCCAGATACAGCTTTAGAAGCAGAATGTAAGCCTCCAGTCCACACAGTGGACCATTAATCCCATGAATATCTAATTATTGTACACAAATCTTACCTGTCATTTTGCTACACAGAGGGTTAAGACACTAGTCCTCAATCTTTTTACCAGTACCAACACATTCTTATTTGCCTCAAAGATTTCGAGTACCATTTGATGAGAGCCTACAAAGGATGAGGCACAATTCTGGCTAGAGAGGAACTCTTTTCTTCCAATCACTTGGAATATAAATACTATATAACTTGGGCAAGTTATACAACTTTTCCATTCTTCAATTTCCTCATTTGTAAAATGGAATTAGCAATAGGAACCACCTGAGAGTTATTGCTAAGATTAAATGTGTTATATGTAAACCACTTAGAACTGTGCCTAGCAATGCATGTGCTATTATTTCATAGTTTTATCATAAAACATTTTATTTAATAATTTTATTGTCTCCACTTATCAAGGTGGAAACTAGGAAGCTTTAAAAGTTTAAGTAACTTGCCCAACATTGCCCAATTAGTAAGTAACAGAATTGGATCATACCCCAAGCCTACCTGAAACCTGTGCACTTTACACTATGCTATGATTATCTGTTTTTTGTTTTTTTGTTTTTTGGTACTAGAGATTGAACTCAGGGGCATTCCACCACTGAGCCACATCGCCAGCCCTATTTTGTGTTTTATATAGAGACAGGGTCTCACTGAGTTGCTTAGCACCTCGCCATTGCTGAGGCTGGCTTTGAACTCGTGATTCTCCTGTTGCAGCCTCCCTCAGTGTTGGGATTACAGTCTTGTGCCACCGTGCTGGGTGATTATCTGTGTTTTGACAAATCTGTCAATGAAATACCATTTAAGATTTATTGCCCTTTTCTTTAATTACACTGAAGTATTGACCATAACTATCACACACGAACTCTCTAGCATTATTGCACTGAATTGACAGAGTTTCAAAGAATTAGCAAAGAAACAGCATTTTGTTTTACTTACTTTTCAAACATTTTTTGAAAAATAAAAAATAGTTCTCAAAGCCTTATTATGTCTAATGTGTATTCCTAAGGAAGGTTCACAGATTGAAAAAAAGGACTGCAAGATGGTGGCAAATGGCAGAACTAATCATGTATGAGTCCTAAGATGGGGTCCAAGGCCCCCTTTATACCCACTCAAATTTGAGGACAAATGACAGCTACAACACTATAGGAGTATATCCTTTGTTATTTCCCTTCCCATATGTCTACTGTGTCCAATTACTTTCTTAGGTAAATTTCCTAGAAACTGGGTCCATAGGTATGTAACTTTTGAAGTTTTCTGATAGGTAATGTTGGTTTTCCGAAAGATATTGAAGATTTTCTAATTTTTCACTCTTACATGGTATATATGAGAAAGTTCATTTTCTATATCTTTGACAATATTAGGCATATTCATCTTTTACATCTTTAACTATCTTTTTAGTAAAATCACCTTTTAGAAATTAAATATTTGTTGTTTAGCTGTACAACACATAGCAAAGGGCTAGCCAGAAGACAAAAGTAAACAAGACTGAATTTAGTCTTTCTTTCTCCTCAATGTCCAGTTTAAAATTCAGTTTATTTTAAAAATTTTTGAATTTGTTTTAATTAGTTATACATGACAGTAGAATGCACTTTGATGCATCATATATAACGGAGTATAATTGCTCATTTTTCTGGTTATACATGATGTAAAATCCCACCGGTTATACAGTTAAATATGTAAATAGGGTAATAATGTCTGATTCATTCTACTATCCTTTCTACCCCCATACCCCCTTCCCCTTCACTCCCCTCTACCTAAAGTAACTCTATTTTCCCCCAGCTCCCCACTCCATTGTGAATTAGCATTTGCATATCAGGAAAATTCAGTTTACTGATAAGTCTGAATACTACCCTCCTCTTATCCAATTTAAAACACTCAAAAATCATTAGATTTTAAGAGACATTTTATAGCTAATGCAAAACTGTCTAATGAGTCATGATTCCTTAAAAGGGATGCCACTGTGGAAATGCAGACATTAAAGTGAGCACTCTTAAAAACTCTAGATGACATTCAATTGCTTTCACATTACGTTCCATGCTTTCATAACCAACATAGAAGCTTTATACCTTTTAAATAAGCTTTTTTGGATGGTTGCCGACTTAACTACACTGCAAAGGAAAAATTAATCTAAAAATGGTATTTTGAGTGCCTTCTGGTATTTTTATGTTTATTCCCTCTTTGGCAAGTTAAAACATTTTTTCCTTTAGTTTTACATTTTCCAACGACCTAAATGAAAACCACTTTTCTAATTTAACTACAATGAATAGCTATTTGTTTGTTTATTTATTGGTGCCAGGGATTGAATTCAGGGGTACTCGACCACATCTCCAGCCCTATTTTGTGTTTTAGGTAGAGACAGGGTCTCACTGAGTTGCTTAGCGCCTCACCTTTGCTGAGGCTGGCTTTGAATTCAAGATTCTCCAGTCTCAGCCTCCCAAAGTGCTGGGGTTACAGGCGTAATGAATAGCTATCTTTAAGTAATACTATGAGAACTAAAAGTGACTTGAGTCTGCAGTACAAATGAACAGAAGATAATGTGGCATGCATACAAAAAATATCATGCTCCATGAAGATTCTTTTAAAACTCATTCTGTACCACAGCGAACCACTTCTTCAGCTGCTATGATAACAGGCTTGAGATAAACTAAAATAAGCATGAATTAACATGCTTTTGTAAAATAGGTATCTTACAGGTTCTTTTCTACTTATTTATGTGGTTTCTATATGAATGACCAGAGGGGGATGGAACAAAGTTTCAAAAGTTCCTTAACTTGTTGTATAAGAGCTTCCTGACTGCCATTCTCTTTTTGCAGTTGGGAATCTAGTACCATTAAGTACTGCTTAATTAAATATTGTGGGATGTTAACCAGGGCATACATAATCTAAAAAGAATACTATTAAACATTTTGGGGTAAAGGGACAGGGTGGGGCTGGGGTTATGGCTCAGTGGTACAGTGCTTCGCCTAGTAAGCGAGGCACTGGGTTCAATCCTCAGCACCACATAAAAATGAAATAAAGATACTGTGTTCACCTACAACTAAAAAATATTTAAAAAATGTGCTTGGAGGAAATATAGTTTAAAAAATATAACATTAAAAAAAAAGGGCCGAGCGCGGTGGCTCAAGCCTGTAATCCCAGCACTTAGGGAGGCTGAGACAGGAGAATCGCGAGTTCAAAGCCAGCCTCAGCAATGGTGAGGCGCCAAGCAACTCAGTGAGACCCTGTCTCTACATAAAACACAAAATAGGGCTGGGGATGTGGCTCAGTGGTGGAGTACCCCTGAGTTCGATCCCCAGTACCAAAAAAAAAAAAAAAAAAGGGGACAGGGTGATCCACCAAAGCTTGTTCCTCTGAGATGAACAGATGCTAATGAGAGAAATGTGTGAACTTAAAGAAATCAACAAGTTATGTCCCGAATGAGTCAATTTCAAGTCAAGTGAAATTCATACACGGCTAAATATGTACTCATAAAGTAAAACCATGTAAAAGAAAACACTAACAAATTACCTTCAATTTGCTACTAGCTTTAGACACAGGAACTATTTACCAACTCCTTAAAATTTATTTCTAAAATACAAAGACTTGAAAATGTACTGCAATGACCAAAATATGATGCAAAAAACAATTGCTCTTAAATTTTTAATCCCATTCAACTTGCATTTCCCTTCTTAAACATTATTTTCCAGGAGGCAAGGATTTGGACAATTTTGTTTATAGTTCAAGTTGCCAAAAATTTATCAACACCATGTACCAACATCCTGCTGAAATAACTGTCATGTACAAAGTCCATTGAGGCTGAAACTCCGACGTGATCCTTGTACCCATCACATGGTTAACTAATGCCTGAAACACATTCTCTCTTTGAGTCACAAGGCCACAATGTCCTTAACCCATTTGAGATTAGATTTTTCTAATCTCAAAATTAGAAAAGCCCCCTACCTTCTCTAGTATCAAAGAATGGACAAAATGCCAGCAGTCAAGTTCACAAGGCCAACAGAATTTCTTTGTAAGTTTTTTTTTCTTTTTAGACCCGTGTAGCCAGACAGTCAGCAATCTGCTCTCCGAGAAACAAACACTATACATTCAAGATGCTAGTACTTTAGGTGCTTTCTGTTCACATTCAAGACAGTCCTAACTCTCGCTGGAGTTCCCCTAAAGCCAAATACTAGGAACAGCTTTATCAACCCAGCGCCTGGAACAATCGTACAACTAAGGAGTGCAGGGGCGGGGAGGAAATATTCGTGTCATCTGAATTTTTTTTTTTAAATTTGCTTCTGGGACCTCTATAGAGTTTAACAGGGAATCCAAAATTAGGTTTCCCATGATAGTCACAGAGGGAGTCGCTGGGAACTAAAAAAAAAATAGTAATAATTTAAGCTAGCAACATCTCCGAGGGACGGGAAAATCCAAGAGGCAATTTCCTTTTCTAGGAAGGGAAAAACGCGACGTGAGGAGAAGCAGGGCAGAGGAAGTTGGCGTGGGGCTCCCTTCTGGGAGTGGAGTGAGGGGAAGGAGGTGGGGAGGCACGGGGAGGGGAGGCGTTCCCGGCCCGCGGGGAGAGAGGGGACGGGAGACCGGGGAATTGGGGGACCGGGACCTGAGGGAGAGGGTCCCCCGCTCGTGGGGAGCAAGGGCACGGGGGACTGGGGTTAAGCATCCCCGATCCGTGAGGAGCAAGGGGCCGGGGTGTCTCCCCGACCCGTGGGAAGTGAGGCCGCGACCGTCAGGAGCAGATGTCGGAAACAGACTCACCGCTCAAGTGCTCTGGGCTGCCGAACAGGACAAGCAAGGCTCCAGCCCCGCCACCCAACTCCACTCTGCCGAGGCGCCGAGAGAGGAACCACGCAGAGGTCCGAAGCGAGGCGGCCCAGACACTAGTCTCCAGGGCCCAAGGCCGCCGCGTCCGCGGGCCGCCGGGAGCCCCAGCCCCAGCCTCTGACGCCGCTGTCTTCCGCCTTCTCTGCTTGCTGAGGGCTGAGGGAGTCTTGGAGCGCGCGGGGAGACAGAGCGCCGGAATACCGCGAGCACGCCCCCTGGTGCCGGTCCTCCACGGCGCGAGCTGCTGCGCAGGCGCGGGGCTACTCCAGCTGTCAATCCGGGACACTCAGGCTCGGCTTTCCTCAGGCTTGGATGTCCCTTCTGGAAATTCCATACACCATAATCCGGAACTGGTGTGTGCGTGTGCCTGCGGGGTGGTGGTGTAAATTACAATACGAATCAGGCTATGATAAGATCAGTCCCGGAGTAACTGATTTGGTGAGCAGCCCTGAAAGCAATAATCCAAAACTGTATTTTCATAGCTTTCTATCAAAGCCCTGCTTGGAGTTTTTCCAACTCCCAACTGGGTTAGATCATTTGGCCATCGGATATTATTTGATCCTTTCCCAACTCCACCTTCCTTGCCCAGGTAGTTTTCCCGAAAAGTAGAACACTCTATTAATCACATGGCCCTTCTCCTTGATCTAGTCTAAGGGAGTCAACCCAAGCATGGAACTTTTCTTTGAAATTGCTGCCAACTACACTAGCCTGTTCTCTGTCACTGTCATAGGAAAGCTATTTTGAATTCCCTGTTTAACTGGACGCAAACGTCTATGAAATGTGACTGGCACGTTGCAAGAGGTACACAAAAGATTTTCAACCATCTCTGCAAATTTGGCTCATCCTTCTTCCACCTCTTAGGGGAGGTATTACAAGGTAGTGATCGAGTCCATACCCTGAAACTAGAATGCTTGCTCAAATTCAGTTTTGTTTTTTCCTTTATAAACTGTGACCTTAGATTAAGTAATTTAATTTGCATTTGCTTCAATTTTTCTCATCTTATTTTAACCCATTTTGTCCTAGATGTGGAACGCATATAAAAGCTTAAATATAAAGCCGGGTGCGGTGGCTCAAGCCTGTAATCCCAGCACTTAGGGAGGCTGAGACAGGAGAATCGCGAGTTCAAAGCCAGCCTCAGCAACAGCAGGGCGCTAAGCAACTCAGTGAGACCCTGTCTCTACATAAAACACAAAATAGGGCTGGGGATGTGGCTCAGTGGTCGAGTGCCCCGAGTTCAATCCCCAGTACCAAAAAAAAAAAAAGCTTAAATATAATATATATACAACATAATTCTAAATATATAAAATAGCTATAAAATAATAATATAATTTGATACTATTAATACAGTATTTATAAGAGCTAGATTATGATGTCTAACCTATTTTAATGCCCCTATGTCAATTTCATTGAAATATTTATAGTTGTGAAAACTTGGGATTTAATAGGTTATCCTAGGGATAATATTAAGGTTGTTGTATGGAATAAGTAAATATATGTCAATAAATGATTTCAAATTATCTAGGAAATACTATGTGCTCAATAAATATTAGCAATATTGTATGTCCACCTGGTTTTTTATTGCCAATATTTATTAGAAACTCATATCTTTTCAAGACAAGAATCTGTGACTAGTTCTTAGACTCATTTGTTCCCCTTTTTAAAGAATGTATTTTGAAATATTTGAGTCATAAAAAGAACAATGAGTTACACACAAACATTGTGTGATCATCACCCAATTTAAGAAATCAAATTTGTCAGTAGAATTGCCAGCCCCTTTGTATTCATCCCCAGTAACTTCCCTTATAAAAATAAATCCCTTGAGGGATGTAGAAGAGATCATTATATGAAATTGGGACATAGAGAAAAGGAAGAACAAGGGAGTCAGCCTTTCCTCCACTTTTTAGTGTGAGCTCTAGAGCAAATTAAGTAGCCTTCTGAGCTTCAGTTTCCTAAATCATAAAAAGTGTGATGAAACTACTTTTCAGGATCAACTAAGAAAAATACATATGAAACAATCTAGTACTAGGCTTTCAAGAAGATCAAATGTTCTGTATGTATTTCTTTACACTGTTTTCACAAGTATCCTTGAAGGTCCTCTTCCTACTTCTACAAATGCTATTTATTTTTTCACTATCTTACATGTAAAGAAGTGTCTTAAAGCCGGGCGCGGTGGCTCAAGCCTGTAATCCCAGCACTTAGAGAGGCTGAGACAGGAGAATCGCGAGTTCAAAGCCAGCCTCAGCAATGGCGAGGTGGTAAGCAACTCAGTGAGACCCTGTCTCTACATAAAACACAAAATGGGGCTGGGGGTGTGGCTCAGTGGTCGAGTGCCCCTGAGTTCAATCCCCAGTACCAAAAAAAAAAAAGTGTCTTAGAACTCAGCCATAACCTGGGCACACAGGAAACTTAAGTTCTCTGTCTGCTTATAGTCAGGCAGGGTTATGAGACAAGTTCTTGCTCATCAGCAGGCAGAGGAATGAATGTTTTTCATTTCTAGGTCAAAACATTTGATTTTCATTGCAATACTCTGTTTCTTGTATTCAACCACAAAAACCATGGGGCAGAAATAAGAAGGAAGAAGAGGGACACTAAATTGCTGCATGGAGAGAGAGAGCCTTGGAAAGTCAACCCAACTGCCTTGGACTAATATGATCAGAAACAAGTCCCTGTTGCTTTAAGCCATGGAGATATTTGGGTTTTCTTTTCTGCAGCATAATCAAGTTATATTATGCACACTTCCATCTTGGAAGTCTTTTCTGATACTAGCAATCAGAATACCAAAGTTGTACTTCTGGTTCTGCTTGTCATTAAAATCAGAACCCAGCCAGGTGTCCTAATCTATAAAGTTGGAACAAAATCTACCTTGTTTTCTTTTCAGAGCTCATATGAGACCATATGTGAAGATGCTTTGCAAAATAGGTAGTACTGTACAGATGGAAGGAATTACATATTTTAACTAGGAGAGTTACTTGATATTGGCATAGCAACCACAATGCTCAGGTTTCCTGAAATGCTGCTAATTTTTAAATGTTGTGTTTAAGTGTCCTTATGAATAAATAAAAATAAGTACAAAATATAGCCACAATATCTATTATTCCTAGATTTCTGTTTTTCACATTCTACTTGAAAAATGAAACAGGACACACATTATAGGTTGGTGGGAGGGTGAGAGAGTCTTCCCCAAGCATTTGGATATGAGAGATGGCTTTCTAAGAGTTCAGCTATAAAATTGACACAGTTCATTAGTTCAAGAGATATTCATAGAACAACAATTATGTGTGTGTGGTAGCCAACCTTGAAGATCATATTTATGCCCACTCATAATCCCCTTCCACAATGAATAGAGCTGACACATTAACCAATAGGCTGTTGTGGAAATGTCATAATGTGACTTGCTAGGTTAAGCTGTAGAAGACATTGCCTTGTCCTCTCTAAATTATTCACTCTTGTCCTGTTCTGAGGATGCCCAAACATCCCTTTGGAAAAGGCTTGGGTGATGAGGAACTGAGCCCTGCTAACAGAAGATTGCTAAAGCCCTGTGAGTGTGCCGTCTTGGAAGTGGATCTTCCAATCCCAATCAAGCATTCAGATGACTGCAGTATCTGCTGATATCTTAACTGCTACCTCATAAGAGATCCTCAGCTGGAACCACCAGCTGAGCTGCTTCTGAATTCCTGACCCACAAAAGATGTGAGGTACTAATTATTTGTAGTCTTATGCTTGTAAATTTTGGATAATTTATTGTTCTCACAGATAATGAATAGAATGTATTGCCACACACAGAATGTGTGCAGCCCAGGAAATACGGTGGTGGATAAAATAAACCAGACTTGTTTCTCCTGGGACTCACATTTCAGTGTGGGTGGAAACACAGACCATACAATAAACAAATGTGATAACTTCAAATAGTGATAAACGCTGTGGAAGGATCTCGAAGTCAGAAACTCTGAGAGAAAGTGTGCCTTTTAGAGTAGTCAGGGATAGCCTCTTTGGGAAGGAAAATTTTGAACTAAAAATCCGAATGATGGTTTCTACATGTAAATACCCTTAAGTAGAGTGATCAGGGCAGAGGGAACAGCTATTGTGAAGTCCATAAAGCTGAAATGAACTTCATTTATAGTCCAGGATCTATAAAAATCAGTGCAGCTGAAGTGGAAAGAAGATGTCAAGGAGACGTAAAGGCTTTCTAGAAGGGGCCTGTGCCCAGCTAGTCTTGAGGACGTGGTATCACCCATGGAGACTGTGGATTCCAAGAAAAGATACGATCTGGTGCATATATATCAAAAGTACTTCAGAGCCAGAATCTTACCCATGCCAGAAGCAGAAAGAACAAAGATGTAAATAGGTCAATCTTTGATAAAATTGCAGATCAAGGAAGAATGCGTTCATCAGAAGAGGAATTAGATATGAAGGAACCTAGAAAAAGGTCAAAGAGATCCATTGAGGCGTTCCCCATATACTTCCTGTATGGAGGAAGAGGTATCCTGGATCAAAATTTCCTTCTAGCTGTCTGTTTGTAAAAGCAGGCATTTTGGAGTCACCCCGATGTCATTAATCTTTGAATTATAAAAATAATTGTGTATTGAATGATTTCATGATCAATAACAGTGTTTAAATGAAGCCAAAAGAGCATGTGAAGGGAGCTACTTGATAGGGGATTATGGCTTTGGAACACTCCAAGAACGGTCAATTTCAGGGCAGCTCTGACCATTCCTCTCTCTTCTCCACATGCTCCTTCCCCTCCATCAAAATGAGGCAAAGTGCTCAGAGCAGAGGAGGGAGGAGGTGGTGAGAATTGAAGGGGTGGAGGGACAAAGAGGGTAGGTACGAGGTGTGAACACATGGGTGTATACAGGAAGCCTTCTGGGGAAACTTCAGATAGTAATAACAGGTTTTAGAGCTATGCCTTCGGCTCACTCAACCATCCAGACTAGCCAGGTGCGGTGGCGCAAGCCTGTAATCCCAGCACTTAGGGAGGCTGAGACAGGAGAATCGCGAGTTCAAAGCCAGCCTCAGCAATGGCAAGACGCTAAGCAACTCAGTGAGACCCTGTCTCTATATAAAACACAAAATAGGGCTGAGGATGTGGCTCAGTGGTCGAGTGCCCTTGAGTTCAATCCCCAGTACCAAAAGAAAAAGAAAAAAAGAAAAAAAAGAAAAATCAGCCAAACCTTGAAATAAGAAGGATGTCTACATGTCCTTTAAATGTCCTAGTTTGGCATGTTCACCTCACCATTAGTTTATTTTGGTGTATGTGCTTATGTAAGACTCTGCTATTTATGAACTTTTTAGAGACCAGACATTGAAGACACACAGTAACTTACAGATTTTTTCCAGGAAAAATATAACCACAGAAGTTAATGTAGTGTACGATACTAACCAGTTTGTTATCTATTAAGCAGGTGAATTCATTTTAGCATTTCTTTGATGGCCTATATAAAATCTCCATTTCGTAAATTTTCCTTTGAGCCAGTTTGATCATTTTATTGATTTCATCATTCATTGATGAATTGAATAAAACCTCAGATATGTGTTCACTCTGCTTTTGTATCCGTCTTGTGTTTAACTTTTTGAAAATTATGCTTTCCCATCGTGACATTCCTGTTTTACCTGCTGCTTTTCAGCATTTGCATATTGAATAAATTGTGCTCTCTCTGTTGCGTGTTTGCTGTTTGTGACCTGTTGAATCTGAGAATGTTGAATCTTTCAGGGCACTGGGATCTTCATAATAAATCTTAATTATATGCTGTAACACAATGTCAAAAACGTGTATTTAAGCTTCTGGGTTACCCATATTTTCAAACAACTGGAGGAGGTTTTTCCGTGTCTGATTACAGCCTGATGTATGGATGTTCCTGGTGGCTGCTCAGTATGGGGACTCTCAAAGCAGCAGCAAAAGCAAAAGCGGAGGGAGTCTGAGTTCGTCCAGTGTTCCTCTGAGTTCGTCTGAGTGCGTCCAGTGTTCCTGTTTAGAATTTATAGAATAATTTCCCCTCAAAGGCAATTAAATAATGATTCGTTTCCATGAATTACCCACAACCTACTTGAAATAATATATTTTTTTATGCAATATATTATTTTCAGTATCTTTTCACTGCAAATGTTATTTCAGAGGCAACATGAACAAAATAGGGGCTGGGGTTGTGGCTCAGTGGTCGAGCACTTTTCTTGCACATGGGGCGCTGAGTTCTATCTTTAGCACCACATAAAAATAAATAAAATAAAGATATTGTGCCTATCTATACCTAAAAAAAATTAAAAAAAATAATGACCAAAATAATCTTTTGTGGGGTGGACCTGGAAACTAATCCCAATTTATAACATTGTTTTTATAATCCCAATTTATAACATTGTTTATTTTGTTCTAAACAACTAAATAGAAATGCTTCTGGATAAAGGGAACATGAAGTTCTTTTAGAGACTGGGAATGGCCTACAGGGAAGTTTATTGCAGCGACAAAATTAGATAAATTACAAAGTGTTTCCTTTAAAAGGAAATGGAAGGTTTGTGCAAGGCCATGGTATGTGTGTGTCTGTTTGATGGTATTATATCTTTTAGTCGTCTGTCACGTAATATAGGACACACATTCCAGGTTCCCACAGGCTGTATGCACGCCTGCCTTTTTCGTGTGGCGCTGCTGTTAATACCTGCAATTGTTAAGAACGAAATAAATTCAAACCTGGGGCTGGGGTTGTGGCTCAGTGGCAGAGTGTTCGCCTAGCACATGTGAGGCCCTGGATTCGATCCTCAGCACCACATAAAATAAATAAAATAAAGGTATTGTGTTCATTTACAATTAAAATTATATTTAAAAAAATAAAAAATAAATTCAAATCCAAATTGAACTTTTACCTTTCATCCACCAAAAATATCATATTCATCCCAGTTCCTGCCAGAACAGAGTTCTTTCTGGATTTTTGAGATAGGGCATTACTTTAATGGACATGGAAGTGTTCACTTCCTTACAACAATGTACTGTTCAGCCGGGCGCGGTGGCTCACGCTTGTAATCCCAGCACTTAGGGAGGCTGAGACAGGAGAATCGCGAGTTCAAAGCCAGCCTCAGCAATGGCGAGGCGCTAAGCAACTCAGTGAGACCCTGTCTCTACATAAAACACAAAATAGGGCTGGGGATGTGGCTCAGGGGTCGAGTGCCCCTGAGTTCAATCCCTGGTACCAA
>CM053399.1:25065107-25082366 GCA_028644305.1 Xerus rutilus | reverse complement strand
ACAACTATTTCAGGTTTTTCAATCATGAGCTTTTTGGCCACCATAGTTCCATAATGTAACAATAGCCACATTCCTGTAAATAGCAGCAAGGTGCTAATGGAATAGTCACACCCTGTGCACCCTGTAGCTCTTGGAGGACAAAGGGCCTCTTAGCATATATAAAGAGGGACCTGAGCTCAGGAGAGGACGGATCTTGCCCTGTGAGTGTGTGTGAGCTCAATAAAGGAAGTCTCTTGCCTTGTTCTGTGTGTGTGTGTGTGTGAGTGATTTTTCATCCGCGGCTCCCTCGCCTGACTCGGTTTCCCTTTGTGCTGGCGCGGGCGCTGGCACCCAAGTACATTTAGTTGGGACGGGGCAGGTGGGAGGTTGGACTTTGGATTCATACATTGATGCACTTGGCAAAGGCTGAAGGTAATGATATCATACATTTGAAGAAGACTGCAGTTTCTATCCAGTAAAATACTAGGAGATAAAAGACACATGACATTTACCTAGGTGAATGAAACTTCAATGTAGAGAAGGGACAGCTGTGCTTGTCCAGGCAAGTAAGACATTAGAAATCCCTTAGTTGAGGTTATGTTTTGTTTTTGTACCAGTGTTGGAGTCAAACCCAGAGCCTTGAACATTCTAGGCAAGTCACTAGCCCAAGAGATTTTAACTCTTAAAATATGGGACAAAATTCATGCATATTGATTGTGGAGGCTGCTTTCCTCATTAAGTATTTTACTTATTTGCTGGGCTGGTGGTGCACGCCTGTAATCCCAGTGGCTCAGGAGGCTGAGACAGGAGGATCGCAAGTCCAAAGCCAGCAAAGTGCTAAGGAACTCAGTGAGGCACTAAGGAACTCAGTAAGATACTGTCTCTAAATAAAATACAAAATAAGGCTGAGGATGTGGCTCAGTGGTTGAGTGCTCCTGCATTCAATTCCCAGTACCCAAAATAAAGAAAAAAGAAAATGCTTTTCCTCGTGCTGTATAATTTCTTTATAGATATCATAGTATCTATTATTCATCCTTGAAAGAGGAGAATTCTATGGAGAGTTGTCATTAAAGAATAGTTGTATATCTATTTTACCCAGGGCCCGGGGGCACCATTCTGGGGTAGCTGCATTTTCAGGGGCTGGTTGCACTGCCTGTCTTCCGGGAGCTGGTGGCAGTTCCTGTTAAGTATAAGACTGAATCTCCCTCAGATAGGAAAAACAATGCTAGCTTTCTTTCCAAATGTAAAATTCTTTAGTGCAAATGCAAAGAGACTAAAATTGCAATTATTCTTATTTGATTCAACAAGTTCTTTTTTTTTTTGGTACTGGAGATTGAACTCAGGGGCACTTGACCACTGAGCCACATCTCCAGACCTATTTTGTGTTTTATGTAGAGACAGGGTCTCACTGAGTTGCTTAGCGCCTTGCCATTGCTGAGGCTGGCTTTGAACTCGCAATTCTCCTGTCTCAGCCTCCCTAAGTGCTGGGATTACGGGCTTGCGCCACCGCGCCCGGCTGATTCAACAAGTTCTTGTTTGGAAGAATAAGAAAGCAAACAGGAGTAGATCCCTGTCCTACTGTACATTTTGCAGGCTCTTTTTAGTTTCATAACATTTTTTGTTAAGATGGTAAAACAAATCTATGTGCATTGAACTCAGCATAAACTTTATTTGCTTCTACAGCTGAAGTTGCAAAGAGGCTCAGTGGAATTTCCGAGTGAGGCTTTTGAGGGGCTCTTTAACCTTTCCCCTCTGGCTGGTTGCCTGGTTAGTGTAATGCACCGCTGAAATGGATTCTTATTCCTTCCTTTGGAGTCTGCTTCTCAAATACTTGTGAAACCTGTTTTTCTAAGGCAGATTTTTCTATTTAGCTTCATGCTTCAAAGCCTTTTTGCTTTCGGTGACTGTTCACCTCCCTTTCCAGCCCCAAGTTGGAAGGTACTGGGTCTGTACTGTAGCTCAATAAGGGGCTCAATTCAATCATCATTGTGCTCTCTCTTCCCACTCCTCTGTCTCTTCTCATTCTTTTCTTTCTAATCTGTTTTCTCTGAAAAAGGAGAGTGGATTGAGGAGTGGATTGGGATCCTGCAGTAGACTAAATTGTGTAGCCCCTAGTGTGACTATACTTGGAGTAGGGCCTTTAGGAAATGATTAAGATTAAAGGAAATCATAATGTAACCGAAAGCTTGGTCTCTGTCCCCAATGCCAGTCAAGGCCAATTTAATAATGAGGACACGATTTTTGAGAAAAAGGAAAAAGAAGGTTTATTGCTTTGCTAGCAAAGGAGAAACACAGGGGACTCTTGTCCCAAAGGCTGTGACTCTCCCAATCAGAAGGGACAGAGAGATTTTAAAGGATTACATTCCAGGTGTGCTCTGGTAGGGGGTCCCAGGGTGTCCTGAGAGATGTTAGGATTCACTTGTTAATTTGGGAGGTGTTTGCTTCCTGGACCCTCAGCAGGCATCTTCTTCCTGTAGTGGTTGTGTTCCAGGGAAGTTAAGTAGGGGAAGAAAACAGAATACTCTCTTCCTAATACTGTTAGGGAGTGGGAGGGGGAAGAAGAGAGGGAAAAAAAAAAAACATTTGGTGAAGGGACCACGGTTACATTAAGGGTGAGACCCTAATCCATTATGACGGGTACCTTTATAAGAAGAGAGATGGAGGGATATCAAGGATATACGTGGACAGAGGAAAGACCATGTGAGGACACAGCAAAAAGACTGCCACCTGAAGCCAAGGAGAGGGGCCTTGACCTTGGACTTCCAGCCTCCAACAGTGTCGGAAGGGTCTGTTGTTTGAGTCACCCAGTTGGTGGTATCGTTATGGAAGCCCTAGCTGACTAATACAGACTCTACCCATAATTTTGCTAATCTAGAAACTCCTTCTGGAGCCAGTTGTGGGGGTGCACACCTGTAATCCTCATAGGGGACAGACAGGTGTCTGTTGGGAACACGAGGTTAAGGGAATGATTCTACAAAAGTGTACTCTGCTGACGTGCTTTATTTTCCAAGAAACAATTTACCTGCAGCCCTACCTGGCCTGAGTGTACAGGCTATGTCACATTCCTCAGCAAACTACCTGTTATCTGCAGGAGAAATGCAGGCCTGAAATAATGTCAATAAGTGAAATTGTTACCTCAAAGGGTAGATTTTGTGTGCCTTTTCACAGACAAGATCCTGAAACTCAGGTGGACAAGGATAATTTCTCCTGACCATGCTACCTGGTTCTGATTGGATTCTTAACTATAAATTCTTATAAATTCTTACAGATCAAGAATTTATAGTTAAGAATCCAATCAGAACCAGGTAGCATGGGCCAAATTGACCAAGAGTTGTCATGGCAGAGGGGACTTGAAAGTCTGATGTCATCCTGCTGTCAGTCAAAAGTCAAGAAGTAGATCTGGGAACTTCTATGGGATCCCCCGTAAAACTGGAGTGCAGGAGAGGTACACTGTCCCCTTTCTCTCTGAGGGAACCCACTCTCTCCCTTGAGAATGTCCATTTTCCTTTTTCCTATGCCTTCAATAAACACATGACTGTTACTCTGAGTGACATGTCTGGAATATTTCTGACTTGATTGCAAGAATCAGGTTTGAAGGTGGGGGTCTTCATGTTGCCTTAGTTTCTTGGAAGGCCCCAGCTCTATAACAATCCCAGCTACTGAGGAGGCTGAGGGCGGAGGATTTCAAGTTCAAGGCCACCATAGTAGCTTAGTGAGACTCTCAAAAAACAAAAAGGACTGGGGATGTAGTTTTAGAGATCCAGTCTCAAAAAAAAAAAAAAAAAAAGGACTTGCCTAGCATGCACAAGGCCCTGGATTTGATTTCCAGCACTGCAAAAAAAGAAAAAGAAAAACAAGAAAACCCTAAAAATCTTGGCATATGTCCAACTTTTATTGCTAGCATCTGGTGCTGCTACAATTTTCTTTCCTGTTGGATGTTTTAATAGGCATTGGAATGGAACCCTGGGGAAGGAAGGGTCCACTTGGATTTCCATTATTCTCCTCTGACACTTTACGTTGCTTATGGTTTCTATCGTGTCATTTAGCAGTTATGTCCTGTTTTGTTCATTGATAGCAATAGTTTTAGCATCACCTGTCCGGTTAACCTGTAAGTATATTCTGCAATTTCTGTCTAGCACAATGCTAATGATCAGAATTGTTAGATGCTTGGTTG
This sequence comes from Xerus rutilus, assembly GCA_028644305.1. Taxonomy (NCBI): domain Eukaryota; kingdom Metazoa; phylum Chordata; class Mammalia; order Rodentia; family Sciuridae; genus Xerus; species Xerus rutilus. The sequence goes on along the minus strand of CM053399.1, from coordinate 25,078,213 downwards.
ATTGGTTTAAGTCTTTAAGTTGGATCCAGGGTCACAGTAACCTCCATGCTTTCTGTTTTCTAGGTTCAGAAATAAATTCAGAGCTCATGAAGAGTGTTGGAAGAGGAACCTGGGGTCTTCTCCCAACAAACATGAGTATTTAGGAGTTCCTATTTCTAGTTTCCACATGACATGGTATGCACTGTTGTTTTCCTTGGGGGCCCAGAGACAGATGTAGACAAGCAGCAGGTGAGGAGGAAGAGCCCTGCTGAGCAGGCAGCAGAGCTGTAAAAAAACAGCTGCAGAGCTGTAAACAATGGAGCTATATTAAGTCAGGTCTTGCATCTGCAGCATTTGTTTCAATCCTGCCACCCACTGGCCATTTCCCTGAATTATCAGTGATATGCACAAAATGATTCATAAGAGAAAGTCGTTTTGAGAGGGTTCTTCGACATTGGATTCTTTGGTGTTTCACAAGGTCTTATTGTGGCACAGGAAACCATTTTATTTTATTTTATTATTATTATTATTTTTGGTACTGGAGATTGAACTCAGGGGCACTCGACCACTGAGCCACATCCCCAGCCCTATTTTGTGTTTTATGCAGAGACAGGGTCTCACTGAGTTGCTTAGCGCCTCCCCATTGCTGAGGCTGGCTTTGAACTGGCGATTCTCCTGTCTCAGCCTCCCTAAGTGCTGGGATTACAGGCTTGTGCCACCGCGCGCGGCTCTTACATTATATTTTTGATCTTTTCCTTTTAATCAAATAATTATTGTTACATGTGTTATATACCACTGATGTAGAAAAACAGGAAACAAACCTGTACAGTGGTAACTCAGTATTTGCAGAGATTGATTTCAGGACCCCTGTAGATACCCAATTCCACAGACACTCCAATCCCTTATATAAATTGGTGTAGTACTTGCATATAACCTGTGCACACCCTGCTGTGTACTTTAAATCATCTCTAATTTACTTATGACACCTAATACAATGTAAATATTGTATAAATAGTTGCTATAGCATATTTTTAGGAAATGACAACAAGTAATGAGTCTGTGTATATTCCATACAGACACAATTCTTTCTCCCTAAACATTTTTGTTCTGCAGTTTGCTGAATCCTCAGATGCAGAACCCATGGGATTAGAGGCCAAATTCACAAGCAAAATAGTTACATATCTCAGTTGTGCAAATAAGGGAGTTTCTTCATTTCTGTAAGCCAGCTGACTCTCCATTAGGAACTCCCATTGAAGTTGACAGCAGGAAAAATTAATCTAATCAATAATTTTCTCTGTCATTTCAGATTAAACTAGTTATTGCTGGATTTTCCCTTTTCCCTTCTCTCCCTCCTGAAGGCTTGTACACTTCTTTGAATTATGGCCCAGAGATGGCAGATGGGGACCTGGCTGACACTGGCTCAGGCTAAGAGAGTGCCATCTTGATCATACTTCAGGCTCTGGGGACCTGCCAGCGCCCGCGCCAGCACAAAGGGAAACCGAGTCAGGCGAGGGAGCCGCGGATGAAAAATCACTCACACACACACACACACACAGAACAAGGCAAGAGACTTCCTTTATTGAGCTCACACACACTCACAGGGCAAGAGAGGTTTTAGAGAGTTTTCTCCTGAGCTCAGGTCCCTCTTTATATATGCTAAGAGGCCCTTTGTCCTCCAAGCGCTACAGGATGCATAGGGTATGACTATTCTATTAGCATCCACTACAGGGTGCATAGGGTATGACTATTCTTTTAGCATCCGGTGACTATGCTATTAGCATCCTGTGGCTACTCACAGGAATGTGGAACTTGTTACAAGATGGAACTATGGCCAAAGCTATATGATTGACAAACCTGATATTTGTTGCATATTATGTACTGTGGATGCGCCCAGGCCAGCTCTCTCTCACAGGGACCTCATTCTTCTTCATCACTGGTCATCTGACTCTCTGTTTGCCTCCTCCTCTTTGCAGGTCATGTCCCCTTTTACCCACATCTGTGTCTTTCACACCAGTCCAGCATCAGAGAGCCCAGAGTGGGCTTGTCTCAGCCCTTCAATACCCTGTACCCGACACTGCTGCTGGGTCTCATGCAGGCATGCTATAATGGAACTGTTGGATTTGCTCACTTTCCCAGGCTCAGTGCAGGAAGTCAGACCCTCTCTGTCCTCAAATCCCAATGAGAAATGGTTTTGTTGTGACTTCTCATCCTATTCCCTGCTTGATCTGAATTGGATTTCTTTTTCCATTTTGTGTTGCTATAACAAAATACCATAGATTGGGTGGTTGATAAAAAACAGAAGTTTATTTCATACAGTTCTAGAGGCTCTTAAGTCTAAATTTAAGGTGCTGACTTCTGATAAGAGCCTTCTTTTTTTTGGTACCAGGGACTGAACTCAGGGTCACTCGACCACTGAGCTGAAAGGACCAGACTAAAGCCATTTTGTGACTCTAGGCCTCTTGTCCAGAGCCCTAGGTCCCCCACCCAGTTACTGGAAGTTGCAACACAATCAACGGCACCCCTCCCTGGCGCCAAAAAGTGGTTCTGCAACTTGAGTCAGCTAATCAGAAGGCCAGGCAATGAGCTCACTGTAGCCAGACCTATCAATAACCTAAAGGTCAACTGGGCCCATTGTAGCCAGACCTATCAGTCTAAAGGTCCACTGACCACCCAGTGATTTCATCCATCCCCATCCAGTCCTACTGCTGTTCTCCCTGTGTGTGTTTTCCTTTACCCAATCATGTAACGCCAAGGCATGTACTCCCCTGCTTGCGATTGTAATCCATAAAAATCCCTGCTGCCCCAGACTCGGGGCCGCATTTCCTAACCCGCTGCATCAGTGTAGGTTGGCGGACCCTGCTCGAGCTTGAATTAAAGAGCCTTTGTGATTACATCGGAATCGGACTCCTGGTGGTCTCTGGTGGTCTCGAGTCTGGGCATTACATTTGGGGGCTCATCCGGGATCCCCCAGACCCTCAGGAACCCCCGAACTGAAGGGTCAAACACCGGCCGGTACTGTGTCTGTACTGTGTATGTGTATGTGTTTCTGATCGGTGTGTTCCGGGAGACATTTCTGCCGACCTAAGATGTGTCTAGGCGGACGTGCTGGAAGGCACAGGTCAGGGGGTTCTGGAAGATGTTCCAGGACCTGTGGGTGAGGATGGAGAGCCTCACGCTCTGCTTCTGTGGGAGAGGACAGCCACCGCGGCAGTTGCTGGTCCGGCCCTGTCTCCCACAGACCTTTTTCGGTGTTGCTTCCGAATAGCGTTCGGTGAGCGTCTGTCGGCTCTATTTAGTGTTTTATGTAGAGACAGGGTCTCACTGAGTTGCTTAGCGCCTCGCTGTTGCTGAGGCTGGCATTGAACTTGCGATTCTCCTGTCTCAGCCTCCCAAAGTGCAGGGATTATAGGCGTGCGCCACTGCATCCGACTCATTTAGGTTATTTTTAACTGTTGATAACAAACAGTACTACAATGAACTTTAATTTTTATTTTATATTTTGTTTTTCAATTAACAGTCATATACCTGATCAAAAGATGATCAGATACTTGCTTTAATCAGAAACCCAAATTTGATCTATCTTAATAAATGAATTTATATGAAATATTTGGGGACATTCTGAAGTTCCAAACATACCTGTGGGTTGAAGCAAAACATTTCCATATAGTTACCCCAAATTTCCAGGAAGGTAAGGTTTTTAAAGAAGATACACAATTGTTAAATAATGCATATGTTAGTCAGGAATGGTTTTAAGGGAGACAAACAAAAACCCAACTTCAACCTAGCTTCAGCAGGAAATGGAATTTCTTGGCTTTTACAACAGAAAAGCTTGTTAGGTTGGAATTTGTTTTTAATTGGATCCAAGAGTTTAAATATTGCCATCAGTTTCTTCCACTGCATCTTTTCGTCTCTTGCCTAGTTGACCTTTGGTATTTCCAGGCTTATGAGATCCTTTGGGAGCACAATCTTAGAAGAGAGCATCCCTTTCTCTCCATTGTTCATATCAAGCCCCCAGAAGCACTCTATCTACTTGTGTCATGTGACCAATCCTGGCCCAAAAACTGTGTCTTAAGGGATAGGGAAATTGATTGGCTGGCCTTAGTTCAGTGAGGGAGACAAGTTCACTTTCAGAGATGTCAGATTCACTGTGAAAGGAGGAGAGGCTGTTCTCAGTGGGCAAAAGTGTTGGACAGTTGGGAAAGTAACCAATACCAACAACTCTCTCATAGAAAATCAAATTATAACGAGAATGTTGCAAACAAGATAAAAGGATTTAGTTGGATGATTGAAAAGTTTAATGAATTCAAACAATGATAGCTTAAGTTACTCTTCAAGTTGACACATCTCAGTGATGGGAAAGTGGCGGTTTTGAAGTTGATAACTCTCTTTCTTTGGTGAATGGATGTGGGTAACTATAGGACTTCCTGACTTTAGTTTCCTAAATTTCCATTAATAGTTACATTAGTTTGCTAGAACTGCTATAACAAAGCACCATAGACAAGGTGGATTAAACAAGAGAAATATATTTTCTCTTAATTTGGAGGCTAGGAGTCTGAGGTCAAGTGGAAATAGGGTTGGTTTCTTCTGAAGCCTCTTCTTGGGTTGTAGATGGCAATCTTTTCTCTTTGTCATCTGTGGTTGTGTTAATCAGCTTTTCATCCCGTGATCAAAATATCTGACAAGATCAACTTAGGGGAGGAAGAAATTTATGTTAGGCTCACAATTTTAGAGGTTCACTCCATGGCTAGTTGGTTCCATTACTCTGTGCCAGAGATGAGACAGAGCATCATGGCAGAAGAGCATGGTAGAGGAAAGCTATTCACCTCCAGGCAGCCAGGAAGCAGAGACAGAGACAGAGAGCAAAGGAGAAGCCAGGAGCATGGCCCCAGTGACCTACTTCCTTCAGTCACACCCCACTTGCCCATGGTTACACTTAATTAGTCCACTCAAATTAGGATGAACTCATCAGGTTATAGCTCCTTTTTTTTTTTTTTTTTTGGTACCAGGGATTAAACTTAGGGCTACTTGACCACTGAGCCACATCCTCAGCTCTATTTTGTGTTTTATGTAGAGACAGGGTCTCACTGAGTTGCTTAGCGCCTTGCCATTGCTGAGGCTGGCTTTGAACTTGAGATTCTCCTATCTCAGCCTCCCAGAGTACTGGGATTACAGGCTTTTGCCACTGCACCTGGCTAGGTTCGTTATAGCTCTTATGATCTAATCATTTACCTCTTAACATTATTGTGGTCTTTCTTCTCTGTATGTTTGTATCCTAATCTCTCCTTGTTATAAGGACACTAGTCATATTGGGCTAGGGTCTAATGACCTCATTTTAACTTCATTACCTTCTTAAAGAAACTGTCTTAAAATACAGGCATATTTGGATATACTGGGAGTAAGAAATTCAACATGAATTTTGGAGAAGGAGGCACAATTAAACCCATAATAATGATTAATCATCTCACTTTGGTTACTATAGTCTTTTCACATATTAATATCCTCAAGTTTTGTTTAGCTGGAAACCATTGTGTTTTTTTAATGTGACTTTTCATATCTCTGTTCTGATCTGTTATGGATTGACCTGTATTAACTCACCTAATATGCCAGTTATAGTCTAACTCTCAGGAGAATTGAAACTTGATTTCAGTTTTCTTAGAGGGAGGGTATGTCTCCATTAGCAACATATAATATTTGGTGTTCATTAAATGTCTTCTAATTGTTAGACTCTTGGGCAGGCATTCTCGTTCAATTATTTAATTATCGTAGGGACTCTGGAAAGTAGGTGTTACCCATTTTTACAAAGCTTAAACTAAACAATTCCAATTCCAAACTCGAGAGTGGTTACCTGAGTGGTTCAAGGCAAAGGAGCTGCACAGAGACAAAGCAGAAACCACAGTCCCCTTTTCTTGATTCTTGACTCCCAATCTCGTTCTCTCTCTCTCTACCTTACAATTACTCCAGATTTGTTTATTAATATTTTTGTGTGTGTGTCAACATGACTGGATCAGAGGGTGCTCAGATATTTGGTTAAACCTTGTCTACAGGTGCATCTGTGAGGGCATTTCTGAATGTGATTAATACTTCAATCAGTGGGCTGAGTACAGCAGATGGCTCTATCCAGTGAGAATGAGCATCATCCAAGCAGCTGGGAGCCCACATAGGACAAAAACGTGGAGAAAGAGAGGATTTGCTCTCTCTCTTTTCCTGACTGCTGGAGCTGGGACACTGATCTTCTCTTGCCTTTGGACTGGAACTTGATGTCACCAGTAGGTCTGGTTCTCCAGGCCTTTGGACTGGGGCTGGAACTACATCACAGATTTTCTTTATAGCCTCTAGCTGACAGATCATAGGACTTCTCAGCCTCCAAATTGTGTGAGCCAATTCTTTATGATATGATATCTATTCTACTCTACTCTCTACTCTACTGGGTCTGTGTCTGTGGAGACCTCTGATGGATAATGCAGTGACTAATGTAACATTTCAGGGGAAGAAATAGCATGTACAAGCATATCTGGACTTTCCCAGAGCTAGCAAAGAGGCCAGTATAACACCAGTTAAACAGAAGAGACGGAAGACGTAGGAAATGTAATGGTCTTTGTTGCCCTTGTGAAGGCTTTGGCTTTTACCCTGACCAAGATGGAAAACTACAGGAGATTTTTATCAGAGAAGTAAAATGATCTGACATAACTTTCATGATTAGAATTTGTGTGGACTAATTGGGTGTATTAGAGAACAGTACATCAAAGAGGACTCTAAGAGTATGCCTGGAAGTGTGGAGTTGCCACTAAACAAGCTGAAAAAGATTGAAAGGACTGTTTTGGAAGAGGATCAGGAGTTCTTGAGGCAGCATCGTGTTTGAGAGTGTGCTAAGTCTTCACCTGTATTAACTCACCTAATATGCCTAAGAACATTACCAGCAGAGTATTATTATTCCCATTCTCAAATGAAGAAATGGAATCAGACGGACTAAGAAATATGATTAAGGCTATGCAGGTTGCAAAGAACTTAAACCAGGATTATACCACTCCAAACCCTAGGTTCTTTTTTTTTGGTACCAGGGATTGAACTCAGGGGTACTCGACCACTGAGCCACATCCTCAGCCCTATTTTGTGTTTTATTTCGAGACAGGGTCTCACTGACTTGCTTAGTGCCTCGCCATTGCTGAGGCTGGCTTTGAACTTGCGATTCTCCTGTCTTAGCCTCCCAAAGTGCTGGGATTATAGGCGTGTGCCACCATGCCCAGCAAAACCCTAGGTTCTTAACCAGTGCCCTATCCCAGAGCCTAACATTACACAGATAATTGCCACAACAGCCATACTTGCTCAGTAAGACTGAGGCTCAAGGAGTAGTCTCAAGCTTGACTTCTTTCTCCTTTTTTTTTGCTACCAGGGATTGAATGCAGGGACACTCGATCACTGAGCCACATCCCCAGACCTATTTTGCATTTTATTTTAGACACAGGGTCTCAATGAATTGCTTAGTGCCTTGCCGTTGCTGAGGCTGGCTTTGAACTCGCGATTCTCCTGCCTCAGCCTCCCGACGTGCCGGGATTACAAGCGTGAGCTACCTCCCGCAACTTCTTTCTCCTCTTATGTGGCTGGGTGGATAAAGGGAATGCCCAGGATAAGAGACCTGATCCCCACTGTGTTCATTAAGTTGGGTTGCCATAACAAACACTACAGACAGAGTGACTTAAATAACCTAAATTTGGTTTCTCATAATATAGAGGTTGGAAGTTCAAGATCATAGTGCTGGCAGGTTTGGCTTCTCTCCTTGGCTTGCAGAAGACCACCGTCTCACTGTGTCATCAGCCGGTCTTCTGCCTGTACCTGCAAATCCCTCATGTCTCTTTGTGCCCAGATTTCCTTTTCTTCTATGGCACCAATCAGATTGGAGTAGAACCCACCTTAAAAGACCTCATTTTATCTGACTCACCCTTAAAGAGGCTTTTGATGAGCTGGGTGTGGTGGTGCATACCTGTAATCCCAGCAGCTTGCGAGGCTAAGGTAGGCGGATTGCGAGTGCAAAGCCAGCCTCAGCAATGGTGAAGCGCTAAGCAACTCAGTGAGACCCTGTCTCTACCTAAAACACAAAATAGGGCTGGGGATGTGGCTCAGTGGTTGGGTGCCCCTGAGTTCAATCCCTTAAAAAAAAAAAAAAGAAAAAAAAAAGAGAGAAGAGGCTTTTGATGGTTAATTTTATGTGCCAATTTGACTGGCCTAAGGGATACCCAGAGAGCTGGTAAAACATTATTTCTGGGCCTGTCTGTGAGGGTGTTTGAGTCAGTGAACTGAGTAAAGAAGATCACCCTTACCACTGTCCAAATAGATCAAAAAGGAGAAGGAAAAACGAATTTTCTCTTTCTAGGCTGTGGCATCCATCTTCTCCTGCGCTTGGACATTGACACTCTTGGTTCTTAGGATTTGGGGCTTAGACTGAATTATACCACTGGCTTTCCTGCTTTGCCAACTTGTCGATGGTGGGTTGTGGGACTCTCAGCCCTTTATAATCATGTGAACAAATTCCCATAATCTATCCCCCCCATAATTCCATTTTTCTGGAAAATTCTGACTAATAAAAGACCCTTTCTCCAGACAGTCACATTCTGAGGTGTTGGATGTAAGGCCTTCAATGTAAGACTTTTGAGCAAATACCCACATTTAGGTCAATAGGCATAAACCATAAACTATCTTAACACTATACTATATTATTATTTATTATTTCAAGGAGAAATATATTTGTTAGAGACAGGGAATTATGAATCCAAATGGCCAGAAGCCACTGAACTCGGAGTTGACTTCTGCTGTCTCACACATGTTACACATAGTCTCTAAATAATGGTCAGGGTTAATGAGCAACAGAGAGGTGGCAAAGAGGCTTAGGACGTCTGAGGACTATTTATGTTGTTTGTCAGATTGCTGTGAACATTTTTTCCTTGGTATTTTACATGTAATACATCGGTATTTGTCAGTGTGTTGTTGCTATAATGAAATGATTGAGCCAGGTTACTTTATAAGAAAAGAGGTTTATTGCAGCTCATGATTATGGAGCTGGAAAGCTCATCTGGTGTTGGGCTTCTGGCTGGCAGAGTCCTGAAGTGGTGTAGAGCATCACACTACAAGAGACAGGGAGAACACAAGTCTTGTGTGTGTGTCTGTTCTCTTTCCCTTTTTTCTTTTCTTTTTTTTGGTTCTGGGGATTGAACTCAGGGGCACTCGACCACTGAGCCATATCCCCAGCCCTATTTTGTGTTTTATGTAGAGACAGGGTCTCACTGAGTTGCTTAGCACTTCACCATTGCTGAGGCTGGCATTGAACTTGCAATTCTCCTGTCTCAGCCTCCCTAATCCTTTTTCTTATAAAGCCACCAGGATTCAATCATGGGGGCTCCACTCTAACAACTTCATCTAATCCAAATCACTTCCCAAAGGCCCCACTTCTAAACACCATAGCTGGATTAATGCCTCATAGTGGCATTCAACTTCAAAATATGAAGCCTTGGGGAACACATGAACTACATCCAGACTATATCCAGACCATAGCAACATGCTAATTAATGACAATCATATATATAATGTATGTATGTATTTTTTTATCCTTATGATTGATGATGGATTTTGAAGCAGGATGGGGGATATTGGAGATATTGGAAAGATTGTGAGAAGCCTGAGAAGAATGAAGGTAAATCTTGTTTGATAATAGAATAAAGAACTGCAAATGTCAACTATAGCTCAACCTAACTAGGCTCCCTCCCCTTATTTGTCACAGAGCAAAGTTACTTTTTGAAATTGACATATAGTCAGGAATCCAGATGAGTCATAATGGAATAAAAATTCCATAATGGAATAATGGAATAATTACATAATGGAATTATTACATAATGGAATAATTACATAATGGAATAAAATGTTACATGAGAATGCACTTTATTCAAAATGCTCAAGATGTTTTCAGGTTTTGGAATATTTGCATATACACATGGAATATCTTGGAGATGGGAATCTCAGTAGAAACATAAAATTTATTTGTTTCATATACACCTTATACATATTGCCTGAAGGTAATTTTATATATTTTTAGTAATTTTGTTCAGGAAACAAAGTTTCATAGTATGGAATTTTTCACTTGTCACATCATGTCAGCACTCAAAAAATTTTGGATTTTAAATCATTTTGGATTTCTGAGTTTTTTGGATTAGGGATGCTTAAACTATATTACTATTAGCCATATCTAGTGTGGAAGTAGGCAGTTTTCTCTTTTCTATCATAGTGAAGGTAAAATGGATGTGTTAGTCAGCTTTCTGTTGCTGTGATAAAATATGTGAGAAAATCAATTTAAAAGAGAAAAGACCATGACCATTTTGGGTCATAGTTTCAGAAGTTTCAGTCTTTAGTCATTTGTCTCTGTCACTTTGGACATCATGGCAAAAGAGCATGTGGTAGAGTGAAGCTGCTCACTTTACAGTGGCCAGGAAGTAGAGAGGAAAAGGGTCAGAGACCCAATATCTCTTTCAAGAGCACACATTTGATGACCTAAGATCCTTCTACTAGGTCCCTCCTCCCAAAGGATTGCATCAGTTCCCAGTTGAACCATCAGCTGAGGACCAAGATTTTAACATATGAGTCTTTGGGTTGTAATGCCCAGACTCGAGACCACCAGAGACCACCAGGAGTCCGATTCCGATGTAATCACAAAAGGGTCTTTAATTCAAACTCGAGTAGGGTCCACCAACCCACACCGACGCAGCGGGTTAGGAAGCATGGCCCCGAGTCTAGGGGAGCAGGGATTTTTATGGGTTACAATCGCAAGCAGGGGAGTACATGCCTTGGCGTTACATGATTGAGTAAGGGAAAGCGCATGCAGGGGAAACAGCAATAGGATTGGATGGGGATGGGTGAAGTCACTGGGTGGTCAGTGGGCCTTTTAGACTGATAGGTTTGGCTACAATGGGCCCAGTTGACCTTTAGGTTATTGATAGGTCTGGCTACAATGAGCTCATTGCCTGGCCTTCTGATTAGCTGACTCAAGTTGCAGAACCACTTTTTGGCGCCAGGGAGGGGTGCCGTTGATTGTGTTGCAACTTCCAGTAACTGGGTGGGGAACCTAGGGCTCTGGACAAGAGGCCTAGAGTCACAAAATGGCTTTAGTCTGGTCCTTTCAGGGTAATACTTAGGATTCAAAGCATAGCAGTTGGATTTCTCTGCATTTGAAATTGCACTCTTTGAGTAGGGGATAATATTCCAGGAAAATTTCATTATAAGGTAAACATTTAGATCACACAGTAAATTAAAACTGTTTTTCAAAATAAAATGCTAAGGACAATTCAATGGCAGATTTTACTTTTCCGTCTTCTCCAAAATGGCTATTCACAAATTGAAAAAGAATCTAGATTTTAGTTAAAAATTTGTAAAACCTTGGCAATTGTTCTCATTTATAAAAAAACAAGGCCTTATTACAACTATAGATAAAATATAGTTAAATTAAATTATAGATAAAGCTACTTTGTGTCAAAAACTGTGATTGTGAATTTTGGGGAACTTCCAATGTATAAAGCTTGAAGAAGAAGTCCAGTTTGGCTTTTGGTAGAAATATCCATTAACATCCTACAATTAGGCATTTAGGGCATTGTGTTTCCATTTGATAGGCTAACTCCCCAAACCTGAAAACTGGCCTTGAGGAATTTTGATCGAGTCACCCTATAGCAAGGCTTGAACTCATTCTTAGACCCCATTCATGCAGCTCAATAGAATGAAGAGGCAAAGAAATACCCTTCTGTTTGGAGGTTTGGAATAGCACATGTGTCTGTTAGAAATATCAAGGTGCCACAAGAAATCAAACACATGCTCGGGAGTCGGTGGGCAAGGCAAACTTTACTTCTGCAGGAACACCCGCTACCCAACCTGGCCAGCAAGCACCCCTTCATGGGCAGTCTGCCTGCTTTTATCCCCAGTGCACTGCTGTCTTTTGCCCTGGTAGGAGGAGTTCAGAGGTATAATCTGCGTGATTGGCTGATTTAATTTAATTTAATTTATTTATTTATTTTTGGTACTGGGGATTGAACTCAGGGGCACTCGACCACTGAGACACATCCCCAGCCCTATTTTGTGTTTTATGTAGAGACAGGGTCTCACTGAATTGCTTAGCACCTCACCGTTGCTGAGGCTGGCTTTGAACTCATGATTCTCCTGTCTCAGCCTCCCTAAGTGCTGGGATTACAGGCTTGAGCCACCATACCCGGCTGATTGGCTGATTTTAAATTTGGGGTGGGCAAAGGGGAGGGCTTTTAAAATAGCTACAATTGGATCTTACATCCCAATTAAGGCTAAATACTATATTCTGAAAATGGACCACCAAAATTTCTATTTGTCACATGCCTCCCAGTTAGAATTTGTACAGTTAGGCTTGTATTCTAGATATCACTTCCAGTTTGCCTCATAGAAACAGAGGGAGGAGAAGGCATTTATTACACATTTTCTTGGAACCATCCCAAGACAAGGAGGCTGATGTTCGCCGTTGGATCTTGCCTTTAGTGGAAGACTGTAGTTAAGGGGATGTGGGTTTGAGGTACATTATGGACTTGGCCATTTGTAAGCTTTTGGTGCTGTTTCCTAGTCTATAGGAATCATGGGATTCCTACAGAGGCAGACGGTGACAGAGGGGTTAGAGGTTGAGATGAGAGGAGAAGAGAAGGAAGCAAATGCATGATTCCTTTTTACCCTGTTCATGAATTCAGTAACTTTTGGAGAGTTTTTCTGATGGCTGTTTCTGAGGCCGCAAGGATGTGGACCTTTTCTGCCCACACGGTGGCACTAGCTGTTTAGAAAACAGCCTGGCCAAGCTCAGAAAGGCCGCTGCAGCTGTCCTGAATGTTCTGGGAATGAGCTGCAGACAACGGTTAGGGTAATTAATAACACATTAGAAAATTTACTCACGCTTGTAATCCCAGCACTTAGGGAGGCTGAGACAGGAGAATCGCGAGTTCAAAGCCAGCCTCAGCAACGGCGAGGCGCTAAGCAACTCAGTGAGACCCTGTCTCTACATAAAACACAAAATGGGGCTGGGGATGTGGCTCAGTGGTTGAGTGCCCCTGAGTTCAATCCCTGGTACCCAAAAAAAAAAAAAAAAA
>CM053399.1:25003850-25065007 GCA_028644305.1 Xerus rutilus | reverse complement strand
AAAATTTACTAACAGGGATAATCCACATTGAGTTAATTAGAAGGCAATTTTAAGGCTGGGAAAGTGGGAAAGAAACAAGCGAGTTGGAGATACTATCTCTCCAACTTTGCAGGATCACCCAAGGTGCTGATGTAGCACTGACCTCAGGGTGGGCCCTGTTGCCCACTTAAGTTCTTCCCAAGATAAGTGAGGCAAGACAGCATTGAGCGGGACAGGATGTTCCCTTTTCAGGAAAAGAATCTTGTCTCCGGACCCCAGAGACCCTGTTTGAAATGCTCTTTCTGCTACTAATTCCCTCCTGTGACATTGAATGGGACAATCTATCCTTCAGGGGCAGTTTCTCGCCTACAAAATGCATCCACTGGGCCAGATAACCTCTAAGTTCCCTTCTAGTTCTGGCTTTGGATTTGTGATGCTAGGAGACAAGAGTTTTGCTGGTTGGAGATGTATAGATACATGTTTATATATGTAATCACAATGTTGGCAAACAGCATCTGCTGGATTAGGATAAGAGCACAAAAAATACAGTGTTCCCACACTCAGACCAGGCCTGCAGGGGTAGGTTTTGATTGATATCAGCAACTGGAGCTCATTGCTGTCTGGGAAGAAATTGAATTTGTAAAGTTCTTTTAAAATGGTCTTTGGGAAATCATGGGGAATAAGTGTAGGCAACTTGCTAAGAAGAGTTTGGAGCTTGGATGGAGGGGCAGGTGAAAGAAGGAGCTGCAGGGAGCGGTACCTGGAGGAGCCCATCTTTGGAAAAGCCTGTGGGCACTTCCAGGGCTAACTGCACCTAATCACTGACTGAAGGTTGGAACCAGGCATGGAATTGTCCAGGTCTAGCTGGTCCTTTTCATTCTTCGCCTCCTGCAAAATTTGGCCAACATCTGTCAGCAGTGTTTAATTTTGAATTTGCTTGGAACAACATGGAATCCTAGGCAGCTCAGTCTTTGGTATTTTATGATAAAAGTCAAGAATTACTCCAGGTGAGTCTTGTTGCATGGAAAATATTTGAAAGGACAGTGGATAGAATTTTAGTATCCAGGCAAAGAGACCAAGGTCCATTCCTCAGCTTATTTTCCCAGGGGATCTAAAGGAGGTTTTAGCTCTCAGCAGGGGACAAGTAATAGTGATTCAGTTTCACCTAATTTTTAAGTGAGCCTATAGAACTGAAGCCCAGTGTTTGGAAGTTTGGACGTACTGCTTTGCTCTGGTTCTGGAAGGTGATATTGTTTCTCTTATTCCTTCAAGGTGAGGCATGAACATCTGGACCTTTCCTTTTCTCTCTGTGAGTCCAGTGGGGATGCAGGATTTTGAAGAGTGGAAGGCTGGATGGGAAGGGCACTTTCCTCCACATAAGTCACATTCTGAGTCCTCTTAACCTGACCCCATTGTATGAGGAGGACATCAAGGCCATGAAACCTGCTTCCTGGGATCCCTGTTGAATATGAACGTTATCTTCAGAAAATTCTCCACGCTCACCTGCGAGTCTCACAGTCTATTTTCAAATATGGACTTCAGGTGAAGGTTCCATCCCTTTGGCATGAACACACTGAAGTTACTTAAGGCCGTGGACCAGTTCCCCTCTTTCCTAATATGACTGTACTGCAGTGGTTTCTGCCCCATCTCTAACTTAGAGAGCAGAAACTCCATCCCAGGGACTGTTGCATTGTGGCTGGACAGGTGCCAGGGCACAAGAATGATGATGTAAGAGTAGCAGCCGAGTCTAATGAGGGCAGCACAGAACAAGGGACCCCTTGCACCTGCCTCTTGACAGTTTTGCTGAGGTTCAAACAAAGCAGTCTCTCACATACTAGTTGAGCACAGAGGTACTTTGGGTATAAAGCTGACCTAAGAATTAAGGGGGTTTGAAACAGAGACCATGCTAGGCACACACCTATTCAATTTTGAGTCATCCCCAGGCTGTTACTATGAAGTGATTTTCCTGATTGTCCTTTTACAGTATCGTGGAGCCATTAAGAACATGGGCTTGGCAATTCCACCCCACCTTCACTGTTTAGTGGCTGTGTGACTATGGGAAAGTTCCTCTACTGCTCAGAACATCTATGGTTTCTTTTTAGAGACAATAATATCAAGTGCATATGACTGTTGTGATAATTAAAAACTCTGTTAAGTACTTGGATGCTTGGCCCATTGTTCTCAAGAATACAAGCTATTCCTGAGAACAGGAATTCCAGGTACAGTGGCCCATGCCTGTAATCCTGGCACTTTGGGAGGCTGAGACAGGAGAACTGCGAGTTCAAAGCCAGCCTCAGCAACAGTGAGGTGCTAAGTAACTCAGTGAGACCCTGTCTCTAAAATAAAAACACAAAATAGGGCTAGGAGTGTGGCTCAGTGGTTGAACACCCCTGAGTTCTATTCTTGGTTCCAAAAAAAAAAAAGAATACAAGCTAACAGTAGAAAAGGACTGAGTCAAGATTGAAGTCCAGGTCTGTTGTCTTCGAAACTCTAGTCATGTTTAAACTTTTTAGTTTTAAAGTAATATCAACCTTCCAGGTAAAATGGTTTGGGACTGTTTTATACCATTTCAAAATAAAAACAAAAATTCATAGCATTGTTAGTATTTCATAGGCATCTGTTAAGAACCAGGTACCATTCCACGTATTTTCCTATGATAATTCTCACGGTATGACCTCATTGACCCTTTGAGGTCTATGCTTAAGCTATTTCCATTTTACAGATACAGAAATTGAGGCACAGAACTATAGAATTCAGGCCGAAGTTGGTTTATATTGGCAAGACCGGTTCCAACTGGAAGCTTCTTGGGGAGTAAACTCGCATGGTTGTACACTTAGGTCCCCCAGCTAAGCTTCCTGAAAACCCAGGTGCCAGCTGGAGCTGGGGCTCCTGGCCTGTGATTGGCTGTCATCGTTTGTGGTTAGCCCTCTGTGGTGGGGAGGCTAGGAAGGACTGTGGAAACTGATAAATAATGCGGCAGCATGTGCTGAGGGACAGAAGAGCGAGGAGGGAGCAGAGGACACATTTGCCTTTTCTCCGGTATCGAATAATATCAGCTGAATTGCAGACATCCCAAATACTTTGGCCAGGCAGCCTGCCGAGCAAGGTAACACTTGTACTTTTCATGCCTTGAGTCAAAATATTTATTACAATTTTATGTTTCTAATCAGAAGTACTTGAGCTTTTTTCCTTTCAGGCTATGAAGGGAGGGCATGAGGAGAGCTGACATCAATTTTGCTTTCTTTCTAATGAATGAAAATAGAAAAGGCACAAGAGTCCAACTTTAGAGAAACTAAAGGTTCCTAGGAAAGAACAACATATCTAAATTACTATAAATAAATGCCGTTGGCAGGAGAAGGGTCTTAGGAGAGTTTCTTGAATGAATGTGTAGATGGATCAGCAGAGGGAACAATGTGAGACTCTTGGGAAGACAGAATCCAGGCAAGAAAAATAATTAGGAGCAAAGAAATCCTGGGATGGGAGGAAATGTGTGGTTTCCCAGGGATTGCCAGGCATCTCCTGAATTTGGTCAGATTAAGTAGAAGACCAGTGTTTCTCCAAATGTGACCCTCATGTGTGAGGCACTCACATCAGGATCACAGGAATGCTTGTTTAAAAAGTGAAATTTCTGGGCTCCATCCCAGACAAACATGAGAATCTCTGGGACCTGATGATCTGCATGTTTTGGAAAGCAATCTCCCTAGTGATTCTGATTCATATTAATTTTGAGAATTGCCATGGAGAGACCCTGCTTTGAGGTTATATTCTTGTGCTAGGATTTCTGACCAGGTGTTGTGATTTTCCGAAATGGTCCAATGAAGAAGTTGCTTGGAGGAATGGCAAGAATTTTCAGGTCTGCTGGGTGTGGTGGTGCATGCCTGTAATCCCAGCACTTTGGGAAGCTGAGAGAGGAGAATCGCAAGTTCAAAGCCAGCCTCAGCAATGGCAAGGCACTAAGCAACTCAGTGAGACCTTGTCTCTACATAAGGATGGGTTGGGGATGGGATGTGGCTCAGTGGTTGTGTACCACTAAGTTCAAAAAAAAAAAAAATATATATATATACATATATATATGTATATATATATATATATATCTTCAAGTCATTTTGTGGATGCCTGAGGCTTATCAAAAAGACTTTGATGCTATCAATGTTCTGGTATAGGTTGTATGGCCAGAGTGAATGAACAAATTAATCAGTTGGGTGTGACACTAAGATATTATACTTGGGCACGCATGGTCACTTGGAAATTGTACAGATGAAGTTGAAGATGTTAAGAGAGGAGATAGTGGGCCAAGTAGCAGGATGTATGTGTTTTAGGGTGGCAGCTGGTGTGGAAATGGGCAGCGGTACTATCATTAGAGTAACTAATGATAATAGTTGCCACGAGCTACAACTTTTGCCTAGTCCACACCACCCCAGATTGGTTTGTCAACATAGATCTATGCTCCGTGGAGGGAGGGGGCACTGTAGCTGTGAAGACCACAATGCTGACAGTGTCTGATAGGGACAGGGCTAAGCCAGCTCTAGCCCCTCCCCCTTTTAGATTCTGAGGTTGATCTACTGCAGGGACCTTGTTTTACAAGAGAAGAGGTCTAGCATTTGCAAGGTTTCAAATGTCAGAACATGAGTGCAAGATAAGCCTTGCATAAACTTAACTGCACAGGATTTGTGTGTCTATAGGTCCATATTTCAGTCCCCTCTCTACATTTTTTACAGAAAGGAAAGACAACCTAAGGGTGATGTTTAGATTGCTTTTCTAGGGAAATTTAAAAAGGAAAAATGGAAAAGTGACTATTGGTACATACAAATCCAGTCTTTAAAACAGATTTATGCTGAGTGTGGTGGCACATGCCTGTAATTCCAGCAGCTTGGGAGGCTGAGGCGGGAGGATTGTGAGATCAAAGCCAGCCTCAACAAAAGTGAGGTGCTAAGCAACTCAGTGAGACCCTGTCTTTAAATAAAATACAAAATAGGGCTGGAAATATGGCTCAGTGGTCAAGTGCTCCTAAATTCAATCCCCGGTACCAATAAACAAACAAACAAACAAAATGGTTTTATTCAAAATGAGATTGCTACAAAAATTTAAAAATAGTCTGTTGAGAAAAAATAAAATAAAAAAATGAATAAAATGAAAAAATATTAAAGCCCTCTTGCCAGTGCTAATTTTATTTTCCTGAAATTAAGCACTAGAATTCCTATACTTTCATGTACATACAAATATGAACATATATGCATAAATGGAGTCCTTGCTGTTTTTTTTTTCTGTTTTTCATGTGAGCATTTTTTTTCTCTCTCTCCTCTGCCTCCACTACTCCTCTTTTTTTTTTTTTTTGGTGTAGGTGTTACTAGAAATTGATCCCATGCATATTCTACCACTGAGCACATTTTCATTTTCAGATCCTTATTAAAAAATTTTAATTTTAAGACAGGGTCTTGCTAAGTTGCAGAGGTGGACCTCAAACTTGCAATCCTCTTGCCTCAGCCTCCCAAGTTGCTGGGATTATAGGCATAGGCCAACGCAACTGGCTCCTGTGGCATTTTTCTACATCAGTGATGCATATAGCAATTGTAGATATGCATCAGTGTTATAATTTTCAGTGTAGTTTTCTACTGTATGTCTGGACCACAGTTTAGTTAATAATACCTTTTTGGTGATTGTTTATATTATTTCCTGTTTTTCAAAGCAATGAACAACTGTTCAAACAAATCTCTGTCTTCATACAAATATCACTGTATATTATGAGAATACTGCTATAGAATAGCTACAGAATAACTTCCCAGTCTGAGATATGTTGTATCAAAGATAACATATTTTAACTTTCAAAAGATATTACCAAATTCTCTACTACACATTTTATTCCACTTTACATTTCTCCTAATAATGTATGTAGTTATCTGAAATTTTCCATGTTTTTATTAATGCTGAGTAAAATCAATAGTTTGATCATTTGATATCTGGGGGAGAAAAACCTCACTAAATTTGGTTCTTTAAAGTTCTAAAGTAACATGTAGATTTTACAGATAACTACTTGAGGTATCTTGATATAAATTTCCCTGAAAACATAACACATCCTACTCTTTTTTCTTCTAGTTTGGATTAACTTTTAGCAATTGAGTTGCAAAACAATGTAATAAATACATTTGATTTGGATGTCAATAGCCCATAACTATTTGGTGATGGCACTCCTTCCATAGGTGTATTTAAATAAATGGGTTTTGGTGAATTTTGCTTAATATTTCAGGCCAGTAGGAGTCCAGAGAGGGATATGTAGGGAGGGGAGACAGTTCTAGGGGTCCTGCCCATGAGGTTGACTTAATCACTGTGAAAGGTCAGTATTTAACCTGATGAGTTCCAGATATGGCCAATCACTCTTCTCTTTTTCTTTAAAAAAAATAATTACTAAAAATATTATCCTGGAATGCCAAAGACAAGAATTTTAGAAAAAGGCTGGAAAGTGAAATACTAAGGAATGAAAAATGCATTTGAGGTTGAGTTCAGGTCCAGAGGCAGGGGAGACAGAAATGGCCTGGCCTGCCACAGGAGAGAGAGAGAGCTAAGGAACATAATTAATCTATAAGCAGCTCTGAGGTATTTGTTGGGTTGCACTTGAAATACCTCTGGGGTTCCTGAGATCTTTGAAATGACTTGAAATTGTTTAACTCTCACATCACCCTGCATAATGAGCAATCTATTAAGGTTTCTCTTTTAACCAAGGCTTAACAATTTGCCTTTAATTTTTATGAAAAACACCAATATCTAAAGCATAATGCATGCAAAATGGAAAAAAAAATCTTGGTAGTTTCAAGGGAAAACTTAAAAGGAACTTTGGTGGCAGCAATTAGGATTAGATCTGGCAGCAACACTACCTCCTGGCCCCCAAGTCCTACCCCTGGCTAAAGTGTGTATGGCATGACTATAAAAACATCTCATCAATTTGGTCAACTAATTGAGGGGAAAAAGTGTTGCTTGATATAATTGGTGGGTCTAAAGAGTTAACCCAAGCAAATTTGAGAGGTGTGGATGGGATGATATGATGAAAGTCCAGTTATTGTCTTTCAAATTGTATACTAAAGAATTCTGGGAAGACGCTGGGCACGGTGGTACACACCTGTAACTCTCACTATTCAGGAGGCTGAGGGAGGAGAATCACAAGTTCGAGAGCCAGGCTGGGCAACTTAGTGAGGCACTTTATCAAAATAAAATAAAAAGGACTGGAGAGTGTATCTCAATGGTAGAACACTTGCCTAGCAGGTGCCACCCCTTTGAGTGGCAGTCTGTAAGTCAGTGAGCGTTAAAAAAAAAAGAATTTTGGGAAGATTGGTCATATTGGGTCTAGAGGGTACTCAGATGGCATGGATGGACTTCAGTACATCCCTTCTGATGCTTACCCTACAACCCAGATTGGTAGGGTTTTGTGGCATGTATAACTTTTTCTTCTGGAAGAAAAGTATTCCTAGCATCTGTTCTTATTAGAATCTGTAGTGCTAATGACCATTGACTAGCAATGACTTTCAGAATGACCTGTGTGAGTTTTATCTGAAACCACTTGAAGTTTTCATCTTCAAAGTCCTTCAGCCTCTTAGTATATGCACACTGTGGTTTGTTGAAGGTTTAAAGAGCTCTGTGGTTTTTGTTTCTAATGTAGACACAGCCTTATAATTTATAGCAGCATTCACTAATTAAAATTGTAAGCATAATTACTATCCATGATACTTATTATTAGTTTGCATCCATAAAGCTCAAAATTCACTTCATCCTTTCAAGTAGTGAATAATTAGTTTCTTTGGGTTTGTAGTTTTATCATTCCTTTATGACCTGTTTGGAAGAAATAAACAACCAACCTCCCAGAAGACTGCTTTAAAAAGCTAGAAATATATTGTCCAGCTAGTGCAATGAGGCTAATACAATGTGGAAAATATTGCTTTTCTTTGGTTTTAGTAGCCAGTTTATCTTTGTATTTATTCACAAATAACTGTTGAGTACCTAATGTGTACCAGGAACCTTTGGGAGACAAAGATGAATCACTCAAAGATTCTATCTTAAAAGACATAGAAAGACATATGTTTTTGTGGAAAGGGAATTAAATTTTACATGTATATACAATATTTAAAATCACACACACACACACACACACACAAGGTATAAATGTCCCTAAGCATGGTCAGAACAGGGAATGGCTAGTCTTTGCTGTATGATTAGCACCAAACATAATATATTCGAATAGGAGAATTAATAAATAATTTTTGGAAAGAATGAGTAAATGAATCTTTTTTTTTAGATTTTTTGAGTATATGCATTAACATTATTTATTCAATTTCTTTTTTTGTCTTTCCACATTTTTATTGGTGCATTATAGTTATACATAATTATGGAATTTGTTGTTACATGTTTGTATACACACACAATATAACAATAATAATTGGCCAATATCACTCCCCAGCACTTCCCCCTTTCTTTCCTTCTCCCATCCTGGTCCCTTTTCTTTATTGTAATTATCTCCCTTTATTTTCATGAGATCATCTCCTCACCTTTCTTTCTATTTTTCTTCTCTAGTATCCCCATATGAGAGAAAACATAGAAACTTTGATCTTCTGAAGCTGGGCACGGTGGCTCATGTCTGTAATCCCAGCACTTTGGGAGGCTGAGACAGGAGAATCGCGAGTTCAAAGCCAGCCTCAGCAATGGCGAGGTGCTAAGCAACTCATTGAGACCCTGTCTCTACATAAAACATGAAATAGGGCTGGGGATGTGTCTCAGTGGTCGAGTGCCCCTGAGTTCAATCCCCAGTACCAAAAAAAAAACCAAAAAAGGAACTTTGATCTTCTGAGTTTGGCAATCACTGAACATAATGGTCTCTAGTTATATCCATTTTCCTGCATATGACATAATTTTATTTTTCTTTATGGCTGAATAAAACTCCATTGTGTATATATACCACATTTTCTTCATCCATTAATTGATGGACACCTAGGCTGGTTCTATAGTTTGGCTATTGTGAATTGTGCTGCTATAAACATGAGTATGCATGTATCACTCTAATAATACATGACTTTAACTCTTTAAGATAAATATCAAGGAGTAGTATAGCTGGGTCATATGGTGGTTCCATGCCTACTCTTTGGAGGAGCCTCCATGCTGAATTTTTATGGTGATTGTACTAATTTACAATCCACCCAAAAGTTTAAAAGTGTTCCTTTTTCTCCACCTTCTCTCCAACATTTATTATTATTTGTATTCTTGATGAGTACCTTTCTGACTGGTGTGAAATTAAATCTCAGTGTAATTTTGATTTGCATTTCCCTGCTTTCAATGATGTTGAAAACTTTTTCATGTATTAGTTGTCCATTCGTATTTCTTCTTTTGAGAAGTGTCTGTTTAATTCATTTGTCCATTTATTAATTGGGTTATTTGATTTTTTTGGTGTTTTTTTCAGTTTTTATATATTCTAGATATGAATCCACTGTCAGAAGAATTGCTAGCAAAGATTTCTTCCCATTCTGTGGGTTCTCTCTCCGCATTCCTAATTGTTTCCTTTGCTGTGCAGAAGCTTTTTAATTTGATGCCATCTCATTTATTAACTCTTGGCATTGTTCCCTGAGCTTTAGCGGTCCTACTGAGAAGGTCAGAGCCTGTGCCCATGTGCTGGAGTGTTGGCCTAATTTATATTTCTTTGATTGATTTTGAGTTAATTTTTATGCAGGGTAAGAGATAAGAGTCTAGTTTTATTCTTCTATGTGTGGATAACCAGTTTCCCCAGGAGTATTTGTTTAAAAGATTGTCTTTTTTCTGATGTATGTTCTTGGTACCTTTGTCAAGGATTACAGGAGTGTAAATGTGTGGGTTTGTCTCTGTGTCTTCCATCCTGTACCATCGTCTATGTATCTGTTTTTATGTCAGTACCATGCAGTTTTTGTTACTATAGCTCTGTGGTACAATTTGAAGTCAGGTATGGTGATTCTGATGAATCCTGGAGTGCATTAGTTTTTATTACTTCCAAGATACATCAGTGGACCTTTTTCCTAATCTGACTCATTTTTGCTCTCCCCAGGTACCTCGGCCAACATGGCTGTCTCCTTGCCACCCACCTTGGGACTCAGTGCTGCACCTGATGAAATTCAACACCCACATATTAAGTTTTCAGAGTGGAAGTTTAAGCTCTTTAGAGTGAGATCCTTTGAAAAGACAACTGAAGAGACTCAAAAGGAAAAAAAGGATTCCTCTGAGGGACAATCTTCTCTGGAGCAATCTCCAGCAGTCCTGGACAAGTCTGATGGCCAGAAGCCAGTCCTGACTCAACCAGCTCTGAAGGGCCACCCTAAGTTTTCAAAGAAATCTCATGATGGCGGGAAAGCAAGAGATAAAGCAATTCACCAAGCCAATCTTCGACACTTCTGCCGCATCTGTGGGAATTCTTTTAAAACAGATGAGCACAACAGGAGATACCCAGTCCATGGGCCTGTGGATGCTAAAACCCAAGTCCTCCTAAGAAAGAAGGAAAAGAGAGTCACTTCCTGGCCAGACCTCATTGCCAGGGTTTTCCGAATCGATGTGAAGGCAGACATTGACGCGATCCACCCCACTGAGTTCTGCCAGAACTGCTGGAGCATCATGCACAGGAAGTTTAGCAGCGCCCCATGTGAGGTTTACTTCCCAAGGAACGCAACCATGGAGTGGCACCCCCACACACCATCCTGCAACATCTGCCACACTGCTCGTCGGGGCCTCAAGAGGAAGAGACATGAGCCAAACGTGCAGCTCAGCAAAAAACTCAAAACAGTGCTTGACCAAGCGAGACAAGCTCGTCAGCGCAAGAGAAGAGCTCAGGCAAGGATCAGTAGCAAGGAAGTCATGAAGAAGATCACCAACTGCAGTAAGATCCATCTTAGTACCAAGCTCCTGGCAGTGGACTTCCCGGCACACTTTGTGAAATCAATCTCCTGTCAGATTTGTGAACACATTCTGGCTGACCCTGTGGAGACCAGCTGTAAGCATGTATTTTGCAGGATCTGCATTCTCAGATGCCTCAAAGTCATGGGCAGCTATTGTCCCTCTTGCCGATATCCATGCTTCCCCACTGACCTGGAGAGTCCAGTGAAGTCCTTCCTGAGCATCTTAAATTCCCTGGTGGTGAAATGTCCATCAAAAGAGTGTAATGAGGAGGTCAGCTTGGAAAAATATAATCACCATGTCTCAAGCCACAAGGAATCAAAAGAGACTTTTGTGCATATTAATAAAGGAGGCAGGCCTCGTCAACATCTTCTGTCACTCACTCGAAGAGCTCAGAAGCACCGGCTGAGGGAGCTGAAGATGCAAGTCAAGGCTTTTGCTGATAAAGAAGAAGGTGGAGATGTGAAGTCTGTGTGCCTGACTTTGTTCCTGCTGGCCCTGAGGGCAAGAAATGAACACAGACAAGCCGATGAGCTGGAGGCCGTCATGCAGGGACGGGGCTCTGATCTGCAGCCTGCTGTTTGCTTGGCCATTCGAGTCAACACCTTTCTAAGCTGCAGTCAGTACCACAAGATGTACAGGACCGTGAAAGCCATCACAGGGAGGCAGATTTTTCAGCCCTTGCACGCCCTTCGCAACGCAGAGAAGATCCTTCTGCCAGGCTACCACCCCTTTGAGTGGCAGCCACCTCTGAACAATGTGTCTTCCAACACCGATGTTGGCATTATTGATGGACTGTCTGGACTTTTGTCCTCTGTGGATGATTACCCAGTAGACACCATTGCAAAGAGGTTCCGCTATGATGCAGCTTTGGTGTCTGCCTTGATGGACATGGAGGAAGACATCTTGGAAGGCATGAGATCCCAAGATCTTGATGACTACCTGAATGGTCCCTTCACCGTAGTGGTGAAGGAGTCTTGTGATGGAATGGGAGACGTGAGCGAAAAGCACGGGAGTGGGCCAGCAGTTCCAGAGAAGGCAGTTCGTTTTTCATTCACAATCATGAAAATTACGATAGCACTTGGTTCACAGAATGTGAAGGTGTTTGAGGAGGCCAAACCTAACTCCGAACTGTGTTGCAAGCCATTGTGCCTTATGCTGGCAGACGAGTCTGACCATGAGACTCTAACTGCCATCCTGAGCCCTCTCATTGCCGAGAGGGAGGCCATGAAGAGCAGTCAACTAATGCTGGAGGTGGGAGGCATCCTCAGGACATTCAAGTTCATCTTCAGGGGAACTGGATACGATGAAAAACTTGTCCGGGAAGTGGAAGGCCTCGAGGCGTCTGGCTCAGTCTACATTTGTACACTCTGTGATGCCACCCGCCTGGAAGCCTCTCAAAATCTTGTCTTCCACTCCATAACCAGAAGCCATGCTGAGAATCTGGAGCGCTACGAGGTCTGGCGCTCCAACCCGTATCATGAGTCTGTGGAAGAACTGCGGGATCGAGTCAAAGGGGTCTCAGCTAAACCTTTTATTGAGACTGTCCCTTCCATAGATGCACTCCACTGTGACATCGGCAATGCGGCCGAGTTCTACAAGATTTTCCAACTGGAGATCGGAGAGGTATATAAAAATCCCAATGCCTCCAAAGAGGAAAGAAAAAGATGGCAGGCCACACTGGACAAGCATCTCCGGAAGAAGATGAACTTGAAACCAATCATGAGGATGAATGGCAACTTTGCCAGGAAGCTCATGACCAAAGAGACTGTTGAGGCCGTGTGCGAATTAATTCCTTCTGAAGAGAGGCACGAAGCTCTCAGGGAGCTGATGGACCTTTACCTGAAGATGAAACCTGTGTGGCGCTCCTCATGCCCTGCTAAAGAGTGCCCAGAGTCCCTCTGCCAGTACAGTTTCAACTCACAGCGTTTTGCTGAGCTCCTCTCTACCAAGTTCAAGTATAGATACGAGGGCAAAATCACCAACTATTTTCACAAAACCTTGGCGCATGTGCCTGAAATTATTGAGAGGGATGGCTCTATCGGGGCGTGGGCAAGTGAGGGAAATGAGTCTGGCAATAAACTATTTAGGCGTTTCCGGAAAATGAATGCCAGGCAGTCCAAGTGTTATGAAATGGAAGATGTCCTGAAACACCACTGGCTGTATACTTCCAAATACCTCCAGAAGTTTATGAATGCTCATAATGCATTAAAAAACTCTGGGTTTACCATGAACTCAAAGGGAAACTTAGGGGACCCATTAGGCATAGAGGACTCTCTGGAAAGCCAAGATTCAATGGAATTTTAAGGGCAACCACTTATGAGTTGGTTTTTGCAAACGAGTTTTCCTTTGGGTTGCACTGAGGTCTTCTCCTAGTTCCCTTCACTACTGTGTGTCAGGCTTCATCACCCAGGAGGTGGTAGGCTGGAGTGAGAGGGAGCAGATGCTGTAACGGTGTCAGAAAGGGATAACTGATGAGCTGATTGCCTGAGCCATTTCAGGAGCTCAGAAAAGCAACAGGAGAAATCAGTTATTTGAAAGGTCAATAACTCAGAACAGGAGTAACTGCAGGGGATCAGAGATGAATAAAGATAGGTGTGACTGAGTGTCAGGAACATCAAAGCCAAGGTTGTCAAAGAGCAGCCAGTGAGGCCACGAAAGGAATTTGTCTTGTGGTTTTCTTTCCCTCAATTATTATATTTTGTATTGAGATATAATAAGATTTTTCTATAATATTTCTATAATAAGATTTTTCTATTTCATTTTTTTTCAATTTCTTTATTTTATAAATTTCACATATCTACAAGATTCAAAAGAGCTTTGTAGGTTTCTCTAACAATATCTTACATTTGTTTGACATGATGACCTTTACAAAATTTTCTCAATGCACTTTTGCATTTGGTACATGTATGCAGAAATAAGGAAAGTTTGGGAAATTCAGCCCTTTTCTAGGTTATTTAAGAAACTTCATCTCTTTTGTCATCTTCACAGTTTAGGAGGTCATTTGATGTCTTAAAATTTTCAATAATGAAGTTAGAGAATATACCTGGAAGCTATGTTAGCTATTAAATATTTTTGATAATACAAGTTTACTTAGCTATCAGTAGTCAAGTTTGTTTTAATTTTTAATTTCAAGGAATTTAGAATTTCAAAACTTTTTAAAATCCAGGTTTGTTGGCTGTCTATAAACAGATTTAATATCTTGCTGAACATTTCTGCCAATTTTTTTTTATATGATGGGACAATTTTATCAAATCCAGGTTTCTTGGAGTCCACTTTCTGCAAAGAGCTGTTCTTTCAATTATGACCAGTTTACTTTCAGTACATTCAGATTTTAGTAGCTGGATAACGTACTTTTCCCAATTGTTATGTTTAGATGAACACTGTATTATAGTGGAAGAGTTAACATATGTACATTGTTTTTTTGCCATTTTTAGAAAATTTCCAATTTCTTTAGCTAATGACAATTCTGTGGGGTAAGTGTGGTTATTGTCCTCATTTGATGGAGGGATAATGATTTGCCCAAAGTTATAGGGAAAATAATGACCTGATTTGAATTTGAACCTAGGCCTTTTGTCTCCAAATTCCATGTTCTTTATACCACAAAAATGAATAACTCTGTTTGAAAATAGCATTAAAACTTATTTAGGATCCACAACTTATCATATGGTTTATAACCTTGAGATCACATTTTATTTTTTTTGAGGGGCAGGAATTTTTGTTTCAGTTTTTGTAAGTTTTTAAGTAATTTGTATTTTTGAGGTATTTTGATAGAAGAAAGTAATGCTAAACTTGTAAAGAGTCCACAAAACCTCTGGTGGCTCCAGTTATTTGGAAACTATTGTCAGTATCCTTAGGAATTTGGGATTTGCCAATTGCTAGCAATTCAGAGCAGTCATGGGATTTTTATATACTAGTGAGTCATAATGACATGTTAGTGTTAATTAGTTTTTTTCTTCCTTTGATTTTATTGGCCATAATTGCTACTCTTTATACACAGTATATCAAAGAGCTTTGTAATTTAGTTGTCAAATGCGCATCAGTGACATTATCCTAAATGATATGCATTTGGTGTGTTTGCAGGGAGTGAAATCAATATTTTCCATTAAAAATACAGCAGTTTTCCTTGCTTTTTTATTTGCAGAATATCAAAGACATTCATAATTTAGTTGTCAAAACCATATACATATTTTAATATTACTTTTTCTTGAAAGTCTTGGGTTTGCATTTTGGAAACAAATGGGCTTCTAAGACACCCCTTCCCTCCATCCTGCTTAAGCCTTACAACATGTCTCTGCACTAATAAATAGCTAACTTCACATAATCATCCTATTCCCTGAAGCATGCTGATGCTGGTTTGTAGATTGCCCCTGCCCCGTTTCTACTCTTCACTCAATTGGTGGCACTGTAAGTACTTTCCAATATTAAATTCCCCTTCTCTAGCGTTATAGGAACTATTTTGAATGCGTGTCACTAAGAGCATGATTTAAAGCACAACCTTTCTCATAATCCCTTAATCAGATCACGTTTTGATAAACCCCAGGAACATCTGTCCACAGGAATTTCAATATGTAGAAATTCTGCCTATGGTTATTTTTTGTCCTCACTGTGGAGATCACAATCTCCTAAGATCCTGGTTCTATACTCAAGTTTTATTTTTAACAAAACCCATTGCAAATGCACTCACATAACCCAGAGAAATCCACTAGACTGAATGGAGCATTCCTTGCACTACCCTCACCCACCTTATTTTATTTTTTTTAAGTATAGACTGGGGCTTTAGATGTGCGATGTGTTTTTTTCTCCTGTGAAACATGCATCTATGAATTGTTCTGCTAACCCACCGAGGTGCACTGCAGGGACCAGTGATCATAGCTGATGAAAATTGATGAATGGTCGGTGTGAGGTTAGGAAGTGCCCTGGGATTAATAAACATGCACCTGAATACCAGGGCAGGCGGGAAAGATGTCTTTTCTTCCAGGTGAACTGGAATTTAGTTTTACTTCAATTTATTTTCACAAAATACAGATGAAGATGAAGATTAAGATGGTTTTGGGTTGAAAATATGGAACTTATATCAACCAGAATTTAAATTTCATTCAGCTAGGAGGCAGGATTTGTAGGTACCGGTTTTGGCTGGGAAGAACAAGACATTATGTGAATGTAAGTGTTTTTTGATGACAGCTGTGTGCATTTTCATTTATTGTATGACAAATGATCTTTGCATGCTAAGAGATTTTAAGTAAGATTAGATACTTTATACCTGTTTCACTTTTTTCTTTTATTGAGAGTATCTATGTAATTATACCTCAGAATTAATTTTTGGTGAAAATTTTCTTTTTGTGGAATGTACTTCACTTTGTTTTCACTAAAATATTACTGTATTCTGTTTAACAGTTTCCAAGAGTCTTCTTATTTCTCCTTTAGGGAAAGTTCAGGTCCCAGGATGCAATGAATTTATTTTATGCAAAAGACCTGCAAAACGTTTCAAATTAAAGGAAATATGAGTTTCAATACTTATTTTATATTTTAATATTTCCATTCATTAATGTTATGGTTATTGTTAACAGTATTTTTGAGTTTTTGAAATAAAAGCTTAAGATTTGAAGTTGAGTGGGTATTGTGATTTGTATTATTATTATGGTGTTACATATTAATGACATTGAATGCAGCACTTAAAAAATTAACAGCTTTATTCTTGAAACAAATAGAAAATAAATTTGGTAATCTTCAAAATAAAGGGCAATAGCATAGTAATAAAGAGTATGATTTTCCTAATATAGGATAAGACAACTTGGCTCTGGATACTGAAGGTAAATTTTAAACATTTGATTTTCTTAAACTTCTTTGAGAATCTGATGAAAATATCGACTCTTATCCAGAAAATTCTTATGTACTAAACACTTTGGCTAAATTTTTTGGTGTTGACTTGTCCAGGATCACTCAGATTATACCAGAAGTAGCTAGAGACAGGTTCTTTCATCCAGTGATGATGATGGTGGTGGTGGTGATGATGATGATGATAATAAAAATAATAATAATACTAGAAGCTCCTTTTATCTGACTTTTTTGTAGTGAGTACTTTGCATGTATTTTTCCATTTGCTCCTTTTGGCTTGGGGACCACTGTTTTCTTCATGCTACATGTGAGGTGTATCTCAGCCAGAAAATGGCAGAACCATATCCTCACAATCCTCCCCCTGGTCCTGCCCAATTTGCTTTGTAATACTTGATCATTTCCCCTCTTTGCTGGAGGCTTCCTTGCTCCCTCTCACTGAGGACTGAGATTCAATCTACCTCTCTGTAGCTATACCAGTATTTTTTTTAAAGCATTGAAATATGTCTATACTTGCAGGTAAACAGCTTGTGCCCCAGACCTAGGTACCCCTATGCTACTCCATCTCATCCTCCAAGAACCCTAGATCACTCCATAATGTTAACTCCTGGCAGAGCTGGGAGCCTTCTTGACCTGGATTTTTCAATGTTCGAATATTACTCCTGCCTTTGAGAATGTGGCATCTCCTTCCTTTTAAGGCCCAGCAGCTAAGGTCTGGATCCTTTCTGATACTGTTTCTAACTACTTTAGGCTGTATTTTAAACAAATATGCCTTCTCTGAGCAGGCAGTGTGTGCTGCAAAGGGCAACCATTGGAGATAGAGTGGTTAACAACATCTATAGTTTTGGCTCACAAAAAGCTGTGGGGAGCTAGACATCAATCAACAATAACACTAAAAAATGCTTGGCGACATACTCTAGTAAGGTGTCATGAAGGCAAAGCTCTAGATGCACTCAGGAAAATAGGTGCAGTAGGAAGCAAAGAACAATAGAACATAAACTGGGGAGCCAGAGAAGCACCTGGGAAGAAGGCACATTTAAGTGGAGTCAGGCAGGAGTGAGATGAGGTCAGGTGAGTGACCTGGAGTGATCCACCTGGAGTGGACTTAGTCTGTCGGGAGACTCTGAGTGGGAGAGCAATCAGAAGTGCTAAGAAATTTCAGGAAGATCAGTGAACAGGAGCAGACAGGGCTTGGGGGCTGCCTGACTAGAGAATCAGGCAGAGGCTTTATCATGCCACATGCAGTGGATTTACCCTAGGTGCTCCATTGAGGAGCTTGAGGTGGCCAAATGATGCGATCCACACCATGTTGGAGGCGGGCACAAGTGGAGTGCTTTGGGGGGTGGTTATTAAGTGTGAGGGAATTTGTCTAAGTCTGAGAAGGATTATGCATGTAAATTTAAATGATGGAGTAACAATTTTAAGCATTTCTTTTCACTGCAGTGATATGTTGCCTATGAATTCATGTTTCACTCTCTCAGATGTCTGTGTCCAACTCTAGGCAGGAAGAGATGAAGGGAGGTTCTTAGTTTTTGCCAGTCTCATCTTTTCATAAAGGCCCCGTTTCTTCCTCTGGTTTATTTTCCCTCCCTCCCTCACTCCCTCCCTTTTTTCCTTCCTTCCTTCCTTCCTTCCTTCCTTCCTTCCTTCCTTCCTTCCTTCCTTCCGCCTCCAGGCCTTTATGTAATCTGTATTTTCCTTTTCTGATGATGAAAACACATTTCTGACTTCAAAAAAATGCATCCTAGCTGGGTGTGGTGGCGCACCCCTGTAATCCCAGCACTTTGGGTGGCTGAGCCAGCCTCAGCAATGGTGAGGCGCTAAGCAACTCAGTGAGACCCTGTCTCTAAATAAAACACAAAATAGGCCTGGGGATGTGGCTCAGTGGTTGAGTACACTTGAGTTCAATCCCTGGCAATAAATAAATAAATAAATAAATAAATAAATAAATAAATAAATAAAGCAAGCAAGCATCCTGACTTACTTGGAGACTGAGATCTGTTTATTTTTATATTCAGGTCTAATCAAGACTTAGATGAATACCCAGTCTTACTAGTTACCTTTCTATCTTTCTCTTGAAGAAGTTCATGCTTTTTTTTGTGGTTCAAGGTCGATGATTTATCCATCTTTTGCATACACACAAAACCCTACCTCTTTTGATTTATCATTATACATTTTGTGTGGCATTTCAAATAATCTGGTGTTCATTTTCTGTTATCTTGGTCACAGTACCCCTTCTGTGGATGTCAACATAACAAAGAATACTTAGAGATATTTTGGCCCAGCTGCTTTTTTCTTTTTGGTACAGGGGATTGAATTCAGGGGCACTTGACCACTGAGATACACTCCCAGCCCTATTTTGTGTTTTATTTAGAGACAGGGTCTCACTGAGTTGCTTAGTGCCTTGTCCTTGCTGAGGCTGGCTTTGAACTCACAATTCTCCTGTCTCAGCCTCCCAAAGTGCTGGGATTACAGGTGTGCACCACTGCGCCCGGCTTGGCCCAGTTTCTTATATCCCAGGTTGAACAAAGAACTGTTAGTGTATGAATATCCTGCATTACATAGGCTAGCCAATTGCTTCAAGTGTATTATTTTATGTTCTATAAATCTCCTCTCCTGCCTGGGCTTCTTTACAAGTTACAAGTTTTCTAAAGACGAGGCTCCTGTTTCATGTTTCCTTTGTAGGTCTTATAACATTTAATGCAGATCTTGAAATTTTAATAAATGCTCACTGACAGACACTTTAAAGAAGACGAAAGAGAAATTGAGCCATAGATCCAGGGCATCTATTCCTAAACTATACACAGTTATCAGTCTTTTAAGAGAAATACTATTGATAACTTTTCCTTCCTATTCTTACAAATTATGATTTGATTGAATAAATTTTTGTTGGATCAAGAGTTGAAGACAGGTAAAAACTTAGTTCTCTTAGAAGTGAGTGTGCAATATTAGATGTTTCCTGGAAGAAGGAGGTTTGGGAAAATGCGATGTTAGTCATCTGTGATAAATTCCAAGTCAAACAGCAAATACTCCATAGTAGGGTGGTGTTTAGGAGTGTATGAGCAATTTGTAATTCCTGTCACTATAGATTACAATGGCTGCCTATTCTATCTAAACTCAACAAAATGTCCATTCTAATCCTATACGAACTATTTTCAGAAGAAAGGAAAATGAATATAACCCCAAATCTCATTTCCTTCTGTGAATTCTGCTGTACTTTTGGTTTCCAAGGTCTATGTGATGTTTCTATTAGAACAAGAATTGATTATCCTTCATTTATTAAAGAATCAGAAAAGAATAAGACTATAACTGCAGAAGTGAGTTAATTTAAGCCTACATGTAATGAATTAACTCAATCCAATGAGCATGTAATGAGCAACTGTTCCTTCATTAGGGACACAAAGTTAAAGAGGAAACAGCTCTTACTGTCAAATAGAAAAGGCAGATATAAATAAATGCCATATAAGTTGACAGGTGCCAAAAGAGACAGCTGGGGCAAGAAGTGGAGTGTTCCACTCCGTTTGGGCTGAAGCATTTACATTAAAGATTAAGACTGACACAAATATTTAGGGATGGTTGTTATTCACCAGGGGTAGGATTTTCCCATTGAATGTTCAGCGTTGATGGAGAATCAAGTACAAAGGGGATGTGGGGGAAGGGAGGATAGATGTAGCGAATTACAGCATGCCATACAGAGGCATTTGGATTTTTTCTCCCTTTAGGAAAATGAGGAATCAAAGAAATATCAAATTTTTATTTTTGAATGATTGCTGTGCTCTCAGAAGAGTCAGAAGATTGGAGGGGAACTGGATGGAGGCAGGTGGACCATCGGGAGACGTTTGAATAGTGTGAGTGAATGGTAATAAGGACAGTGGTGATGTATGTATAGAGTATGTAGTTTTATTTCTAGATTAACAAAACTATTAATACTTAGCCCGGTATGGTGGTGCGTGCCTGTAATCCCAGCGAATTGGGAAGCTGAGGCAGGAGAATCATAAATTTGAGGTCATCCTCAGCAACTTTGTGGGACCCTATGCAATTTAGTGAGACTCTGGCTCAAAAATAAAAGGTAAACAAAAAGAATTGGGATGTTGTTCAGTGGTAAAGTGCCTCTGGGTTCAATCCCCAGCACCTCCTCACCAAAAGAAAGAAAAAGCTATTCCATTTTAAATTAAATGTACAGTATACAGTATGCTGGCTAGATGTTTACCCCACCTATTTCCCTTTTGTGGACATATAACTAGAACTCAGACCCCTAGCATCTCAGTGGGGCCATGTGACTAATTTTTGCCAATGGAATATCAGGAAATAATGTCTCACTTCCAGAACAAAATATTTACAAATGAGTATACCTTCTCCATGTTTCCTTTTTCTTTTCTTTGTATCTGAAGTCTTCAGGACACATGATGGAGATAAAGATAGCAGATTTGCCTAATAGAAAACAAAGCCTAGATTCTTGAGATGCATCTTGAAGGAGAGTCAGCTTCTTAGGAGAATAGCTTGATAAAAACTTGTGCGTGAGATTTTGCATGAGAAATAAATAAACTTTGACAACTTACTGAATAGCTTGATTTTTTTTCTAGTAGCTAGTATTAATTACCCTAATTAATACTATTTTTTGGAGGGGGTACCAAGGGTTGAACTCAGGGGCACTCGACCACTGAGCCACTTCTCCAGCCCTATTTTGTGTTTTATTTAGAGACAAGCTCTCACTGAGTTGCTTAGCACCTCACCGTTGCTGAGGCTGGCTTTGAACTCGCGATTCTTCTGTCTCAGCCTCCCAAAGTGCTGGGATTACAGGCATGCGCCACTGCTCCCAGCTTGATTAATACTAATTTCCTACTTTCACCTGTGCAGTCAATCAGAGGTTTGTTGATTTTATTTCTGCTTATATCCTTTGCTTCTTTAGTTTTAATTTATTTTCTCTACTCTGCCAGATAGTAGAGATTAAATAATGAATAAATTAATTAATGCCATGATGGAGTTCAGAGTCTAGAAGAAGAAAAGATAAGCAATAGGTAATTAGTCTAACAAATATAACACAGTGTTAAGTACGTTATGCTAAAGCATGGGACATTTTGGTTACCCACTGTGGGAGACAAATGGAACTAAGACATTTAATTCAATTCAGCTCAAGAACACTTTGAATGTCTACAATATGACAGATATTTGGTTAAACACTCCATATATAGAAATTACAAAGATTTTGTTCTAGTCTTCATGGAACTCATAGTTGGTTGGAAGAGTCAGACACTTACATACTTAGTAATCTGTACTTTTGCTGGTTTAGATGTAACAGCAGAAATCATTACAAGGTCCTGTAGCAGTAGCAAGGAGAGAATGATGGACAGCGTAGTATAACATTGTGAGAGAGTACTTGATTTGTTTTCCTCCTACTTTTTTAATGTTGGGTTTGTGTTTTAAAAGTTTATGCCTCAGGGTTGAATGAAAATATCAGCATTACAACTTGAGGAATATCTGATGAGCAACAGCAAGTCGATCATGCCCTCAGTCATTCATCATTCATTCGTTCATTCATTCAATATTTATTTGGCCACTCAGTTCTATTTGTGGATATTCATAATCTCTTAAAATGATCACCTCAGGAAGCCATATATTTATTTCTTGATACTACCCTTGCATTCTTGTGCAATTTCTGGACTTAACTTTAGAACCCATCTATGACCCATATCTGAAAACCCATTGTGTTAGCTCGCATTCACATTTTGTTTTTTAACTTGAAGTGGCAATGTAATACTGAGAGGTGCACACTATTAGGCTCTGAATGACATTTGACTGTTTCCAAATCTCCAATAGAGGAAGAGGGATAATTATCAAACATCTTCAATGACATGAACTACAGATTCTGAAGGAGATTGAATGTGAGGTCCCAAAATATTTTGGACAAAAGCCACGTTGGAATAAGTGTGTTAACTTGTAAAGTGATTCATTTGAATGCATATGGTTATAGGAAGTAGACTCATTATCTTAAGGTCACATCTGATGATCTCATTAGTGATGACTTAAAAAAGGCCTATTTTTATTCCAATAAATAGCAAAACCCTACTGCTTGTTCTACACACACACACACACACACACACAGTTTAGTGGTGAGATCTGAGTTTGAGTATAGAACTCATTGAATTCAGAACTGAATCACTTAGATTGTCATATCTTTTTTTTTTTTTTTGGTACTGGGGATTGAACTCAGGGGCATTCGACCACTGAGCCACATCCCCAGCCCTATTTTGTGTTTTATGTAGAGACAGGGTCTCACTGAGTTGCTTAGCGCCTTGCCATTGCTGAGGCTGGCTTTGAACTTGCGATTCTCCTGTCCAAGCCTCCCAAAGTGCTGGGATTATAAGCGTGAGCCACCGCGCCCGGCTCAGGGAGTATATCTTTTTTTATTTTTTAATATTTTTTTTAGTTGTAGATGGACACAATGTCTTTATTTTATTGCTTTGTTTGTGGTGCTGAGGATCGAACCCAGGGCCTCACGCATGCAAGGCAAACGCTCTACAGCTGAGCTACAGTCCCAGCCCCAGGGAGTATATCTTAATGGCAAAGTTGGATTCAATCCCAGCACCACACACACGTACACACAAAATGGAGTTACTTGTGTATAATCTCTTGCCAAATTATGCAGTTGTTTCTTTGAAAATATTTGCCCTTCTTTTTTTTTTTTTTTTTGGTACTGAGGATTGAACTCAGGGGTACTCAACCACTGAGCCACATCTTCAGCCCTATTTTGTGTTTTATGTAGAGACAGGGTCTCACTGAGTTGCTTAGCACCTCGCCATTGCTGAGGCTGGCTTTGAACTCGCGATTCTCCTGTCTCAGCCTCCCTAAGTGCTGGGATTACAGGCTTGAGCCATTGCACCCGGCTAGATTGTCATATCTTGATCTCATCAACTACAAAACAAATATGGGACAATAATTTAACTACTGAATCCCTGTGGACAGATCAATAAGGGGATATATCTATAAAGGATATTTCAGTTTCAATTAATGTTGTTTTCTGCTAACAAATAGAAAATAAATCAAGGTAGAATGATCCTCAAACAAGTATTTTAATCTTGTCTTTATTTGGGTGAATACAAATGTTAATTATTTGAGTACATCAATAGAAACAGACAATTTTATGTTTCATTATTTTTACATAGAGATAGAAATAAGAAATCAAATCAATGGTACAAACAATTGTTCAATGGCAATATTCATCAAGCAACATTATTGAAACAGAATGAACATGATTTGGTTTATCAAGGTTAATTCCAGTATCTGGGACATGCAAGTGTTAACAGAACTTCATCTCCTGTATAATTCATGTTTTGGCAATATTACCTTAAGCACTATGGACTCTGAGAATGATGAATGAGAGGCTAAAGCTGAAGACTTTAGGTTGAGGTTAGATGCTTTTCCAGAAAAATATTCCAGGGGGAAAACATTTGTTTCTAAATTCATTATCAATTGATGCCTTGGAGCCTCAAAATTAACAGTCCTTTTAACTACCTAGCAAGTGTCTAATTGCATTTTGGCTAAGTTCTCTGATTATAATATTCAAGGATAGCAAACTCACAAGTCAACTAGACATACACTTGCACAGATTTCTTTTTCCCAGTTTGCAATCTGCTGCATATTAACATCATGAAATGTTTAAAACTTTCATTATTTTGGGAAATAATATTACTATTCTCTATGAGATGTATGTGGTGGTCACTTCTCAATGTATTCTCATTCATCACTTTTTCCAGGATGATAGTAGTAGAGAGTTTGTGTTTTTGGTGAAATACCTTCAAATAAGTGGTACAAGTGAATGGATTTGACACATCATCAGTGCGACACATAATATGAAGGGAGATATTTGAAGAAAGCGCATGCAGATGCTTTAAGGAAATGTAACAAATTTGAGATTATTTCTTCCCTCATGTCAGTGAAGAGCACAAGAGTACCTAACCTGTTCTTTTCATGGGCATAATCCAAAGGGCTGCTTAAAGGTATATGAAGAGTAACAGTGTGGGAAATAGTTGGTCTTGGTTTTAATTCTCAAATTGATACAATGCACAAAATAATTAATTTAATCTTTTGTTTACTAGTTTTTTTATTGGTTAAGTTTGTCTCAACTACTCTCTAGGTTGTTACCAAAAAATAATACAAGAAAAATAAACTTTGATTATCACTATTGTTTTTGTGTTTAATATTTCTTGAATGAAAATATCAGATAAAAATTCTCATTTCAGATATTTTTGAGTCAAATATTTAAAGTGTTTAGGCTTTGGAAGGACAGTATTTGGCATTGTGTTAAAACTCTAACAACTCACGTATCTAAAAGAAAATAGGGAATTTCAATTAAAATGTAAATATTTTTCTCACTGTTATAATTTAAACGTATGTTTAAAAATAAATGCAAGCCGAGCGTGGTGGCGCAAGCCTGTAATCCCAGGACTTAGGGAGGCTGAGACAGGAGAATCACAAGTTCAAAGCCAGCCTCAGCAACGGTGAGGCCCTAGGCAACTCAGTGAGGCCCTGTCTCTACATAAAACATAAAATAAGGTTGGGGATGTGGCTCAGTGGTCGAGTGCCCCTGAGTTCAATATCCAGTATCAAAAAAATAAAAATAAAAATAAATGCAACAAATGCACTTGAATCTTAAAGGTTTTTTTTTTTCTCCAAAACTAATCAAACAACCTTCTAAGAAAGGATTTCTTGGCAGGAGTCAAAACTTTCCCAGAACCTTTTTTGCGGACAGATTTCATTGGAGGCTTTTGTAAAGGCAGGGCTCTTTTGGGAGTTTGTAGAGCTCTTGCAATCTCCACATGCTCATTGCAGTAATACTTACTGCTTCCTTCTGACAGATGGATGAGTGTGCGTTCTGCCAGATCCATGCATTGGGCATGGACCCAGTGCCCATCTCCATGAGAACAGTAGATCATGGCAGGTTTGTTGAGTTCAGTTGAATAAAATGGTACCCACGTGTTGATATCTACATCACAAGTAGGGCAGCATGTTATCCAGTACCCCGTCACAGACTCATCTTCCTCATCATCTTCATTATAGGTATCAAATTCATCATCACCAACAAAGCTATTTGCTTCTGCACTGAAACAAAATTCTTCCGAATCTTCAAAGGGAGTGGAGTCTCCTGGATCTTCTGTTGATGTCTGACTGTTTGTGAATGTTTTCTGATCTTCATTCACATCATCTTCAGAGCATCTTAACATATAGAAATAGAATGCATCAGAAACAGCCTGTTTATTATCTCCTGGTATGCCAAGGAAAACTGTTCCATTTCCCATGTTACTTCCAAACCATATCTTGCTGTGCTTAATATCTGGAGTCCAATCTGGGGTCTCCATCTCACGAATCTCTATCTTGCTATCCTCTAAAGAGATAATGTTGCAGACCATTCTCTTCTGATTTTCAAACTGATAGCCACCAACAATAATAAATTCATCATTGTTAATTTGAGTCAGAATTGCACTGGAGACAGAGATTCCTCCTGGCAAGACAGTGCAATTCACAGCTGGGCTACCTAAGGGAAGATCAACTCTGATTCTGTATAGGTTGGCAGGGCGGATGTTATTGGCAAGAGAATGTCCTCCTAAAATATAAATGGTATCATTTCTGGCAATAGAGACATGAAAAGATAGCCCATCCTGAAGTTCTGGAAGAATGTATGATGTAGCACATCCAAATTCAAAATCCACCAAGTAAACATGGGGCAGGCAGTCAGTTACACTATTCCATTTTTCTGTGGTTCTTTGGGTGGAAGGCATGTATGAGCGTCCTCCAAAGAGAACACCCATGCTTTTGCCTCGACTATATACCACATCAATGGAATGACCATATCTGGGTTCAGGAACATCTCCTACCAAGTCCTTCTCTGTGCAGCGGAAAGTAACTTTTTTGCTGTTCTTGCAAATAACAGACATGAAATAAATCTTATCTGAAAGCTCATTGTTTGGTGTTTTCCCTCCGTGAATGATATATTGTTTTTCAGACTCCAAGCTTCCTTTGAATGTGCAAGTGGCTGGGTAGCGAAGAGGAGGAAGGTAGCAGGAATCCTTAGAGAAAATTGCAGGCTTCAGTTTGAGATGGTTATGCTTTACATCAAAATGGAAAACTCCAGTAGGGCAGGATCTCTTGGGCCAGCCTTTCTGGCCAAAGAAGAAAACTTGTCCATCAAAATTCATCAGTGAGAAGCCGGGTTGAATTAAGGCTATATTATTACTGACTGTTATCATCTGCAGTGACATATTTTCTGATTGTGGTTAGATCTTTTCTCTGAAAGAATCACAAAATAAAATGATTTAGAATATCTTTTCGTAAATTTCACTGTTGAGACTCTTTCACATGTAAACATCTTGTTAAAAAAAACAAAATCCTCCCACAAACTTGCCCTGGAATCCAATTAGCAAAATTCAGGGAGTTAGGTATGTAAAGAGCCACAGAACATTCCTACCGAATTCAATCCAAGCAGTTTGGGACATATTTTAGAGATGGACTCCCCACCCTTAGATTTCTGGGTATTGTAGTCCTTTTTTTCTTAAAGCGTTGTCATGCGTTAGCCGAAAGAACTACAATTCCCACGAATCTGTACAGTATGGGATGTGTAGCTGTGATGATTTGTCTTTGTTCCTCCGGGAGAGTAGACTTCTAGGATGTCCCTCTGAATAAAGACGCCAAAAGTGCGAAGTGACTAGATGGGAGCCAAGGCGGACAACTGGGGATTGGGAGGTGAGAGTGGCTGCCACAAACCCAATATCGGGTTACGGGGATGCTGCAGCACCGAGGGGTGTCGGGTAAACCGATGCCCCGGAATTGCTGGAGCTTCCCCTGGGGACTCTTAAACTGGTGACCCAGTACGGTGCACAACTGCTTCTGGCCCGCGTGTGGTTGGTTGCCTGGAAACCGCAGTCTGAGGACGCCGCGGCGGACTTCTGCCCCTACGCGTTGAGCTCGACTGGGAATTGCACCCCTGAGGCTCCTGGGCTGCTGGGGAAGGGATTGAAGGGGCGCCAAGGTTACAATAGCTGTGACTCTTACAGACCCAAAAGACGAGTCTCTGAATACCTAGAGGGCAGGCGAGAAATAGCTTGAGAATGATTTTACCATTCCTGCATTTAGTAATGGAAATATTGTAATTAGACTTTTTACGAGTGCCCCTCTGTTTTCTCGGGTGTTTCACTCTAGTTTTTAGGAATCTTTTAGGGAGGAGAAGGTTCCTAAACCCATCTCCGTTTCTCCGTTCTAGAAAAATAGAGTCTCTGCTGTTATTTCATACCTTTTTTTTCAGCCCGAGAACTTTGAGGTAATTCTTTGGTAATTCTGTACAAAGCAGACACTAAGCAAAGAGGTGCAAGAATTCTTCAAGACTTTTTATTTTTATTATGATATTAAAAAAGATATTTAGCAGATGAAGTAAGCTTCACAAACTTTTATTTTATTATTACCTACCTTAGAGGAATGTGAAATATACTTACTATTTGCTGAGTGAAGTTTAAGGCACCAAATGTTAAAGCAAACAAAATAACAGATTCATTGACTTTTTTGGCACTGGAGACTGAACTCAGGGGCACTCGACCACTGAGCCACATCCCCAGCCCTATTTTGTGTTTTATGTAGAGACAGAGTCTCACTGAGTTGCTTAGTGCCTCGCTATTGCTGAGGCTGGGTTTGAACTTGTGATTCTCCTGTCTCACCTCCCTAAGTGCTGGGATTACAGGCTTGCGCCACCGCGCCCTGCTCATTGACATTTAAGAGTGAGTTGTTATATACTTCAAAGCAGAAGAAAACAGTATGGACTCTCAGATGCTGACTGGCCAGATTCAAATCCTAGCTGTTACTAAGAACCTCTCTGTGCTTCAGTTTCCTCCTCTGTAAAATGAGATAATTTTGCATATCTCATGGGTTTGTGTAAATTATGATAATTCAGTAAAACATCATATTGCACATAGTAAATGATGGGTATTATTATTATTATTCTCCAACTTACCAAAAGTAAGGTTGTACATGCACAATTATCTGCCAGTAATGACAGCTGATATTTATAATGTTGCAGGTGGTTAAAGGACTTTGGAAATTTATAATCTGGTTAGTGGGTATAGATAAACTTTTGAACTAGTAAAAGTAGGATAAATATATATACTGAGGATGCTGGTGGTGGGTTAATTTAAGTAGTAGTTGATATTTCATTCTTCTTGTCACTCTTTTCTCTATCCCTTCATTAAATATGCAGGATCTACATTTGAATTTTCTGAGTCCAAATCTGGTGCTCTAACAATTAGTTGTTGTGTAACCACCCTGGGCAAATGATTTTTATCTTTCTCCTTTTTTTTATTGAAAAGTGGGGATGATATTAGTGCCTACTTACTGGATTCTTTTGAGGAAACAAGCTAATACATGTAAATCACATAGCACAGTGCCCAGCACATGATAAGTAGTCAATAAATGTTAGTTGATGCTATGGTTTATTTTATTTTTTATTTATTCTTCTTAGATATATACAACACCAGGATACACCTAAACATGATCACAAAGTTATGGAACTCAGTCTGTGTCAATTCAATCTCCAGCACTCTGCCCCCACCCCTGTACCTCTTTTCCCTCCACTCCACCAATCTTCAATCTTCTCTGTTTAATCCATTTACAGTTTCCTTTTTTTAAAAAATTAGTGCCCTGTGGATATCCCTGATGCTGGGATCCACTGTGCCACATTCATGCATGTGCATATGAAAGACTGTTTTGTATTTATTCCCCTTGTAAATGTTCCTTAGGCCATTTAGAATCTATGGTCACTCTAATGAGATGGTGTTTTAAAAAAATTTTTTTTCCTTAAGCACTTCTGTAGATTAGATGTCATTAATTGCTAAACATTCTCATGTACTTATGATTTTTCGTTTACTTTGGGGATCTCTCAAGGTGTGATCTTTTAATAATCATCGTTTGGGTTATTAAACCAAGTGTGGAAATGGAGCCTGACAAGGATCATTTCCAAAGCTATGAAAGCAAGCTTCTTTCCTCTTTCTCAGACCATGTGGGTTTACAGATTCAGCAAATTGCCCTGCTTATGGAATAACCTGGGCAACTGTTTTATTTATTCATAGCCTATCCACATAGACATGAAAGAAAGCATCTAAGAAACTAAAGGAAATTAAAGGAACTTAAAAGAAATGTTGACCCTCAGTTCATTAAAATAAAACTGTAGGCACTTATACACAGCATGAATTATTATTCTCAGAGTTGCCTCATTTTGGGTGAAGGGAGCACTAAAGCCAAAGCTTGCTTATTTCAAACATCCATGATGCCATACAAGGGTAATAAATTCCAGACCCAAAGGAATTTCCCAAAGAACACTTGTTTGTAAACAGTAAGCTTAAAAAACCGTTTTCATTGTAGCCTGTTGACTTTATCTTAAGGTTTTCATAGGGATTTTAGTTTATTATAAATGAAAACATGATCATTATAAATTAGAAACATTTTCTTGGGCAAGATGTAAAGAATATTATCCGTTTTTGTAGCTTAGTTCAGGGCCCTAAAAAGAGTTGTAAAATTTATTGTTACAATGAGTTATCTCTTCTAGTAATGCAGTTTGTGTATTAATTTTTAGATTTCTAATTTTAATCAGATGACTTATGTATTCAATGGATAAACAACACATTGAAGGTTTTTTCAGGTTTTTTTTTTGCCATACTTAGTTTTTGAGATTTTGCTTTACTGACTTACATTTTCAGTGGAGCAGACCATTGTGTCTCTTCCATGGTTTTAATATGACTATATTAGTCACATCTTAGTTTTTAAAAAACATTTTAAAAGATTATAGTAGACCTAAAATAACCTACTGAAAGGTTTCTCTTTAAATAGACTAGACAATAACAGGCAGATTTTTTTTAAAAAAAAGAGGTTGTTCTTCAACTGAGGGAAATTTCAAAGTCAACACATTAAAGATTCTTTTTAAAAGACAGAAATATAGGGCCAATACACACACAGTCTTCCCAGTCCCATGCTAACAGTCCTCAGCAGGGAGATTTTCATTTATTCACTTTGAAGGCAGGGCATAGTTGAGTATCAAAAGAGGACTAATGGTGTGAGGTCTGGGCTTGTAGTTTCCTGTGTCTGAACTAACTTATTTTTCTTTCCAAAGAAAGACAGTGTACTCTAAAGCGTTAAATCTTATTGCTCAGTATGGCCCATGTTTCTCAGTTGCTCCAAAAGCAAGTAACCCCATGTAACTGCAGGCATTTAGTGCATGAATTAACACTGTTTTACATGGTTAATCAGGTTTGAGGCATATATTATTTGATTTTTGCTGGCAGTAAAACCATGATTAGGTCTTTCTTCCCACACTTCTGCCAACGAAGCATTTATGTACTAAGATTAATAATGTGCCCTGAAGGCACAGGAGTTAAATCCTTGTAGCAACCTGAGAATAGGAAGCTCCACATTTTCCAAATTCACTCCTTCCCCGTCTAAACACCTCATCCACCTGTCGTTACCATACTCTGAAGCATGGCACTTACATTCCCGGTAAAGTTTATAAACATTAGTTCCCATCTTTTAGCTTGGGGAGAAATGAAAACATCGGACCTACCTGAAGGCCAGGGGGGCTGCTCACCCCTTTCTGAATCTCTGTTGCTAAAGCAGTGTTAGGAAGAGTCACTATTGCCTACTATGCCTGTGGCAGGCAGAAGCTGATGTAAAGAGGGGGTGTGTGCCTACAGATGTTTTAATGAACTCTGAGCTAACAGGAGTAACTGACTGTGACTTTTTCTCTTTGATGGTCGAGGGAGATAACCACCAGGGTGTTCCCTCCAAATTTAACTATTTCATTTCTAATTACAATGGAAACACAATTCACTATTCATTTGTAAAAGAAAAGAAGTGTAGATGAAAATCAGTTTATTAAAATTAAAGAAACATTTTAGTAAACAGAAAAAATGCATACAATTATTCTGGTTTAAATAAATACTCTTGTAAATCAAATGGGAAATTGCTTGTCCCAAAGCAGAGACCAGTAGTGCCAATTGTAGTTATTTGGACTTTTCACTATTCTTCTGTGGTCTCGTTTCTTTAGTGCAGGCTTAGAAGGAAGGAGTTCTAATTGTTGGAGGGCCTCTGCCCACTCTGTCAGGTGCTGCTG
This sequence comes from Xerus rutilus, assembly GCA_028644305.1. NCBI lineage: Eukaryota > Metazoa > Chordata > Mammalia > Rodentia > Sciuridae > Xerus > Xerus rutilus. The sequence goes on along the minus strand of CM053399.1, from coordinate 25,033,164 downwards.
TGTAGTGTTATTGAAGACAGTGTTTATGAGAGTGACGTTTGGTGTCAAGTTGACCTGGTTTTCTCTGCTTGCTCTGCCATTTCTCAGGTGGCTTCATATTAACTCTCAAGCCTGCTTCTCCATCTCTGAAATAGAGATAACAGAAATATTGACCTCCAGTGGTTGCTGGGAAAAGATTAAATGAGATAATATACGTACAGCTCTCAGTCAAAGGAAAAGTTAAGATTCCACAGTGATCTTGTAAACTTTCTAAAAGTTGCATAGAATCTCGTTGAGTTGATGAAACACAGTGACCTAACCACCCACTGGTTAGGTGGTTAGTCACTTAGTTTCCATGTGGCGTAGATTATATAATGTAGTGATAAGAGGTAGGCAGATCTGGCTTTGAGTTTGAGTTGTTGCACTTGCTAATTGAATGACATTTTTGAGCTTCAGTTTTATCTCTAAAATGGGAATGATACCTTTCTTATTGTAAGGATTCATGGATATAAAATGTCTGGTATTTATAGTGTACACAGTAACCATAAGGAATCTTGCCTAATGATGATGGGGCTATAGATATATTTGTATAAGTAACTATCATATGTTTTTTGAAAATTTCAAGATGTATTTTCAGGGTTAACTTTTTTTTTTTTTTTTTTAAATATTTTTTTAGTTGTAGATGGACACAATGTCTTTATTTTATTGCTTTGTATGTGGTGCTGAGGATCGAACCCAGGGCCCCACGCATGCAAGGCAAGCGCTCTACCGCTGAGCTACAGTCCCAGCCCCAGGGTTAACTTTTTAAAACAGATTTATAGTTCAGTTGCTTGGTTGATTCTTATCATTTGAAATGTAGGTCCATCCTTTATAAAAGCATCATCACTTCCTCTAATTACTTCCATGATGATATTTGTTTGCAAAAGGATATTTGGTTGTCTCTCTTACTTATTAGTGGTCTTACATAATGATTATGATGCTTGAATTACAGAAATGATAACAGTGATATTTCTATAGTAAATACAGTTAGAAATCATGGGTAGTTTTGTGTTTTAGCCTTTGTATTTCATTAAAATAAAAAAACCCCAGGGAATTTGTAATGTAGCCATGAGTTGCTGAAATGCTTAGTTGTCTCCTGAGGAAACTGGAGGTGAGTACAGTTGTCCTCCCTTATCCATTATTTCATTTTCCTTGTGCAATGGTTTGGATATGGGGTATGCCCCCAAAGCTCCTGTGCAGGAATGTTTGGAGTTCAAAGATTGGATTGTGAGAGCTGTGGCTTAATCAGTCCATCCTAGTTTGAAGAAACGAGGTGGTAACTATAAGCAGATGGGGCATGCCTGAAGGAGGTGGGTCACTGGGTGTGTGTCCTAGAAAGGTCCATCTTCTCTGTGGCTCCTTCCACTCTCCCTTTCTGCTTTCTGACTCTGCCAAGAGTCTGCTCTCCTCTACTGGGCACTTTTAGCATGATGTCTGCCTCACCTTGGGCTCAGAGCAATGGAATTGGTCATCTATGTACTGAATCCTCTGAAACTTCGATCCCGAAATGTGTTGAATTCAGCACAGCGATGAAAACCTAACTAAAACATTCTGGTTTCAGTTACCTGTGGTGAATTGTGGTCCAAATATGTTAAGTGGAAAATTCCATAAATAAACAATTCATGTTTTCAATTGCAAGCCATTCAGCTCCATGCTACCCGGGACATGAATCATTCCTTTGTCCGGTGTGTCCAAACTATATAAGCTACCTACCCATTAGTCACTTAGTAGCTGTCTTGGTTATCAGATCTACTCTCATGGTATCACAGAGCTCACGTTCAAGTAACCCTTATTTTACTTGATAATGGCCCCAAAGTGCAAGTGTAATTGTGCTAGAAATTCAGATAGGACAAAGAAGAACCATGAAGTGCTTCCTTTAAATATTACATAATCCCAAGAAGGGGGAGTACAGTACATTAAGGTATTTTGAAACAGAGTGAGAGAAAGAGATTGTGGAAGAGAGAGACCACATTCACATAACTTTTATTACAGTATATTAATTGTTCTAGTTTACTCTTATTGTTAGCACTCTTACTGTATCTAATTTCTTTTTTTTAGGCAACAAAAGATTTATTCATTCACTGTTTTCCCTCTAGTATGTACAATGTAAGTGTAAAACATGAAGCTTTAAAAAATGGTGGGCAAGCCGGGCGCGGTGGCTCACGCTTGTAATTCCAGCCCTTTGGGAGGCTGAGACAGGAGAATCGTGAGTTCAAAGCCAGCCTCAGCAATGGCGAGGCGCTAAGCAACTCAGTGAGACCCTGTCTCTACATAAAACACAAAATAAGGGCCGAGGATGTGGCTCAGTGGTTGAGGACCCTTGAGTTCAATCCCTGGTACCAAAAAAAAAAAAAGTTGGGCAAGTAGAACCTTAAATCAACAAGTTTTAAATGTAGTCATTTTGTTTGTATAATAATAATAATAGCTGATATTTATTGAGTGTTTGCCAAGTGCAGGTAACTATTATAAAAACTATATTCTCATTATTAACTTTCTTTTTTAAAAATTTTGTTCTTTTTAGACATGCCTGACAGTAGAGTGTGTTTTGACATATTATACAAACATGGACTATAACTTTCCATTCTTGTGGTTGTTTATGATGTGGAGTTATGCTGGTTGCGTATTCATGTATGAACATAGGAAGTTACGCCTGATCCATTCCACTGTCTTTCCTGTTCCCATCCTTTTCCCTTCCCTTCATTCCCCTTTGTCTAATCCAATGAACTTCTGTTTTTCCCTCCTCCTCTTATCATGTGTTAGCATCCACATATTAGAGAGAACATCCAGCCTTTGGTTTTGGCTTATTTCACATAGCATGATAGTCTCCAGTTCCATCCATTTACTGGCATAATTTCGTTCTTCTTTATGTGTGCTTAATTTCTTTGTCACAATTATGTGCATATAGCAAAGGGCTTGGTACTACTTGCAGTTTCAGGCATCCAGTGGAGATTTTGGAACAAGGGGGACTACAGTAGTAAACCATGTTTATTGAGCATCCACTGAGTGTAGTCATGTGGAAAGTTAGGAAAAAAGTCAAGAACACAGGCCTTTTCCTAAAAGAACATACATGAATGCAGAAACTTTTGATTGCCAATCAGCACACCTTACATTCTTCGCACATTCAGTCCAACCAGCCTGCCTTCCTTCCCCCACCCCGCCCGCTCCTCCTCTGTTACTGAGGGTCTCACTAAATTGCCGAGGCTGGCCTTGAACTCGCATCCTCCTGCCTCAGCCTCCTAAGTCTCTGGGATTACAGGTGTGCACCACTGCACCCAGTTCAACCTTTCTTAAAAGTTCTTAGAAATTCATCAAGAAATCACAATTACAGTCTATTCAGCCATTCTTATATCTTGAGGCAGAATCAGATCCAAACTCCTACTAGAATATATTGACTTATCCTTCCTTTCATCAAAAAAGAGAATTAAAGAATATAAGTCAGTCTGATTACAGAACAAAATAACTATTTCATAGGCGAGATAAAAGACTTAGTAACTGGATATACTAACATGATAATTAAACAAAAAAGGAAGAATTAGTGGAAAAATTGTGGAAGACAACTTGCTTACATTCAAACCATGTAAGGATAAAATGTTAAATAACTTGCCAAGTGAATATCTGTGTACATGGAGGGGCAGCGGAGGCAGAGAAGCATTATTTTGTGGGCTCATGGCAGTGTGTATCAAGAAGTGCAGTGTCCCTTTGAGCATTTCTATCCCTGTTTTGTAAGTGAAGGAACAACTCAAACTACACTGTCACTTCCTGAGTTAACAAATGTTGAAGTAAGGTCAGTGGCAACTTTTTTATAGTGTTAGGATTGGCAGAGATAATTATTCTTCTTAATAAGTGGCTGATTTGTAAGAGAATGCAGTAAATAATATTGGGAAGGGAGATATTTGGCTTGTTAAGTAAATTCCACAATAGGAGCCACAACTGAAACTGGCAAAGAAAACAGGAAGGAAAAGGACATCCATGGAAGGAAGCAACCTACCATTAGCATGATGAATTGTCAAGAGAGGACCATGACAAGTGACCTGTCAATTTTTATTTAAAACAATTAAATATGACCACTTGATCAGGATAACTAGTTTTTTCCTGTAAATGTTCTATGTTCTCTGATTTCAGGTAGACTGTTTGCTCTAAAATAAAATGCAGAAAAATTACAGAAGCATTTTGCAATGTTGTGCTAGAACATAAGTCACTTAAATCTATTTTTAGAGGAGGGAGTTTTTGGTTCCCATTTTCTGCCTTTGAGCATAGAAGCCATCTTGGCTAAAAGAAATTTATATGTGTGTACTTGTGTGTGCCACGTTGTGTATATTGAGGCAAAATTGCCAATAAGATATTGAGAGAAAATTCCAGCTGGGGAAGCTTTGTATTATTTCTGAAAGCCCATTTATTATTCCACAGTCGTAGAAATTTAGAATTAAAAATAACTAAGCAGCACATCTCAAAATTCTTATTTCTTTTAAGAGAATGCCAAATGAAAAGGTCGATTTTGCTTGCAAGATGTGGCATTTTGAAACACTTAGAAATGTATTCCTTCAGGCAGAGGTGATTTAGTTCTGTTGGTCTACACCTGCTCCTAACCAGCTGTGTGGGTTTTGCTTTAAAGTAGGCTTTTTGGTGTTGTCAAAGTGCTGTGCATCGCGCAGGTGGCTGACAGGCTCAGGAAGTTGGCGAGAGGGATAACTTTAATCAAGCCTGGATGCCTTTGTGTTGTAGTTGTTATGCAGGACAGATAAAATAAGCATTAATAGGACATTGCATACCATGTGAAGGTGGGATTATATTTGAGCTAATAAATCTTTAATGATTGAAACATTATTGTGAGATTATAGAGCTATAAAGTTGACTTAGAAACTCTACTGCCTTGTGGATTAACAGCTTTCTCAGAAGCCTTGAGAAAAATGTTTACTGGAGCATTCACTCATAGCAGCCAAGTCATTGATGTGGTTAATGCTTCTGAGCTAGGAGGTCAGTTCTGAACATGGTTAAAATATTTGGGTGGTAAAGTTTTCTTGATAAACACACTAGTCTAGAGGTCAGCTAGTGTGCTTGTAGGAGTTTTATTAGGGAGTGAAGGTAGACTGTTTACTTGTGATTGTACACAATTGTAAACTTTTCAAAAAAGCAAAGAAATGAAACTGGTATTGGAACAGTCCTCCTGATTTCAGGAGCAATCAATTTTCTGTATTTATCCTATGAATATGTCCTGCAGAATCCCTGTATATAGCTAATCTGTTTTTTAAAAAGGGTAGAAGATGAGTGGGGAAGAGGGAGTTCAAATGCTTCACTGCTTGCATTTTTCTTTGTTTAATGGAATTAATAACTGTGTAATTGAAAACAGTCTAATACTTAGTTGACCTGCCTCAGTGAGTCAATGCAGGTATTTCTGGATTGACTAAAATGACTGGGAGGAAGAGCATATTTTGGGGAGATGAAATTGATTTTGTGCAATCTGCTGATGAACAGAAAAGCTTAATGAATGATAGCCTCAAGAAACATCATTATAGTATCTGGGATGGATGAGCAGGAAAGGGAAACAGATTTTTCAAGAGGAAAGTTTCTGCTTAAGCATGTAATTGTACAGATTAGTATTATTCCCATCCCCCGGAGCTTTCTGCAGAGGGAAGCAATCAACATACCTGGGTTCCAGGATTCTTGGTGAACTTTTAGTGCTAATTTTTTCCCTCTCTTTTGCCTTAATTGGCTTCCCCTCCTTCTTTACCCTCCGCTCCGTTTTAAACTTTGTTTTTGTTTTCTTTTCTCCTAACAAGACAATCTTTATTCTCCACACATTTCCTTCCCTTGTTCCCCCATAATGTGTTGCCACCTCTCCCCAGAAGTCCCAAGCCCCCATTTTTTTTTTCTGTAGCTCAAGATGTTTTAAAACTTAAATCATCTGGACTATTTTGGAGTCTCATTTTTGTTTTGTTTTGTTTTGTTTTTCTCCTGTTAATGGTTTTCTCCTGTTAATCTGTCTATTGCTGTTTTATTTCATATACTTAATTATGGAACCTCCAGAGGGCAATGGGAAAGTGTTTGCTCTCTCCTACACTTGCAGACAGTTCAACTGCTCTTGTATCTTGTCACCAGTTCAAGCTACCATTATCTCTTTCTTTTAAACTTTTAGGGGCTTATCATAGTCTTTCTTTCAAGAGATACAACTGTAAGGAAATTGTAAAAACTTGTTTACAAATATCAATGCTGCAGCCAGAGTGGTCTTTTCAAATTACAAATCTCATCAGTCAATCCCTTGCTTAAGACCCTCTAAGAATTTCTTCTCAACTCAGAATAAAATGCAACCTCTTGGCCTGGGTTAGGGATGAAGGAGAAGGTAGGGGTGGTTATCCTGGCCTGGGGTAGATCTTTGCAAGATCTCTCTCCTGGGGACCTATCCCTACTCCTCTCCTCACCTCCTACATCTCGCACTACATCTTGCACCACCTCAGGGCATTCATCCTTTTGAAACCTTTGACTTCGAAATAATTATGGTATTATAGGATAGATTCATAGGAGGATGCAAAAAATTCATAGGGAAGTCCCATGCGTCATTGGTCTGGCATTGTACGTGGTTAACACCTTGCAAACAATAGTGTAAAGGTTGGGAATTGATATGGGTATAAGCCACAGAATTTATTTGGATTTTATTGGTTATATCTATCCTCATTTGTGTATGTGTGTTGTGCAGTTCAATTATATCACATGTAGTCTCGCATAACCACCCCATCCTCTCCCTCATCCCTAACCCTAGTAACCATTAATCTGTTCTCTCCAAGTGTATTATTCATAAATATTACATAAATAGAATCACAGGACTATAGCCTTTTCAAGTTGACTTCTTTCCCTCAGCATATTTCTTTGAGGTTCATCAAAGTTCTTGCATGAGTTGATAGTTTGTTGCTTCTGATTGCTCAGTAGTAGACCTTGGTTTGAATGTACCAAAGTTTGTTTAACCATTTACCAGTTAAAGGACATTTAGATAGTTTTCAGATTTCAGTTTTATGAATAAAGTGGCTGTGAACATTTGTAGACAAGTTTTTATGTGAAAATAAATTTCTATTTCTCTGGGACCATAAATGTCTAAGAGTTTAATTGCTAGTTGTGTGGTAAGTCCATTTTTAGTTTTGAAAATAATTGCCACACTATTTTCTGGAGTGACAAAATCATTTACATTGCCATCAGCAGTGTTTGAATTATGTAGTTTCTCTGTGTCCTTGCTAGTATTTGGTGTTATCACTATTTTTCATTTCAGCCATTCTGGTAGGTATGTAGTGGTATCTTATTGTGGTTTTAATTTGCATTTTTCTAGTGGCTAGTGATACCAAACACCTTTTTGTGTGATTATTTGCCTTTTCTATATAGTCTGGAGCAATATCTGTGCATGTTCTTTTCAAATTGGATACAATGTTGACTTTTGAAAGTAATTTGTGTATTCTAGATGCTAGTCTTTTGTTGAATATATTTTTTCAATCTGTAAACACTTTTTTTAATCTTCTTAAGAGGGTGTTTTGTAGAAGAAAAAAATTAATTTTGATGAAATTCAATTAGTCATTTTTTACCCTTTTGGTCATACTTTTGGGGTCAAGTCCTGTATTTAAAAAATTGCTTATATATTTTTCTGCTTCCTTTCTAAAATCTTTTTGTCTTGATACATTTTGATTTTTCTTATTACTGTTACCTCCTTCATTTTAAAATGCTTTCACTGAATTCCATGTTGCTCTAACTAGAAGAAATCATGGAACAGTTCATCAAAATCATTCATTACAGATGGGACCTTGTTTAGAATATGTAAGCTATCAATCTTGTCAGGGAAGGAACTAGATCTGTTTGTTAAGACAACCATTGTGATCTCTGTGTCCATAGAAAGTGTGTACTGAACCTTCATTTAAAAATTATGTGTAGTTTTTAGTATGGATGTGTTCTCTCTCTTTTGTCAAGGAAAAGTGTACAGCTGTGGAGACATACTTATTTCTAATACCTCTGCATAGGTGGTAACCCATCTCTCTTCTAAGCTTTGGGGTGAACAGTAATCTAGAACCCTTCCCTACCTCCCTCTGAATACTTGCTTTAATAACACAGAGAGTTTTACTGAGAGGAATTTACATAGAAATGTAGATGCTTATGCTATTAACTTTTTCGGTAATAATGAAGCATTCCATGCCTTTTACATGTTAGAAAAGGTTTGTTGGAAGAAGTTTATCACTTGCAGTGCCGCATATTCTTTGGTGCAAGAGTTGTTTTTATCTTATCCTGATAAAAAACAGTAAAGGAGTTTTAGTTTCTCTTCTATTTAATAAGCTATGTTTTGTTTCATATTTCTGCCTTCCTCTTTATGCCTTTTATCTAGTCCTTTGTTTTCTTGAGTGTATTTGTAGGTCTCAAAAATAATGACACATTTTGCTCAGCCTTAAGGTGTTATATATATTACTGGAGTTCAGAATGTAGCTGGAGGCCTGCTTTGTGTGTCCCTTAAAGTTCATAATCATGAGCATTTTATTATGGTTCATCTAAAGACTCATTAGAAGCCTCACCTAAAGTTTCTTTCACAGATTCATTAATTTATTCTCTCAGATTCGACTAGATAAGTGTCAGGTTTCTCTCAGCTCAGAGATTCTGTCATTGAATTTATTTCTCCTTAATATGATGTAAAAGACATTAAAAATTCAGAGAATACATAATTATTGTAGTTCAGTAAAGGAAGAATAAAGCAGTTCATACTTGGTCTTTTCTCTCATATCATAAATCTGTGCAGTTACAGTGTTATTTGGTCTTTTGGAGACTTGACCATTTGTACTAATGTGAAAGGCCACCTACCTGTGAAGTATAAGGGTGATGACTTTATTTCCTTAGGTGAGGCAAACTATTTTGATAATATCTCATCTTCCTTTCAACATAGCAGTAAGTTCTGATTGCACAGAACTATGAAAGTTTGAGAAAATGAGCTTTGATAGACCCTGCACAACTCTTTAAAAGTGTGTTATTACTTATTGTTTTCGAGTTGCAGTGGTAAACCTCACAATTTTTTTTTAATACCCCCTGTGCCTTTAGCAGGCGTATACCATCTGTGTTGTTAGAAGCAGGTAATGCACTTTGAGAGACTAGTTCATGGTGACTTGCTTCTTAAAGCTTACCACTGATATCTCTGGAAGTTGAATTTTTTGGGAGGTGGGATACCAGGGATTGAACTCAGGGACATTTGACCACTGAGCCACATCCCCAGCCCTATTTTGTATTTTATTTAGACAGAGGGTCTCACTGAGGTGCTTAGCGCCTTGCTTTTGCTGAGACTGGCTTTGAACTTGCAATCCTCCCGTCTCAGCCTTCTGAGCCACTGGAATTATAGGTGTGAGCCACTGCACTTAGCTGGAGTTGTATTTCTTTTGGGTAAGTTCATTAAGCAGCAATCTGAAGACAAAAATTCAAGGTGTGCTAAGTCAATGGTGATACTTTCATATACCATATTTTATAATAGTATACTTCAGATTGCATAAAACTTTAACTAGCTTAGATAACTGTTGGTTTTATTATTTGATAATAGAAAATAGTACTTCTGGGAAATTATGTAATATTTCCCGCCTCTTACCCAGTGCTGGAGAAAAAGAGAACCTGGTTCCTACTGGAGGCTATGTCTGTGAAAGTATTGCTTCTGATTTACTGGTTGATATTTACACACATTTCCTTATCCTTATAATATATCCTGAGTCTTCCATGTGGTATGCAAAGCCCTAAGACATAAACCAAACAATGAACCTTGTTATCTAGACAGGTCTCCTCTGCCCTTCCTCTCAGAGTAATACTACATGATAAAAACACAAAAGTAAGTGAATGGTAACTGAAAAAACAGCTTCCTTCTAGAAAACCACTAGGATTTGCATAAACCACTTGAGTGGTCAGTGATTATCTGCTTTGTCAGTCCCTAGGGTCCTTTAACATTAAATTATTTATATTTTTATAGTTAAGGAAAGTTCTAATTTTCAACATGAATACTTTAAAAATTCTTCCAGTAATGATTTATATTCCAAAGTCTTAAAAGGTCAATAAAGTCTATGTTGTTATAACTTTATAACATACAGATGAAATTAAAGACCTTGAAGGATTTTGAATGTGTGCTGTACATAACATATTAATTATTTGCCTTTGGTATTACTGAGATGTGTTAAGGTTAAGTACTCAGAGTATACCAGTGTGCGAATTGGAAAGGAGGTATAAAAGTATTTGTGTTATCACTGTTAAAATATCCACAAGAGGTAGGTGTGGTGACGCACGCCTGTAATCCCAGCATTCGGAAGGCTGAGACAGGAGGATGATGAGTTGAAAGCCAGCCTCAGCAAAAGTGAGTGCTAAGGAACTCAGTGAGACCCTGTCTCTACATAAAACACAAAATAGGGCTGGGGATGTGGCTCAGTGGTTGAGTACCCCTGAGTTCAATCCCTAGTACCCACCAAAAAAAAAAAAAATCCACAAGAAAAAGAAGAAGAAATTGACAGTAGTAGAAACCACACAGCCTAGCTAGTTTTGTTTGGTATTTGTTCACTGAAGTCAACTACCAGAAATGGCTCAAGGAAGAGAATGATATAATGCATTGCTGAATTTTTGCTGGGCTCGAATTCTGGAAAAGTACATTGATGTTGAAATTCTTATAATTAGATACATGTCCTACTGATAGTGAAATAATAGCCACCATTGAGGTTATTTATCGGTATTTATTATCTAGCAACTGCGAACATAATTGAGTAAACTTGATTGCTAAAGCCTGGCATTGTTACAGATAAATTTGTATAAACCATAACTGATAATTTTTCATGTCTAATTTTCCAGGTACCAATAGCTTGAAAGTTTCTACATACACTTTTTATTGTCTACATACACTTTTTATTTTCACTCAGTCCTTTACAGCATCATGTTTTATCTGAGATTGTAATGCATGGGGAACCATTTTGATTTATCTTACATAACATCAGTCCATTCCATGTCAGGGTGGTCACAGCCATGAGAGAGCTTTGTGGAGGTGAAGGACAGAATACTAAGACTGGTCCTCCTCCATCAGTAGCATCATCATCATCGTGGTTATTATCACCAACATAAGATGCATACTAATTCAGTCATCATAGCAATCCTGTGAGGAACATGTAGCCTCACAATTCCTTATTTAAAACATTTGAGTTCAGATTTCAGAACTTTTCCAGAAGTTTTTTGTATAATACCATCTATTATACAAATCTACAGTGGGGTCTGGGAAAGCACTTCATATACAGCCCAGTAGGATTTCTGTAGGGAAATGTGAATAGTCATACTGAGTAGAATAAACAAAAGCCATAAGTACTCTCATGTTAATTCAGATTAGATCTCTCCACCAAATGAGTTTAATGGGAGGGTAAGGCCTTCAGAAAGAAACTGAACTTTGAGCTAGGATTTGATAAAGAAATGTGTTCCAGCAAATTGAACAAGAAGATCTAGTAAGAACAGTGTGGCCCGGTTTGAATGTATGAAAAGACATCAAATATAAGAAGGAAATTATTCAGGACAATCACACAGGCTCAGGGCCCAGTTGGGCTAGGGCGTAGAGGTGATAAAGCTGTGCAAAGCCTGCTCTGGAAAGTCAGCATTTCCAGTTCCTGGATGTGTTAAAGCATAGTCAAGTCACCTGTTTGTCAGCCACAGTAAAAGTGAGTCACAGGGTAGAGTTAAGTAAGCATAGTGAAGTGTGTGAAGACTTGATTTCTGGGATCAGACTCCTAACACTGACACTTCTTTCTACCTGCTGACTCTGTGACCTTAGCGAGAGTTAGGATGCTTTTCATTAAAGTGCTCAGAACAGGGCTGGGGTTGTGGCTCAGTGGTGGAATGCTTATCTTGCATGTGTGAGGCACTGGGTTCCATTCTCAGCAACACATAAAGATAAGGAAATAAAGTAAAGGTATTGTATCTATCTACAGCAATAACAAAAAAATTAAAAACAAAAATTTTAAAGTGCTCAGAACAGCACCTGGTACACAGTTAAGTGCTAAATAAGTCATTAATAAATGTGTAGTCATATTGTTGTCATGGGATGAGTGATACCCTTTAAAGTTCTTCTCACTTTAAAAGACTTTGAATTTCTAATTGTGTAGTTATGTGACAGTATTCTTGAGAATTAAGAAGATGGAAAGGAGGAAACTGAAGCTAAACCAAAATGTGCAGATATATGAATAAAACTGAATTATTAAACTAGAATTCTTGTCTGTTCTTTTGGCGCCTTAGAATTCTTGCACTGGGGTATTTTCTGAGCAGCTGGGACTGCATGATTCTCTTGCTAATGTTTTTCTTTGTGTCTTAGGTTAAGTGGCCTTGTGGATTGGGATGCCTGCCCAAAAATTGGGATTGGAGATAATGGATGAAGATCGATTAATGGAAGAAGTTTTAGATAAATTTGTTAATTGTCATGAACAAACATATGAAGAATTTCGGAGCACTTTTACTCATCTTTCAAAAGGTAAAATGGAGAACTTTCTATAGCAGTAGAGATAAAGAATTTTATTATAATTCTCTGTGTTTGCTGCCTTTTAAGAAGGACCATTTCATGAACACTCCTTCCATTCCTTTATCAGGTAGTTTTTATTAGGGCATCTGTGACTGATGTGTGTAATACCAGTGCCTGTATATCCTAGAGCTGTGTCATGGAGTCAGAGCCATTGAGTTTGAAAACTAAAATTGCCCTAGGAAATTATTATTTTTTTTATTTTTATTTTTTTATTTTTTTTAATAATTTTTTTTTAGTTGTTGATGGATCTTTATTTTATTCATTTATTGTTTGTATGTGGTGCTGAGGATCGAACCCAGTGCTTCAAGCATGCTAGGCAAATGCTCTACCACTGAGCTACAGCTCCAGCCCCCTAGGAAATTATTTAATATAATCTCTTTATTTTATTTTTAAAGAAATGCAAATGCAAAGAGTGGAGGTTGTTAAAAGCATTCTTAAAACCTAAGATACACTACATGCATTTGGATCCTGGTATCACCATTTGCTGGCAATGTGACATTGGCGGGTAGTTGCTGAGTAAAGGGGGAATAGTAATATACCTGTCTCAAAGGTTGATAAGGGCTCATTGAGAGCCTTGTGAAACTCAGCATAGTGGTTTTTGCGTTGTAGGCACTTTCTGAATTCCAGATATTGTTAATGTTGTGATGTTGGTGATGATGCTGTGGTTTCTATAGACAAGAAACAGCTTTTTAGACCTGCTGTAATAACCTGAAGCCTAAATGCCAAACCCATGTTGTGTGTTTTATCACATGCTTTGTTGCTCCATGCAGTGTTATTTTTTAATTGAACCAATGCTTAAAAGTTGGACAGTTTTATAGGAACATCTTGATTTGTGTCTTTTTTTCCAGGTCAAATGAGAAAATCTGTTATCTATTATTTCCCTCATGGTAATATGAGCTGAAGGTCAGGAGCCTCAGCCCTTTGAGCTCTCTAGTATATATACTCTTGGGTGCTCAAACAGTCTAGAAATGTGTACATATGTTGTCTGCCTTTTCATTTAAATGTTTTCCATGGGCATTGAAGTTGTAATCTTCATTCTATGTTCTGCTTCAGGTTGTCATTGGCTGGCTCTCAATCTTGGTCCTTTCTGGGCCATTGATCTGCATTTGAGAGTCCACCAGAGGTCATTGATTCTTCACCTAGACTGCCCTGAGGAGCTTTGAAACCATATTAATGAAGCCCACTTTAAAGCTTAGCTGGGGACGAGGAATCAGTATTTTGTAAAAGTTCTTCTGGTAATTCTGATGTACACGAAAATTTGAGAACAGGGGTTTCATAATCTCTGAAGTCATGACACTGTTAGGAAACCTGACCACATAATTATAAGTCATGATTCCTGTGCTCTAAGCAGATGTGGAAGAAAAGTAGTTATAATGAAGAGGAGGAAATGTGATGCTAGCCTGTTCTATCATGCAGGATACAGGTTAATCTAAAAATCTGAAATCCTAAATGATTGAATATTTAAAACTTTTGAGCACAGCTATGATGTCACAAGTAGAAAACTTTATATCTGTCCTCATGTGACTAGTCACAGTCAAAACACCAGTGCCCTAAAAGTATGGTATAAAATTACTTCCAGGTTAAAGTGTCTATGAAACATGACTGAATTTTGTGTTTAGATATGAGTCTCATCCTCAAGATAATGTCATTACTATTTCAAATACTCCAAAATCTAAAATACCTGGAATTCATAGCACTTCTGGTTCTAAGCATTTAAAAAAGTGATACTCAATTTCTAAAATAACATCGATACCTGTTTTGTTTAAACTTCAAAACAAAAATAAAAATAAAAAAACACGGACTGTGGGTTTTATTTACTCTTATGGGAGATAGAGATTTTAGGCATATTAAAGTAGCTTTGGAGATGTCAGTGAATGATGTATTTTGATACAATATGCAGATCAAATCTTGAAGATGACCAAATCATCTTTTAGCTTATCAACTTGGGTTTAGGAAGATGCTTCCTTTCTCTGAGCCTAATGATTTCCTTCCTGCCTTCTGGACCCAAACATGGCAGTATGAATGGCTGGGGTGCAGTGGTAGAAATAAAGGTAAAACTGGCAGTATAAATGAATTTTGGCATGCTAGTGTCATTGTGAAAATCCAGTTATTATTTTGGAAATTGTGTGACTCACTTCATTTTTGTAAACTGGAATAGTAAATTTTTATGACAAGGACTTTGATATTGTAAGGGGTTACACTATGTTCATCTTTGGGATAAGGGTCTAGACTGTTTTCGGATTCTGATGTGGTCATTGCATGCAGAGAAAGCAACTGTTGCAGATGTGGTAACTTCATTTTGAATTCGGTTTGGAGCCCCAAATTGAGCTGAAATAAATGATGACGCAAGTCACATAAACTGCATCTCCAAGCACAGTTGTTTTTCCTTTCAAAATATCCCTAGGCACCCGTTCACATTATAAACTAATGACCTGAAAAAATTCCTCTTAAAGCACAAAGAATTGTGAGTGAAAAAATGTCTTAAATCAGTAAGTGTCCTTTTTTCCTCTGAAACATTTAAACATCTTCTGCAAAACCAAACAGGACTTGGGGACAAGTCTAACTAAGAGCTGAATAAGAGCCTGGAGAATTGATCTAGATTTACATGATCAGTTTATTTGAGAAACACATTAAGGCTCATTCTTCAAAGCCCCTCCCCTTTTTTCCAGGCCCTTCATGTCTGAATGTTTGTTTTGCTGATATGTAGTAAATCTACTCTCTGTTAAAGTGGTTATCACCATGCATACTTATGTACATTTCCTTAGTAACTTCAGTTTCTCAAGTCCATTACCATTTCTACTGATTTACTGTTCTGTTTATTTTTATGATAGTTATATGCCAGAATGCTTATGAGATTCATTTTCTTTCTAAGAATGTTAAAAGGGTCAGTAATCCTATTAAAAATATTTCCTTCGAAAAAATTAAATTATAGCTTTATTGAAAGAAATTTGTATTACTGCTTCAGATTCTTGGAAAACAGTTGGAAACTGCTAATATTGCAACATAATTGTCACTACAGTACATTTATGTCCATAGTGTTTTGGAATGTTTTCTTATAAAGCAGCTCTAGATTTTTTAAGCCCTAGTACATATTTGATAATAAATATGCTACATCAAAAAATTTAATGAGACATATTAATTATTAGT
Source organism: Xerus rutilus (assembly GCA_028644305.1). NCBI lineage: Eukaryota > Metazoa > Chordata > Mammalia > Rodentia > Sciuridae > Xerus > Xerus rutilus. The sequence goes on along the minus strand of CM053399.1, from coordinate 25,017,476 downwards.
TTTAAACAGTTATAATTGAATTTTTAGTAATGTCTTCAGTTCAAGAGGATAAGTTATAAGACATGTTAGAAAATCAGCATGCAGATTTTGTTTTTTTTCTATTGTTTGTGAAGATATTGTTAACATTGTGGATAAATGTAAGCATCAAATTTCAGTTTTAATCTTCTGTATCTCAGTTTCTTTGTGAACATAACTTATAAGTCTTTTCAGAATATCTGGGGGAAAAGACTTTGTCACATTCCTATCATTTTTTTAAGGTTCTAAAGCACTAGTGTAAATACTTCTATTTGATTTTTTGTTAATGCATTTACTAATTTGTTCATTCATTAATATTTTGGGTAGGATACCACTGAACTAATTTTAGGTCCTGGATTCTAAGACATTAAGTATAGCACAAGAGGGTTTGATGAGTAAGAGCAGAAGCTGACAGATGTTAGAATGCCCTTGCTGGGTCATAGTTCTGTTGGTTTGATACTGAGGTATGTGTCTCTTTATATCTGTATATGCTTTTATATAATTCTGCTTTAAAACAGTAAGTCTTCTGAGTGAAGATGTAGCCTTGGTTTACTAGGTTTAGAATTACTTCTAAACTGCTGAAGTTTCTTTCTTTTTTTTTTTTAAATATTTTTTAGTTGTCAATGGATCTTTTCATTTTATTTATTTATTTATATGTGGTGCTGAGGATCGAACCCAAGGCCTCACACATGCCAGGCAAGCACTGTACCACTGAGCCATAACTGAAGTTTCTTTTAATGTCCTTCCATCTCAGGGTTATCACGTGAACTGATTTGGGAAGCAGTTACTCCCAGCTTTTAGAGTGGTAGTTACTATTCATGTTGCTGTCACACAGAAACTGTGCAGTTAAGAAGCTAGTGACTTAAAAGTTGACATTACATCATTTTAGCTTCATTTTGTTACATTTGACAACTTTGGGGGTGTGCTGTAGAGCTATGGTTTGAATGTGGCTTGTCCCCTACAGGTTCATGTGTTGAAGGCTTTGTGCCTTGGGTAGCAGTACAGAGGTGGAGGAATCCTGCCGAGGTGGGGCCTAGTGAGGGAATTAGGTCATTGGGGATGCTGTTCTCTGAAGGCATCGGTACTGTCTTTCGAAGTGAGTTCTGGTGAGAGTGTTTTGTTATGAAAGGGGAAACACCGGCCCCTCCATGGTCTTCAGTTTCCTCTTTTACCATGCGATCTCTGCGTCTTGCGCATGCTTCCACCATGATGCCATCTTCCATGAGACCCTGATCAGATCACTAGCATCATCCTCAGCAGATGATGGCACCATGTGCTTGCATTTTCTTTTCTTTTTTTTTTTTAAAGTATTTATTTATTTTTTTAGTTGTAGGTGGACAGAATATCTTTATTTTATTTTCATGTGGTGCTGAGGGTCGAACCCAGTGCCTCACGCGTGCTAGGCGAGCGCGCTACCACTGCGCCATAACCCCAGCCCCGCATTTTCAAAACTATATGTTCAATAAAGCTCTTTTTATAAATTACCAAGCCTCAGTTACTTTGTTATAACAACAGAACACAGACTAATATAGAGGGTTACAGCAGTGTTGAATTCTCAGTCTCGTTCCCTTTCTCACACATATGCACCCTATTATCCTCCTGATCTTGTGCTTTAGGCTAAATCGTTAGTTTCCATGAAAGTTGCCTATTTTATCAACTAATTCAACCTAAAATAGTTTGGAAATTGAAATCAGTAGTGTGATTTTGTGATTAACTCTTAAATAAGTTTTTTGTCTTTTCATTCATTTCTTCCTTCAAATACCTGGGATTTGGTTTCCCAGGTGTATGAGTTTCTGTATTAGCGAATAGCAGCAGTTTTACATTCACTGTCACATTTATCAACTTTAACCTATTTTATTATGTGTAGATCAAAGATTTTTTGTTTCAGATTTTGACGTGTAATTTAATTTCTATTTCTCTTTGTGCTATTCTCATTTTACTTTCAGTACCTTATGCTTTTAGTATTTTACTGTTCTTTTAACATAGCTTTGAAAAAAATTGCTGTCAACTCAACCTCCCTTTCTTCCTTCATACTTGTTATTATTTGAATTAAATTTCCCATTAGGTGGAACATTCTCCTTCTGGATGTTCATGACAAAGGCCTGTGGCTGTGTATTCTGGTGGTGTTTTGGCCTTTCATAGGCTCAAAATCCAGAGTTTCAAAACCACTAAGTAGGTTTCACTTTTTTCTTGGATTTTAGTCATGTTGTGTAATCATAGAGAGTTTAGTCTTTATTTACTGTATTTGCATTTAATTACATAAGGAGCTATGCATTAGCTTTACCATCATTACACATTTCACAAATGTGCAGTTTACTACAGATTATGGTCATATAGGCTTGCACTGCCCAGAACGCTAGCTACTGTCCAGATGTGACTTTTGAATACTTAAAATAAAGTTAATGGTACCCAGAATCTGGATTTTAAGTTTTATTTATTTTTAATTAATTTAAATGTAAATTAATGGAAAAAATTTAAAGGTATTTGGGACTCTGGGTTTGTGGGACAATTTTAAGATGTAAATTTTATGAAATCTAAGTATAGATTCTGATGAAAAATTGGCATCTGAATTCTGATATGCTGTGTGTGAAATACACACTGGATTTTTGATGACTCACTATAAAAACAGAATGCAAAATATATCTGATATTTTATATTGACTATATTTGAAAATTTTTAAGCTTTGTTTCAAATGAAATATATTATTAAATTAACTTCACCTTTTATTTGTACTTTTTATTAAGAAAAGGCTACTTGAAAATTTAAAATCACATATTGCTTACATTACATTTTCATTGAGCACCACTTCCATAGACCAGGAATTCTTAAACTTGGCTAGCTATCAGAAGGCTTTTATAGCAAACTTTCATTAAAATACAGGCTCCTAGGTCTATTCCAGGTTTATGAAATGAAACTCCATGGCTAGGAGTCTTAAGAATTTTGATATTCATAAGACTCTAGGTAATTCTGATGGACCACAAATTTTGAGGACTACTGTTTGAACTACAAATTCTCATACTATAATCCCGTAAAAATCAGGACTATACTTCCTTAAGATACTAGATGATTATTAATGTTTGTGTTTAAATTATAGAATTGGAAGAGACAGTCCCATGCTCCTTGTTTTAATTTATTGGTGTATTCACTCAGCATTTGTCTCTATTGACTTATTTAGTTATAATGATACAAAGAAATAGCCATGATTATTCCTTTTTATATCCCAGGGATCCGAAAGCCATTGTAGATTAGAAACTTGCCTGGTGTCAGATCAAGGATTCAAACTTCAGACAGCTGACTGCACCATCATGGCTCTCCCATAGACATCTGGCAGTGTGAGATTATCAACAAACTAGTCTAATGTTATTATTAAGAGCACTTGGGGCTGGGGTTATGGTGCAGTGGTAGCGTGCTCGCCTAGCGCACGTGAGGCACTGGGTTCGATCCTCAGCACCACATAAAAATAAAATAAAGATATTCTGTCCACCTACAACTAAAAAAAAATTTAAAAAAAAAGAGCACTAATATGTTTTAAGTACTGGGTGTTATGCTTAGTACTTTACGTGGATCATTTCACCTAATCCTTACAATAGCCAACTAAGGATTAAGGTGAAGTACCTTACTTACAGACTGAACTGTGTATCCCTCTAGTTTATATACTGAAGCTCAAACCCTAACATGGAATATATTAAGAGACAGGGCTTTTAAAGAGATAAATAGGATTAAGTGGGGTTAGAGGGTTGGGCTATAATCTAATATGACTGGTATCATTATAAGAAGAAAGAGAAGGACACACACACACACCAGGGAAATGTGCACAGAGGCCAAAAGCCATGTGAAGACACAATGGGGAGAGAGTCCTCTGGAGAAGCCAAACCTGCTTGCACCTTAATCTTGGACTTTCAGCCTTCAGAACCGGGAGAAAATACATTTCTGTTGTTTAAATCACCCAATCTGCGGTGTTTTGTGATGGCAGCCCAGGCAGACTTGCCAAAGGCTATGTAACCAGTTGTTGTTGTTGGTGCACTGACCTGCCTGGTCAGTGTGGCTTCAAAGCCTGCACTCTGAACCACTGTGTTTTCTGCCTTCTTTACAGACGAGGCAGTTTTTCTCAAGCTCTGGGAGGCACTGACCCGTAGGTAATAGGAGCCAAGGTAATAAACCCCAAACATTTATTCTGTCTTCTCTAGAGTGTAAGCTCCGTGGAGGTGGCTTCCTGTGAGTTTTCTTCACCACTTTAGTGCTTAAAATGATGCCTGGTATTGTGGACTAGGTACATGCTTAATATTTGTTGAATAAATGAAACAAAAAGAAAATAAGAGTAGCAGACAGATAGGGGACCTCGGATCCAGCCCTGAAGAATATGCACATTTAATGACAGGCACAGGAAAGAGAGCCTATAGAAGATTGCCACACGCCCAGTTTTAATGTGACATACTAGGTAACTGGGAGCTGTAGTAGAATTTACACATGAGAGGCAATTGCAAAAACTGCAAGTGATTTTGAAAGGTAGAGGCGAAGTAGAAGGAGAGAAACATCTAGAGTCAGACTAGCTAGGAGGCTGGGCAGAAGTACCTAGGTGGAGGTCTGGACTTGGGTAGTGGAGGAGGAAATGAAAAGCTGAAGGGCCTCTGAGATCTTCAAGTGAAGGAATGACAGACAGCACTTAGTAACAGGTGACTGACAGAGGACCAGAGAGAAGAAAGAGTCAAAGATGAGTCACAGGTATTTTGCCTGGGAGATGCCGGAACCCACAGAGCCTAAGCCACTTGTTCAAAGCTACATCGTTCTTATTTAAGGAGCCTTTTATTTATTTATACATATTTTTTCCTGGTTGAATGTATGGTCTGTCAAGAGCTTAGAATCTTGGGTTGGGATTTGGTTTACACTTCTGGACTGATAAATTTTGACTTGTCAGTTCAGCCAAAGGAATATCACTACTCATACTTGACAACTTCTAAAAAATGTAATTAAAAATGAAACTGGTGACAGCACATAAAACAACATGTTTCTAAAGTTGACATATTTTGGTCCCCAAAGCTATTTTGAATTTGAGTTTAGAAATGCATCTTTAAACTTCCATAGAGGTACAGAGGCTTTTCCCAATCTGAAGAATGAATTTTAAATTGGCTGTAGAAAATACCATAGAGAAAAATAGAGAAAGCAGCTGGCCCTCTTACCAATTTCAGAGCAGGAAAGGAATTTCAGTAGAGCATAAAAACAGCTTTCCCGCATAAAGGAAAACACAACAAGAAAAATAATCCTAGCTGTGTAGCCTTTTGCAGTTATTTTCTGTCGAGTATTAGAGACCAAAGGGCTTAACATTGTTTTGATACCCTTGCAACTGGCAGGTTGCCTGCAGAGGAAGTTGGAAACAACTGACCAGCTCTCTGTTTCCAGGTGGCACTTAGGCCACGTTTTCTGCACTGTTGTTAGCAGTCATTTAATTCCCTACTGAATATTGAGCGGTGTTTTTAGTTCACAGCCCATTTGCAGTGTCTTTCTGTTTCCTTTTTTTCGTTAGCCACGTTAAGGGGGGAAAAAGGCAATTCGAGGAAACACTTTTGCAAATGTGAATTGAACAGTAAAGAGCCCATCGAAAAATAACATAGCAGATAGCTATAAACTGACCGAAGACATAGGCCATTCGGATGATGTTAACCTTAAGGGAAATTTGAGAAGACATCATGTGTGGACTTGCTAATAAAAGTAGCAAGGCAATTAAAAAAAATTTAATTAATCTGGCATCCCCAGGGAAAGAGGAGGAGTGTTATTTTAAAGCTTTTTATTAATGTGTGATTTGGTATTGTTGAAAAGAATAAAATGACAAAAAAAAGTCAGGTAGTTTTATGGCAATCATAAATTCAATAGTTATCTGCCTGTGACCTCTTTATCATAACATAACATCAAACATCACATAGAACACTGAAGAAGAAAAAACGTATTGAACAAAGGAAACTGATTAATACCCAAGTCCTGTGAAGAATCTTACAGCATTAGCAGCATTAACCTGTTTTTTTCTCTTAGGGGGGAACATCTGCAAACTGTAATTAAGCAATTTCCATTTGTTTTTCTATTTCTTTTGTCATCACTAAATCACTACACTCAGGGAACAAATTGACAAATTATGAAACACAGAAAACTGCTGGTTCAGTTGCGCAAGGAAGTTTCCCTCCTCAAATTATGACAGATTTTGAGCTGATCGAGCCATTTTTTCTCAGATGCATTAGCATAAATTTTCAGCTGAGGTTGTTACAATTCATATTCATTCCAAACATGAATATTTGGTTTATAGATAATCATTTGTTTTTCATGTCTGCTATAGTTTAGATGTAATTGGGTAAGGAAAGAAAACGTACTTAAATATATACAGCATTTTGAATTATAATCATTAAATTTATTTTTGGCAGTGTTCTTAATGCATAGTATTTTGTTACAAAAATTTTTTTCTAGTATGCTTTTATAGTTATGTAAGATTTGCATATTAAAAAATTGTTTGTTTACAAATATAATCATTTTCTTTGTCTTTTCAATTTATAAATGTTAAATGTGGTGTATTTCATGTGTACATGTGAATTAGAGTTGAACTTTCATAGGGAAATGCGATTTTAAACTTTTACAAAACACAGAGAACGGTTATTATTTAAATACACTCTTAAGGTAGTCACTATTAACCTTTAGCCTATTTAAACAGTATCAAGTGGGTGCACATTTACTGAGTATGTGTTTCTCTTTAACTGATGACATTATTTTTACTTGTTGTTAAATGCATTGTTACTCGAAGGAAAGGGCAAAATTGCTCCACTTGAAACTGAGGTAGTCACAAGTCTGTGTACTTTGATTCAATTGAATGAGCATGTATTCAAATTAGAATAGTTTTAGCAAATGTTCTTTCATCCATGGGACAATAATATTTTCTTTGAAATGGTCTGCTAAACCCAAAGGGATACAAACAGGAAACATTATTTTAGCCAGACTCATATCTTCCTTATATGAAAATCAAGCCACAGTCTGTCTAGTATGTGATTTTTATGTCTTTCTGTTTTTTTAATTTGAATTTGTTCTAGGTGAGATAGATTTATGTGATGCCAGTCAGAGCTTTTCTTCTTGCAACCAATTGTCCCTACTTAGCATAGGGTAGAATAATTATATCATTTTTATGTATTTTCTGGACTTGGTCTGCTTTTATATTAGGTTTTATAGTCTGTGAGCCACTGACTAGAAAAAAGGGATTGTAACCAGTCGTCTAATTCTGGGTATTGGATTTACTCTCTAATTATAGTGCCAATCCCATTCTTGCTAATTTTGACGTAGTGGTATTGATGCCCAATGTTTTAAGCATTGTGTTATAAACTGAGAATACAGAAAATGAATGGAGCCCTTACTCTTGAAGAATTCATCAGCTAGAATGTTCTAATTAATTGCTACCTGCTTATAAAGGACAATGTGATTCCCAAATGGTTAGATGTGTTTGTATGTTTATAGATTATATAGTTAGAGTGGATTAGTAGGGAAATATTAACTACTCTTTGCATCGTGCTGATAAAACTGATATCCAGAATATTGCCTTTAGTTCTAGGGTCTCAGTTTTAGATTGAATAAATACTGTGAGTTAGTCAAAGAGTAATAAGAATGATTGGAATGGTGTATTTTCAGACTTTTTTTCTTTTTTTACTTGCAGCTTTTATTTTATTTTTTTAAATGAGGGATGTCCTGGAGTTCCCAGTAAAAATGAAAAAGTGTGCAATACTTGTATAATTTAAGTTTGCTGTTGAACTTCCCTAATGCCACATGCCAGAGTTGGAGTTCTAGATTATTACACATTTATGTGGGAGATGTTATTCTACTTTTGAAAGTTTCATAACTTCTAAGAAAGATTTATTTGTAAAAAAGAGGGAGAAATTAATTCCTCTAACTTTCTCTAACTTTGGTGAGTCAGAGAGTTTGCCTTAAGTAGATGCATCTTTAATGCCATAGGCAGAAGGGCCTGATCCCAGGCTGAAGGAAACTGTTTTAGGTTGAAGGTATATAGCTTCATAAAGAGTACATTAAGGGCTGGGAATATAGCTCAGTTGGTAGAGTGCTTGCCTTGCATGCACAAGTCAATCCCCAGCACCACAAAAACAATAACGAAAAACAAAACAAAAACAAAGAGTGCGCTATATTGCCCTTAGTCTTCTCATTTGATCTTAGGCAGGGCCAGTGTAATGGAAAAGACTTGTTTTATCTTTGGATCAGAAGTTCTGTGTACTAGTCAAGGCATATAATTTCTTGATAACACAGGCCTGCCACATATTTTCTACATTTGTAAACCAGAAATAATTCTGCCTCTTCACTGTCTCAGGTGGCTGTGGTGAGAATCAGATGAAATATACATGAAGGTACTTGGTAAGTTTTAAAGACTTACTCAAGTATAAAGTTTCATAGTTAGGGGGACTGTTTATGACATAAAAGAAACATCAAGGTTAAATGTTCAAGAAATCTTGAATGAACAATATAAAAAGTGAAAAATATTAACCATAGTGTTAGTTGTTCACACCCTATTCCTTGAAGTAGTTAAAACCAACTCTGTGTAGTGCATATTATACAGTGTATGTGTATATGGTACGGCACAAGACTGTAAAACTCAGGAAGTAATCCCACACTGGCCTCTGGTGGATGGACTCAATACTGTGTCTACACATACTCATAGGCAAAGTTATTTACATGCGTTGATGAAGATAAGGTATCATATTTTTTTTTATACTAGGGATTGAACCCAGGGGTGCTTAACCACTGAGCCACATCTCCAACCCTTTTAAAATAATTTATTTAGACATAGGGTCTCACTAAGTTGCTTAGGGCCTCGCTAAATTGCTGAGGCTGGCTTTTAACTCATGATCCTCCTCCCTCAGCCTCCTGAGCTGCTGGGATTATAGGCATGTGCTACCATATCCGGCAGATCCTTCTTTTTAATTATCAGTTTTTAGATTCTACTTCATGAAATCTTTACTTGGGAATCTTACCTTATGAATATATAAAAACCACATGGGAAATTCTAATTAAAGTATAGATTCTTAGGGATCTGTCCCCAATTCAGACTGAGTAGTTCCAATGTGAAGCCTAGGAACTTTGGCTTTCAGACCAGTTTTGAAAAATATGCCCTCAACAAGATCAAGGAGGAATAAAAGGAAATACACAAATTCTTAAGAATTTTGTGTTCACTTTGGTATATGTTGAATTTTTTTCTAAGAATAAGTTCTATAGCTTTTAAGAAATTGTGACCCTCATAAAGGGTAAGAACAATTATTTTACTTTGAAATATGACTTTTTGTTCAATGTCACCATTTTATATTATTTAAAAGACATTTTGACAGGGAAAAAGTGTGACTGGTTATAAGAATAATTTTACTGTTATCTTTGTGGTCTCTGATACAGCAGCTAGAATGTAATAACCTGCAGAATTTAAGGTGGGCTTTGGTTTAGCAGACATTCTGTCCCATGTCTGAAGAATTATAGTGCCTCTGTCTGTGGGTCAAAGCTACCTCACCACAGGAAATGTCCTTACCACTTCTGTTTTTTAAAAAATTTTAATATTTATTTAATTTTTTTTTTTAAACAGAACTGTGTTCTTTGTGAACATTTTGCCATCAGCAAAGAGGCAGTAGACCAGGAGACCATGCAGGCTGTACAGACATCTTGTGCCTGTACTTCCAGGAAATGGCTCTCCAATAATCTTGATGCTTCAGGTTACTTTTCTTCAGTATATTTTATACCGAAAGGTAATTAGTATGTTTTACAGAGTTAAGAGTAGAGTTTTAGGAGTAAGGTAACAATGATTTAAGAAGGAAACATTAAAGTTAAATATTAAGGAGACTTTATCCACAATATAAAAATGTAAAAAAGAAATATTCCTTTTTCATTATTTCTAAGAGGGACTTTTAAGAAGGAAGATGATGTATATAGTCATTCTCCCTAGACTGAGGATTAGAAGAAAGTAGGTTGGAGCTATCTTGTTACTTCCACAGATAAAAGCTTATTTTTAATTTTTTTGTTCATGGTAAAAAAAATCAGAAAATCCTGAGTATTTTCAATACATAAATGCATATGCATGCATGCACATGTACATGTGTGCGTGCATACACATACACACACACATATCCTAAACACAGCAAGAACTCCAACCTCCGCACACACTCTTTCCATAGAAGTAGAATTCTTAGCTACTTCATTACCACCCAGGATAAAGAGTACACTTCCCATTCTCGTGCTGCTGGGTGTAGCCATTTGACCGAGTGTGTGCCAATGAAATGTGAGAGCAACTTCATATCCTTAAGCCATGTCTCCTGGAGTCTTTCTATCTTTTTCACTATGGTTGGATATTGACAATCATTAGGACAACTCTCTTAGACCTAGGAATGGAAGAGCACCCTGCAGCCTGGATCCTTGTGTCATCTCATGGAGCAGAGCCTACCCACCTGTCCTGAGCTGTGTTATGAGAGAGAAATAAATTCCAATTACAGCTGCTCTGATTTGGTGCTTCCTCAGTATAGTAGCTTAGACCATGCTTTACCTAGTAACAGGGGAAACTAGGAATGTGTCTTTGTCCTCCCCTTCATCCTTTTGCTGTCCTGGACTACATGGAGAGGGATGGCACAGTAGAAAGGTAGGAGTCTGGGTTCTAGGATGACTTTGTGGAGCAGAACAACCACATTAGCTCTGGATTACGTACATCTGTACTATACATGAGAGAGAGGTAAACTTCCATCTTGTTTAAGCTGGTGTGACTTTAGTGTCTCTTTCATATGAGCAAACCATATCCAATTAATTAATTAAACCATAATCCTGTGTCTAAGAGATAAACCATGGGTGTATACATTCTTTCTGAATCTTTCTGTGTTCATTGATTTGTATAAATGTTTATAATTATTTAAGAACATGACAGAGATAGCCAAGATTTTAATCTGAGCTTGGCTGCTGTCTAACTGGGTGGTCCTGGGAAAGTTACTTCATAACTGTAAGCTTCAGTTTTATCATCTGTAAAATAGATACAATAATTTCTACCTCACAGACTTGTTTTTAGGATCAAATAATTACATATGTATAAAATGCATACACATGTGTTTTATTTATAATGCCCAAATTATAGTTAAAGGCTCAATAGTATTTTTTCACTTGTTTATTCATCAGACTTAGTATAATTATTTTAGAAAAATGAGGTCACACTATACATATTCTTCTTAAAACTTGCTTTTTCACATAACATGTTATATATATATCTTCTCATGGCAATAAATATTTTTTAATACTGATTTTGATGAGCACATAGTATTCTATTGTATGAATATGTCACATTTTGTTTAACCATGCTGTTTTGTTGAACATTTGGAATATTTCCAGTTTTTGGTTCTTATAAATAATGCTACTATGCACATCCTCAACTCATCCTGTAAATGATTATTGAGTACCTACTTTATGCTAAGTACTATTCACATGAGTGAACAAAAGTGGTAAAGATCATTGCCTTCAGAGAATTTGCATTCTATTGGAAGGGGAAACTAGACAATCAACAACAAACATAATAAATAAGAAACGTATCTAGTTAGAACATACTAGTTTTTCTTGGGGAAAAAGAAAATAGGAGCAGAGTATAGTGGATGACGAGTGCTGGCAGAGGGTACAGATTGCAGTTCTATATTGGGTGATATGGTTAGGCCTCCTGGAAAGTAAAACTTGGAAAAGATTATGTGTTTTGGTCAGCTTTTGTGTCACTGTGACCAAAATACCTAACGAGAGCAACTTTTTGAGGAGGGGCAGTTTATTTGGTGCTCACCGTTTCAGAGGTCTCAGTTTATGGATGGCTGACTCCATTGCTCTGAGCCCAAGGTAAGGCAGAACATCATGGGGAAGGGTCCAGCGGAGATAAGCTGCTCAGCTCATGATGGGATCAGGAAGCAGAGACAGAAGGTGGAGGAGCCATAGGGAAGATGTCCAGGGCTCACTCCCAATGGCCCACCTTCTCCAGCCACCCTCAGCCTGCCTACAGTCACCACTCCGTCTGTCCATTTAAACCAGGATGAACTGATTAGGTTACAGCTCTCTCTGTCTAATTATTTTACCCCTGAATATTCCTGCAGGAGCTTTGGGGAGACCCCTCATATCCAAACCATAAGAAAGATAAGGGAGGTAAGCCTGCAGGTATTTGAAACCCAGGAGACAGCCACTGTGCAGTAGTAGCAGCCTCTGGCCTGTGTGAGGAGGCCACAGTGGTGAGAGAGTGTAAGCAGAGCTGAGAGGAATAGAAGCTGAGGTTAGAGGGTATGGAGGTTGGACAGACCAGGCACGGGTGGCCTTGTGCGACCTCATAAGGATGCCATCTTTTTTTTTTAAATGAAGCTACAACTTTGCATCTTGTTATTTGTGGCCTTTGGATATATTTTTATACATGGAAATGCTGGTTCAAAGATATGCAAAAATTTATGGCTTTATTTAAGTAAAAATTTTCAAGGGAATATATTAGACATTTTTGGCTTTGTAGAGAAATCATTGCCCACATACTTAATCATTTCTTTTGGATAAATTCTTAGACATGGAAATGCTGGCTGAGAGATATGTAAAATGTTATGCCTTTGAGTGGGTAAAAGCTTTAAGGGAATAAATTATGTTTCTTATAGGCAAAGGCCATGTTATAGAACTTGCCTGACTCTACTTCTTGTCCTCCAGCCTAGCAGAGTAACGTTCACTGCAGAGCTTGCTGATTGAAGGGTGGAGTATCAGTCTAGTTCCAGTCTTAATTGTTTCATATCCTTTGGAACAAAGACTGAGTGTTTTACCTGAGAGAAACTGAGTGAGTTCCTAATGGTGAGCTTCTCTGCCCTCCTTAGGCTCACATCTTAGTGGGAAGAGGTAGGCAATGAACAATTTAAAAGGTCATTTCGGATGATTTTATATAAAATTGGAGAAAGCAGGGCCATGTGATAGAGAGTGGCCTGATGCTGCAGCTATGATGATACACTAAGGAGACGAAGTGACCAGAGAGCCACAGCCTGAGGGCACACACGCATTTCTCCCTCCGTCTGAGTGTGGAGAGAAGCTGAAACTCTAGTTATTTGTGGGTTTGATATCATCATGTGGCACTGCATGGAATTGGATTCATGGTGATGATCCTTGAATCAAACTCAGTGTCATAATCAAGGATGCAAAATGTGGAAACAATCCCAGTGTCCATCAGATGGTGAATGGAAAACTAAAATGTGGTTCTGTTCATATGATGGAATATTATTTAGCAATAAAAGGAGGTAAATACCAACACATTGCACCATGTGAGTGAATCTCAGTAATGTTATGCCTAGTGAAAGAAGTCAAGTGCAAAAGACCACATTCTGTATGATTCCACTTTTGTGGAATGTCTAGCAGAGATGAATCTATAGTAACAAAAATATAGCTTAGTGGTTTGAAATAGTGATGGGTAGAATCTGCAAATGGGCACCAGACATTTTTTTTTTTAATTTAGTTATTTTATTTAAATGCATTTCAAGTCATAGTACATAACCAGATCTCTGTTTTTCCATTTCTCTGATTGCAAACCAAATAAAGTCACACCATTAGAGTCTTCATAGATGTGCCAGGGGTAGT
>CM053399.1:24937932-25003350 GCA_028644305.1 Xerus rutilus | reverse complement strand
AGTCCATCCCATTTATTGATTCTTGCTCTTATTTGTTGTGCTATAGGAGTCTTGTTAAGGAATTTGGGGCCTAATCCAACGTGATGGAGATTTGGGCCTACTTTCTCTTCAATTAGACGCAAGGTCTCTGGTCTAATTCCTAAGTCTTTGATCCACTTTGAGTTGAGTTTTGTGCATGGTGAGCGATAGGGGTTAAGTTTCATTTTGCTGCAAATGCATTTCCAGTTTTCCCAGCACCATTTGTTGAAAAGGCTATCTTTGCTCCAATGAATATTTTTGGCTCCTTTGTCTAGTATGAGATAGTTGTATTTATGGGGCACCAGACATCTTTTTGGGGTGATGGAAATGATCTAAATGTTAAATTGTGGTGATTGCCATAGGACTCTATATATTTACTAAAAATCACTGAATAGTATGCTAAAAATGAGTGAATTTTTTGGATGCATAAATTAAACCATAGAGTATACTTAGATTCTTACTCTGGGTTCTTCCAGATAGTTATGTGCCTTTGTGACTCTGGCTTTGGCTGAAGAACCAGGAGGGTCTGGCTTGTGTGTGAGTATTTCCCATCAAGAAGGGATAGGCCTTACCCATCTTTGTAACCTTGCACATAATTGGTGCCCAGAATAGAACTTTCAGATTTAATTAGCTACATAATTCAGCTATCACATAGATTTTTATCCTGAAAATAAACTTCCAGCAAAATTATGCAAAATTTATTTTGCATAAACTTGGAGATTTTAAGTAGAAAAGGATTCCATGCAAAAACAAATGAACTCCTTGAATGCGACACATTCTACCTTATGTAGACATTGTCACTGGCCGCTGTCACCCTGTTGGCTCCCACTCTGGGCAGCTGTGACCTTGAGTAAATCAATTGGGAAGGTAAGTTCATCTTGTGAGATGGGTCTGTGTAGCCTCTTCGCACACACAAACTGAAGTTTCTTGATGGGTTACAAGCATACTGTGTTATCTACTGCCACCATCACAGAGATAGCTAAAAAAAAAGTTACCCAGGGCATGCCAATTTAAATGTAAAAGAATGGTACAGATTGCAGTGGAAAGATAAGGTGACTATTCTGTGATATCTAGAGGGAGAGAACATAAGCAGCTGGAGATAGTGTCTTTGTTTCTATTTTACAAATACAAAGGAACCCACTTTGTGAGCTCTTTTTTTTCTTTCTTAAATCTTTACTGTTCATACCACCAGCACAGTAGCTGTGGCTTCCTTTGCTTCTCACGTGGATTACTACAATAGCTCTGTACTTTCTACCTCTAGCATTAAACCACTCTGCTCTGTTCTGTGTTTCACCTTCTTAGAACATTGTTCCACTGACCTGTCCATTTGTCATCAAATGTGTGCTCCAGTTTTCTGGAATACTCAGTGATTCTACCTCAGGCCCTGTGTTTTTACCTTGGCAGGTTTGCTCATGAACTTAACCCTTGTGGAATAACCTCCTCACAGTGCTCACCTGTTGAAATTGTAGCTGTCTCTCAAAGCTCAGCTTAGGTGCCCTTTTTCCTATGTAAAGTCTTCTGTGATTTTCCCAAGCCAATTATGATTTTGCCATTTTCTGAATGTACACCTTCCTTCTATTGTCTGCCTTAGACACTTTCTGTTTTGGTGGCTTGCACATCAGAACTTCCTAATTTGTGCTCTCTGTAAGAGCAGGGATGGGACTTACCCATCTTTGTAACCTTGTCCAGAATAGTTGGTGCCCAGAATAGAACTTGTAGATTTAATTAGTTGCATAATTCAGCTATCACATTGATTTTCTTCCTGAAAATAAACTTCCAGCAACTTTATGCTTTTTTTCCACAGTTTTTGCTCTGTAAGTGCCTAACTGTGGACATTTCAAAAATTTCATCTTACTGCCATTGTGTTCCTCATCTACGGCTTTTGACATACTTTTTTTTCCCCAAGCCAGGCTTGTGTATTTGTGCCTTGGCAGGTTGATGGCTGTGACTGTGAATAATGAGTCAATTATGATCCAGCCTGGGGAAAAGCACAATTACTCCTGACTGGCCAGGCTGAGGTAATCCTCTCCTCCCTGTGCCCTTTCAAATGGAGAACATAAAACAGTTGGAATTCAGAGCACTGCAAAGGGAATTTAGACAAAACATTCATGTGCTGAATTTAGCTTCTTTGGACTTATCCTGATTTATGATTGATTGGTTTTTAAATTGCTTATTTAATCCTAATGACTATTGCTCCAGGGGAGGCCAGATACCAAGAAGCATGTGATCAAGAAGCAGTAGAGTAAAGTAGTTTGGCTGGACAAATCAAGAGCAAATATTATTGTCCAGAGAAACATTGCTCTAGGCTAGAAGTATAATGTGAAAATCAACCCTTGACTTTCAAAGTACCCAACCTTGTTATAAGCATGATTGCTATCCCTTATTCTCTTTGCAGATAGCTTTTTGCAACTGCCCAGAGTTGCACAGAATATTCCCCCCATGATTTTTTCTTTCCTTCCAGCAGTGTATGCAGCATCTCGTGACTGGGGACAAGCTCTTGGTTTATGTTGCTATTGACAGTAGTGCAGAAGAACAGACACTTGGTGGTTGCTGGCAGGATCTAATCATGAATTGTGATGTTGGTTGTGCATGTCTGTGAAAACTTTTCTGAAAGTGTGGAAATGCTTCTGTCAGGCTTTTGTTTGGATAAATTTGAATTTTTTTAAAAAGTTTATTTCAAAATCAAGTTCTCCAAAAATAATCACTTTTATCTGGAAGATGTATAATCAATATGTGGTTAGTGTCTAATTTACCAGGGCATCAAAAGTTTCCATTTTTTTCAAGGAGTGTGACCTTTTCCTTTGGTTCCAAATTAGAGGCTGAAGGTGTTGTGGTGGCCTTGTAAGGCCGATCTGTTGGAAGCTTGTCTGTTTGGTATCAAAAGGAAATTGAAATTCCATTGCTTCAGAATAATGAAACCTCTGAACACCTTTAGAAAAAGCTTTGTCTCATCTGTATTGAAGTTTTGACTTAGAAATGCCCAAAGAAATACTCTTTCAGGTCTCAACCTACTCGTTCTCTGAAACATTGCTGTTAGATTTCTAAACTGTATTATGCCTGACATGTATTTCAAAGGAAGAAACATTAGGGATAAGATGAAAGGGTAGTAAGGAACTCGGATGAAAAACAGAAACAGAAGAAGAGGGGATTAGCAGTTGGGTGGCACGTGTAGATTGCCACCAGGGTCACTAGCAGGGTCACTCTGGGAGGCAGCAGCTAGCTCTGTAATCAGGCCATCCGCTGCTTCAGGTTCTAGGCTGTGCCAGCATCTGCCATTTTGACATTATCATATTGAAAAGGACTTTTTTCCTATCTCATTCTGCCAAGAAAGTGACTATTTACTAGGTTTAAAAAACTGATGAAAACCTTTATAAGGAGCTCTTTCAGGTGTTTAGAGGGAGATAGTACGTATTCTTGTGAAACTGATTTCAACATTTAGAAAAGAGCCTTAACCTGTAGGTTTAATCACAGAACAAGTTTTTTTTTTTTTTTTTTTTTTTTTTTTTAACTGCATCTTTGGTGTTTTGAAAATTAAAACTATGTTTACAGAGGGGGGAATTTTCAGAGTGGACAAGAATTTTGTTAGATCTGAGACTCCAGTAGTGTAATATCAACATGAGAAGCTGAAACTTGGTTATATTTTGCTCTTTATGTCAAAGGATTTTCATCTTGTTACCTGTCAGATAACCTGATAGTTTTATTGGAAACGGTAAAGGAGTACATTGAGTGATCATGAGAACAAATGGAATTTGTCCTTATAGAACATCTTTCATTTTCACACATTGCTGTGCTTTTCAAGTGTTTAAGTCAATACTGTTATAGTAGTGTTGTGGCAGGCACATAGCATTTTTTTAGTAAATACTTGATTTAGGTTGTGCTAGACTTTAACGATGAACAGGGTGAACTGAAGCTCTTCTACATCTTATTATAGCAGTGCACTAAGGAGCAGTGGCAGCCACGGGACGTCTTCTCTTCCCTTTCAACTTTGGTGGAGTTTGAAGAATTTTTTCCTTCCTCAGTTAACTCCTATTTCCAAGCCTCTTCATGCCTATCTCGCTGCACCCTGTTACCACTGCTCATTGTTGCCTTGGCACTGATTCAGGACATCTTTGTAACTATCAAAGAGGAAGACATTTGGGAGTCCTAAGACCACTTGGTCCTCCCTTATACTATGGTCACCCTAGAAGTTGTCTTAGAGCCCTCTCAACACCTTGCTCAGCTTCCCAGCCCTCTATCCCTGGCACCCAAGGCTGGGACTTTATGCCAGAGTTGCTGGGGATTTGTTGGGGCAAAAAGCAGAGGTCACCTCTTATAGTAGCTAGTTAGGAGTAGCTGGTACTTGTGCAGTAGGCAGTTGTAGAGAGCTGATCTGAGCATGTGTTATGTATGGATATAACCTTTTTGAAGAGAAAATGATGCATTCAATATTTGTGTTTCTCCCCTGTAGCTTATTAATGACATATTATTGACTAGGTTACTTTATCTTCATTCCCCAACACTATTTCAGTGTTAATGTCCTAAGGACATCCCTAGAACTCTTGATTCTCCCAACCACTGGATACAACCTTGTTTGTATTCAGAAACAAACAAGGGATTTCAACACTGGACTTGCACTGGGCTGTGATCATCACAAGAGCCTGGTCATCTCACTGAATTTGATGTCACGCAACTGACAGCTCAAAAGAAATGAACATGGGCACTTTGCCACTTAGGCCATCTCACAAGCCTTCAGTTAGAACCCCACCAGAGGAATGCACAGACAAAACCATCCCTGCATCTCTGGAACATTTTCCCGGTAGAGTCTCTCAGGGCTTGGAGGAGGATTTCCCAACCGGACAATGGACAGTGGTTTGATTGCTGCCCTGCAACTGCTTTTGGATTTTTTAATCCCTCTTCTCAGGATCTGAGACAAAGATTCCTACATTTGCTCTTGTCACAGCAAGCAAGTTCCAGTTTGGGACTGTATCCTGTGGCCTTGGGGTTTTTTTTTGGCTATTGTATGCTTTTCTTCTTCTTCTTTTCTTTCTTGGACTCCCCCACCCCACTTTTTCCAGCTTCTTTCTTCTTCTAGTCTAAACCCTTTTGTTCATTTGCTGTATTATTCTAGGTAGCAAAGCATAGTGGTTAGGAGGAAAAAGAAGGGTCTGGAAAAAGAAGTCCTGGTTCTGATCCTTGAACAAGTTATTTACTCTTTTTTTTGGCCTTGGATTCCTTATCTGTAAATTAAAGTGGGGATAGTAATGGTGTTGCAAGTTATAAGTGCAATGATTCATGAGATGTTCATAAAAAATAATTTTACTCAGTGACTTAACACTCATTAATTTTAATATTCTACTAATATTACTAATAATATTAAAAATAATTTTATGGCTTAAGCTATTACCTCAGTGTAGCTGATGGTCATCCATTTACCTATAGCTGTGATATCTTTTCTACATTGTAGCCTACAAATGCAGCTACATTCAGGTCATTATCATCACAGTTTCCACTGGTAACTGAAATGCAGCATGGCCAAAGCTAGATTCACTTTCTCTCACCCAATTTAATCCATTACCCCCATTTCTGTTAAAGGCACCATAATATCAAAATTTTCTTAGTCTCTTAATTTTAAATTAATCTCATGTTCTTTCTTTATCCTAAGGAGATAATCATGAATGTGCATGGATTTAATACAAAGGTATTATTGTTTATAATTTTAAATAGTCCAGGAAAGACATTGATTAAATAAGCTATTTTGTATTTATATAATGTAATGCTCTATAACATGAAATTCCATAGAAGAATATTCAATAATATGAAAAGAAATATTGGCAAATTGTGTTATAATATGGGCAGCATGATTCCATTTTGATTTTTAGGAGTACATGTTTCATAATAAAAGAGTAGAAAGATAGCCATTGAAAATATTTTGTTGTGGTTATTCTGGCTCATAGGATTATGAGTTTATTTCATAGTTTACTTTTTTCCTCTTAGAAATTTTCTAAAATTATCCATACATTGCTTCTATATAAAGAAATCTCTCAAATTTAGCAAAAATGTGAGAAGTCTAAAAATGTCTAAAAGTCTTGAAAATACTGTACTTTATTGACCTTTTAACAATGACCAAGAATAGTGATGGATACATAGTAGGCACTTGTTAATAAATATTTGCTAAATGCTGAATGAAATAGTGTAATCATTCTGTGCATTTTTAGAGATAACTTTTGATAGTTAAGAGTGTTTAGTGCCTCAAGCATTGCTTATACAGTTCTTTGAAAAGTATTATTTTGAGGGGAAGGAAAAAAGTTTCTCAGTGAACATAAAATAAACAGAATTAGGGTGTGGTAGATACTTTCTAATATTATACAACTTATCATTTCAGAAGACAACATGACCAAAGGAGGAGCATTTGGAACTGATGCTTCAGGAAAAATATTTACCTCAGTAAAATTTACTTGTAAAAACGAACCAAATGACAACTGTCTTAGAAATGTATTTCATCAGACTTCATCACAGTGTTTGGAAGAAGAGCAGGTAATACTGTAGCACATTTTAGAAACAGTCTAAGGATCAAGGCATTCTTCATAAATTAGAAAGCAAGCCACAAGAAACACTGGGCAGTCGCTTGATTAGTAACTATTAATTCTAGAATGAGTGATGTTGGGACATTTTATTGAAAATCCTGATTATATTTCGGTATTTCAGCAGCTGTCATTTATGACAGTAACTTGGTTATCCCAATTGCATTAAAAACCTCATTGGATCTGCCATCTACAAATTCTTGAAATTATTTATATAATTTATTTGGGACAGGAGAGTTCCTTCTTCTACTTCTTTGTGTAGAATGGGGCTTTCTTTTACCTGTCCTATATCCATCTCTTGCTAACTCAAAGTAGAAAGTGTTATCCTGGCTTCTGTAGTAAATATTGGATGTTTTCTTCCTAATCTTCAAGACTTTAGAGACTCTTCATATTCTCCTTGGATTTGTTTTTATATTATCAAGGAATAATGGTGGACATTGTCCTACTTTTTAAGCCATTTGAGTTTCTGTTTCTACCTTATGTCTTCTCTGTGATATTATACACAGAATTATATAAGAGATTGTGATATTACTCTAGGAAACAAAAATTTCTGAGTTAGAAATGTATTTATATACTGCAGAGGCCCATAGTTCTTTATTTCCAGAACTTGCTTCCAGTGATGATGGTGAGACAGGAACTATTTTTCCTCAGAGGATTCATGCTTTACTAGCAATTATTGGTTATTGTGTTTATATTGTATATTAATTCTTTGATCACCATGTGAAAGGCAAAGAATTGCTAGATGGCATTGTTTTCTGATCACTTGAAGATATTGTACTGGCATTCTCTTGGAAGGAGTAGGAGGTGGGAAGTGCTCTGTTTCACATGTGAGAATGTTGGGTTAACTGGTCTGTAGAGTACACTGTGGTTGAGTCTATAGAGGACAGGAGTAGAAGTCAGACCTCTTGAAACTTGCTCCCTGATTACTTGTATGGCTTAGAGAATAGTCTTTCATAATTAACAAATCACAGAAGATCAGCTTCTTTATTTTTAGTTTTTTCATGTTCGCATCAGTATGTCCTCACTGTATTTTCAGATAGTGATGGATGAAGGCCAAAAAGTTGGCAGTTCCCTTCAAGGTGATCTGAACAGGGCAGGAAAGATCAAGGTAAGACATGATTCAGTTTTCTTGCATGGTAAAACAAAAAACAAAAAACAAAAACCAAAAAAACCCCACAGCAAACAAACAAATATCACAAGACTCATTTGCTTTCTTTTATACAAAGTTGGAGAATTCAGCAGATTTTTTCCTTGCTGGTTTTTTTCTTTTTTTTTTTTTAAACTGGTGTATGAATATCTTAAACTACCCTTGCTTAGCTGGGTTCTGGGTCTTTTTTCCTTAAAGCTTAGCAAATTGAAGGGGTGCTTTGAGAGAGAAATGTGACTCCAATCTCCTTTAGCATATACCATTAAGAAAAATGACACTATAGTATGATAGATTCTCAATTTTACTACTAAAACCATCATCTGGAAGGTAAACTTTTGCTGTTGCTTGGATGGTATGTAATAACTGCAGTCATACACTTACAAGCAATGGAAGCTACCATTTAAAATTCCTATGGAGTAGCCATGGTCTGCTATTACAAGTAGAACTAGGAGAAAGGCAGCCTGCTTTTGAATTGCAATTCTGAAATCTAAGTTTGTAATTTTAAGGTATTTTGTTATGCCCATGTTTAGGTCATGAGCACAAAAATGCATTGTGACCTTATGCCCTTACTACATATCATTTGTACCGCTGGTGAAATCATTTTCTTATTTACACTCCTTGATATTCCCCTGAGATGAATTAGTTCATGTCTGAAATGTTACCATTTTGCTAATCTGAAATGTCTCATTGTCAGCTTGCAGTGGAAAGCAGTATTCCACATGGAGTAGTTTTTCATTGAAATGCTGCTATTGTGTCTGTAAAGGTCACTTGCTCTGCTTTTTTCCTTTGAAGTAATTTTCACTTTTAATTGTTTGAAAGAGAGAACACTTGATTTTTTGCCCTGCTCACCTCTCTTGTGATTTACCTGGGGCAGGATGATTTTGTTTGGAATGAACCTTTCTCTCCTGCTTTCTTTGATTTCTTCTCTCTGGCTCTTCAACACGAAAAGAAAACAGACTATTATGTTAATAGCCAGATCCCTGCCACCACCATTTGCTCAAGAAGCAGTGCAACAAAAACAAAAACCAGAACTGGTTGTTTTGGACTGTCTTGGTGGTGGTATATATCCTAGGAGAGAATGTGGAACAAAGTCTCTTTTCAAAAACTCCCAACCTCTCTTTTTCGCTTTCAGCATAGAGCTGACTATGGTGCTTGCAAAATCCAGGCTAGCATCCAAATTCATTGCTTTTTTCAAATGGGAAAGAATATGAACACAAAAGCTTTGAGCTGAGACTCAGAATTAATGAGAAAGTAGATTCTGCTGCTCAGTTGAATGTTGTGGAAGTGGATTCATTGACTCTTCATTGCATTTTTTCTTCAAGTCTAATATGCATAAAATGATGTTAATCCTTTTCTAGGTAGACAACTTCCTAGATTTAGAAGATTTGGATGTGGATGAAGAGATTAATCCCCAAATGAGCAAGGGTATGCTTTCTGTTTCTTTTTAATACTACTGACGACTTTCTAGAAAGTACAAATAAGGCTTTAGACAGTTTTTCTTCCTTTTTTTGGGGTGGGGAGTAAACCTTACCTCTACTTCCTATGAAATAGGAAGAACTGAAGTTGTGAAATTTGTTTCAAAAACATATCTCTCCAGCTTGATCAGAGCCTCTGGAGGATTGAAAACTTGTGGTCTTAAGTGAAATGAAGCTGCCCTCTGCCCTTACAGTTTACCACATGATTTATTCTTGAGTAATTATCTCAAGTAGAGCTACCATAAAGTCATCCCCATATTTCCTAGAAACACAATGTTGTAAATGGAGATTATTTTTGAGAACAAGAAATAATGATTGAGGGCTGGGGTTATGGCTCAGTGGTAGCATGCTTGCCTAGCATGCGTGAGGCGCTGGGTTCGATCCTTAGCACCACATAAAAATAAAATATTCTGTCCACCTACAACTAAAAAATAAATAAAAAAAAAAGAAATAACGATTGATCATACAGATTGTATGTATATCAGAATTGATCATAAAAAATAAACTAAGGGGCTGGGGCTGTGGCTCAGCGGTAGAGCGCTTGCCTCGCATGCGTGAGGCCCTGGGTTCGATCCTCAGCACCACATACAAAGCAATAAAATAAAGACATTGTGTCCATCCACAACTAAAAAAATATAAAAAAAAAAAAAAACTAAAAAAAGAAAATTCAAAGTTTTGTTTTTAAAAACTCTTTGTTAAATATATAAATTACTGAAGACTACAGACATGTTGCAAATGATTCTTTGAGGGCATTTTTGCACTGTGATGGATTGGAAGGGGCTTCATGCTAGGCTGTTGATGTTTATATGCATGATGGGTTTTTCCTTTCCCAATTAATATTTCTGGGTAAGCATAGGTATCCTTTGTTGATCAAAGGGTCTTTAAAATATATTCAATAATTAGGGATTTTTTTTGTTGTTGTTCAAACACACCCATTCCTCATTTAATATGTAAGAATGTCTCAAAGTGAATGTTAAACTTTAGGGACAGGTCAATTGACTTAACTATTGTTTACAGTCTTTGGGTGGTCATACACATGGATTATGGTCATTATTGTTAGGGGAAGGGTGGGTTTTAAAAAAATTTTTTTTTTAGTTGTCCGTGGACCTTTAGTTTATTCATTTATTTATAGGCAGTGCTGAGAATCTAACCAGTGCCTCACACATGGTAGACAAGCACCCTACCACTGAGGCACAACCCCAGCCGGGAAGGATGGTATTTTTAATATTCAGAAGGGAGTTAAAGTGACTGGATAGGGTTGGCTTGGGAATGGTGACTATCTGTAAATTGGTTGTTAATCCCTTGCTCTGGCTTTGGTTGCTTGAATTGGTGAGACTTTGGTAATTGGAAGCAATTAGCACTTTTATTCTGCTTCCAAACATCACACTACACTGAAGAGTGGGTTCTCAGGCACTCCATTAACCAGTAGACTCTGATATTAAGTTTTATTTGATTTAAGTGAGATTGGAGATCTAAAGGAATCACGTCTTCCATAGAGAATTCTCTAACTGTACACCTTGGATACCTCTGAATTGCTGTGGGAAGTACAGGAGTTCCCACTAGACTTAGAAGGAAGAGCTGTTTTGGGTTTGGGGTGACTGGGAGAGGGAAGCATGGTAAGGAACGCAGATTCCTAGGTTGTTCCCAAGAGTCTAATTCAGAAGCTCTGCAGTGACATCTGGTGATTTGCATTCGGAACCCACACCCCATGCAATTCCAATGTGGTTAGTTTGAAGATGACACTTGAAGACAGTTCTAATCTTCCTGTAATACATTTGCTGTGTAAAATCAGTTTGATAGGAGGGCACAGATGTGTCTACTTTGGGTATTTTTGTGGTGGTTTAAACATATTTCCTTCCAGCAAAGATAAGGTCTGTATATTGACATAAATCAACATAGCCAGCAATTCCGATTTAATCTTTTAAATTAGCCTTTTAACCTTTTCCTTTTATTGTTCCATCTTTTTCTTTACCTATTTTCAAGTTGCATCTTTTAATTACCAGATCTATTCCTTTCTTCATAAAATGAAATATAAACATCTCACTAGTATGATTTTTTCCAGAAATCAAAACAGGCAGTCTTGCATTTGTATATAAAGGTTACTGAAGCTGAACCAAGTCTCAGGGGACTTGAATGAACTGGTCAAGACCCTCCCACATGTAAAATAATGTGCAAAGCCCCTGCTGAAAATTGATCCAGGCTTCAGTGATCTATTCTAATTATCGAAAAGACTACCAGGGCATCACAATTTTCATAATGCGCAATCTGGGTCACTTGAAAAGAAAAAAGAAATTAAATAGTTTGTGCCAAGGTGAATTTTAGTTTGGGCCTAATTTGTATTACACTTCAGGAATGTGAGCAGAAGGCAAATATTTATATCAGATGGGAAATGTGACATTTTAAATAGGCAAGTTGCTTGTATAATTTTGGCAGCTGGGAAGTTTACTGATTAGATTCTGTTGTTATTGTTTAAGCAACAGACTTGCCTGGGGCAACAAGAAAGTAAGTTGCATATTGTTTTTCTACCATTGATTTTATTTGTTCACCTTATTCACTCTCACCAATATTCTCTAAGATCCAGGAATGAGATTCTTTCTCAGTATTTGGATTAGCATTTTGGTAGCCCAGATGAAAAGAGTGGAGGCTGCTTTCCAGAGGGACCAACTTTGTGCAGTGGTATTGAGCAGCTGTCTGAGGATGACATTTGCCAGGATGCTTGGTGCCCTGTGTT
This sequence comes from Xerus rutilus, assembly GCA_028644305.1. Classification (NCBI taxonomy): domain Eukaryota; kingdom Metazoa; phylum Chordata; class Mammalia; order Rodentia; family Sciuridae; genus Xerus; species Xerus rutilus. Next base: position 24,991,419 of record CM053399.1, on the reverse strand, counting down.
TATTTGACATCAAGTTAACTAGTTTTTCCTCCTTCAAATTTGAGATAAGATAGTTAGCATGGTGACTGTCATGCCTCAGGTAAGATAGCTCAAACTGTTCTTCAGCAAAATTATAATTTGGAATAGCTGTTAGTGGTTATGCTGAGGCCATTAGAGTAGGAAGACTTCTGTTCATTGTTCTGATTCTTTTTCTTTTTGCCTCCTTAGTTGTTCCTTTCTCTTTTCTGGCTGAGTGCAGTTGGCTCAAGAGTATTTTTTTGAGGTCCAGTTCTCAGAATCATACTGTCTTCTATAGGTCTGTTGGCCAGTGGGTGTACTTACACAGTGGCTAATTATGTTGAATGAAAATGAGCACTGATTCCTGCTCAGTCACTGGTGTAAATCCAGATGACCAAAAGGCAGCGAATTAAAACCGCTGGGCAAGGCTTTATTGGAAATACACCCTCTCGGGCTCTCCGGTCCACGAGTTCAGCCCGAGAGCGTGTATTTCCAATAAAGCCTTGCCCAGCGGTTTTAATTCGCTGCCTTTTGGTCATCTGGCTTTACAAATGGTGCCAAAACCCGGGATGAGTCAGGAAAAGTCCACTGATTGGTAGGAGGCGCCATTGCTGCTTACATATCAGCGTCTGGTAGGCTATTCCTTTGTGCATGCGGGCTGCTTGATGCTTCATTCCCCGCAGCTGCTCCAAACCGATGCCCTACACCACCGCAGCTGCGTGGAATCCACCACGCTGCATGTCCTGTGTCCACCGCTGCCGCGTGGAGCTCGCCACGCTATACGCTCTGCGTCCACCTCCTGCGAGATCTATAGCTGACCTAACAACTGGCAGCCCTGTTTGATTTTTTATTTTCAAGTTCTGTAGTACTTCTAATCATTTTTAGTCAATAATGGGTGAGTAATACAATTTTTAAAATTCTTTGGTTATCCGCAACTTTAATCAACTTTGGGCAGCCTGTGAATGACCAGGATTCTTATTCAACAAATATTTAAGAACTGTGGCTGGTCTGGCATATAATGAAGAAATAAAAGAGAACAGATTCCTGTCCTCATGTAATTCACAATTAATTGGAAGAATCAGGCATTTATCATGTAATCACAAATATATGTTACATATTGTTCTAGATCTCATGAAAGCACGGGGCAGGGGAACTTTAGTTTGCCTGTGGTATCAGAAAAAGCTCTCTGAATGCCTGAGATCCAAAGGACGAGTAACTGTGAACTAGATACACGAGTGAGTGAGGGAGAGGGGAGAGAGGAGAGTGTGGGAGCAGCATGTGCAGAGGTCCTGAGCTAGGAGAGATTGGCACGTTTCAGCCAACTTAAAATTTAGACATTTTATTTATTTTTTATTTATTAGGACTGTTAGAGATCATTCTTTTGTGGCCTTAAAAAATACCAATGGGGGCTGGGACTGTGGCTCAGTGGTAGAGCACTTGCCTTGCATGTATGGGGCACTGGGTTCTATCCTCAGCACCACATAAATAAATGAATCAATAAAGGTTCAACAACAACTAAAAAAAAAAAATTAAAAAATAAAAATAAAAAATGTTTGAAAAAAAAAATACCAATGGCTGGTCCTGCATTTGAGAATCCGCCTTAGTGTTCTGATGTCTTCCCAGGCATCAGCATTTGGAAAGCTTCCCAAGTGATTCCAAGGTGCAGTTACAGCTGGGAATCATCCTTGGATAAAAGTCTGGGAGTGTTTCTCTTGGAGTCCCCAGTTTAAGGGATCTGGGGGTCTGAAGCAGTTTACCCTATATCTTCTGGGTGCCAGCCGTGCAGACCTTCTCTCAGGTGGAGTAATCAAATGTCTAGGCTTGGAAGGAAGGCCTGTTAACAGAAGCCCAGTTGTGACTGTAGACAAGCCCAGTTTTCAAATTCTGCCAGTTAGTTATAAAGCTCATATTTTGATTTTCTTTATTCTGACTCCTGCATACATTTATCTTTGTATTTGTGCTGTAGATGGTTATGATTTACTGTTGCTGTCAGGTGCCCCATCCATGAACTAAGTCTTCCCTGTTCTTCCCTGCCTTCTTCTTAGATGAGCAGTAATTTTCGCCTGCACTTCTACTTTCCTTTGTTCTGCACCTTTTTTTTTTTTTGCAAAGTATTTTTTAGGTTGCTTATAAGCAGCATAAGGTTTATATAAATGGATTTATGTAAACACACATATACATAGATACATATATTCTAAACCTGTCTTTAATTGGAATGTGTTAGTTCACTTACATTTAATGTAGTGAAATTATTTAGATTTAAGTCTATTATCTTGCTGTTGAGAAACTTACCTTGTAGTGTGGGAACTGTTGTTGGGAAACTCTGAGATCTGCAGGTCAAATGTGTTGATAGTTGCACTGATGTTGCAAAAGCACTGATAGATGGAGAGGCTGGTAACTTAGTGTCAGTCAAGGTAGTGGCACCAAACCGTACTAGCAGTCATAGATAACCTTACTGTTATAAATTTATAGTCAGAACAAATGCTGATTTCCATTGAAAATTCCCTTGATGAAGTAGTAACAATTGCCCATTTTTCTAAATCTTGGTCCTTGAACATACTTCTTTTTAATGATTTGTGTGCCAAAATAGAAAATACCCACAAATCACTTCTGCTGCATATGGAAATACAATGGTTGTCTTGTAGAAAAATACAAGTGATTGAGTGGTGTGCTGAACTGGTTTTTCCTTTTCATGAATCACCATTTTTACTTGAAAGAATGACTGACAGACAAACTATAGTTCTGAAAAATGAGTGATGTGAGTCTGTCTCCTCGAGGCAAGCAACTAATAGTATTCAGTGCTAATGACAAAATTGGCAATAGATCAAGTGAAATTAAAATTTTAGAAAACTTATATCCAGTACTGTGAGCTTGATGGCTTCTCAATATTTGAAAGCTTTTTTTGGTAAAAATGCTGATATAAACTAATGTGATTTTTATTCTGCATAATGAAGTATGTCAACATTTGGAAGATCTGCATAACACAGTGAATCAATATTTTCCAAGTAAGCAATTCATGATGTTATAAAATTATGCATAGAGGAAATAACTATCAACTTGTAAGACCAAAGGATTTTAATGACCAGTGTGAAAAATTTAACAGCATAGTTTCAGATTTTTTGCCAAAACTAACCTTTAAAAAAAAACCCTATCATTTGTCAGGTTCTGGTGCAATATTGAAGAATATCCATAATCATATAAAAAGGCTTAAAATAATTATCCCTTTCCAACTACTTATCTGTGTGAGAGATCTTCATTTACTTTAACCAAAACAATATTTCAAAAATTGAATGCAGAAATAAATATAGAATTCAGCTTTCTGCCTTAAGCCAAGTATTAAATAGATTTGAAAAAATATAATACTTCTCACTATTTTCTTTGTTTTTGGAAAAATATATTTTTCATGAAAATATTCTAATATGTAAGCAGGATTAATTTTAATGATTCATTAAACAATATTGGAATGTTGTGAGCTTTAATTTCCACATGGTAATAGATAGAACCCATAAATACAAAAGGTCTTTGCGGGCTTCAATGATTTTTAAGAACAAGAACCATAGAAGTAGACTTTCCTAGCTGGCACCCCTGTGTGGAGGGATGGCTAAAACATTTCTTACACATATTCTTTTTGGATATAGAAGTCTGAACTTTCAGGAAATGCCAGCTATTTTACATGGTAACTGTTATAGTTTGGATATGAAGTGCCCCCCAGAATTCATGTACTGAAGGCTTAGTCCCCAACGCAGCAATGTTCAGGGTGCGGGTTTAGAGAAGTGATTGGATCATGAGGGCTCTGACTTCATCAGTGGATTGATCTACAGATAGTTAAGTGGACTCCTGGGATGTGGCAGAAACTGTAGGCAGGTGGGGCATGGCTGGAGGAAGCAAGTCATCAGAGGTGTGCCCTTGAGGACTGTGTCTTGTCTCTGGCCCTTCTTTTATTCTCTCTCTCCCTCCCTCTGCTTCCTGGCTGCCGTCAGCTGGGCAGATTTACTCTGCTACTCCCTTTTGCCATGATGTTCTGCCCCATTTTGGGTCCAAAGCAATGGAGCCAGCTGATCAGGCCTGAAACCTCTGAAACCATGAGCCAGAATAATTCTTTCTTCCTTGAAGTTGTTTTTCTCAGGTGTTTGACATAGTGATGAAAAGTTAACATAGTAGCAAATGAACAGATGGATTAATTTTATAAATATGCTGGGCAGATTAAATGTTGTAGTCTGAATTAGATTGGTGACTTTTTAGTATATCAGATTACATGGGTATAATAACTTTCGGCTTGCTAATCATTGAGTAAATACAAAAGACAAATGACATGAATAGATAGTTCATAAATATTAGAAATTCTTCATATGTATGTGAAAGGGATGAGATTAAAATATTCCAATCAAGGGGTTGAGGTTGTGGCTCAGTGGCACAGCTCTTGCCTTGCACGTGTGAGGCACTGGGTTCGATCCTCAGCACCACATACAAATAAGTAAACAAAATAAAGACGCTGTGTCCATGTGTAACTAAAAAATATTTTAAAAAAATATTCCAATCAGTCTTGCCATTCATTTCTGGAAGCTACCCTGTGACTCTACAGTGCATATCAGCCCACACAGTGACATTTAGTTAGGATAAAAATGAGGCTTTTGGGTGTTTTAGAGATAATAATTAGGATTGGCTTGAGTCTCTTAAAACACTTTAGTTTTACAAAGTTTTACAAGGAATTTCAGAAATTCTATTCACCACCATCAGTGAATACAATAATTTTTCCTCCTGAGAGCATATGAACGTGTGCCTAAATAACATACCCACAATTGTTAAATGGCTTCAAGACAGCAGCCTTCTTCATAACAGGTGCCCTACCAGGTTCTTTTTGTTCATGTCATTTTACCCTTTTGTAGATATGTCATCTTCAAGTTAGAGACATTCAATTTTGTTCTTGATTATTCTGCTTGATTTTATATGTGAAAGAATTATCCCATAACAATCTTTAGTTTTCGAGAGTAAGGACTGTGATTATTTTACATCATCCACAAAGTCCTGTTGGCAGGTTGACTCTTGATCCTTGCTGTTCAGTGTGAAAGCTGACACATGGGGAATTCATCTCCTCTCTCCAGGTATTCACTATGCAGAAAGTGCTGTGTTAGGCACCAATAGATATGCGACGGTGCATTTCCCTTTACACTGAAGAAACAGATGACAGGAATTTAAGATGTGAAGTATGCAGTCTTGTTGTTTCTAAAGAATTTTTCCCGTGACAGTAGAACTGTTGTGAAAGAAACCATTTTTGTTGAAAATCTACCTTCTTTGCAGACAGATTGGGGAAGTAGAGTTTGAGTAAAGCGCGTGCAGCCTTGTCCTCCTCACAGCACAATTTTTCATTCAGAACGATGATCTTAAATAGCCCTGAAAGCACAATTGATTTTGATTTCACATTTGAACTGATGCTGCACTGGCAGCTAATGGGTCCAGGAGATATTGGTTTTCACATTAAGAGACCTGAACCTTCTCTTTCTTGTCTTGTTGTAGCAGGCCCTAGCCAGGCTTGGATCAGTCCTAGGCTACTCCACAAGGAGCTCAGTGAGGGAATTTGACTTTGAACTCATAAACAGGTACATTACAGTGTCGGTCTGTCCACCAGCTGTATTGGGTTTAAATGTTAACCTCTCTGGGTATACTCTGCTGTGTAACCAAGATAATGTGCTATAATAGTGACATTTCTTGACCCTGAGTTTAGATATATAATCTAATTGAGTTAAATAAACGTAATGAAAATGCTTATTTTTAAAAGTTCGTGATTTGACATTATGGGCTAAAATTTGGGCTCTGCTTGGCTGCCCTTTCTCGCTGTGTGATTTTGAGCAAGGTTATTCAGTGCTCAGAGCTCATTGGTTGCAACACAGGAAATAATAGAGCATTGGGAGGATTAGCTGTGCTTATGCATATGAAATGCTGGGCATGTAAGTATTGGCTGGTGTCATTGTTTTTATTTCTGCTAATTAGTGAGATCATATTCTTAGATTTCAATAACTGATCCTAGCAGAGCTACCCTCATCCCCATCTCCCCATTGCAATTCTCAGTGTCCAGACTATGCTTTCTGTTGCTGGAGTCCCAGGAATTTGTGAGGATGTTTTTGTGAGGGTGATCTCTACTGAGAGATGCATTTCAAATATCAGTTTCTGTTTTTGAGGATCTGTACCTGCGCGGCTATCTCTGTGTATGTGCTGCCATTGGCAACAGCTAAGGCAAGCCTGTAGGTAATTAATCAGTTCCGCTGAGAACTTAATTAGCAGCTTCATTAGGATCATCCTCTAGAAGCAAGCAGCAGAATCCTGAGCCAGCTGCAAATTCCTGGCTAGCTCTGGCTAGCCCCTCCGGCCTGATGGAAACTCAGACTGAGGAGGAAACCTGTTGTGTTTCAATTTGTTTGTCTTCCTTAAAGAAGACTGTGGAAGATCACTGGTTGTATTCATAAACTGAGAAGATAAGGGAACATATCCATTTATAATGAATTGGCCAGAAAACCAAGATTGCTTATTGAATTCTTGCACTTGGGCTGAGCAAGCAGAGAACAGGTTGTTGTTTGCAAGTGTTGAAAATGAGACCATGCGTTTTGAATATGATAGAGTACTTCATTTTTTCTGCTGAAAGTTAAAGTACTTCCCTTCTGGCATCATTGTTTTGTAATATATATATTTTTGAAATATTGCTATATTGTTACAGGATGAAATCAGCACTCTATTTTCTTTCTCTTCACCCTCTAAGGAAAATATAGGAAAATGAGACAAAAGTAACATCTTCTTTGTTTTCCTGTCCAAGTAGAAATTGCACTAGGAGTGCAAGGCCTGGTCAGCATACTCGAGAACCAGCATTTCTGCCAAATCCTTTGGATGGACTGTAACTTTGCAATGATAAGACAAAAATAAATGCATCAGCATCATGTTTTACAGAAATGGCATCCTTTGAGTCAGTTTCTCAAATGAGGACAGGCATTGTGAAATGGGCCTATTTTGCATGGGCATGTCTACTTCATGCTTTCGACTATTTTAAGCTTTTAGATGACTTAGGTAAATTATGAACTTGGCAGAAGGATCAATGGAGATGTTTTGTGTCCAACAGATTTCAGTCTGCTGCTTCCAGGACAAGTGGAAGAGGATGTGAGCACCAGTATTTGTTCTTACATTCCTGCTATGGACCAGCCTCTCCCTGCTGAGGTGAAGCCAAAGCCCACTGTTAAGGGAACAGAGAAGCAAGCAGAGGAGGTACTGCACAGGGAGCTGACTCTCAACACAGCCTGGATTTTGTAATTTGTCCTTTCCATACCTGTGTGCTTTTGTTTTTTTCTGAGTTTGAGGAAAATTTAGAATTGAAGTAGTTTAATTGATCCCTCTCACTTTTATCTATCTCTAATGTGTAAATTTCTTTTTAAACCCATAGAACACTTGTGTTTTTATTGGAAACTATTTTTGTTTAATGATATTTGCCATGCTATATAGAACAGTGCTACCTAGGGACTTTGCAATAGAAGGAACAGACAATTTTCTTACCCCTTTTAGTCTGAACTGGCCATGTTACTTATTATCATTATTTCTAAGGTCTTTTGAACCTTTTATATCAGTTAAGGTAAGGTCAGGCTGCTATCATAGAGAATCCCAATAATAATTTAGTGGCTGAAAGGAAGTAGAAGTTTATTTCTTTTATTTGGCAATCTGTAGAGGCTCTTAAAGCAACCAGGTGTGGCTCAGTTTTCAGTGGTCATCAAGGACCCAGTTTCCTTCTCTCTGGATGTCCACTACCCCTTGGGAAAATATCCTCATCTGCATATTCTAACTCAGGTCACCTTTATACATGCAGGGGCAGGAGATAGGAGCTTGGTAGAAGTATTCCACTGCATGGCTGAGGACTTGGCGCCCTTCATTGCTGCTCACATTCCTCTGTAAAACACTTTAGTTGCATCTTCATGTCTAGCCACCAAGGAGCCTGGGAAATGTCATCTAGCCATGTGCATCAAACACAGGGAAGAATGGAATCTCTGCTATCCATTTACTCTCCCAAATGTAAAACTTGAAGGCCATCTTTTGCTATCATTTTGCAGCTCTTCTATGCACTTAACAAATGTGCACCAATAGAGGCTGCTGATGCTGGAAAGTAACCTTTCTCACCCTTCTTACTCTAAGGTAAAGGCATAAGATGTTGCTAAGGGCTCTTCATTGTTACTTTCTAATAAAACCCCTAGGGCCACTCTTGATTATTTTAATTGTTCAGGCACTTGTCTTGTCACTAGAAGACATTCTGTTATTGAATCATTCATTCCATCAGAAATAATCCACACATTTCAGTATTCGATTACCCTTAGTAATTTCTCATAGTATTTTTGTTCACTGACATCACAAAAGTATATCCAGGATGCTTGCAGGCTTATATTAAACTCCCAAATTGGTTACCAGACAAATCATTTGGGGCAGCCACTTTTCAGTATACTTTTTGAATTACAGATTGCTTTTTCTGAGTTGTAAGGAGCTAAAATTGCTAAAATTTCTAGCAGAAACCTGTTTCTTTTGAATACCTGTTTATGGTCTTGACTTCAGTTGTGACTGTATGATGTTTTTGGACAGGCCAGTGGACATGGAACCTGATACTTTTATAAAAATTTGATTATACCTCAGTGCAATTATAGTATATACATATTGTAGGACAATTATAAAAACTCATAAAGTGTTTTCAGTTAATGGGTTAAAAAAATTGAATGTTCTCTGGGATCTACTCAATAGCTAGTGAAATACAAATTAAAATTATGAGATTATATTTTAAGCCTGAATTTAAATTTCTTAATTTTACAGAAATACAAACATTAACGTTGGAATCAAAATGATATAAAAACTCCTCAGCCATCAATAAATGACTTTTGCTGTCTTTAGAATATCCAGACTAATATTTTGGCTGGAATTTTTATTTCTAATCATTACTTGTTTGAGAAACTTTCTAGAACTGTCTAGAATCACAGTGTAGCACCATTTATTCCTTGGTTTAATAGCATTAATCTTATTTTAAAGCATCTAATGTCAGTAAAAGAACATAACCATTAGTTTCTAGCAAATATGTCTTATAAGGGCCCGTCAGAAGGCCATTTGGGGGCTGGATATGGTACTTGTTTCTGTGACTTCAGTCTGGAAAGATGAACATGTGTGCTGGATGCCCTGCCTTCCTCTTACTTGCTTATTAAGAGCCCATCAACTTTCTGATATGGATTGGGTCTCTTTGATTTTTTTCCCTTTTTTATACACATGCATTTTCCTCTTAGAGTCCAGTATTTTCTGGGAACCTTCCACTTGTTATTTGTAAATAACTTCTTGCTGTGATTGCCCTATTTTGAGGAATCTTGGAAGTTTTGAACAGCTTTATAGAGCAAAATGAATTCACATTAGAAAGATGAAAAACCTTAGAAGCCATAGAAGAGGTCACAGAAGAAACTTGACCTGTGTTTTAATAGGAGATCTCCTGTTTTGCCAATTCATAATGGGACTCTAAGAATTCCAACTATGAAGAGAGTTTATTTACCATATTACTCTGTACACTAGCCTACAGCTAAATGCTGCCGTTATTGATTTGAGCATTAGTTCTGTTTTCTTTAATTTGCCTTTGTGGTACTATGAATGAAAATGATTCTTCCTTTTAACAGTATCTCTGTTAGAATAAGTCACATGAGTAATTTAAAGGAAACTTGGGGGTTTACTAATAGTGTACAAATTCTATTCTCTGAGAGGCTACAAAAAGATTTCAATTAGATTGAAATTAGTCACCTGAAATCCACACATTTCTCTCAGCTCCTTAGGCAAAAATAACAAGTTAATAACTTAATTCACAGTTGTTTTTTTGTTTAGCAGCAGGGGAGTTAGTGCTCCATTGCACATATTCTTCTTTGAAATAAATCAGAATTTCTGTTTGTAATTGAAGATCTTGGAGTCTTAATAGCTTAGAACCCTAAAATGAACCCAGCTTAGAAGAAGAGAATTCTCAGAGTGCCACAAGTTAAAACACAGAAATAGAAATCCAAACTTGCTGTGTTTTAAAAGCTGTCACTTGGGAGGTCACAGTGATGTTTTCTGAATTGCAGTCCCTCTTTGAATTACATGTCTCCTTTGTCTTGGAAAAGTGTAAATTCACTCATGCATGTCTTCATAAGCTTATTAAATTCAAACACAAAAGGTCAGAATGAGTGTTGAACTCGGTACCATACAAGACAGGCAATAAATATTTATGGAATGAACAAATAACATGGTTGGGGTCATTCTTCTCTCTCGATTCATCCCCCTCAGCTTGCAAATGTGTTCAGGTCTCTCTCATCCTTAACAAACTGGAACAAAACAAGGAAAAGCAACCTTCCCGTCACCTTGGACCTCTCTTTGGTTACTGTTTTTTCTCTCTCCCTGCCTGTCCTCCCACCCGCCCCCATCTCTCTTTACCCAGATTTCAGAAGCATTAGTTTCTACTGGTTGACTTTTCTTCATTTCCACTCATTCCTCTTTCAATATGATGCACAATGTCCTTGGTCTCCATCACCTGCCTGGATGTTATCAGAATGGAGAACCCAGTTATTTCACAGTGATCCCATTGAGTGGACACTTGCCATCTTTATTTTAGTGGATCTCTGTACTGTGACACCACTGATCTTTCCCCGATGGTCTTGTTTCACTGGTTCTCACTTCCCTGTTTTCTGTATGTTTCTCTGATTGTTCTTCTCTGCCTCCTTTGGTTTTTTTCCCCATCCATCTTTAATGAATTTGTGTTCCCCATGGTTCCTGCTTAGCCTATGGTTTTTCCTATGCTGTATACTTGGGACCATTTTCATCTTAAATTACTACCTGTTGTGTTTTCAGATCAGCATCTCTAGCTTTAGGCCTTTATTTGTGAGCTTTAGGTTTGTATATTTAATTGATCTCTATCTGGCTTCTTTTGGGGACTTTGAAATTCAACATGTTATCCACTGAGCTCATCTTTACCTACTTCCCTTCCTACTTCCCTTCCCTTCTGCCATTTCCCTATCTAGTTAGTCACCAAGCACTGCTAATTTTACTTTCTAAATATTTTTTTGAATCTTTGCTACCCATGCCCTGTTCTCATTATTTCTTGCCTGGACTGCTTCAGCAGGATCTGAATAGTCTTCTGTCTCATGTCCCTCAAATCTGCCCTCTGTTTAACCTTCAAAGTGAGCTATATTGATACAGTCTCCAAGAATGCAGGGCATCTTTCTTTTTTGTACTACAGCTCCTATTTTATTGTGGGCACTCAGTAGACATTTGAATAAATGAAGGAGTTTAGCTGAAATGCATAGAGGACCAAGTGTCTGCCCTGCTTAAAAAAAAATCCTTGAGGGACTTTTCATCATCTCTGGCCACTCTCTTACAGTTTACACTGTGACAATGCTAAACTCCTTTCAGATGCACAAATGTGCAATTCTGTATCTTATTTTTAATTCTGCATCCCATTTCCCCCGCACAGCTGTTTCCCCTCAGTCTTATTACCCTGTACACCCCTTCTAGCCGTCTCGGCTTCTTTTCCAATCCCCTCCAACCTGGTCTGTGTCCTCATCACCTCTTACCTATACCATTTGTGCTTACCACATTTTATTATAGTGATTGTTTATGTACTTATCTCATTTGTCTGTGATTTCAGCAATTCTTCATCTTTGTATTCCCAGCACCTTATACAATGCCTAGAATTCAAAGGAACAGAATTTGTGGAAAGAATGGAAAATATGTGAATGAGTGCAGGAGACCATTCCTTTAACATTTTGACTCAGGGATAAACTGGCCATCTTGCATTATGTCCCTCAATTGGTTTAAAATATCCGGAGTATCATATTTTGGCATTGCAAATATGAAATTATTACATCTTTTGTTTCTTGCCTTTCTATTTCAGCATTTAACAGACTGCCCAGGAAAATAATTTAACATTATCTGCTGTTAATAATTCTTAGTTTCTAAGTGAAGAAATATATATCTTTAAGTATCTTTTTTATATACACAAGTTTATTATAAATGAATAATCTTTGTGTTGGCATTCAAAGAATAAGTTTCTAGCCAGGTCCGGTGATGCATGCCTGTAATCCCAGTAGCTCAGGAGGCTGAGACAGGAGGATTGTGAATTCAAAGCCAGCCTCAGCAAAAGTGAGGCACTAAGCATCTCAGTGAGACCCTGTCTCTAAATAAAATACAAAATAGGGCTGGGGATGTGGCTCAGTGGTCGAGTGCCCTTGAGATCAATCACTGGTAACTCTCCCCCGTCCGCTTAAAAAAAGTTTCTAAATCTGTAGTATCATAAAGCTGGATATTATAGCCATGGGCTATATTGGTACCTCCAGAAAAGGAAAGGGAGAAGGAACTTAGCCATGGGAGTTAGCCCTTACTGAAGAGTCCAGAAATTCAAAATGCAAGCCTTATTTTGTGGTGCTACAATAAGGTAAGATAAGTGGGGTGATGTGCAAGAGGTGGTAGAATTTTCTGGAGAGTGGCTGTTTACTCAGTTGAGAGTAAATTAAGCTTCTACTTCTCTGTAATTCTCCTGGAGAAAATGGCACATGATATTGAAACCATTCATTTACTTCTGTCTTCTCAAAGTTATGAAACTTGGTGGACACAGATTTTGCTGTTCTCATTTTGTGTTCTCCATATCTAATTCTGTTCATTGAATGAATAAGTAAAGGAAAGGGAGGTGGAATGTGAGAGATTCTGTGTTGTGTAGAGGAAGTGTGGAGGGCATACTAGAGCATTGCTGAGATTTTAGCACAGCAGAGGGAATGTAAACCTCAGCTCACTGGGAGGTAGATGAACGCAAATTGACTACAACTGTGGGTTTTAGAGGCTGCAGGGTGGGGTTCTGAGTCCCAGAGCAGTGGGACCCCCATGTGAGGGTAGCCTGAAGCTTGGCAGACTTGTGATGACATGACCAGATGTAAAACAGAAAGCTCCTGTCAGATGCGTGCACTGGTGGAGATGGGCTTCTCCACATACTGTGCCAGGATCAATTAGAATCAAATGTCTACGCACCCAGTTGGGAAGGCGTGTGGCCAATCTGCAGTGCTCAGTACCTGCTAAGTAGAGTTGGAGAAGGCCTGGGCGCTTCTCTTCAGGAAAGGAACATATTGTGTATTGTATGCATATTTCTTCATTTGAGCTGCTTTTAGAAATCTTGCCCCTCTGTTATTTTGGCTGTGGTGAGGAAAAATTTAATCTCAGAAAGTGATTGAAATGGGCAGATCTATCACTTTGCTCTGCAGGCTGATTTGCTTCCTGTGTTCAGCTGTTCTTATAAAGACAATCATGGTATTACACATGGCCTTGAGTACATTTTCTATAGCAGGTTGTAGGAATTGTTCATCTTCTTTAGAAAAGATCTTTTCTCCCAAACAACTAAGACTTTGTTGATTTTTGATGGTGTTTTCATTGAGCGAGTACAACTTTATCTGAAGCAGATTGCCCTGCTTCTTCCCTTTATGTACAGCTTTGGGCAAGTTCCTTAGCCTTTCAGAGCTCCATAAGATGGCGTAACAATGACCGCTGGCAGGGTTGTTTGAAGCTTACTGCTAATGCCCACGTGATCCCCAGTACTAAGGCTGGCACATGGGGCAGTCAGTGGCAGCTCTTGCCATTACTTTGGTTAAGAAAGCACACACGTACTTTCTAATAAAGAGGAAATGACTCAGTCATCGGAATTTGTTCTCTTGTTGTTTTACTAAGAAAGGATAATAAATAGCTGTTGTTTCTCTTAGCACTGCACACCTAACTATAAGATATGCCAAACAGATAGAAAAAATCTACTTTTCACGATTTCTTTATCACCTGGAGTAGAAGTGCATAGTTCCTGAGCAGTATGCTCCATTTTTACAAATATTGCAAAAGCCACCCAATGAGATCACTTTCCATGCAAGAATATTTAAAGCTGATTATAGTTTCAGGGTATTTTTTTTTCATTCTTGCATGAGCCATAGTTTCCAGTAGCACTGTACATGTAGAGGTAGGCAGAGGTGCAGGTTGATTCTCTTGTATCACACACCATTTGGAGGGGTTTTTTAGGGTATAATATAATGAGATGTAGATATTCTTTTTCTGTTTATTAGAAAGTATGCTTTGTATTATTTTCCTTTAGAAAATCTTAAAAGCTCACAAGTTGTGAATAAATAGATAAAAATTATTTTATCTTTGCAGCTACTCTGACTTTACATAGCTGTAATATTTTAAAAAATTGTTGGTAGAAAAAAGGGATTCTGAGCTTTTTAATTTAAGACAATGCTATGTGTTTTCATAGCTATTGTTATTAGCCAAGTATTATGGGTATTATCTGAAGAAGGATAATAAGTGTAGTCTGTTTTTATCTCTGAAAATTGTCTTATTAATACAGGTCTTTTTAGTAAATGGTGAAAATGTATTTAAGGTTTGTCCAATCTTAAGGCATATTTTCTCACATTTTAATGTGACTCCTATTTTTCCCATATGTCTCTATCCCTGCCACTACAAGTGGTAAAAAATGTAATGAATGGGTGCAGGGGAGACATTCCGATTCTTGCCTTGGGCAGAATTACTTAATGATATTCATTCAGATACAGCATGCTACAAATGGGACATATTGAGTCTTAAATTAGGTAAAATTGAATAATTGAATTTATTTCTTAAACATAGCTTAATCAGCTGAGAATGCTGATGTCTAAAAAAAGTTTAATATTGATAGTTTATGTTTTTAACTTTATTTTCATTTACAGTCATTGTTTTTGTTTTTTCCTCCTTTGTTACCTTTACAGATACTTGATGACGAAGTCCAGCCCTTCTCACTTGATGAAGAATTTGATTATGACAACGTGGCTCTAACCCCCAAGTTCACTGCTGCGGAGATGGATACCATTAGAGAGCTGCTGAAGCAGGAGAGAAAGAACACCAACACAGACCTATGACTGATTTACCAACGCATCTCCGTGTTTATCTTGTTTTCTTTTTAGTCATTTAAGCAGCATCAGAATAAACAATAAACTAGCTATAATTCCCTTTGTGACAATCTACGTGTGTGCATTCATTTTTTGGAGTTATCTGTTATTAGAGAGAGAACACCTGACTGGAGAGCTGAGGGGGTGGCCTCCCTCACGTTGTTGTACCTTGTGACTCCTGGGGATGGAGGGGGAAATGGGGACAGGCAGTAACACCTACCTAAGGGGTGAGAGCACTGCACAGGGTGATGTGAGAGTGGAAGGTCGAGGGTCATAGTGAAGACTGCAGACAGGAGCGCGCCTTCCTGGGTGAAAGACAATCATACATGGGACACATGTCGCAGTACGTGGAAGAAAAGTGCTTACAGAGATCAGAGATGGTGGTGTAAGTGTGCATGTTGAGAGATTTAGCTTCTGGAATTGATTGAGGAGGGCTTCACAGAAAAAGAAGGCTTCTGAGAATTGATTATATGCCATATATAGAATTCTCCAATTTGTTATTGCCATTAAACCATGTGTGATAGTTAAAAGTACAAGGAATGATTTCTGTCTCCAGAAGCTTAAAAGACAATTTAAAAAGGCAAGACAACTAGAGAATGTTAAAATATTATGGAATGTTAATTACGCAGACCACCTACAAATGCATCACAGAAACAAGAAAAGAAGGGCAGAGGCCCAGATCAAGGGGGAATAATATACATGAAGCACTTTTTATTGCTGAAGGAATCAGTAACAAATGTACTTAGTCTTAACTGGTTTTCTTGCCTCTAATTTTAAACAGACTTTGTTTTTTAGAGCAGTTTTAGGTTTATAGCAAAATTGAGAAAGAAATTAGAGAGTTCCCATATTACTCCCTGCTCCCTCCCTGACTATCAGCATCCCATACACTGAGTACATGAGTATATTTGTTTTGTCTTGTCCTTTTTTTTTTTTCTATTGCTTTTCTTCTCTATTTTTTCCCCTGTGGTAAGAACACTTAACATGAGATCTACTCTCAAAATTTTACGTACACAACATTGTGAAGGCCCAATCTCATACAGCGGGTCTGTAGAACTTACTCATGTGTAATTGGAGGTTTATACGATTGAACAGCATCTCCCCATTTCCCCTCCCCGAGTCCCCAGCAGCCTCCACTTCACCCTCTGCTCCTGTGTGTTTGACTATTAGAGGGAGTGTAGTATTTGTCCTGTGACTGGCTTTTTTTCACTTGGCATAAAGTCCTTCAGGTTCGTCCGTGTGGCTGCACCTGGCAGAGTTTCCTTCTTTTTCTAAGGCTGGACAGTCTCCCAAGGTGTGTGTGTGTACCATGTCTTTATTCATCAGTGAACATGCAGGTTGTTATCATGTCTTGGCTGTCGTGATGAATGCCGCAGGCGTATGCTCGTACATGTGTCTGTGCTTGCATCTGAGGAAGCGTATGTGGGTGTGCATAGATACAAAAATGGCATTGATATTTTTGCTTTCCGTGTTGTGGAAGAGTCAAATTATTTACACCTTTGTTTATTGAACAAACTTTCATATAACACCATTTATGTCCCAAGTCTCATTCATACTGGAATGGGGAAGATACAAGTAAATTATACATGGTCTAATGTATTGGGGAAGAGAGATGAAGACACAAGTAATTACAGGAGAGCTGCTCTGGCCAAAAGAATAACCACCAGCTGCATTCTAGAACACCTGAAATATGGCCAGTGTGGCTGAAGAACTGGTTTTTAAATGCTATTTTATTTTTATTTCAACTGAAAATAACTGATATTTGATGTAGTTATTAGAAAACTTTCAAGTATATTTAGAACAACTTGGCTACATGACTCTGAGTTTTTCAACTGTAAATTTTCTGAAATCTAAATATAGGTAAATTATTTTTGATGACAACTCAGTGTCTAGATTTAAAATCCACCCCTAGTGTAAAATACACATTAGATTGCCAACAATTGACATGAAAACTTGTTATTTGTTGTTATTGATGCTATGTTGACAAGGTATTATTTTGCACTCACCCAGTTAAATGAAGTAGATTATTAGAATTCATCAGTTTATTTTTACCTTTTTAATGAGGCTACCGGGAAATTTTAAAAATCGCACATCTTGCATGTGAATTTTTATTCGTCAGTGCTGCAGCAGAGGGTAATTGTGTACCAAGAGCTATGGCAGCAAAGCATGTGGGAGTTATTTATGCCATGGGGAGCTAGGGAATCTTCACAGAGGAGGTGATGCTGTGGTGTCAAGAAGAATCAGTAGGGGTTTTTGAGGCTGTGGAGGGTGGAGGACATTAGTCAGGGAATAGAGCCCAGAAGGCAGAATGACGTATGACCAACCACGGCTGTTTAAAGAAAAGCCATCGTCCGTGGGTCATGTCAGGATAACTGGAAAAGCTGCAGGCAAGGAAGTTGGAAATGCAGGCTGAATGCGGAAGGCTATGTGTGCTGTAGATTGTTCAGTAGTTGATGGGGAGCTGTTTAAGAGTTTCTGAGTGGAGGGATAATAAGATCCAAAATGTATTTCAGGCAGATGACTCAGTGTGAGAGGTAGAATGAGCAGAGGTGACACTAAATCAGGGAGACAGATTTGGAGGCTGTTAGAAGTTAGCGTGGGAGATGATAAGAGATGAATCGAGGCAGCGTGGGTGGAAGTGGAGGACCTGCATTTGATGAGAGATGTGGGAACAGAGCTAGCAAGGACTGTTGGCTGATGCAGTGTGGGACGGAGAGAAGGATTGTGAGGTTAAGACAAAATCTTAGTGTGCAATCTGCACACGAAGAGTTGGGACAATCTTGAGATGTCACTATTCACCGAGTTGGAGACTCTCAGTGGACTCTAGGTAGCATTTTGGTATTCTAAGTAAAGAAGACCATTTTAAAGATATCTCAAATTCATGGACTCGGTTTTATAATAGTAACAAAAAATCCATCTTTTATAGTGTTGAAAAAGTCTATGCTTCAGTGAAGTACTTCCTCCGCTAACCAGGCAGGGAAAATGTCAAGTGACTGCTTCTGTGGTGCAGTCCATCTGTAGGGTCAGTGTATCATGTTTTGGCTTCATTCTTCTCGGCATTTTTGAACCCTGAATTATTGGGGGCAATTGTGCATTATGGTAAAAATAGCACTGGAAAATGAGTCCTTTAAAGCCTTTGACTGAAATTGTTTTATCTCCTTTGTACCTTACTGTTTCCTTAATGAGCAAAGACTTCCCATGGTTGCCTTTCCATTTTAGAGGTGTTCTGAATGGATAGAAATGGTTTGTTTTAATTGGCTGGCATACCCTAGCCAAATAAGCCTGTGCTCACACAGATGGATAACACCTGCCCAAGGTAGTGGCAACAGATGTGAAATGCAGTCTACAAGATAAGGAGAACCAGCCAAGTGTGCACGCCCAAATGAGAAGGAAGAATGTGGAAATACAAGAAGTACCTTGAAATAATGTGACAGGTGCAACACAAACTAGCCTGGAATGGAGAAAATGTCACTTTAAGGCAGCAACACAGTCTCAGCTTGATGGGGGTGGTGGCACAATGAGTTACCTTAGGACTTTCAGGATTCATCTTGGGTGGCATAGCACAAAAGGAGGAAATATTATTCATGCCTAATTTGGAACTTTGATTTCTTTTTTTTTTTTTTTTTTTTGGTACTGGGGATTGAACTAAGGGGCACTCGACCGCTGAGCCACATCTCCAGCCCTATTTTGTGTTTTATGTAGAGACAGGGTCTCACTGAGTTGCTTAGCACCTCGCCGTTGCTGAGGCTGGCTTTGAACTCGCGATTCTCCTGTCTCAGCCTCCCAAAGTGCTGGGATTACAGGCGTGCGCCACCGCACCCGGCTGAATTTTGATTTCTTTATCAAGAATTGTCTTTTCCTGCAAGTGAGATACAGTCTGGCTCCTGTTACCTCTCCTATCTCCTCTTGTGCTCTCTCCCTCATGTACTCTTTTTTTTTTTTTTTTTTTTTTGGTTTTTAAACAGTCTCCCTGTGTCCACCTTCAGACCTTAACTCTTGTTCTTCCTTCTGCTTGATCTTCCCTGGTCATCGTGTGGCTGGATCCTTCTCAGTATTTAGGTCTTGGATGAAATGTGTCTTTCCAGCGTCCGACAAGCACCCCTTCCTCACAAACCTGCCGCCCTGTCCTGGTGCCTCCCAGCATCCCGTCCTGTCTCCTGTGTTATTGGACTCCCATTAGAGCGTAAGCTGTCACAAGATCATCTTTTCATTGCTGTGTCCCTAATGCCTGAAAAGGACCCAGAATAAAGTAGATGTTCAATAAATGTGTACTGAATGAATCAAAGCTGAAAGGATAAGTTTATCACCCCACAGGACTAGGAGGTCCGTTTCATTGATTCTCTTTGGGTAGGCATATATTGAGCACATTTTATATTCAAGGCACATATACGTTCTGATTTTTAGACTAATAATCTGATGGTCAGTGCAAATCTGGGAAGCCTTGCCTGGTGGGATAAAACTGCCGCTTGTTCAGCATGTCGCTTCTTTTCCTCACTATGACCCCATACAGAATCGAGAGAATGTTGGTTCTCATGGGAATGTTGCCCATTTCTCAATTTCTCTTTTGAAATCTTATTATGACTTCTTACATTAAAAATCCTGTTCAGGAACAATTCATGCAATACAATACTGCTATTGCCAGCAGTCTGCATTTAACAAGTATGAGTTGATGTCTAAAAGAAAATTGAGAAAGGGAAAAGAAAAGAAGACAGGAAAGGTGAGATAAGTAGGAAGAAGAAAATTCCATTTTGGGAGCTGTCTGTAAAGCAGACTCCTTTCTGCCAATTCATTCAAACTGTTCATGCTCCTAAGACTCATCAAGCTTGAGAGATGGACTTAAAACCTCATTGCTTTACTTTCTTTCTTCTCAGTGCAGTGAAAGCCACAAGAGGCTTTTACACAGAGAGACGGGATCTGACTTGATGATGATGGAAAGGGAGCTGGTGGGCTGTACTGGGAAGAAGTGAGAGCCGGGGTGGACAGCCCTGGATTGCAAAGAGCCTTCTTACTATGTCTGAAAATCTGTGCTGATATGTGTTGGCAAAGGTCCATTTTCATCCCTCATCCTGGGTACTAGTAGCCTTTTAGCCTGGAAACTTATGTCTTTCAGTTTGAGGAAATTTTCTTGAGAGGCATACTGGGAATTGAACTCAGGGACACTCGACCACTGAGCCACATCCCCAGCCTTATTTTGTGTTTTATATAGAGACTGGGTCTCACTGAGTTGCTTAGTGTCTCGATGTTGCTGAGGCTGGCTTTGAACTCGCGATTCTCCTGTCTCAGCCTCCCTAAGTGCTGGGATTGCAAGCATGTGCCACCATGCCCCGCTTGAGTTATTATTATTTTTTTCATGATTTTCTTTTTTTGCTTTTTCTCTTTATTTTCTCCTTACCAGATTCTCTGTGGATATTGAACTTTTTAGATTGTTACCCTAAGGTTTTCATATTGTCTTCTCTCCCATTTCTATCTCTGTTTATTTTTTTCTGAGATAGTTTCTCAACGTTATCTTCCATATTTCTTTTTTCAGTGTTTTGTTTTTGCTTTCGTGCTGCTGGGACCGAATCCAGGGCCTGTGCGTGCTAGGCAAGCACTCTACCACTGAATCACATCCCCAGCCCTACAATGTGTGTATTATTCTAGTTTTTTGACTTATATATATTTTAAATTTTTTAGTTGTATATGAACACAATACCTTTATTTTGTTTATTTTACTTATTTATGTGGTACTGAGGATTGCACCCAGTGCCCCACGCATGTGAGGCAAGCGCTCTACCACTGAGCCACAACCCCAGCCCAACTTTTATATATTTTTAAATTCAAAAATTTTTAGAAAGAGGCAAATACCCATAGAAACACCCTTCTTTGTCAGGGTTGCTTCAGGACTAGGTCTTGTTCCTTACACTGTGGAGTACCACTCCCCTCAATGGTAGGCACTTGTGTTTACTGTGCTAAATAAATGGGGTCAGATGCAAAGAGGGCCTTGGGTGTTCCTGTCATGTTGGAGTCTCAAGTGTGACCAGTGGTAGATGAGTAAGTTCTGGGACGGCTGACGCTGAGATGGGAGAGGGGCATCGGTGAGGTGGTCATCCCAGGACAGGGATGCCTTTGGTGTGTGCCAGGCGTACGTGTGTTAGGAATGCCATCCTCTGAAGCAGCTCCTCTTCCTCTTCCTGATGTTCTTTCCTCTGTTCATATACCACGTTGGTTGCCAGGGACTATTTGTTTTGCCTCTGCATTTCCTTTTGATTCCAATTTCTCATCTGTATCACGCCTGCTGCTATTCAGACCTTCATTTTACTTATCTCCTTTTGAAGTCTTCTTACTTTCCAATGAGTTTCTAAACGCCTCTGTTCTCTTAATTCTAACTTGTTTTTTCTTTTTTTTTTGGTACTGGGGATTGAACTCAGGGGCACTCGACCACTGAGCCACATCCCCAGCCCTATTTTGTGTTTTATGTAGAGACAGGGTCTCACTGAGTTGCTTAGCGCCTTGCCATTGCTGAGGTTGGCTTTGAACTCACGATTCTCCTGTCTCAGCCTCCCTAAGTGCTGGGATCTAACTTGTTTTGTGCACTGCTTTCATGTTAATCTTTGTTACCATTTTATTTCAAAACGTAGAGCTGCCCATTGACCGCTAGATTACTAAAAATGTCTCCATGTGGCACTCAAGGATTTTTCTCATGTACTCCATGATACAGACCAGCTGGACTGCATGTGGCTCCTGAGTGTTCCCTTCCCCTAGCATGCTCTTGTTCTTTCTATCTGGAGGGCCAACTCTCATCTCTGCCCCGTGAATTCCTGCTCAACATTTATGATGTGGCCCAAGGGAGTTACCTCTTTCATGAACACAAAGTCTGTTATCTGTTTTTCTTTTCTTTTTTTTTTGGTCCCAGGGATTGAACCCAGGGGTGCTTAACCACTGAACCACATCCCCACCCCTTTTCATATTTTATTTTGAGCCAAGGTCTCTCTAAGTTGCTTAGCGCCTCGCTAAGTTGCTGAGGTTGTCATTGAACTCGAGATCCTCCTGACTCAGCCTCCCAAGCTTCTGATGAAGTCTTTCTGATTCCCTCCATCATGTAGAATCTCATATTGCCTAGAATCTTGATAGGATTTTGTGATGTTTGGCATTTGTCTCTTTCTGCCTTGTTGGATAGTTATTTGTGGAGACATTTTTTCCCTCAATCTCCAGAGAAAGTACCAAAGCACATTCATTATTGCATCTTTAGTGAGTTTTGCCCCTTGCACATTATGATTCTCATAGTTAACTTCATTAACTTATAAATGCCACATGGGGTGACCCCAAAATGGATCAGAAGATTTATTAATCAACTAATATTTAATCTAGTGTTGTTTTTTGATCACATTTTGTTATAGAAACAATGTCATGATTTATTAATCCTAGAAATTTATGACAAAGAAACTAATGAAAAATGTGTTCACGAGCTGCACCAGTGTGCTGCTTTATTGAGATAACAACCAGAAAAAGTTATTCTTTGTAGTACAAAAGTGGGAGGAAAAAAAAGACTCGGTGTTATAATTCTAGGTAAATCTTGCAAGAAGGAATATAGGAAGACATTTTAGTATCAAAATAATGGCAAATCAGTAATAAAAGTTATGGCACATGATAAATAATTATAATATTTTTCATGTCTACAAAAATGTAGTCTTTCTGAAGAGTTGGTTCCACTTCAGATGGGAGCAGATTGTTATCTGTATTGTTTGCACTTAGAATATTGACGTCCCTATTAAGATTTGAAAAGTAAATCCAATAACTCTCCAAATTGTGTTAATATTGGCTATTTTCTTGGGAAGAAATTAGCATCAATTTTCATTTAGATTGAAAACTATTTTCAAAGGACAGCATATGTGCAAGTGGTGGTAATGGTGCTTGAAGTAATTAGGGTGTTTAACAACCAGATAGAAAAAAGCCCACTAATTATTCTATCTTCTTTCTTTTCCCACCACAAGGGTGGGAAACACTGGAAAGGACTTGAATCATATACACATTGGGTTCCCCCCTCCTTTTTAACTTACAGTATCAGCTGTTTTTGCAAAAATGTTTTCCCCAAGTCCTTTGAGTTTAAGAGTACTCATAGTTTGGACTTGTAGAGGACTTAGCTTTGAAAATGAAAATCATCTGTTCCTGAAGAAGCTTTGCTTCTTGAAGAATATGTTATGCCTTTCTTTAAATGATTTGTTTATACAATCATCTGTTGTTGATTGACTAATGATTTTCATATATACGTATAGTTTATATATCCTTATACTATGTGTATGTTTATGTTTTTGTAGCAAATCCAACTTATTTTCAAATGTCAGTAAGTCATACAGATTAGTCTGTGTTGCCTTTTTGTTTTTCTGAAATTAGATTTGCTGACCTTTCTCAGGGAAAAAACACAGCATTTGTCTTGACTAAACTCTGTATTCCTTTCTATTGTTCTGGCCTGTGGGCTTGGCCTGCGGCATCTGCTTCTGCTCCCCCCAACCCTCAGAATGTAAGTGTAACATAGAGATGCATGTTGGGTGTTGTTTTGTGTTTAAACAGATGAACACCTGGCTGTTCATGTGCAGGTGCACAGGACTCTGGAGAAGGGGTTTGAGATAAACAAAAGTGAGAATACATGCACGTTGCAGAGGGGACTTGGGTATTGAATTTAAGATGATTCTGTGTTCAAAACCCAGTAAGGACGAGTGAATCTCTTATCTGCCCGAGACAGTGTAAAGTGCTAGTCATATTATTTGCTTTCCAAAAGAAATGTCCTCACTGACAATGGCTTCTGCATTTGTCAGCCAAAGTGATTCTATTGTATCTTATTTAGTTACTGTCCTCAATCTGCAATAATCATAGGGTTTACATAGATGTCACCAAAGCAATCACTTTACATAGCTCTGTGATTAAGCTTTGATATCCTACATATCAAGTGAATAATTTGTTCAATGCTATCATAAGAGTTAAAAGGAGAAATGAAATAAATTTTGTGAAAAATTGTGCCCACGTGTTCATTTTCTTCAAATGGGTAGGACAGTCGTTTATTACATTTTAAAAAAATAATTGATCAAAATAGAAAGAATAAAGAAAATAGTATCAATAGAGTCTACCACATATGTTCATGATCATCTTAGGTGAGATGTGTAACAAGGAAATAAATGAGTAGTTTTTGTTTTTGTTTTTGTTTTGCATCATAAAGAGGCAATTTTGGCAACATAGAGGTCATGGCAATATCTAGAAATATATTAACTTGATCCATTGTTTCAAATAAAGTATTTACTTTTTACAGCTGAGAGGACAAGTAAATAGGCTTTCCTGATGCTTTCTGGGAGTGGAGCTCAGTGTCCTCCTGGAGAGAGGGCGCTCGTTTCTGTTTTCTGGTCTCAGGGGTAAATACCTGTGTACACGTGTGTTTTCCTTGACTTGCCCCACTCTGTTGCCCTACAGATGGCACTTATTTGTCTTGTGGTGAAGTTCTGACAAAGAAAACCTTTGAAATCCCTCCCTGCCAGCCCACAAGAGCAGCTTCTCTCTACCGCAGCAATGAGAGCTGGAGATAACGGGGGCATTCCCACCGCTGTGCTCTCTCTTGTGGCAGCTGACAGTTAACACAGGTGGGCGTAAGGTGCTAGCCACCTTTTGAAGATTGTCTGTTGAAAGAGAATGCCGCCTCTCTGGGATAAGTCCCCTGTGCTGGGCCACAGGAGTTGCTTCTGAGAAGTAACCAGGTGGAGAATACCTGCCCAACTTTTCAGAAAGTCACAAGTGGCTGTCACAATCCCACTGTGGTTCAAAGGCTGCCAGACAAGGCACTGAGTCTGCGATGCAGATGCATGGCCGTTGAGGGGCCACCTTGATTCTCATTGTCTTCAGAGGCTAAGTTAGATTGCTGGGCAAATGGCCCCTCTACCTCCTCCCACTAACTAGATGGGAGGGAGGCTGCGTCTGTCCCTCCGAATGGACTGAGGGAGAGTAGCGAGAAAGAGCACAAGAAGGGAGGCAAGTGTTAAATGAGTCTGCCATTCACCAGGCAAACATCATTTTGTTTAAATTACACTGTGCTGCTTTATCTTGACCTGAAACCAAATGGAACTCATTGTAATATATTATCACATACAAGATAGTTGGCTCATTAATAAAACCACAGGAAGGAGACAGGGGTAAACAATGAAAACTCCCACACATTAGCACCATAATGCACTATAATATTTTTCCTTCTTTTCATCAAAATTCTCCATGTAATTAAATCCCAAGTAAGTCAGCAAACGAATCCTTAGCATCTTTTATTGTACTTTTTTTTTTTGAAGTGAATTAGTTATTTTTCATACTGCTAAGCAGTAATGAAGCGCAAACTCCTGAAGTGCTCAAAGTTTTCCTTACAGACAGTAAATCTTCATTGAATGCTGAGGATACGCTGGGCATTGACATTCAAAGTTATAGCAGTGAAATAGACAGAACACATATTCGTGATGAATGCTGCAAAGCAGAATGATCTGATTGAAGGGAAAGAAGCATTTGGATGGTAAGGGAGAGCTTCATTATGGAGGTTCAGGTAAACCAGGACAGTAATGTCAGGATGGAGCCAGCTTTCAATGTCCTGGGGAGAGAGTGTTCCTGGTCCAGCCAATAATTGAAGACCCTAAAGTGGGAACAAGCTTGATGGACAGAGGAATATGAGGAGAACTTGTGGCTGAAGTGAGATGTGGGAAGGTATGTAGGTAGTTGGGAACAGGGACACACAGGTAGAGAGGGAGGGGCTAGAGACTGAGTGTAGGCCATGGTGAGGAGGTGTCTTCTAATCCCAGTGCTATGGGAAGCCACTGGGTTGTTAAACATGTGATGTCACACACACACACACACACACATATACACACACATGCACTAGCTGGCTTATTAATAAAACCCTAGGAAAGACAGAGGTAACCAATGAAAATCCCACACATTAGCACCATAATGCACTAAGTATACACAGTAGGGATATATCTAGACATCTATACACTACATATAGCATATAAGTTCAAATAGTACATATATATATATTTATATATGTTTTATCTATCTATCTATCTATCTATCTATCTATCTATCTATCTATCTATCTATCTATCTATGTATGTTTTGGGTATGAGGGACGAAATCCATGGACGAAATCCTCACACATGCCAGGCAAGTGCTCTACCATGGAGCTACATCCTCAGCTCTTTTAATTTTCTCAATTGCCCAGGCTGGCCTTGAGAATGTGACCTTCCTGCCTCAGTTTCCTGAGTAGAGTAGCTGGGACTACCAGGTGCTATTTGTTTTAAGAGATCAACTCTGCTTGCTAGGGTTGGTGTGGAGCCTGGAGAAGCAGCAGGGGGAGCAGTCAGAGGCTGGCATTGCCGCCATCCAGGTGTGAGGCCATGGTGGTGTAGGCGCTGGTGCTGGAGATGGAGGGAAGCAGATGGATTCAGGACTTGTCCGGGGGAAGGAGCTGATGGCTGTAGTGGGGAATGAGCCCCAAGGCAGGGAAGTGGATGAGAGGAGCTGGGCTGAGACTGACGCTGAGGTTTTTGATTTATAGGATTCTCTCCCCACCTCTGAGGGCTAAAGCCTATTGATGGGATTTTCCCGGAATTTCCAAAAGCAATGCTGTGTGATATCATGAGGCTTCATTTCTTTTAAACATTATGCTTTCTGACTTGGATGTGATCCTCTCAAACAGGTGCTATGTTCCTTCTTTTCAAGTTAAAATCTGTGAATTACTTAATACTGTCACCTCCTCTTGACTCCTCTTATCATCTGAAAAAGGTTTTAAGTCAGTCATTAAATATCATTGGTGTCTAAGCATCTAGCATAAACATGGAAATTGTCTAACAAATGTCTGGAATGGAATTGAGAAAAAGGACTTAAGGAAATAGTAATAGGTGGGCCCATGATCCCGGGCTGTTCTGTGAACTGTCATAAAGAGGTCACAGGACTGGCTTTGTATGTGAGAAAAGCAAACGTGGCAGCATCTGGGGAAGCAGAAGTTGTTCCTGCTCTTTCCTTTCGTGGCTTGTCCCTATCAGAGGAAGGTCATGGCTGGCTAGGACCCTCCTGATGTGGGCAGCCTCTGTAGGTATCTGGAAAGTGGGGACAAGATGTGTGTGGAGGCATTCCAGAAGTCCACATTCTGGGAGAGAATGCAAGTTGAGTTTAAACAGGCAACAGAGTGCTTGCATGTAGTGGACAGGAAGAATTTTACCTATGTCTCCTTCCAAGGAATGTTCTGCATGTTGCTCCCAATGGGTAATTTGAAATTGTGCTGCTCTTTCAGAAAGCTGTTAACTTTAAAGTCAGTAGATGCTCCCGAGACTATTTAGTGCCTTTCCCTCATTTTACAGATGGAGTAACTGATATCCTAAGGAGATATTTTGAGATGGAAAGCTCTGTAGAATCCAGAAGCCCAGGATAAAGGGCACTTGCTGGTCTTTTTCACTACTCCTTAGCAAGGTGCTTTTCACGGTGCTCATTCTCCACCCTTCTGATTTTGGTCTACTTTCTTCACAACTCCACATCTCTGTGAAATTGGAGATTGTGAACTCATTTTTAGCATCTTGTTTTGACATGCATTGAAGTCCTGCCTAGTGGTAAATTTGGGCTGGAAAAATACAACCACATACTGCAGCAGCTTCCCTGTTTGAAACATCTGCCATTGGAAATATTTGCCAGGAAAGCTTCACGCGGTGCCTTTCATGAGGAAACCAAGCAACAGTTGTGATTGGTCTGCATCTCCCTCTTTATCCACTTCCAAGAGGACTTGAGGAGAGTTTGTTGTTCGAGGGTTTTCGAGGTTAAGTGAGTAGCAGAATGAATTTTGAGGTCAAGAAAAGCAGGATCTGAGTTTGGCACGTATCAGTTAAGTGATCGTATGAACCACGTAAGCTCTATGGGCTTAATTGACTCATCCTCCAAGTGGAGGTAGTGTGACTTGGTAGTGTTATGAGAGTTACAAAGGATGAGGGGTGTAAGCACCTAGCACTCTGCGCAGTGAGCAGAGTGGGTAACAAATGCAGACGACCAAATGACCAGAGAACCTGCTGGGTCTAGTGTGAGGATCGCCTGTCACTCAGGGCAACAGAGGCAGCAGAGTTACTAGATAATAAATGGGCAAAGGGGACACCTCAGGTGGAAGCTGCTTGTCTGCCCATGTGATGCCCTCATTAGGGGATGGGCTAACATTGACTCAGGGAATTAAAAGTGCTGATACCACCCATCTGGGCAATCTGAGCAGGAAGCCTAAACCCCAAGACTAAAGTTTTCCATTCCACAGGTTCATCTGTGGGAAAGAGGGAGGTTGGCATCCCCGTGAGTTTCCTCTATAGCAGAGGACCTGGAGCAGATCAGAGCTGTTAAAGGCCAGCAAACGAGGACAGAGGTGTGAGGTAGAAATGGAGGCAGAGGCCAGGTCATGGGCTAGCCAACAGCAGGTTGGGTCTTAAGAAGAGAGACGTCTGTACGCAGGATCTGGATCTGGTCTCAGGCTCCAGGTTTCTCACCCTGTGCTGCAGAGGGCAGTGTCCCATTCAGAGGAGCTGGGAGCACTGGAACTTCACTGAGATGGGTGGTTCTGAGCAACTTTCTTAGCCTCTCCAAGTCTCAATTTTCTAGGGTATAAATTGGGTTCCTTCCTACCTTGCAGGACTGTTATATGAGAGAAAATGCATACTGAGTGTCCGGCAAAGTGCCTGGTATGCCCTAGAGGGTAAAGATGTTAGTCATTGTTTTTACTTATCAGTGACTGTTCTGGTGACTAGGACTACGAAGTCCCTTGAGGATGAGGTGGCTCAGAAGATGCATGAAGGACAGTTCCCTCAAAGCTCTGGTAAATAGAATAGTTGACTCAGACCAGCATTTCTAAAGGGAAGCTTCGTAGAATCTTAGGATTTTGAGTTTCTCTGGAATAAAAAGGCCCTGTGTGCAAATATTTGAAGTATCTCCTTTTGGAATTTCAAAATGCACATGTGAACATTAAAGGCTCTGAGAAGTCCTGTGGCAAGGAAAGGTCTTTTTGCTTAATGTACTAAGGAACATTTCCCAAGCTCACTGTCTCTTTCTTCCCCCTTTCCCTATTCCTTCCTTCTCTGTTTCTTCCCTCCTTCTCTTCCTTTCTTCCTTTCTTCTCTTCCCAGGAACACCTTAAGATTTTGCTGGATTTAACTAGGGAATACAAAGGCCTACTTTGAATGACAGAGTAATCCAACCTAGAGACTCATCTAGTGAAATCCCCACAGTTCTTTAACATATTAAAATGAAAAAACATTGCCTAGAGAAGAATGTCCAGTCTGACTCTTTGTCAATACTTGAGAAAAAAAGCTTTCTTTTCTGCGGATTAGCTCAAAACGGATTGGATTTTCTAGTGTAGCATTTCTTTAATGCACATGCGGATCTTCCAGGGAATTTATTACAATACAGATTCTGATCCAGCAGGTTTGGGTTGGGGCCTATGATTATTCTAACAGGCTTCCTGGTGATGCTTGTTGGAAAAGCAGACTTTCAGGCCTTATATTTGATCTACTGAAGACCCCCTGGGGAGTCCATGCATGTAGACTTGAGAAGCTCTAAAGATCAGGGTTTCTCTTACTCAGCTCTATTGGCACTTTGGACCAGATAATTCTTTGCTATGGTGGCCATCCTGTCCCATGCAGGATGTTTAGCAGCCTCTCTGTGTTCTACTCCCTAGATACCGGCCGCACCGCCTTCCAAGTGTGACAACCGAAAAATTCTCCAGATATTGACAAGAGTGCTTTGAGTGATAAAACTGATCCTTGTGGAGAACCACTGGTCTAAATCCATCACACCTTCTCTTTCTGTTTCTGCACCATTCAGAGATGTTTTAAATGAGAGAATCAAGTGACTATTGACCATCCATGGTTCCTTAAGCTGTGACTAGCAGAATCATCTGGGCAGATTTGTAGATTTTGACTATGTTTGGGGAGAAGCTTCGGATCCACCCCAAATATATAAAGTATGAATTTATGAATATATTAATATATAATCTATATATCAATGAATATATTAATACAGCCAATGTACTAATATATTAAGCATATTTATACATTCATATTTATATTTCAATATCATATAAATATATTAATATATTTATAAATTACATATAATTTTTTGAAATAAAGGTATAGTAACTATTTGTGTTAGGCATATTCTAGGAGATTACTTCATTTAATTCTCATACAAATCTTATGAGGTATGTCCAGGTCTTACTTCTATTTTAGAGATGAGAAAATTGAGCCACAAACTACCTTCTTAAGATTCTAGAGTCAGTGTTGGAAACTGGTGGGAGGAGAGAAGGTGTCTGCCTTCAGACTGTGGAAACTGTCACTGTGCTGGTGGCCCTGAGGGTGGCAGGTATAAGAACTAGGTATGAGAACCAGATTTTCAATGCTGTGACAAAGACCTGAGAAAATTACCTTAGAGGAGGAAAGGTTATTTTGGCTCATGGTTTGGGACCACAGTTGGCTGGCTGCATGGCACTGGGCCTGAGGCGAGGCAGAACATCATGGTGGAAGGGTGTGGTAGAGGCAGGCTCTTCAGCTCATGGCAGCCAGGAAACAGAGGAGCAAGTGGGTTCCAGGGCACACTCCTAGAACGACTTCTCAACCATGCCCTAGCTGCTGACAGTTTCCACCCACTCTCAGTGGTCCACTCAGCTTTCAATGGGCTATTCTATGATGAAGTCAGAGCCCTCACATCTAGAGCCAGGCGCAGCCCTGCCTCTGAGCCTTGCTGCCTTTGGGGTCCAGCCCCAACACAGGGTTCTTTGGTGCACATTCCAGATCCAGAGAATAACAGACCATATAGTCCAATGAGGAATAAGCTCAGGAGATCTATTATATATAATATGGTGACTATAGTTAATAACAACAAATTGTATTCTGGAAAATTGCTGAGGAGATTTTAAATGTTCTGGCCACAAAACTATGATAAGAATATGAGGTCATGGAGATGTGACTTAGCTTGAATTAGCCATTCCACAATGTACACATGAACAAAACATCACATTGTACATGATACACATGTCAAATAGTCAGGTTCTTTTATCCCTAGAGTCACATTTATTTTATTGTCATATCGTTAGGAACTTAACTGTTTTCTGGGTATCAACAGCTGGCCATTTGAGCACTGGGAAAGACGGACCACTCTCATTTTCAGAGTTGTGTCCTTTGGTTAGATCACAGTACTCTTCATTTCACCTGGGCATAGGGACATATAGTTTGCCACTTACATATTGACTTCCTCTCCAGAAATCTGATAAAATCAGTTGAACCCTCTGGTCCCTCCATTGCCCGCTTCCCCCCAAAATGCCTGACTTCTATGAAGTAAAATCTCATATCTTGAGTTTTCAAATAAAATGGGGGATATGGAAATATATACATGTATATACACACATATACATATATGTGTACATATGTACATACACATATATATTACCTTGTGACACTTTCTGAGTGAAAAAAGTCATTTAAGAAGATCTAAGCTTTAGGGGCTAGGGTTGTGGCTCAGTGGTAGAGCGCTTGCCTAGCATGCATGAGGCACTGGCTTCAATTCTCAGTACCACATATAAATAAATGAATAAAATAAAGGTCCATCAACAACCAAAAAAAAAAAAAAGCAATCTAAGCATTAAATGATCAGCACTGGTGTTTCTGACATCTTTAGTCTGGTGCTGAATAATTATCATTTATTTTCACCATACCTGTTACAGAGTCATAGTGTGAAAGCTTGTAACTAATTAGAGTGGTAAGACTGGAATTGAGAGCCACATGAAAACAAGATGAAATTTTAAAAGACATTAGTACAAGGTCCTTCACTTAACCCCAGACATTCAGAGAGACAGTTCCTAGGAATATTCCCTGGGATTATTTGCAACATTCAACTTGTTAAAAAAATTAAGAGATAGGATAAATTAATTTACTATAAGCAAGTGTAAAATAAATATCAATTTACTATGTTATCATATTTACTCTATTTCAGACATTGTTGTAAGTTTTTTAAGTACATCTACTCCTTTAATCCCTTTAACAACCCTACAGCATAGGCAGTATTTTACAGATGAGAAAATTGAGGCACAGAGAGGTTGTGTAACTTGACCAGTCACACAGCTGCAAAGTGGTAGAGTTGGGATTCTGATTGAGGTGCTCTTTTTTGGGGGAGGATTATGTCAGTACATTGTGGTTGATGTTGGTGGCTGTGCTGACCAGAGCTTAATTGGACATTATCTAGGACACTGTTTATGTCTTTTATGTCTTTTTTAAAACAAGGAACAGAGGAGTGTTACTAAACAGCATTTGTTTTGGCAAAGTCTTTCATAACGAGGAGTCCATGGAGGCGAGGGAAAACATATGCTAATACAGACCCTTAGTCATCAAGACACGAAGCTGGTGGTGTCTGCTCACGGTATTGTGATGTAACCCTCCTCAGAGGGCATATTTACATTCCCACGTCAGAGGGGGTTTCACTGGAGTTACTTGGAAGGAAATCTAAGGGGCCGTGGAAGTGCAGGAATAGGGATTACCGACCAGGGAAACCTTTTCAGGGTTCCCAATTGCGACAGTATGCGGAGGAATCTCAAGTGTCGCCGGCAGCTCTCAGCAGAGGGCACCCATCCTCCTGCGGAGGTGGAGGAATACTGCAGCTCCCCCCGCCCCCCGCCCGACTGCCCCGCACTATTCCTCGAGAAGACCTGCTGATGATCCTGTCCTCACCTGGACTCTTAAAACTCACGGCTGCGAGCTTTGCCCTCTGCTGAGCATCCAGAAGGAGTCCTGGCGCAGGGTCCCCGGCTCTCCCAATGCACCTGCCCGCAGCCTCCTAATCAGTTTGCTCCCTAGGCGTCCCAGAGTCCCCCATCGCCTGGGTGGAAAGTGTGATCTCCTTTAGGGAAGTGTTTTGAAACTCTGCTGAGTTGAGATATTTTGGAAAACCCAGTCTTTTAGAATCCTCATTTAAACCTGAAAAAAAGATATGAGAATCAATTAACTTCACACATGAAAAAAATTCCTCATATGCTTAATCTTCCTTTACATAATTTCTTGATTATGTTTGGAAGTAAATTGCCTTGATTATACCTTGGATGGAAAGGAATGTCTTTTAATTAATTTGAGACAGGCTGTCGTGAGGCTGATTCGTACCATAGAATGATAAATTGGGTTGAAAGCGGGAAGTCTCTGCTAGGGATGTGCTGAAGTGGGATTTTTTTAAAATTTTATTTTAAGCTGAGTAGTGGACTCAGTTTGGCTTTTTTAAGGAATGAACTGGAGAATTTGTGCCTTATTTGAAAGTCGGGCTTGGTTTTATTGGCTTTGGATTGCCTGGTATTATGTGGGATTATTTTGCCAACCTCTCCTGTCTCCCCAACCTTACTCTCTCCCACTTATCAAAACTATAAACTGGGACACTGGCATATTTGAATCTAAGATCTCTGATATAGCTGAACAACAGAACTGGAAAAAAGAATTGCATAACAATATCTAGAGGCTACTCTTTATTGAGGAATCATGTCCTTTAATTTTAATTCACTTCTCAGCAGAGAAAGTTTGCAGAGAGGCTAAAAAACCTGAACACGCTCATATTTCAAGCCCTTTGTGGAGCCTGGTTTCAGAGTCAGCTATTTTGATTCCAAACATGATCTCCTGATTGTGTTTGTGTGCTGTTTCCTCTGTTTTGGGGGTTTCTTGTGTGATCAGTGGCACATACCAAATTGGGAATGATGTGTAGTCTGGTAGGTAGCTGATTTATGAAGTTTTTTTTTTTTGGTACCAGGGATTGAACTCAGGGGCACTTGACCACTGAGCCACATCCCCAGCCCTATTTTATATTTTATTTAGAGACAGGGTCTTACTGAGTTGTTTAGCGCCTCACTATTGCTGAGGCTGGCTTTCAGCTTGTGATCCTCCTGCCTCAGCCTAACTGCTGGGATTACAGGTGTGTGCCACTGTGAGTTTTACAGGTGTGTGCCCGGCTTGTGAGTTTTAATGTAGGTATTTAGATACCAGCTAGGCCAGATAGGCTCTTGTTTCTTTTGTTCCTTGATTATTTTAGCAAGACCCTGTTTGAATTTAGGGCTGAGAGAAGATTTACTACAATAACATTATATTGATCTGTTATTTTAATTGTGCAAAGGGCTTACTCAGCCCACAAAAGGACAGAAGCCAATCAATCCAGAGGCAAGAACATGGCAGAGAAGGAACTTTCTTACCATGAGCTATCTGATTGGAGATGGAGGACCATCTTGTCCTTAAAGGCCATCTTCTCTGTAGGCTGATTTTAGAGACAGATGGTTTATATGGAGATATAGAGGTAGGTGCCTTCTCACAGGTGGAGGTATGTGTCCAAATATCACACATCAGATTCTAATGCCCAGCCACTGAGCTGTTTCTCAATTCTGCCAATCTCAAGAACAAAGATCTTTATTTCCTTGGTCTGTTCTTGTCACTGATTAGCTTGCTCAAGTGCCATTCCTGACGTTTTACTTGATGGACAGGCTAGAGGTGCCTTGAGACACTCTTTCTAATCACCAAACTCAGGTAATGAAACAAAACATTCTTCAGCTGATGATTGTGAAATTTCAGCCAGGGTCAAGTGAAGTTAAACAGGGAGTTGGCACCGGGTGTTGTCTCGGTGCTGGGCTTCAGTATGGGTTCATTATTCATGGCTGTGGCATACTTTAAATGTATGTAAATGTATGGAAGGCACTTTCTAGGATTTAAAATACATTGTGTAATTAAGAAATAAATAGAACACCCAGTGAGCACATTGCTGAATATTTTGCTGATAGAAATGCAACAATAATGTGGGTGAAGTAGTACGGTACGTTTAATGTCAAGAAACCTGCTTCTTAGCCGGATGTGGTGGCGCACGCCTGTAATCCCAGCACTTTGGGAGGCTGAGACAGGAGAATCACGAGTTCGAGGCCAGCCTCAGCAAGGGCGAGGTGCTAAGCAATTCAGTGAGACCCTGTCTCTACATAAAACACAAAATAGGGCTGGGGATGTGGCTCAGTGGTCGAGTGCCCCTGAGTGCAATCCCCAGTACCAAAAAAAAAAAAAAAAAAAAAACCTGCTTCTTTGTTCTTGGTTTCCTATTTGAAAATAACTGGTAAAGTTCTGTTTTCTTTACTACTCCACCTTACAACCAGTGTCCCCTGGTTGTAAAATTGGCAAGAGCCTTACTTAGCTTGTAGAAAGATTTAATACATTTCAAAGAGGCAGAGAAAGAGCTTATGATGACTAGTTTTCTTTTTTTAAATTTATTTATTCTACTTAGTTATACATGACAGCAGAATTCATTTTGATTCATTCCACCTTTTTTTTTTCTTTTTGTTTTGTTTTTAGAACCAGAGATTGAACCCAGAGGGACTTAACCACTAAGGCACCTCCCCAGCCCTTTTTTGTATATAAATCAGAGACAGAATCTCACTGGGTTGCTAAGTGCCTCCCTAAGTTGCTGAGGCTGGCTTTGAACTCTTGATGCGCTCTGGGCCTGGCTACCTTTCTCTCTTAATGTATGAGCCATGGTTTCTAATGAAGTCTTCATAATAGCAGCTTTATAGATAATGGAAGGACCTGGACAGAGACATGTGATGAAGCCAGCTGTTTACTGTGCTTTGGGACTTCTTGAGACACTTAGACATCTTCCGATAATTAGTACATGAACTGCATCATCTTCATTTCTCAGCTAGAGAAAGCAAGGCCTGAAATCATCATTAATTGTGTTAAAGTTTATCCAGAATGTTCCAGAACTATCCCTCCTTCCTGATAATTAATTCCTATTTGGTTTTATTTTAATCCAAGACAATTAAATAGCATTCTGATGGATTTAAATTTCTTTTTAACTCTATAGCATAATATTAAAATATTTTAAAATCACACATGTAATAAGTATTCAATATGGAGAATTTGAAACATAAAATAAGTACAAGGGGAAAAAGAGACCTTCTGATCCAGAAAACTTCTCTAAAAAGACAGTTTTATTATTGAATTAACTAGAATGTGATCTCAGGCAGTTCACTAAAGCAATTGACAAGACTGAAAAATGGCTCACATTTTCTTTTCTTTGTTTTTGGAGGTGGGTGGAGTACCAGGAATTGAACTCAGGGTCACTCGACCCCTTAGCCACATCCCCAGCCCTATATTGTGTTTTATTTAGAGACAGGGTCTCACTGAGGTGCTTAGCACCTCCCTTTTGCTAAGGCTGGCTTTGAACTCGTGATTCTCCTGCCTCAGCCTCCCAAACTGCTGGGATTACAGATGTGTGCCACTGCGCCCGGCTTGATGGCTCATGTTTTGTAAAGCCAGGCAGATGCAACCCGGCACTTACATGTTCCCAGGATAAACAACTAATCCACAAGGAAGGGAGTCTTCTTACACATGTCAGTATCTGTATTGCACCTACTTCATCCTAAATTCGCCTGGAAATTGGGGGTGACCGTCTGCATTTGGTAATTGCCTTTATACAAAGGAAAAATACAATTCTATCTTATGACAGGTGGTAGGTTTGCAGTTTGGCTCCAGACATGGGCTGAAGTTAGCCTCCTACACTCACAGCAAGTTGAGAGATGGATCTTATCTTCCTTGATGATTACATTTCAAAGGCATGGCTCCCAGGTCCTTGAGGGAGTGTCCCCTGGTTGTAAAATTGGCAAGAGCCTTACCTAGCTTGTAGAAAGATTTAATACATTTCAAAGAGGCAGAGAAAGAGCTTATAATGACTAGTTTTCTTTTTTTAAATTTATTTATTCTACTTAGTTATACATGACAGCAGAATGCATTTTGATTCATTGTACACAAATGGAGCACAACTTTTCATTTCTTTGGTTGTACATGATGTAGAGTCACACCATTTGTACAGTCATACATGAACCTAGGGCAATGATGTCTATCAAATTCCACCATCTTTCCTTCCCCCATGTCCCCTCCCTATCTCTCCCTCTCCTTTGACCAAAATTCCTCCATTCTCCCCATGCGCCCTCCCCCATTATGGATCAGCATCCTCTTATCAGAGAGAACACTCAGTCTTTGTTTTTTTGGGATTTGTTTACGTTGCTTAGCATGATATTCTCCGACTTCATCCATTTACCTGCAAATGCCATAATTTTATTGTCTTTTAATGCTGAGTAATATTCCACTGTATATATATACCACAGTTTCTTCATCCATTCATCTATTGAAGGGCATCTAGATTGGGCCCATAGTTTAGCTATTGTGAATTGAGCTGCTATAAACATTGAAGTGGCTGTGCCACTGTTTTATGCTGTTTTTACATCCTTTGGGTATAGACCAAGGAGTGGGATAGCTGGTTCAAATGGTGGTTTTATTCCAAGTTTTCTAAGGAATCTCCATACTGCTTTCCAAATTGGTTGCTCCTATTTGCAGTCCCACCAGCAATGCATGAGCATGCCTTTTCCCCAAGGTACATGTTCAAAGAAAAGGGATGGAGGGGGAAGGTTTCTTTCCCTTTTCTTAGCACCAGGAGAATTGCAATTTTTTTCTTAGTTCTGGTTTGCACTAATCCCTACCAACAGCATCAGCATTTCCTGGGAACTTTAGTTAGAGATGCAACTGCTCAGATCCCAGCCAGACACTCTGGAGATGGGGCAACAGTCTGTTTTAACGAGTGCCCCAGGGAATGCTGATGCTCCTTGAGGTCTGAGCATCCTGATAGAACACGGTGGACAGCAGCCCACGTGAAAAGGATCTGGGGAAGGCGGAAGATTCTGTATTACTTGAATTAACAGTTATCTGCAGTTTGCATTAAGGGGGTAGTCACAGGCTTTTCTAGCACGTGTTACCCTCAATTAATTGGCAAGAAATGAAGACAACTGACATAAAGAGATTAGATAACCTTGGTTTAGCCAAGATAGTAAAATCTTAACGACTGTATAATAGAGGGGAACAAAAGCAAATGCATTACATATATAAACACATTTGTATTCATTTGTCTCTGGAGTACATTTTCTAATTTAATGTATGAAGAGTTGCCTGAGTTTTTGGCAAATTGTGTGACACTCAAATTAAAGAAAACTTTAAAAGCCAGACTCAAAAGAAATGAGATAATTGTGCAATTTTCTCTCGTAGACTGCTTCTTAAGTTCACCTGGCCCTCACTGGGGACCAACTTAATCTTTTTCCAGGGCTTCTCAGTTTTGAATTGGAATCTCCTGAGGATCAATAGGGTAAAATTGTAGCAAAGACCAGAAACAGTAGGTGAGGAGGAAACAGGTGTTTGGGTCTTCAGGTGTGTAAGTTCACGTGCACTGAGTGGAGTCTTCCATGGATCTCAAACAGGAGAGCGGCGGAGATCTGGAGAATGTTCTGGGCATAGAGAATGAGGCGGCCTGTTTAGAATAGTTTGGAACTTTCTTAAGAATTCTGCCCTGAGAAAGAAGTTTTTATGACCTCAAATTTGACCTGTTCCTGAAAGATTCCTAATAAACTGGTATTCCGTGGCCACTGAGACAGTTGTCATTTGTGAAACTAACAAGGCTTCCTCTATACGTCTGCCTGGGAAGCTGGTGGAGTCTGATTTCTTATGAGCTCTGGTGGTAACTGTGGTGGACCCTTCCTGAGGTGTCTAGGTGTGGATCCAACTCTGCTCATTGTCCATCTCTTGAGGAGGTGCAGGGGTAAAGCCATGTGAGAACATTCTTGCGTGCATGGCTACTTTCTGTTTACCAGAACCAGCTGTACCCTGATTTCTGAGAGGAGTCACAGGTGCTGACCATTCCTTGAATTCCCGTGTTCTCGTGTTCTCGTGGTCTGAGCTTGTTTTGCAGCCTGAACATTTTCCATACCTGGGTCTGCAGTTCCACGCCTCCCACGCCCCTCGGGGGGTAGGAAAGATATATAAGCCCAGAGTACTGAAATAATCGAGCTTCGAGCTTCTTTTTCTTTAGAATCGTTGTTGTGTGTTTTTTTCATCCGTGGCTCCCTCGCTGACTCGGTTTCACTTTGGTCCGGCACAGGCACTGGCAAAGCCAGAAGGCCCTGGAGGCTAAGGTCAGAGCCACGTCACTGTGTGCCTGTGGATGGGGACAGTGATCATGATTGGGTTGGAAGAATTGTGCTGCAGAGATGGAGGAGGCTCAGAAGCAGAAGGAGCTTCACAGAGTGGACACGAGCATCACCTGAGCAGCTTCTGAAAGAGAAATATCAGCTTTTCTGTAGACAGAGCCACCTTTAAGCTTAAGGAATTTGAGACACAGAAGGGGACTGAAGGTTACGGAGGGCATGGAGAATCTCCATGTGTTGAGAGGTACATACTGAGACTTGAAAAGGAAGGCCAGAGAGGCCCAGAAGGTCTTCACTGAAGAGAACCTAAATTAGCCTACAAGAACATTGTGTAGATCTAGGGTGAGGCCCATGTAGAGGCGATGGCCTTCCAGGCCTGCCTGCCAATGGAGCAGATATGGATCTATTTGTTGGAGAAGGTCATCCACTGGAAGACAAGAGTGGAGACATAGCCGTGTGACAACCTGACTCCAGAGGTGGAAAGCAATGTGAAGTCACTGACCTGTGGCCTTCTCTGCCTGCTTCTGTCTGCAGCAGGTATCTTATACCTAACTCCCCACCCTGTCCCTTTGGTGGAAAGCCAAATTAAGCAGAAGTAATTTTGATTTCTGAATATTATACTTGGTGCTCTATTTGTCTTACTAAATGTTGATGCTAGTCTTTAAAAAAAGTGTACCAAGGAAAAGATACAATCTAGAATCACACTGGCAACATTTACTCTGCATCCTTTACATTTCTGTATGTAGGTTGGCTTCCCCCCCCTTAAGTTAACATCTACCCCTCTCTTCAAGGGTTTACTGAAATTAAAGCAGATGTGAACATCATTTGAAGATTTATTTTCAGGTGAATCTATTTCATATATAGAATAAGACATTTTGCATAATATTTAATTAGTGGATGTTTGCTTGGTAAAGTGTTATGTGACCCGTGAAGTAATCAAAATAATTATGGGCACAAATTGCATATGCAAAATGGAGACCCTGTAGGTGTCCTCCATCCACTCTGCTGGGACCCCAGGGCATTGCAGGCTCCTGACAATAGGGTTGTCTGCAGTCAGCAGCATGTGTAGTGTCTGCCTGCTTTCTCTGCTTCAGTGCTCCCATTTCAAGCAGCAGAGAGATTTGAAAAAATTAAAGAGCCTCACAATAGAAGAGGAGGAAAGGCAAACAGGAGTTGGCAGAGTGCCGTTTGAAGGACTACCAGCTAAAGCATTTATTACCTTCGCGGCTCATTTGTGCAAGTCAGATCTTGCCCTTTATCTTTCAAGAGCACGGTCTCTCTTCCCATTAGACTGAAGGTTCCTTGGGGCTACAAGCCATGTCTTATCTCTCCTGTGCTTCCTGTGCACTTACTCTTAATGTAGAGGACCAAGCTGGTACTCATCTCGATCTGGAGAATTTAGTTGAAGAGCTGTGATAGGTACAATAGGGTGATGTTCTGGAAAAACAGCTTTGTTTCGCATTTCCCTGCGTATGGCTGCCTCTCCAGTTTACCTAGGGAATCCTCTTATTGTTTAGGATGGTTACAAGAGGGATGCAAAGAGAAGGTCCACATTCCAGGTTGAAGTAGTACTTTTTGGTTCTGCAGTTAAGTCACAAAAGATCGTTATCAAGAGAGAAAAAGAGTATTGCAATTCCCTTTTCTCTTCCTTTCTTGAAGATACAGTATCAAGAGGTGGGCTCCAGTGGATTAAAGCTTAAGGATTTTCAAAGGGCAGTGGCTTCTCTCCCTGCTCGGAACAGGCGGGGCACAGGACTTTGATGCCCAGGCAGAGGATCACTTGCAGAGGAAGCAGAGACTCCAGTCTGCTACTTCTGGCATGGAGCAATTGTGATTAGGAGAAGGGGCCAGGGAGGTGGGGAAGGGGTGAAGCGCGGCTGTTGATCTCCTTTATTTCCTGAGCACGAGCCCTGGAGATGGGAAGCGCATGTGCACACGTGCGCATCATGTCAGCAATGTGTTCAGAATTCTGGGTGTGGATTCATTTCATAGGTTGCCCTTATGGCGTCCTGTTGACATTTTCTTGAAGGATGCTGGTCGGCGCAGCATGGTTAGGCCTAGAAGGGCCTGGGTTTGGTTTTGTGGAATCTCCTTTAATTCTCAAATGACTCAAAGGGACCAAAAGAGGTCTCTTGTCTGCAGGGCCAGCCATGGAATTTCGCAGTGCTTGATTGGGGAGGTTGGCAGAAAGGGGTTGCTCAGTGGGCAGGGGAGCTGTGTGCTGAGGATAGCAGGGCAGGCATCCCCGACCAGGCCCCCGGGCAGCGTGCACCCTTCCAGCAAGAGCTGAGCTAGGCTGGCCCAACAGACCCTGTTATGCCAGCCACAGACTTGACAGAATACCCAGAGCACACAGTCGTCCCTGGTGGTTTCAAGGACCCTTGTGGGTATCTCCCATCTGCCCCATGAGATCACATTAGCCACATCCGTCCTCTCATACTCCAAGGTCCCATTTTGGCAGGAATAGGAGAAGAGGAAGGTCAATCTCTGAAACACTTAAGCCCCTAGCCAGGTTGACAATGCAGAGTTGCGATACCCATGGAGACTAAATCACTAGGGTAGACAGACACTCCTTTTTATATCCTCCCACCATCAACTAGGTGAGAGCCTGTGAGGAAGACCAGATCAATTACAGAAGCCTTGATTTTGTACTTCTGAGTACAGCGTAAGTGAATATTGAAACTGCTATAGTGTGCGTGTATGTATGTTTTCACATTTCTTAAAATTCTTTAGAATGAACATTTCCTAGGCCTTCTCTGTGGCTCTCAAGTTAGATCCCAGTGTATTAAGTCATCAACAGGAGGCAGGGCCTCCCAAGGAGGAGGGAATGTGGGAGAAGAGCAGCTGAATGAGCAGGGGCAAATTTATAGGACAGTTCCACCAAAGCTTTGAGCAGGCAGATTTGCACAAATGTACTTATCTCTTAGAAAATCTGCTTTGCTTTTGGATGGTCAGCCCAAGGGTTTCATATACTAAGTGCCACATTAACTCCAGGGATGAGAGCCATTTTGCATTCGACTTTTAACTGGTGGACACCAAAGTTGTCATCTATACTCAGGGAGCAAAAGAGGCTTCACCTCCCACTGCAAAGGAGCTTTCCCAGATAAGTGTGTGTGTGTGTGTGTGTGTGTGTGTGTGTGTGTGTGTGTGTTTGAAATACAGTATTTTTTTTAAAAAAAGTGTTTTGAGAATAGGAACTAGCTTAGACATAGAGGACCTAGCCAGACCCTGTCATGAAGTAGGACCATTAATAATATGGAGATAAAAAAATAGGGAACCATATTTTTCTTGGGTGGATATTAAATCCAAACTTCAGTCTTTAAGTGCACATCAGCTAAAAGGTGAAGTTATATGAGGAGAGAGTGATCAAGTGAATTTTTTTAAAAAAAATATTTTTTAGTCATAGATGGACACAATATCTTTATTTTTTTTATGTGGTGCTGAGGATCGAACCCAGTACCTCACATGTGCAAGGCAAGCATTCTGCTACTGAGCCACAACCCCAGCCCTCAAGTGACTCTTATCAGAAGCATGCGAGCAGAGTTGGGTGCTACTGTTTATCATTCTGTGTCAGAGACTTCCATATCTTTTCATGTAAAAATTATAATCCTCTTAATAGCCTCATGAAGTAGAGAATTACATATTCTAAGAAAACTGAAGCTCTAAGGGTTTAATTGACCTGTCCAGGCCTCCAGCTGAAGGATAGGAGGTTGGAATTCATACTTAGATCTGCTTTTTAAGACCCACACTCTTTCTAGCTACTGTCACCTCTTGGGAGAGGTGAGAAGATCTCCCAGAAGGATCTTCCTATGTACATTTAGTTCAGATGTACATACATTAAAAACATGTTTTCCTTACTGGATGATGAGCAACATGATAGCCAGGGCTGTTTTGATTTTATTATCCACACATGATATAATGCTTGGCATGTGGTACATGGTTGTTTTATTCTTTTTCACTGGCTGGTTGTAGGTAATCATATGCAATTTAAACCCAGAAGGTACACTAGTACAAGCTTTGGCAAATGTTCTTTGCAGATGCCTAAGTTCACTGATACGTCTTTGATTCATTTAGGAAAAAAATCATTCTCTTTATCTAAAGTTATAAATGGTTTGTGAAATACTTTGATATTCACACTAATAACTCCTACATGATTCTTTGACATTTCCCAAAGAGAAGGCATGTCAACTTCTAGAGTGATCACTGCCAGAATTACCTGATTTTTTTCCCCCTACTCCTTTTGCCTCAGAAAACTGATAAAATTTGATTCCTAAGAGTAAGGCATGAGCTTTGTGAAACAGAGAACCAGAATGGGAGATTTCTGGGCCAAACCAAATTACCAGCAGCTGAGATTCAGAAGTGGCAGGGAGAATGAGGGAGCTGGAGTTGCATACC
Source organism: Xerus rutilus (assembly GCA_028644305.1). Classification (NCBI taxonomy): domain Eukaryota; kingdom Metazoa; phylum Chordata; class Mammalia; order Rodentia; family Sciuridae; genus Xerus; species Xerus rutilus. The sequence continues at coordinate 24,948,036 of CM053399.1, read as the reverse complement.
ACCAGCTACTAACAAGAGGGGAACAGGGTGCAAAGAATGGAATGAGTTGAATGGGAGATGAAAATGAGCTCACCAGGGAAACGTGATTCCCTCGGTTACTATGGAGCTATCTGAGCCATGCTTCATTGTTCTTCTGGAAAGAGGCCTTCTCTCCTTTACAGCGGACTTGGAAGCAGCGAATGCAAAGGTTAAATAAATAGGAGGGCCTGGGAAGAAGTTCATCTATTTCACTGTGGGCGGCTATCAATGCCTCTGCCATTTCAGCCAGCAACCACACGGTGGCAATGTTGCATCATTTCTTGCAAGACCTTTACCCACGGTCTGACTCCAGGTACACTGAATTGTAAGTAATCAATTTGGAGATGCAGGATGGTGTTTGGTTTAACCAGCGAATATTATACTTATATTTGGCACACCTGATTATGTTTTCCATGATAAAATATCGCATTCCCCAGGAAGTAATACGTAAGACTTTTTTTTACCTCTCGTTAAAACGCTCGTGTAATCTAAGCAAATAGCAAACACCAACATGGTCTGAAGTTCAGTCTTCTAGGCCTGGTTTTCCCCAACACTAGACTAATTAGTTTTATTCCATCCAGCCAACACCTGCTCAAGAAGAACGTTTAATGTCATACAACAAACCACCCACCAAGAAATAAGGAAACCATAAAAACTCAACATAGCATCATGTTGCCAAGCTCAGCTTTTAGCTGAAGCCTTACAACCTACCCTGGTGGATGCTCTTGGAGGAAAGTCTTTTCTAATATAAGCTTTTCCACAAAAATATATTTTTGGGGTTCTGCAATATTCCCATGCAAATGATATCGTTGGGAACCTTTCCCCTCTTTATTAGGAGTCCATCTCTGAGGATGCGTTTATATTCATATTTGGGAAAAAGAGACTAAAGTGAAATCTGGTCCTGCAATCATATGCTGTATGGTTTGGTGTACTCTCAGGTACGAGATGGGTTTAGATCAGATACTGAAAACCTTTTTCGTTGCTTTCTAAGATAAGGGGACAGGTGTTAGCACTGGCCTCTCAAGGTGTGAATGAGTTGCAATCATGCAGGGGTTAAAGGGAGGAGAGCTACTTTCAGCAGCTCTCAAATTTTAGCAGACAACAGAATCACCTGGAGGACTTGATAAACCAGATCACTGGGCCCCAGCCCCAACTTCTGATTCAGCAGGTCTGGGGTGGGGCCAGGGAATAGGCTTTCTAACAAGTTCCCAGGTGGTGGAAATGCTGTTGGTTTAGGGACCACACTTTGAGAACTACTCTAGATCTCTTGTTCTTGAAAGCATGGAGAATTGGCTGATTCTCATTGAAGTGCTCTGCATGGGGTGTTCAGAAATATTGACTCAATGGAATGAAAGCTTGCTTTAGGATTTAAAGATGGGAATTCAAATACAAGCCCCATAAAGTAGAAGTTGGATTTATGGAGGCTGTGACTTAACCCCTAGCAACCTCCATTTGTCATCTAGAAAATAAGATTGTACTCAGATATCGGAATTTGAATCCTGTCTTTGCCAATTACTGCGTGACCTTGTGCAAATGACTTAGCCACTCAGTCTGATTCCTCATGAGTAAAAAGAAAGGTCATTTTGGAGGCATTCTCTAAGTAAAATACTGGATATAAAAGTGTCTCATAGGATTCTGTTTCCTTCCTCCCTTTTCTTTTTCTCAATTTATATATGTACCTGGAATCGTTTTATAAAATACAAAACACCATAGATATGTGAGTTAATATTTTACAGAGAAGTTGCATTAGGAACAAGCCTTCCTGGATCCTTTCGATGGTCTGTTGTTTTCTTTCCATAATATCACAATGGTTTGGTTGACATCACTGGACAAACCTGATGTTCACATAATGAGTTGGGGCTACAAGAGGAAGCACTGAGACTTCCTGAAAACGTCTCCAGACTGGGATGGCCAGTTTTGCTGTCTTCCTAGATGCCTGATCCTTTATTTATTTTTGTGGTACTGGGGATCCAACACAAGACCTCCTGCATGATAGACCTCACGGTTGAGCTGCATCCCCAACCTCTATCCCCTATTTCGAAAGAGATGAATGCAGAGTCAAGACTTGGATGACTAAATGCTTAGCTTAGAGAATGAGAGTTGGCTGGGTCATGGGATCCTTCTAGATCCTTTTTCAGGTCCCCGGGAAGGCTGGTGCTCAAGAAAAATTGACTAGTTTCCATGTTATGGAAAGTGTTCACTTGATGTCAATATGACTTATTTTAAAATGGAAAAAAGAAAATGGTCCTGTAACTGTCAAAGATGCTGGAGACCGACTGCTGGTTGTACAGCCTTGGGTTCTTTCCCTTCACTGCACCTTGGTGTCCCCATTTGTAATGCTAGGAGTTTGCATGAGAGCAGGCTTCCCAAATAGCAGTCTGTATATGGGATCCATGGATCACCCAAATCTCCATATCCTGTGACTGCACATTTTTGTGGAGAGAAGATCCATAGCTCTTACCAGATTCTGATGAGGTCAGGGGCACTAAGAAGTTTAAGTGTTATTGAAGATCATCCTCAAGTCTAGCCTTACATGCTTGCCAGTGATGAAAAAAAATAACAATTTCAACTGGGGTTTCACTGAATGTGTGAATTAGATCACCTACCTATTTTGGTATTGTATAGATACTGCTTATGAGTTGTACCATGAAAGGAAATGAACCTTCAAGACAATAGTGAAAGCTTAGAAAAAGATTCATGGCCAAGGAAAGGACAAAGTCATAGTAAAACTTGTAACAGGGAGCAAGCAGCTGTGTGAATGTACCACTGTCAGAAACTGGGATTTATTAGTATGCGTTGATCAGATTTAAGGTGAAAGATACTAACTCAATTCACATGAGATTGATGGATAAACTGAAATACCAATATGATGATTTATAACGACAGAGAACCCTTGCTTGTGCCTAGATAGCCCCTTTTCCAGGCCATGAGCTGCATTCTTACTCAGTAGAGCAGAGATTCAGAACAAAAGGATGCAGATAGATTGGGGAATATTTCCTTTGTATCAGGGCAAGATCCCAATTTGCCAGTGTCATTGATTTCAGTGAAGAATCTGGTAGATTTTCTCTTTCCTCCTGTTCAATGTGGATTTATTTGGTTTATCTGTCAGTGGGTAGCCTTGTTTCCCAGTTCTCAGTGAAAATATTCTTAATCACCACTGTGTGAAAACCCAGTTACATTGATGAGATACAAAGCATGCCTTCCTGTTCACAATACCCTTCAGATTGTCAATCTACACTGACAGTGGCTTCTGTGTCCAGCTTTATACCACATGATGATGTACATCATCATTCTTGAATTTCTGTTGACTTTTCAATGAAATGGAGACTTTTGTTCAATATACTCTTTGTCCATTGCTCTCACTTAAGAAGGCTCTTGTATCCAGATATAAGAAATTTCTGGGGTTTCTTTTTCCTATGAATGGAGACTGGCTAACTGTTCTCCTACTGACTTGTAAGATGAGAGAATCTTTTACCAGTTTGGGAATAATATTTACCCTGTGCATCCTGTATAAACATTGAAATCATCAGAATATTCCTGCAGAAACTAGTCCACTTGAGCAGGCATTTTATGAATTGATTCATTAGTTGTCATCGAGTTCTAAATATTTTGAGAGAGAGAGAAAGATGAAACACATGCTATAAGTTTACCTTTAGCAAGACTTTTCTATAATATTTTGCATTTATGCAACAATAGCTAGAACATTTTCACTGTTCAGGATGATCTCACCAGTTCTCACCTGGCATACTTATGTTAGGATTTGATTTATGAAAAGTTATCCAGAGCTTGTCAGAAACATACATACTATCTAAAATGAAAGCTGGTTGGAATTCATGCTGCTTCATTCTTGGGATGTCAGTGGTGCAAAATCAGAGGCAAATTTCAGGAACTCAATTCTGCCAGATACAGTGACTCCTCAACCTCACGTTTCCATGCAATTATCCCAATGTTATCAAAGTCAAGCAGGAAACACAGACATGAACAGGCGAAGCTTGCTTTCTGGAACCCCTGCTCCTCTTGTCTGCTTCCCACCCTTGACAGTGGACTTGCCCCAACTACTCAGATCATTGCCTTCAGGTATGCTTTTAACTCCCAGCAAACACTTGTGCCCTAGAAAAATGACTAAATTTATTCAGTCTGAGGCATACATAATTGACCATGGTTTCAAATATGATCTATCCTATCTGGTATTTGCATTTTAACAGAAAAAAATCAAAGAAATACATTTCTGATTCTAGAATTTGAGACCATAGCAAAATGGGCAGGTCGAGTTTTGAGGGAGAAGTGGTGGGTGCCGGAAGGCTGCTCGTCCTCTCTCCCAATAAATCAGACTGTGCCTCACATTTCTAGGCCTGAATTCTCTGCATTTGTCCCCTACTGTGCAATTGATATAAATAACACAATGGTTACTGCCACTTCTTTGAGATCAACTAGCATTAACCTGTGGGGTTGTTTTATAGTAATTAAGTGATAAAACCTTTCTGAGGCTGGTGGTATACAGAAGGCTTTTGTTGTTGATTAGCAGGGGAGTGAAGCTGAGGAGTCTGATCAGCCACTGAATTTCCTAGGTTCCAGTTTACATTAGCACTGCCATTGCTGTCCTGTGCTGAGGAAGGAAGGGAAACTTTCACCCACGGACTGACGTGTAGCACTTGTTGTTTTAGTTTCACTGGAAGTTGGAGAAGATTAGTTCTTTTATTTCTCTGTCTGAATGTCAGGCTATGCTGCTGACTGACCTTACGCAAGGGCCTGGGCTCAGCTGGGGAGTGCATGACATTGAGGAGGAGGCCTAGTCAGAAACTCCTTAGGGGTCGAACCACTTGCTTTGACCCTAGAAAGAGACTTTTGAATGCTCTCACTGGGACAAGCAGAGTGTGTTGGCCATACAGAGTGAATGGTCCCAGGGTGATCAGGATGAGACTCTATGGGTCTATCCATACAATCCACCCCAGTGTAGGCAAACATATCCAGAGGCATGATCTGTTGATAGGGCAGTAGTGGAACCATGTTTGAAAATGAAGAAGAGCATTCTTTTCTTTCCTCTCTCCCACTAATTTATCAGATATTTACTATAGTTCATACTCAGTTCTGGGATACTGGGTACGGGGCTTTATGTGGAGAAAAATGCTAAGATTGATAAATAGTTTCTGCTCTTAAAGGAATTGCAGTAAATGGAGAGAGAGGCTAGCAAACGAATCCTTTGTATTGTATTGAGTAAACAGAAAAGGGGAAATGGGTTATTTTGGTGAGGGAACTACAGAATACTTTTAGAGGAGATGTTGAGTTGGCTCTTGAAAAATGGTTAGGAGTTAACCAGGTGGAGGGGTGAAGACTGGCATATTCTAGCTGGAAGAATATTCTACCCAGTTCCATGGGTAGAAATGCTTACAGCAGAATGGCAGTGGCCTGGGGCTTTCTGTGGCTGGCCTGCTGGGTGAGGGATCCCTGGAGTGCTAGGAGAGGAGGCTGACAAAATAGGTAGGGGCCCAAGGGGGGCTCCTGTGCCATGGGAAGAACTTAAGAATGTACCTTATAGATAATAGTGTTCCTTTGAATAATTTTTAACTGGAAAGGGGTGTGGTTTGTGATCAAAATCTATTTTTAGAAAGGGCCTATGTTGGTACTATGGACAGCAGTGGGGGGGAAGAATTGGTGGCGTTTCCAAATAGGGGGGGCTGATGTCACCATCCAGGAAGGAGATAAAGGGATCCAAACTCAATTGCAGTGAATGTGGAGGGCAAGGACAGCTTTAGGAGATGATTAGTCCATTCAGCAAGGCCAGTCCTATAGCTGGCTATAGATGGGTGGGGTATTATGGAAGAAAAAGTGGGAAAATTTCTTAAAAAAGGAAACAAGATTTTGGGTGTATTTTTTTTTTAATATTTTTTTTTTTAGTTATAGATGGACACAATATCTTTATTTTTTATTACTTTGTATGTGGTGCTGAGGATCAAACCCAGGTCCCCTCCCATGCAAGGCAAGCGTTCTACCGCTGAGCTACAATCCCAGCCCTGGGTGTATTTTTTTTAAAAGAGAAAGAAGTTTATTTAAATACAGGGCCTGGCTGGGCACTGTGTCGCATGGCTGTAATCCCAGCACTTTGGGAGGCTGAGACAGGAGAATTTCGAGTTCAAAGCCAGCCTCAGCAACAGCGAAGTGCTAAGCAACTCAGTGAGACCCTGTCTCTACATAAAACACAAAATAGGGCTGGGGATGTGGCTCAGTGGTCGAGTACCCTGGAGTTCAATCTCCAGTACCAGGAAAAAAAAAAAAAAAAGGGCCTGGATTAAGTGTTCTAGATTGTTTTAGGACGTTTGAACACTTTAATTTGGAACTATGCAACTTGGCATTGAGGTACAATTTCCCACTCTCCTGGACAGTGGGAATACAGAGATGGATAAGGCAGGGATCTTGATCTCAAGCAGCTCACGATCCATCAGGAGAGACAGACAGATAGGTAAAAATAAGTAAAGCAGAGTGTGGCATGGGATCACCCAGGGATGAGTGGAGACAGATGGGACATGGCATGGTAGTATGCATTCAGGATGTAGCATTGTCATGTGAGAGAGTGACATGATTAGACTTGGGTTTCCAAAAGATCCTGGCAGGCTGGAGAGTGGGTTGGAGTGAGGCCAGGCTGAGAGCTGGGAGACTCATGGGGAGGCAGACGTGAGTTGAAGCAGCAGCCCAAACATTTGGGCTGCAAGGCTGACTCGAGGGCATTGTGGGAAGGAAGTGTGCTTTCTGAGTCCTGGAAGTCTTGCTCAATCCTAGCATTATCTTGAGTTCTCATCTCATCATTTAGTCTTGGCTTTCCCTTTGGTTACTTAGAGATCCCAAGGAATTCTGTTTTCTTCTCACTATGTAATAAGAACATGGGATAAGGGATGGATACTGGCTTTACTGTGGGAATACAGAATAGGGGTGGGGATAAGGGAAGGGTGGAAAAGAGTGTCCAGAGATGGCTGCTACCTTGGGAGTGAGTTCTGAGAGGTGCTGGGAGATTTTACATGAAGCTTCCAAACACTTTGGTGGTGAGAGGATGCAGATAAAGGAGGCAAGATAACCCTGAATGGTAGATGGGGAGGAACATCCCTACATTTTGCCATGGTCCAAACCTAGGTTGGCATTCAGGTCAGATTTTATATTATAACAGTAGTAATATTAATAGCCATAAATTAGATACCTCTAAGCATTTTAGATGTATTCGTTCATTTAATCATTATAATAGCCCTGTGAGGAAAATGAAGCTCAGAGAAGTTCATAACATGTTTTAGGTAGAGCTAGTAAAGGGTAGAGCTGAGCTTTCAACCTGGGCAGCCCGGTTCCAGGATCCATGTGCTTTATCACTGAGCTTTCTTCCAAACTTTATTGTTAAAGGAAGAGAGGAGCCCACAAATTTCCGGATTATGTCCATTTCTTTATGCGAGGAACTCAAAAGTCACTTGAATGCTGTTTGGTTTAAAATTGAGAAGGAGAGGGGAGGGTATGGTTCTTGTGCCTGTAAATTCCAGGTGAGAGTGAAGAAGTGAGGAGGGAAGTCATGAGGACCCTGGATGCCTGACATGCTGGCTAAACTTTTGGGGGATGAACTGATTGCATTTGTCTTACTGGATCTGCAGGCCCTGTTGTTGAACCTGGGTCTTTCCTCATCAGATTGCTCCCAGATAGCGGTGGGAGGTTGAAGTCGAGATGACAAAGGAGAAGATTAGAGGCAACTGAGAGCTAACCAAGCCACAGACCTGGAAGATGAAAGGTGAGTCGTCTTTGAAATTGCATCTCCGGGGCCCATTTCAATGCCTGAGCTTTCAGACAGAATAGTGGTGCACACACTTTTCTTTATTTTAAAAGGTAAACCATTGATTGTTCTGGAGACAAGAAACTCATTTTAGCTGTGATGTAGGCATCTTTGTCTCCATGGCTTTCTGACCCTTGGGTAATGTTCCTAGCGATTACCTGTAGAACCAGTTGCTATAGTTACCTATTGTCTATGCTTCAAGAGTAGAAATATCTAGTAAGAGAAATAAGTACTGAGATCTGTTAAGAAAGGAGAATACAAAACAAAACAAAACTTTATTCACATAATGACAAGTTTTAGAGCATTTAGCCTAGTCATAGGCTGGTGATCATGAAACTCCACCCCATTTTTCTATGTGAACTGTCCTAATTCATGGGGGGCCAAAGCAGCCCTGTTCAAAGTAGGAAATTACCTTGCCATGGTAGCAGCTGATTTGACTAGGGTGAACACCTGACCCAGGCTGGGACAATCAGAATTCTGTCCCTTGGAAAATAGCACTAACTCTATTGTCTGGATAAATGACAGGACCTGTCCTTTGTTGGCTTAATAGATTAGGGACTATTTTCTCTCCTGTGGAATAAGGAGAAGCAGATCCAGGGAACGAGAATGAACTATTTGCACAGGGAACAGGGAAAGGAAATGTATGTTGAGTCTGTCAAGTCCTGGTTTCTGTACCTTCCAGGGGAAGAATTGTATTTCTACCTTAGAGCTCTTTATTTCTTTTGATGATGATGATTTTCGTTTTCAATACTTTTTGGTTTTCTCCAGCATGGATTATTTGTCACTTCTCATTAAAATTTATATTCTGCTCCAGCATAGGTTATATTCAAATTGTTGTTACAGACTGAATTATGCCCCTCTTCATTTATATGTTGAAGTTCTAATTCCTAGTACCTCAGAATGGAAATCTATTTGGAGATTGTGTCTTTGGAGAGATAATGAAGTTAAAGTAAGATCATTGGGGCAGAGTGCTGATCCAAAATGAATGGTGTCCTTTGAAGCAGAGGAGATTAGGACTCAGATAGGCACAGAGGAAAGACCTTGTAAAGACAGGAAGGACAGGGAAGATGTCCATCTAAGCCAAGGAGAGAGGCCTCAGAAGAAATCAGCCCTGCTGTCTGCTAACACCTTGATCTCAGAGTTCCAGACTCCAGAATTATGAGAAAATGAAGTACTGTTTAAACTACCCAGTCTGTGGTACTTGTTATGGCGGTGCTGGTACACTGATATAACTGCTGTCTAAGACACGAGGCTGTGCTCCTCCTCTGCCCCTATGGAAGAAAACTCAATAATGCTGCTCCTTTCCTTAAAGTGACCCATAAAGACAACATTGAAAAGATCTTTTACTTTGGCTAAAATGTGAGCCAATAATTGGCATTCAAGGACCCTGAAGGAATACAGTGCTAGAGGAATACATCTTCTTAATGCTCCTGTTCGGTTTAAATTAAAAGTGTTCAGCTTCATGACTTCTTGAGGAAAGGTGCCTGCTAAGCTTTAATTTTATGTGGGAAAATGATTGTTTTTTTTACTAATTGGAATGAATGGTACTCTTTTTTCAATTCATTTAAACTCAGGTGAAAACAAAGTGAGTCACTTTCCAGGAAGCACAGGGACTTGCCGATTCTCCCACTTGCCCTTGAGTTCTGAGGTCAGAATATGTAAAGGCATTTACATCCATTTTTGCCACATTAGAGAATTATATAAAGAAAAGTGTCCGTGTTTTACTTTTAATCAGGACAAAGTATTCAGGGAAATTCTGTTGAGATTTCAAAACAAGTTGAGAGGAGAAGTGAAGGCCAAGAGTGAATGGAAAAAGAAAGAGATGTTGATTTAGCTGAACAACAGTGGCATTTAAAAGGTCACCAAGCAGTCAAGGTGCAGAGGAAATAGGAATAGTTTGTAGACGCAGATAACATTTGCCAAGAGAAGCAGCCACTGAAAGGAGTCTGGCATTAGTGGGTGTATCCCAAGGCCTTATTTTTTCCTTAAAAGAAGAAAAGCAGGACCTTGGGCATCTTGTTCTAGTCAGACTTTGGGATATCTTGTTTATTTTCACCGCTATGACTAAAAGCCCTGACCAGAACAACTTTAGAGAAGGAAAAGTTTAATTGAGGGCTCACGGTTTCAGAGGTCTCATGGACAGCTGGCTCCATTCCTCAGGGCTCCAGGTGAGGCTGAACAACATGGCAGAAGAATGTGGCAGAGGGAAGCAGCTCACATGATCATCAGAAAGCAGGGAGACTCCACTGGCCAGATACAAATGCATACCCCTAAGCCACACCCCAATT
>CM053399.1:24798872-24937432 GCA_028644305.1 Xerus rutilus | reverse complement strand
TGTTTATGTACTATGACTTGAAATGCATTTAAATAAAAAAAAATAAATAAAAAAAAAAAGAAAAAAAAAATAAATAAAATGACCATCCCCCTTCAAAAAAAAAAGAGATGGTCCCTGCCATTAGAGGGCACAGACTTTAGTGGAGGAGGAAAATCCATAAATAAAGTTTTGTAAGTTGTCTGGAAAATTTAGATTTATAGAAAAAAAAAAAGACCCTTAATTTTGGCCTTGACAGATGAGCACAAGTTTTCTGAGGGGAGTGGAATATGCTTTCCAAATGGAAGAAAAAAAAAAACAACAGATCACAGCTGTCTTGAAGAGTTTTTTTTTTTTTTTTTTAATTAGATGATCAGCTGTGGGATGGCTAGAGCTTAGGACACACAGGGACATGTGTCTGGAGATTGGGAAGATAGGCTGAGTTGGGAATCATGCCAAGAAATTTAGACCCTCTTCCAGACACTAGAGAGCTAATGCAGGTATTAGAGAAGGCAGCACCTGCCGAGGAAGGTAATTTGGCACCTGTATGGAGGGCGGGCATGGAGGAAGCATGAGCTTGGAGTCAGAAGAGTTATTAGAAGGTTTTGTACAGTCCAGGTGAGGGTGACGTTAGCTGAATGGAGCCAAGAGATGTTTTAGGAAAAAAACTGGCAGGAGTTAGTAATCAAAAATAAAGAAGAGGGAGGAGTTAAATCCCTTGATTTAGGGCTTACTATACTCCAGTATGGCATCAGGCACCAGCGACACAAAAACAGAAAAATGGCTCCTGTGTGTAAGTAGCTTGAAAGAGAGAAAACTATAGTAACCAATGCATGCCATGTAATATCAGGTATCATGTATGTAATGCCAGCGATGTGCACAGAAATACCTAGGAGGCTACCAAGGGTGAGTCTAAGGTTTCTAGCTCTAGGGATTTGGTAGGTGTCTTTGAATAAAAGAAAAAGAAAAAAAAAAGAATGGAAGAGGTCTAAGTTTCTGAAAGCTTTTAATGCACTAGTTTTGTTGTTAAAAAGGCAATTAGAATTTAATATATTCCAGCTATAGTCGCAATCTAGCTCATCTTGAATTTGCAAGAGTTACAGAAAAAGAGACACATTAATTGTCTGGCTTTAAAAGACCCCTGCTGCCACAACGTTTGTCTTTTTAAATGTTTTTGTAATGGGCAGGGGGAGGGGGCGGAGAGAAAGAAGGAAAGGTAGAATATATAAAGCCCTTTTTACCTCCTACAGTACTGACTTGGGTTTTAAAAGTTCTTCCCACACTAATTACAAGGGTTCTTTTTATTCACCCCGAAAACTTCTGGTTTAATTATTTTTTGTGGAAATAGCATTGAATGCTAAACTTATTTTCATTTTTTAGGCAAGATGAAGATATCCTCAGAGAGTCTCCTAGTCAGCCTTGCCTTTTAAAGCTCAGATAACCTGTATCTTCACAGGGACCTCTACCTAATATGAATTATATAGCCATTTATGGGTAAGTGGAGATTTTTTTAAAAAATTACATAGTTGAAAAGATTAACGAAAGAGACAAGTGCAAAAATGTGAATGGAACCAATTGTCTGGAAAGCAAGTTTAATAAAAGCTGAAAATGAGTATAAATCAAAACAGCTTAGAAACTAATTCAAAACTCAACTATTATGTATGTATATTTAAATAGAAAATTTCTCTGAAGAAGCTCAAAGAACTTGGCCAATACTATCTCGGTTTCAGTGCTCATTTGGAGCCCCAAACGTGCTGGTGCACCGGAGAACAATTATAATTCTGATGTTAGGAATCAAGGGTGACATATGGTTGAGTTTTCCATATAATAGTGGGAGAGAAGCATTATACATCATTGTGTTCAGGGGATAAAAGAGAATAACTTGGAGATGAGAATAAGCAGATCCAGGATGTCACTCTATACTAGCACAAAGAAGACATTTGAGGCCAGCTGTGTTTGCACAGAATGGTTGGTCTCAGCCTTTTGGACTTCACAGACCTACTGAGCTCCAAGGTTTTGGGGACAAGTAACCTTTTACTATGCCAATTCAAAACTTACTGCTTACTACTATTATTCTCATTTATTAACAGGCCTTTCAACCCATGAACATAGGAAGGATACTGTGTGGCAATGATAACTTGTGTTCAGCAAAAGCCACAGCTAGACTACACCTCCCAGCCTCCCTCGTAGAGAGGTGAGCCGTTGAGGTGTGGCAGAATCAAGATTCACTATACTCTGGCCTGTAAACACCTCCCACACAATCCTCTTCTTTACAATTCCCCGTCTGTGGGACAGATGCGGAAAATCCCACACAGGATCCCAGGGCCTTGTGGCTGAGTCATAGGGTGACCACGTGCAAGGCCACCTGTTTTCCCAAAGCCTTTCCTTGGATCACAAGTGAGCAAGTGTAGAATTGATATCCAGACTTCTGAGAGGACTGGGGCTAGTGGTGCTGATACTCTTGGAGTTTTATGAAGCTCAAACTAGGAATGAAGAGAAAATCTGGGAGCTGAGCTGGGTGCAATGGCTCAGGAGGCTGAGGCAGGAGGATTGTAAGTTCAAAGCCAGCCTTAGCAATTTAGTGAGGGCCTAAGCAACTCAGTGAGACTTTGTCTCTAAGTAAAATACAAAAAAAGGACTGGGGAAGTGGTTCAGTAGTTAAGTGCTCCTGGGTTCAATCCTTGGCAGAAAGAGATAGAGGGAGAGAAAAAGAGAGGGAGAAATGGGGAAGAGAGAAGAGAGAAAGGAACTGGAAGCTGGATCCAGCTGCTGTCACCAGGCAAAGTGGTACTCAGGTGACCTTGACAGATACAGCAAAGTAAAATTCCACAGAAGTCACAAATGAACAGAACAAGCCCATGAGGGAGCATGTCCCTAATCTCCTCTCCATCCTCAAGTCTCCTGGCACTCGCCACTGGCAGGACCAGCAGGAAACAGCAGTCAGAGCAGAATGTGGTTTGTGGAATTCCATCCCCAGCACGGTGAGGCTGAGAACAGATAGGTGGAGTTGGAGAAGAAAGACAATAGCTTAATTAGCAGCACAGTAAGAAATATGGTCTTGCTGTTCATCCACTAAGATTCGATATATTACTACAGTCAATCCAAAGAGATCTCAAAACCAAATTAAAATGGAGCAAATGTGGTCATAGGAAAACCCACTATGAATTCCTTATCCTCTTTTCTAATTTCATTAAGGACTTGGGGAAAACAAGCCTCCTGGCATAGTTCTTGGCAAGGTGTGTGGAAATAACCTGGGGTACAGGCTCAGTATTTGAATTTTCAGATGCTCATAGAACCCTGTGTGTGGGGAGTGCTTATGTGAGAGACGAAGGAAGAATCTTGGTTGAGGGCAGGAACGGGGCAGGTGGAAGGTGCAGTATATGGTTTAGAACAGTTTACTTTTGTCACTTTGGATTTGATTTCAGTTCCTCTGGTTGGAGGAGTAAGTGTGAAAATTGACCTGTTTCTTGTGGAAATTCAGTCCAGGGGTGTGGTCAGCAGCTGTCAGAACTGTTTAAGGGAAACTCTGGGTCTAAGATGAACTGCTTTCATTCAGAGGCAACGAAGCGTGCCACAGAGATAAGGAAGAATTTATGTTCTCTACACTTTTTTCATTAATTGTTTTTGTTGCTCAAATTATTCCAGAAATAGCTACTGAAAACTTGTTAGTTGGCTCTTCTGTTCTTTGGACATATCCCCATTATTGTGACCTCCCCGCCTCTTTCAGTATTTTCTTTCTTTCTGGCATGCTAAGATGCTCTAGGCTCATTTTGTATATTTCCTGTTCCCATCCTAAATCTCTCTTCCTTCCTCTTTCTTGGAAATGCACTTGCAGCCCATAAGTTGAGGGCACTGAGTGTATACCAAGAAGGCACATGTTCTGGCTTCTCTGTTCTTAGCTCTTCCTCTTGTCCTTTCTCCCTGCTCCAACTACAGTAGTCTCCAAGGTATTTCTGGGACAAGCTTGTTTCTACCACAGGATCTTTGCACATGCCTTTCCTTCTGCCTGGGACATTTGCCCTTAGATCCCACTAGCTCATTCTTCACTTCCTTCAGGTCTCTGTTCAAATTTTACTTTTTAAAAAAGTCTTCTCTAATTACTCTATTTATATATAAATAAATATAAATCGGAGCTGGAAGACTGAGATGTGTTGCTCTCTCCCTGGAGGCTCTTGACATTCTGATAATAATATTGCCAGTTTCTATAGAGTGGATATTTGTATTTTTTAGGTTAGTCTGGGAACTCTAGGAAGTTATAACTGTGAGGAGAAAGGCTCACGGCACTATAGGGATAAGGAGTTGAGTGAGGATTCTAATCTGGGATCCAGTGATCTGGTCTACTTTGTTCACTTCGACATGCCTGTTACCTAGAACAGTTCCTGGCTCATAGTAGGTCCTCAATAGTGATGAGTTGAATTGATGTTGTGTCCCTGACATGATGCTCACTCCGTAAGACCTTCCTGGTCAATGCCTATTTCATCAATACTTGCTTAAATCTCTGAGTGTTTTTTCTTTGCTGTCAAAATACTTTCCAGACTCACAGACATGGCCTGCAGGGCCTTGTCCTGTCCCTGTTTGTTTCCCCAGCCACACCTCTTGTCGCTCATCATTTTCCACCCTACTGTCCTGCTATGTTGAAATACAGTATCCATTGAAGCCACGGTCTGTCTTATTTTCTGGGTTTATCATGTGGCCACTCCTCTTTTGAAAATACTTTCTACTCTTTTTACCCATTAGGCTCCAACTTCAGACTTCGTCTTTCCTGAGGAGACTCTTCACCTGAAGGCTGGTCAGTCCAGTACTGCCCGAGGTTTCCTCTGCCACAGCACCCATTGTGGTGATCTTGTTACATAGCTTAGGACAGCTCTGTCTTTGTCTTCTCAGATTGCTTAACAAAATTACAGACCAGTTGGTTACACAGCAGAAATTTATTTTTTCATAGTTCTAGAGAGTGACAGGACTCCAGGGGAGAGAGAATGAGGAGGTCCTGTCTGGGCACATCTGCCCACTGCTCTTGCAGGAACTCTGGTAAGGTCATGCTGGGTGGGCCAAGGTGCTGTGTGAGGGCTGTGCCTGTCTTTGGCACATGTCAGGCAGTGTTTGACATTGGGAAGGTGAGTCCAGGATAGTAGAACTGCATAGTGCCATCATTTTAAAAACAAAAACAAGACCAGGGGTTAATTAGCATTGGAGATCTATCAGAGGGGCATGGTCTGCATCCCAGGATGAATGGAGGTGGCTTCAGAACTGGGTAACAAACTTCATGCATAGGGTGTTTGGCAGGGTACAAGAGAATCTGGGGTTCATGTACCAGTCACTTTGTTTCAAGAACTCTTGTTGTGGTAATGAGGATTCTGAGAAGCCCAGCCAGAAGCGTCCAGGGAGGGCTGTGTGCCTGGGGAGTGAGGACACTCCTGGGAATCGGGAGTGCATGAACCTCGCCATGGCCTGATCGCTGGATCCCGGGTTGGAATCCTCACTCAACTCCTTATCCCTGCAGTGCCATGAGCCTTTCCCCTCACAGTAATGGCTTCCTAGAGTTCCCAGACTAACCTACAAAATACAAAGGCATAGCCATTCCATAGAAACTGGCAATGTTGTTGTTATCAGAATGTCAAGAGCCTCCAGGGAGAGAGCAACACATCTCAATCTTCCAGCTCAGGATTATAGAGATCACAGAAGTCTCTTTACCCCAGGTGGAGCCCTGTCCTCTTACAGAAAGGAAGACTTTGATGTGAGCACTTAGGATAACCAAGGCAAACAGCACCTCCACACTGCTGTCCACGCAGGCCTTCCACAGCAGAGGCTGCAGGCTTCTGAGTAGCCAGGCTGACTGTCTTCCTCATGCCACAGTGGAGCACAGACGGTTATCAGGGTGTCTCCACAAAGCTATCTGTCTAAACAGAAAGAGCCAAGCATTTATTTGTAGATGTGTACGACAACGAAATTATTCTACTTCATAACTACCAAATTCTAGGCAGAGGAACGGAGGTGGACAAGATTGCAGAATCGTTCCAAAACGCTTCTGTAGTTTAAAACATTCCTGTCCACTTTATAGTTTCTGCTGTTCTGCAGCCTTCTTTTTACAGCCCATGGTGTCTGTAAACTGTGACCAGGTTACATCATATGGGAGGGAGCAGGATGGCAGAGAGGTGAGGAGTCCAAGGTGACATGCAGGCTTCTGCTCTTTACGCCAAAATTTTCACACCTAGGAGATGAATGTAAGAGTCTCTTAATAGGGTTGTTAATAAAATGGTGCATAGAAAAAGCAATGAAATAAGCTGTTGCCATTCACGTTTCTCAGGAGCTTATTTATCCTCAGGTGATCACACAGTCTCAATGTTTGTTCATTGAACCAGGAAATGGACCAGCAATGGACTTGTATGGGCCCTCCAAGGCACACCTGCCCCTTAGCTCTCTGTCCAAGGTTGGAGATTTTGGAGCCTCTCTACCATAAATAACATGCATTCTAAAGTATTTTATAGTAAATTTTATAAGCATAATCAAAATGTTAGTACAACATACTTCTCAACACACTGCTATTACATCATAGAACCACTGTTTTCAATGATACCAATATTTTTGAATCTTAGTCATTATACAATTTTTTAACTTGTATCTGTGCAAGAGTCATCTAACATGATTGCTAAAATTGTGGGCCCTATCACTACAGACTTTGATCCACTATGTCTGAAGTAGAGTCCAGGAATTTGTATTTTAGAAAGACACCTCGAGTAGTTCTGATGTAGGAACTGATGTAGGCCTTAAACTAAACTTTGAGAAATACCACTGGATTTAATGTCTTACACGTTAAATTGTCTATGGGAAAAGCTATTTCTAGATATTTGTTGGGGTTTAGAAAGGACAACACTAGAATATTGTGAGAAGAAAAGATTTATCATACAAATCCAAACCTACAGCGTGACATGGAAGAAACTGAGAAAGTGGAGGTCCAGAAAGGACAGTCAGAGGATCTAAGGAATCATTGTTATGCAGGACAGCTCCAGCCCTGGCATGGGCAGGTGTGTCAAAGCTTGCAGGAAGTCCTCATACCCTGAGCGTCCAGCTGTCAGGGTGAAACTGCAAAGGAGGCTGATGGGAAAATCTGGGGAAGTTGCTTCCCCTAGAGTGTGCCTTGGGGAAGGTGGGACCAGGGTTAGAGCAGTTGGAAGCCATATCTGTTTTGGTCACAAGGCCTGCCCACTGTGACCCCAAAATAATGACTTCCCCCTTTCTTCTGTAAGTTCCCATTTTGGGCAACTCTAGCCTAGATCTATGAGGGAAAGAAGCTTTTATTTATTTTTAAAATTTGTTCTTTTTATTTATACATGACACTAGAATGTATTTTGACATATCATACATACATGGAGAATAACTACCTATTCTTGTGGTTGTACATGATGTGGAGTTTCACTGGTTGTGTATTTATATATGAACATAGGAAAGTTAGGTCCCATTCATTCTACTGTCTCTTCCATTCCTATCCCACTTCCTTTCCCCCCATCCTCCCTGTCCATTCCAGTGAACCTCCACTCTTCCCTCCCTGCTGCCTATCGTGAGTCAGCATCTGCATATCAGAGAAAATATTTGGCCTTTGTTTTTTTTGGGATTGGTTCATTTCACTTAGTATGATAGTCTCCAGTTCCATCCATTTCCTGGCAAATGCCATAATTTCATTCTTCTTTATGGCTGAGTAATATTCCATTGTGTATAGGTACCACATTTTCTTTATTCATTTATTGAAGGGCACCTAGATTGGCTACATAGCTTAACTGTTGTGAATTGAGCTGCTATGAACATTGATGTGACTTCATCACTATAGTATGATGATTTTAAGTCCTTTGGGTATATGCTGAGGAGTGGGATAACTAAGTTAAGTAATAGTTCCACTCCAAGTTTTCTGAGGAATCTCCATACTGCTTTCCAGAGTTGTTTTAGTCCCACCAGCAATGTATGAGTGTACCTTTTTCCCCACATCCTTGCCAACATTTATTGTTATTTGTATTCTTGATAATTGCCATTCTGACTAGAATAAGATGAAATTTCAGTGTAGCTTTTATTTGCATTTCTCTAATTGCTAGTAATGTTGAACATTTTTTCATATATTTGTCGATCATTTGTATTTCTTCTTATGTGAAGCATCTGTTCAATTCCTTTACCAATTTATTGATTGGGTTGTCTTTTTGGTGTTCATTTTTTTGAGTTCTTTATATATCTTGGATATTAATGCTCTATCTGAGGTGCAGATGGCAAAGATTTTCTCCCATTCTGTAGGCTCTCCATGTTCTTGATTGTTTCCTTTGCTGTGAAGCAGCTTAATAGTTTGAATCCATCCCATTTATTGATTCTTGATTTTGCTTATTGTGTTTTAGCAGTCTTGTTGAGGAATTTGGTTCCTAAGCCAAGATGATAGAAATTTGGGCCTACTTTTTCTTCTAGTAGGTGCAGGGTTTCTGATCTAATTCCTAGGTCCTTGATCTGCTTTGAGTGAGTTTTATGCAGGGTGAGAGGTAGGGGTCTAATTTCATTTTGCTACATATGGATTTCTAGTTTTCCCCGCACCATTTGTTGAAGATGCTATCTTTTCTCCAGTGTATGTTTAGAGTAGCTTTGTCTAGTATGAGATAACTGTATTTATGTGGGTTTGTCTGTGTGTCTTATATTCTGTACCATAGGTCTTCATGTTTGTTTTGGTGCCAATACCATGACATTTTTGTTACTATAGCTCTGTAGTATAATTTAATGTATGGTATTGTGATGCCTCCTGCTTCACTTTTCTTTCTGAGGATTGCTTTGGCTATTCTGGGTCTTTTATTTTTCCAAATGAATTTCATGACTACTTTTTGTAGTTGTATGAAGAATGTCATTAAAACTTTAATAGGAATTGCATTAAATCTGTATAGTGCTTTTGATAATATGGCCTTTTTGACAGTATTAATTCTGCCTATACAAGAACATGGGAGATCTTTCCATCTTCTAAGATCAACTTCAATGAAATTGTAGTTTTCACTGTAGAGGTTTTTCACCTCTTTTGTTAGATTGATTCCCAAATATTTTATTTTCTTTGAGGCTATTATAAATGAGATAATTTTCCTAATTTCTCTTTTAGTTGATTCATCTCTGATACATAAAAATGCAATTAATTTGTGGGTGTTAATTTTATACCCTGCTACTTTGCTAAATTCATTTATGAGTTCTAGAAGTTTTCTAGTGCAGTTTTTGGGGTCTTCTAAATATATAGTATTATGTTATCAGCAAACAATAGTTTGAGTTCTTCTTTCCCTATTCATGTCCCTTTAATTTCTTTCTTCTAATTGCTCTGGCTAGAGTTTCCAGAACTATGTTGAATAGAAGTGGTAAAAGAGGGCATCCCTGTCTTGTTCTAGTTTTTAGAGGGAATGCTTTGAATTTTTCTCCATTTAGAATGATGTTGACCCTGGATTTACATATATAGCTTTTAAAATTTTGAGTTATGTTCCTACTATACCTAGTTTTTTGAACATGAATTGATGCTGTATTTTGTGAAATGTTTTTTATGCATCCATTGAGATAATCAATGGGTCTTTAAATCTACTGATGTGATGAATTACTTTTATTGATTTCCATATGTTGAACCAACTTACATACCTGGGATGAACCCCACTTGATCATGGTGCACTATCTTTTTAATGTTTTTGTATGCAGTTTTCCAGTGTTATTTAACAAGTTTTACATTTATGTTCATTAGGAATATTGGTCTGAAATTTTCTTTCATTGATGTCTTTGCCTGGTTTTAGTATCGGGGTCATCCTAGCTTCATTGAATAAGTTTGGAAGGGTTCCCTCATTTTCTCTTTCATGGAATAACTTGAGGAGAATTAGTATTAGTTCTTCTTTGAAGGTCTTGTAGAACTTGGCTGAGAATCTGTCTGGTCCTGGGCTTTTCTTGGTTGGTAGGCTTTTGATGGTATCTTCATTTTCCTTGCTTGAAATTGATCTGTTTAAGTTTTCTATGTCCTCCTGATTCAATTTGAGTAGGTCATATATCTCTAAAAATTTGTTGATGTCTTCAAGATATTCTAGTTTATGAGAGCATAAATTTTCAAAATAGGTTCTGATTTTCATCTATTTCAGTAATATCCATTGTGATGCTTCCTTTTTCATTGGGAATTTCAGTAATTTGAGTTTTCTTTCTTTCTCTTTCTTAGCTTAGATAACAGCTTATCTATTTTATTGATTTTTTTCAAAGAATCAACTTTCTGTTTCATTGATTTTTTTGGATTATTATTTTGTTTCAATTTCATTGATTTCAGCTCTAATTTTAATTATTTCCTGTCTTCTACTGCTTTTGGTGTTCCCCCCCCGCCTAGGGCTTTGAGGTATACTCTTAGGTTATTTGTTGACTTTTATTCTTTTAATGAACGAGTTCAATGGAATGGACTTTCCTCTTGGCACTGCCTTCATAGTGTCCCAGAGATGTTGTATTGCTATACTCATTTACCTCTAAGTATTTTACTTCATCCCTGATTTCTTCTTCTATCCATTTATCATTTAATAGTGTATTATTTAGTCTCCAGGTGTTACAGTAGCCTCTATTTTTTATTTTACTGTTGATTTCTAATTTTATTCCATTATGATCTGATAGGATGCAAGGTAGTATCTATATTTTCTTGTATTTGCTAAGAGTTGCTTCGTGGCCTAAGATATAGACTATTTTAGAGAAAGATCCATGTGCTGCTGAGAAGAAAGTATATTTAGTTATTAATGGATGAAATATTTTCTATATGTCTGTTAAGTGTAAATTATTAATTGTATTATTTAGTTTTACAACTTCATTATTTAGTTTTTGTTTGGAAGATCTATCCAGTGGTGAGGGTGGTGTGTTAAAAGTCACCCAGTATTATTTTGTTGTGGTCTGTTTCTTCTTGAAATTGAGGAGGGTTTGTCTGATGTAAGTAGATGTTCTATTGTTTGGGCATAAATATTTATGTTTGTTATGTTTTGTTGATGTATAATTCTGTTAAGCAGTATGAATCATCATTATTTTTCCCTTCTGATTAACTTTGGCTTGAAGCTCACTTTATCTGATATGAGGATAGAAACCCCTTTTGCTTATAAGATCCATGTGATTGATATGTTCTTTCCCCCTATCCTTTTACCTTCTATCTGTGGATGTCTTTACTTATGAGGTGATTCTGCTGGATATAGCATATTGTTGGGTCTTGTTTTTTAATTCAATCTGCCAGTCTATTTATTTTGATTGATGAGGTTAGGCCATTTACACTCAATGTTATTATTGAGATGTGATTTTTATTCCCTGTCTTTTTGATTTATTCCTGGTTGTTAATTTGAATTTCTTTCTACATTGATTCACTATTCTTTTAGTGTGGTCCCTCCATTTGCTGGATTTCAGTTTTTTTTTCCATTTCTTATTCATGAAATATCTTATTCCAAGACCTCCTAGCTTTGAGAGTCTGAGTTGAGAAATCACCTGAGATCCAGATTGTTTCCCCTCTAAATGTTATCTGTCATTTTTCTTTGGCAGCCTTTAAGATTCTATCCTTATTCTGTAAATTCAGCATTTTCATAATAATGTGCCTTGGTGTGAGTCTGCTGTAATTTTATGCATTTTGGGTGTAAGCCTCCTGTATTTAATTTTCCATTTCATTCTTTAGGTTTGGGAAATTTTCTGATACTATTTCATTGAAAAGATTGTGCATTCCATTTGTTTGTATCTCTGAGCCTTTATCTATCCTGCTAAATCTTAAATTTGGCCTTTTCAAGTTATCTCATATTTCTTAGAAGTTTTGCTCATGGTCTTTTAGCATCTTTTATCCATGGTCAACTTTGTTTTCAAGATTATATATTTTGTCTTCGTTACCTGAAATTCTGTATTCCAAGTGATATAGTCTGTTGGTGATGCTTTCAATTGAAATTTTAAGTTTATTGATTTCTTCATTTTGAGGATTTCTGCTTGTTTTTTTATTCAGAATCTCTGCCTCTTTATTGAAGTGATCTTTCGCTTTCTGTATTTTCTTTCTGGTTTTATTTCTTATGCTGTCTTTACTTCACAGATCAATTTAACTATGTACATTCTAAACACCTTCTCTGACATTTCTTCCACTGTGGTATTGATGGATTCTGTTACTGGAATATCTTGGTTTGTTTGAGGCGATTTGTTCCCTTGCCTTTTCATATGGTTTGTGTATCTGTCCATCTAACTGTGGATCAGAGGCAGTAGAATTCCTACCTGGTGGACTTATAGTGTCCCTGAAGATTTCTAGTACCTCACTGTTTAGGGGCAGACAAATAACAATTAACCAATGCAAACAATATACAGCATTAAACCAAGTAGTTCCTACTATGATGTCTTCAATATTAATGATCACAATAAAGAGAAATGATATGATTAGTAATTGCTTACAATAAAAACAGCAAGTTTGCAAAAGAGTTTACAATTTAAAATGGTGGACATGGAAAGAATAAAAGTGATATAGGATATAATGATTATGAGGGAAGAGGAGAGAAGACAGAAGTAAAAATATTAAAGGAAGAATGAAAGAACAATAGAGATTGGCTGTGGGCAGAAGAACAGAGAAAGGGAATCAAGGGAAACAGATAAGAGAAAAAACATATATAAAGTAAAAATTTTAAATTAAAAACAAAAATAAAAGAATACAAAACAAAACTAAAATATACTAATCAAATATCCTAGTCCTCAAAAAACTGATCCATGAATAATAACTGGCTTCAAAATGCTAGAAATGATTAAAAAACAAATATGAGTATATATAAGTGTCCATGTAGCATTAAGGTCACAATTAAATGGAAAAGCAAAAGAAGTAATAATAATAATAAATAAATAAAGTAGAAAGAAAAAAAAATCTTCATGAAAAGTTAAAGCATTCTTTTCATTGGTGTTCAAAGTATTTTTAGCTTCTCTTCTCAGCAGTTTTAGATGGGGTCATCTGGAGCGTGGTGCTCTGGATTGCTGGAGTGAGAATGGTAATTCTATAAGTGGAATTCCTGGAGGCAGAGTTTAGGCTTAAGTGGGCTCCAGGCTCTTTGCTGAATGCCTATTGGTCTGGAGATTTTAAATCAACACACCTCTAGGGCTAAGTACTCGCTGGCCCATACTGGAAGACTGTACCCCAGAAATCTCCTCTGGTTTCCACTTGTGTGGTGGGGGAGTCAATTCTTAGTCCCTTATGTCCCCTGTAGATCCCATGTTTACTGATCTCAGGTTCAGTTTCCAACCAATCTCTCTTGCCCCTGCCCTTCCAATTTCCTGGCCAGATGCATCTCTCCCAGCTGATCCTGAAAGCAGCTGGATCGGAGGGGCAGGCATAGAGCTGCGTGGGTTTCCACGACCAGTTGTCATCTGTGTAAACCACTCTCCACGTTTGATTTTCTCCTGGTCACTTACGCACACTCTATGTCGTGCAGTGTGTATTTAGTGAGAATGTATTTCAGGCTAAACTCAATTTGTCAGGAATTGGCTTCCTCAGCTGCTGGCCCCGGCACTGCAGCTGCAAAATGGTTCCTTCCTTTGTCCTTCTTACACCATCTGGAGAGATGACAGCTTCTTTTCTGCACAAGGATATTTCAGTTTGGTTAGGCAATGTCCTTGTTCTCTAAATGTTCCATACCTAGATGCACCTCAGGCCTTTTAAAAATGTGGGTTCTTTTAATTTCCTGATCTCTCCACTTTGCTTATAGGGGGACTGCTGTGGCCAGTGCTTCTGGCCTGGCTGCCTGGGGATTTCTTCCTTATTATATCCAACCTCCTGAGTCCCAATGTGCTTTGGATGTCCTGTTTTAAATTCCAGTAAGGCTCCCCTGTTTTTTGTCAACCCACCTTGCTGAGAAGCTGTCTGTCTGCTTTCCTGGTTTCATGCCACAGAGCAGCAAGGAAAGTGACCTCCTCTATTCCAGCATCTTGAAAAACCTTGGGAAAGCAACTTTTAGACAACAGTTTCCAGCTTTTGTCAATGGAGAGAGCACACATTGACAAAAGCACTAAAAGTCACACAAGAAACATTTTCACCCTACTGCCTCAGGCCTCTGAGTCCTGGCCATTCACTCCTCTAGTTTCTATGTATTTCAAGAGCATTTGGGGGAGAACTTCAGTGTCTTTATTAATAAAAATGTTGTAACTCTTTGTAAACCTGAGAATATTTGTCATGTTGGAAAAATGTGCACACTGAGCAGCATCCTTGATAAATAAAGACAATGAATGTAGATGGGGCATGAGTGGAATATCCTTAGAGTTCATCTCTAGGGAAGTTGACGTTTTTACATTCAGGCAGTTGGAAGCAGAGGAACATACTATGTGTGTCCTCAAGATGGCCACCCCCAAGGAGCCTCAGGAAGGGCCTTTGTGAATGAAGCTCCAGAGACTCCTGTTTGCCTGGCAAAGATGGTGAATGCCTGTGGCAGGTTGAACAATGACTCCCTGAGATATCAGGTCCTAGTGCTTGGAACCTGTAAATGTTACCTTATGGTTGCACATGAAATATGTTCTAAAATTTTTGTAAATTTTTTTGATACCAGGAATTGAACCCAGTTGTGTTTAAAGTCTGAGCCACATCCTCAGTCATTTTTATTTTTTAGTTTGAGACAGGATTTCACTAGGTTGCTTAGAACCTTTCTAAGTTGTAATTTTTTATATTTTTGAAAAAAGAAAAGGAAAAAAACAAAAACTTTGCAAATGTGATATTTAAGGATTGTGAGATGAGGAGGTTATTCTGGATGACCAGGTGGCCCCTAAATGCCAACCTAAGTGTCCCTACAGGAGAGAGTCAGAGGGGAGTAGACACAAGGACAAACGGGGAGGAGGCAATGTGACCATGGAGGCAGTGACTGGAATGATGAGGTCTCAATTCAAGGAATGCCAGAAGCCACCTTAACTGGAAGAGGCAAGGAAGAATTCTCCCTAGAGCCTCTAGAGGGACATTGCTCTGCTAACTCCTGGCATTCATCCAGTGATACTGAGTTTGAACTCGAAGCACACAAACTGAGAGGGAACAAATTTCTTTGTTTCAAGCCACCAAGTTTGTGGTCATTTTCTATTGTAGTCACAGAAACATGGTGTAATACCCCCTTTCCATCCTCAGCTTCTCTCTCACCTCCCCATTGGAGAAGGACTCCCAGCAGCTGCAGTAGTGGGGCTGGTGGTAGAGAGGGGAGTGAGTCTCCCTGAGTCATAACAGGATAAATTGGCTTCCAGGCACTTTATGGGCTAAGGTGAATTTTGGAACTTATTTCCTTTGTAAAAGCAAATGTCATTGGCAGAGTTTTCCTTATATTGGAAAAAGAATACCTTTTTGATCCATGTTTAGCTGAATATCCTCAAGCCTAGTAATCTTAGGCTCACTGTTTATTGACAAGATAGCTTAAGTTCTGATCATATATAATTGCAAGATTTTGGGGGACAATTCCTTGTCTTGGTTGTTTCTAGTCTTCCACTCTGGCAGGCCTGTCTTTGGCTCAGTTAGTCATGTTACTGTCTAGTATCACCTTTTGCAGACTGCTGTACTCCTGTGCTTCTAGATAAGAACTATAACCTTTCCTATATTCCCAAGACAGATGGAAGAGAGTAAGGTGATGTTTCATGGTGTTGGAATGCATGCCCCTATTTCTTCTGGGACCTTGCATTCGTCAGCCAGGGATGCCATACAGAGGATCACAGACTGGGTAGCTTAAATAGTAGAGATTTATTTTATTCCAATTCTGGAGCTAGAAGTTTGAGATCACACTGTTAGCAGGGTTGGCTGCTTCTGAGGTTGCCCTCATTGGCTTGTAGAGGGACATATTCCCCCTGTATCTTCACATGATCTTCCCTGTGTGTCCTAATCTCCTCTTCATATAAGGACATTGGTTATTCGGTTAGGACCCACCACATACTCTCACTTAAATGAATTACCTCTTTAGAGACCCTATTTCAAAATGTAGTTACATCTGATATACTGGAGGTTGGGACATCAACATGGATTTTGGGTGAGTTCAAGTCAGCCCATAATAGACCCCAACTTCTGTACTGAGCTAATTCTTGTGAGGGCTTTGTAGAGTGTTGGGCACATAGCACTATACAGACAGTGAGTCACTTGATTGTAGCACAATGGTTTGTTTTCTCATATAGCTACACACAAAAAATATACACACATGATATATATAATATATATTTATATATTCTATATAAATATGGATAGGGATGTAGCTCAGTGGTAGAGTACTTGCCTACCATGTGCAAGGTCCTGAGTTCAATCCCCAGTACCATACCCATACAGAAAAAGATATATGAATTTCTATGGCACATTTCTTAGTGAAATTTTAGCCTTTTCATTCAGGTAATATATCTGGGTGTTTTTTTTTTCCTGTTTCTCAGATTCCTTGAGGATATTTTAAAACAAACAAATCTTTCCTAATTTTCATTTCATTGAACAAATATTTATTGAACAAATATTTATTGAAGGTGCCATGCTGACCTCTGGGATCACAATGTTGTCTGGGACTGAGCAGTTACTACTCAGTTTAAATGGTTCAGATATCTCTGCAGCCTGTACAAAGAGCCCTGTGATGGAAGAGCTTGTCCATGAATTCTTTGACACTTCCTTGAATAGAGGTGTCAGTGTCCCCTCTCCTTGAATCTGAACTGGCTCTCATGCTGTGTTGGTCAGTAGACTATGGCAGAAGTGATGCTTTGTCCAGGCTTTAAAATAACAGCCTCGGAACTCTGATCTATGGGAAGCCAACTGCAGTGCAATAGTCTGACTGTACCGAGACCACCATGTTGTAAGGAAGCTCAAGCTAGCTGTGTGAGAGGCTATGAGGAAAGAGAGGTCCAGTGAGCTCTGGAAGTTCCAGCCATTCCATCCTGGTGCCAACATCTGAGTGAAGAAGCCATTTATAAAATTTCAACTTATGTAGAAAAAAGCCTAAAAATTTAATTAGAACCCAGAACCAAGGCCTCATATGTGTGGCTCCAGTCAAATTATCTTAGCCATCTTAAGCTCTTCATCCTAACCGTTTAGCTCTAGTAGGATGTGTTATTTTGCAACATTGTGAGCTCCATAAAATGATGGTTGTTTTATACTATTACATTTTGGAATTGTTTGTTATGTAGCAATAGGTAGCTAGGACCATAATTTAAACATGGAAGATAATAGAGATTCTGTACATCAGTTATCCAACAGTAAAACGCAGGATGCTTATAGGCACAAATTTTTTGGGCAATGCCTGTCTGAAAAATCCATTGTCTTTCACCTGTGAAGGCTAAGGATGAGTGCCTTCTCAAGGCTCAGATCTTACAGTCCTTGCTCTGTTGATGAATTCCATGAAAAGTGCTGATTTTGATCCTTATATAAAACTGCTGTCTATGTGGGACCTGCTGGTCTCCTGGGGGCTGGTGCTGCAATTTGCTACAGTGGCCTCTCTCCAATGGCTCTATGGGTCATTACCACAGGCTGCTTATTCAGCCTGTTCCCAACCTATGGTTCCATGCCACAGAGTGTACCTGATTTTGCTACCTAATCTGCTTTGCTAGAGGTCCTGATCTTCTTTCTGCTTGTTAATTATTTTTCTCTGTCCAAAGTTACTTTTTTTTTGTATCAGTGAGTCCCAAGATCCTTTGAAACATTATTCCTCCTCCTCTTCTTCATGACATGTTGCAGAAAAGTATCATCATAGAGAGATTTGGAATGTGAGTCCTGGAGTTAGGTTCCTTGAGTATAAATCCTGCTTTTGCCTGGACGTGGAGCCTCTGGACTTCATTTCCTCATCTTCAAAGTGAGAAAAATGCCTTATAGGGTCAGTGTGAAGATAAAAACAGACCCTAATATAAAATGCACAGAACAGTGCCTGGCATATAGTAAGTATCCAACAAATGTTGAATTTTATTATTTTTAATATGCCTCTTACAGAATGGTAACAATCTACTTATTTATGGGTCCACTCACTGGATCCTAAATTAAGGATAGATGGTGTCTTGAGCACTTTCACCTACCTAATATCCTACATAATATGTGACATTCATTAAGCACTCGATGGCATTTTTGAATGAGTGCCACAAAAAATGATTTAGATTGTGTTTTGTCAAAGGAATGTCAATTATATCTTCAGAAGAGAAAGGTACGTATTGATCAGTTTTCCATTACTACAACAAAATACCTGAGGTAATCCATTCATAAAAAGAAAAGTTTCTGGCTCACAATTTTGGATGTTTCAGTTCATGTTCAATTGGACCCATTGTTTTGGGCCTGTGGGGAGGCAGCACTTTATGATGGGAGTGCAGGGCAGAGCAGATTTGCTCATGTTATGCCCAGGAAGCAAAAGAGAGAGAAAGGAAGAGCTCTGGGTCCCTCAATCCCCTTCAAGAGCATGCCCTCAATGACCCAAAGACCTCCTGCTGAGGCCCCACCTCTTAAAGCTTCCACTACCTCTCAATAGCAACATCCTGGGGCCCAAGCCCTTAACACATGAGCCTTTGGTAGATATTTAACATCCAAACTATAGCAGATAGTGAAAGATGGATAGCCACTTGGTTTTGCAAGATGAACTGTATATTGTTCCCAGAATTCAAAGCACATGTTAATTGACAGAATAAGTAAAAAACAACTGTGTTCTTATGTATGGGTCTCATATGGCTAAAGGTTAGATGAACTAGCTGTGTGCTTGATAGTATAAAATAGTAACAAGTTCCTAAAGGTGTTGGGTGCAGGGGTCTTGAACCTGAAGCAACTTAATTATTCATGTAGCTGCATAAATGAATGGAGAATTATTTACTGTTACATAGGATTCATTTTGTTTAAGAAAGCATTTAAAGTTGCATACAGAGACTCATACAATTCATTAAAATAAAATGAAATAAAATTAAGTGATAGAATCCAAAGAAAAATACAAGTCAAAAATTCTTTGGCTAGGTAAGGTGATGCAGGCCTGTGATCTTAGCTACTCCAAGAGACTGAGGCAGGAAGATTGCAAGTTTGAGGCCACACTGGACCCTGCCTCAAACTGAAAAATATAAAAGGCTGGGAATGTAGCTTTGTGGTGGAGTGCTCAGTGGCAGGCCTTGGGCCTAATCCTCAGTATTGGTGGTATGGGGAGAGTTAAATCTGGGGCTGAAGTTTGTTCCTAAAATGCTTTGTAAAAGTTCTATATATTTTCCAGGGTGATCACAAATTTGTTGTTAAATTTTCTACCATTTTAATGTGAAAACCATAAGGCAATTAATTACACAAACTGTAACTTAGAATAACAGCCAGCATCTATCACATACTTACCCAATAACAGTCCTGGCTCTAAGTGCTCAATATGCATTAACTCTTAATCCTTGCATTAATCAAATGGGGTAGGACTTTGCCTGGGGGATGCAGCTGGTATGCAGTTTTGAAACCAGGCACCTTAGTTGGCTCCATGCTTTTACAATCTACCAGTTTTTCCAAACAGCAACCGGAGCTCATATATTAAGAATGCAGAAGAAAATTTTCTTGTTGGTTGTTGTAGATAACACTCCAACCAGAAAAGGAAATTGAGTGAATGCTTATCTAAGGCAGTTCTCAAAGTGCACCTAGACCAGCAGCATCTGCCTTACCTGGGCGCTGGTTAGAAGTGAACATTCTTGATCCTCTTCCCAGGGTTGCCACATCAGAAGCTCTGGGGGCTGGGACCCAGCAGTCTGCATTTTCACAAATCCTCTAGGTGATTCTGAGGTATACTCAAGTTTGAGAACTTCTTTAAAGAAAAAGGGGCTTCTGGTGCATGTGATGTAGTTTTAGAAGGTAGAATGGCTATGAAATCAGGGCACCAACCTCAGATACCAGCGGAACTAGGCTCATGTATTTAATACCATAGAAAACTAGGGGATGCTATAAAAACCAGTGACTATGTTTCTGACCAACTGTGTTAGTCAGCTTTCTGCTATCATGAGAAATATCTGAGATAAATAAAAAGAGAAAAGGCTTATTTTGGCTCACAGCTTTAGAGATTTTATTCCATGGTTGATTGTTGATTGTCCTCGTTGCTTTTGGTCCTGTGGCAAGGATTATGTCAGCTGGAGCATGTGGTAACCAGGAAGTGAAAGGGGGAAGGGGCCAGGGTCTTAATATTCCCTTCAAGGACGTGCCCCCAATGACCTAACTTCCTTCCACCAGGCCCCATCTCCTAAATGTTTCATAGCTACCCAGTAGCAACATGGGCTGGGGACCAAGTCTTCCACATGTGGACCTCTGGGAGACATTCTTCAAACTATAGCACCAACCCATCAGGTCACAGGGACAGAAGACAATAATGGTAGTAATGTCTCCTCATGGGAGTTAGCAACACAGTGATCAATGAAGTGCTTTCACTTAAATTTTCTCATGAGATTTTCATAACACCAGTGCCACAGAGATTTTATAGGTGAAGGAACAGGATCAGAGAGTTTGACTTGACCAAGGAAATACAATGGATACATCTGAGAGCTACAACTTGAATCCTCTTTCTTATCTCTGACTATTTCTCTGTGCTTTTCTTTCTCAGTTCGGACCTCTGTGTTTTACCTGGATTATTTCAGTGGCTTCTGTACTGGTCTTCCTGTGTTTACTCTTACCTTTTTTTTTTTTTTTTTTGGTACTGGGGATTGAACTCAGGGGCACTCGACCACTGAGCCACATCCCCAGCCCTATTTTGGTTTTATGTAGAGACAGGGTCTCACTGAGTTGCTTAGCACCTCGCCATTGCTAAGGCTGGCTTTGAACTCATGATTCTCCTGTCTCAGCCTCTCAAAGTGCTGGAATTACAGGTGTGAGCCACCATGACTGGCTTTACTCTTATCTTTCTCCAATACATCCTACTGTATCATTCATTCAGTATTTTTTGAGTCTCTACTATGTGCTATATACTGTACTTAGTGCTTAATTATAGCATGAAATTTACAGAGCTGGTACTCACAGACTGCTATAAAATGTTATGATTTTAAATCAGGGCATATGCCTTTCATGTCCTCAATTGTCAAGGGCTTATCATTATACTTAGAACATAGTTCACACAGCTGGCCGTGGCCGAGGACTTGTCCTTTCTGGTCCATATCTCTGGCTGATCTAATCTCTCCATGCTCTGGGAACACTGCTAGTCTCTCAGCTTCTTGAATATTCTAAGAACTTCCCCAATGCTGGATCTTTGAGTATCCCACTAAAATGCCTGGAATACTTTTCTTTTTGGTCCTTGAATGTTACAGTTCTTCTCATCCTTTGGGTCTCAGGCTAAATGCTATCTCTTCAGAGAGGTCTTCCCCATCCAATATAAAATATCAAGATAGCTGCTTCAGGCAGCTGTTGGCACCTGGCTGGAATGGCTGAATAATAAGCGCTTGCTGGTTCTCTCTTCCCACA
This sequence comes from Xerus rutilus, assembly GCA_028644305.1. Classification (NCBI taxonomy): domain Eukaryota; kingdom Metazoa; phylum Chordata; class Mammalia; order Rodentia; family Sciuridae; genus Xerus; species Xerus rutilus. The sequence goes on along the minus strand of CM053399.1, from coordinate 24,916,110 downwards.
TACTGCACACAGCTGGCTTGGGCTTCCTTGCAGCATGGAAACCTCAGGGCAATCATATATATTACATGGTAGCTGGTTTCTCCTAGAGCAATGTTCCAAGGCAGGAAACTGCTACTTCCTGAAAACCTGGGAGAAGCATCATTTCTGCCAGATTACACTGATCAGTACAATATCAGTCAGCACAGCTCAAGTAAGGGAGACACAGACACCTCTTCTTAATGGAATGTCAAAGCATTTGTGGACAAGTTCTTCCATCACAGGTCTTTCCTATCACCTCCAGAGGCACAGTGTAATTGCCAAACCTTTATATGCAAACTGAATCATAACTGCTTAGTCTTAGGCGATACCATGACCCTGGAGGCTAGCACTGCACCCTCGATAAATATCTGCACAAAGAATGAATGAAAATTATGGTTTGCCTCATATTTTAGATATCTTCTATGGTTGTGGGAAGAAGAAAACAAGCCATAAAGTTCCACAAGAGAAAAATCTATCTTGTTCCCTGTTGTTTCCCTTGTAGTGGGTGCAGTACCTGGAACACGATCTCATTTGTGGAATGAATGAATGGGTGAATAAATGTATGCTCGTTGAGCCTAGTTTCACTGCCTGCTCAGTGGCACCAAAGTCAGCTGTCTGTATATGAACCTCAAAGCTCATTCCCTGCACCAGCTCAGAGCCATCTCTGTCTCTGGGTTTCCTGAATGCTGGGAAATTGGTGGAGCCACATCCACCAGCACTTTAATGAATACTTTATACACAAATTCTCAGATGCTTGAAGCAGGGGTAGGAGTGGAACACTGCGTGTCTTAAAATCCACTCAGTTTAGAAAACAAATGCTGTCAAAGTTAAGAGGTCTCTTAGCTATGATACTTAGACTTCTGGAATGTATTCAGCATTTCCTTGCAGGGATACATTGGAAAATAAGCAGTTGGAGAAGGAATTGGAGGATGTTGTAAAATCCATGAATGCATGAAGCTCTTTTCTCTGTTCCCTGAGAAGATGTGAAGGGGGACTGTGAGAACATTGCTAGAGGTTACTGAGAGGCTCAGAATTATAGTCAATTCTTATAATGGTGTTTTGCTGTTCATTTCTATAAGATGATTTCTTCTTGAGGCTTTTTACTCTGATCAGTTTACTTTTGAGTACTTTGGATTCTGGGTTTGCTTGCAAGGGACCAGCACAATTATTTGTAAGGGAAGGGACTCTGCTGGCTCTCTTTGATTTAAACATCCCTCCTGAACTTTAGACCCTTACATCACACTGTGGATCACAGATCTCACCTGGATATTACATAGCTAAATTTTAAATTTGTACTTGCCCAAGACTGAATTTATTTTCTATTCTCAGAAATAAGTTTTACCTTTTCTAGTTCCTATCAGGACCAAAGGCAGTATTCTCCATATAGTCACCTGAGCGGAAAGTGGACATCATTCTCTGGGCTTCTAGAATATGGATGGTAATAAATGATACTCATTGATAGTATCCTGTGTGCCAGGTGCTTTGCTAAGTATTTATGTGCATTTACCCCTTTGGTCATCACTGTGGCCTATGACTATGATCACATTCCTATTTCTATTTTACAGATGAGGAAACTGAGGTGATTTCAGAAGTATCCTAACATATCTCTTTCCCTACAGTCCTGGTCTGGTCTTCCTGCCATGTGGCACTCTAGCTTGTCTTTTAAATATGCATATCTGCATGTGTCATTTCCTCCTTTAGGAGGCTCACTGGCTCCCCATTGTCCTCAGAATATAGCCCAGATTCTTAGCTCAGAGTATAGAGCTCTTCATGCCTTGGTCAGAGTTCCCGTCTACACTCATTTCTAGCTACTGTTCCCTTTTTCCCTACCCCCTCTACTGGGCATGTTGAAGACCTGCAGTCTCTTAGAATATGCATATTTCCCCAGCCTTGGCCAGTTCTTTCTCATCTTATGAATATTTTCGTGGAGCCCAATTTGTGTCAGGTGCTGTTCTAGACACTAGAGATATAGCTGAACATAAAACAGACTAGTAGACCCGCACAAATTGAGTCAGAGAGAGGGTACTTATATTGTGGTCAGGATAAAAGTGACTTTCCTCCAAGCCAAAATGTACCTGTTCATCTTAAGCTGACATCAAGGATGTCAGGCACATTCCAGGTGATGATGATATTAGGGTTTAGTCATAAAGCTCCACATACCACTCTAAAAGTATTGTTTGTTTACAGTGTTCTGGGAAACTGTGGGGAAGACAGGGGTAGTCAATCATGGTGATTACCACTCAAGATGGCTGCAGTGAGGTCAAGCTGGATACTCACGAGCCCTAACCAGCTTTATATATCCATATCAAGGGTATCTCTATTCAGAAAACTTCCTTGATTCTCTTATTCTCCATCCTGCTGACACAAAATTGCATATCTCTTTCACAATACTGAATCTCACATTTTGTAGTTGCTCATAAGTATTTCTGATTTTCCTGTTAATTATGAGTTTCTTAAGGGCAGGGTCTATTTCTTACTTTTTGTGTTTCTACCTTGTGTGGCATCTGATACTTGATGGTACTTAATGGAGGTTTGATAAACGCATGCATGAATGAATGACCAAATGAATAACTTGTTCAACACTAAACTTTTAAATTCTTACTTGATTGAACAAAGGAAGGCTTTCAATAATTCCACCTGGTCAAAATGAGCTATGTAAGCCAGGCGCAGTGGCGCACGCCTGTAATCCCAGCACTTTGGGAGGCTGAGACAGGAAAATCACCAGTTCAAAGCCAACCTCAGCAACCACAAGGCACTAAGGCACTAAGCAAGTCACTGCCTCTACATAAAACACAAAATAGGCCTGGGGATGTGGCTCAGTGGTCGAATACCCCTGAGTTCAATCCCTGGTAACCAAAAAAAAAAAAAAGCTATGTAGCTATAGGGCAACTTTCAAATGCAATTTGCAGATGTAAAGCATCAGATTCCAGAAATTGTAGAAACTTGATGCATGGAGTTATGGAGGAGTCTTTTTTGACTGCAATGCTATCAGTTGGAGATGAGTGTCAGCTCACTAGTCAACATTTGTTCCTAGTTTCCATAATTGTTAGCAGCGGCCCAGGGAGCAGCATACTTAATGAGCAAAGTTTAGCCAAATGGAACTGGAAATCTACCCTTTGCCATTCTGTTTGAGGCTGTCAAGGATTTCTGCAATATGCACTTCAGCTTCATGGAGGTGAAGGATGACTGATGACTTCTTAGGTTACTTATTTTACTAACAGCTTTCAACTGGTTTTATGTCTGTGCTTTGCTTAAAATGAACCAGATATAAGTGAATCATTTTTTTAAAACAAATAACTGAAAGGTGACTTATTTGATGAATGTTAAAGCATTGTAATATTCCTTTAAATAAGTCTCTTGAATGCATTTAAATGATGCGATTTATTAAAGAAAAGCATTTTTATATGACTTTAAGGTCCCATCAGCCTTCGATTTAAGCATTTCTAACTTGCACAGTTTCCAGCAACTATACTTTATGGGCATCTGTACTAGGTCAGCTCTGCTGTGGGACTGTTAGGATGGACACAAGAGTAGAAGAGACAACATTCTAGTTCTTAGCTGAGACTTCTCTGCTGAAATGTAGCCTCTGGTCACATGTGACTATTAAGCTTCTGGTGGCTAAGGAACTCAAGAGCTGAATTTTTAACTTAATTTAATTATAATTAGATAAAATTAAAAAAAAAAACCCTGACACTTGGTTCAATTATTGGAACACTTTTAGGAATGTTTGGATTAACTCAGATGCATGGATCTACTTTTTCAGCTTTTAATACAGACCAAGTATTTCCGATGAAAATTTAGTGTAGCAATTAAGATGTACTGTAAGTATAAAATCCACACTGATTTAGAAGACATGAGCACAAAAGGATGTAAAATATTTCATTAATGCTTTTCATACAATTATGTGTTGAAGTAATAACATTTTGGATATGCTAGGTTAAAATATGTTAACAAAATTAATTTTACTGGTTTATCTTTTAATATTTGAAAATTATATACATGCTTATTATATTTCTACTGGAAAGGGCTGACACTCTGTGCTAGGGATGACTGTTATCTCATCACTACCCATATCTTGTTCTAAGAGAAACTACACAGCCAACCACATTCCTATCCCTGTTTCTGTGATTCCATCTCATTAGACCAGAGCTGGACAATTAGGATTGGGAACCAGTGTTAGAATACTTGGTTATTTGCTTTGTCTGTTCCCATGGCCATAAATACAGCATCAGATCTCTACCACCCTTTTTAGAAACTTCTTCAAGCTAGACAAACGAAATTTTCTCACTTAGGATTTTGGAATCAGGACACAAAACTTGCTAGTATGACATTGCTGGACGTGGAACTCCATGGTGATACACCAGAGCAGCCTCATGAAAACCCACAGCCTTGCTTGGGGAGAAAGAGCCTTGCAGAGGACCCCAGTGTGCAGGGTGGAGAGTGGGTCCCCATGCAGAGCCGTGAATCCTGGGGTAGGCTACTGGCTGCACTTTCCACATAGGGTTTTGTTAGAATTTCTTGCATCTTCACCATATAGCTTCCTTGATTTAGGCTAGTTTGAGTAGATTTGTTTCTTCAAGCTAATGATTTTCATATATACAGATAATTAGGGAAATAAATCAAGTATTTACAACAATGAAAGGCACCAAAATATATAAACATTGAAACTAGAGAAATGAGCAGGTATGTGGAGGTGAAGCATGAACTAGGACCATGGCCCTCTATGTGTGGTCCAGGGGTCATTGGGGGACCCTGGGATCCTTTCAAGGATGTCTCTATAAGATCAAAATTATTTCCAGCTATACCAAGCCATTATTTGCCTTTCTTTCTCTCATGAGTATACGGTGACATTCTCCAGAGACAATGAGATGTGTGATATAGAAAAAGATCAAATTTAATATCGGGTACAAGATCCTGACTGCCTACTATGAAACCATACATTAAAGAACTTTATACAAAAATAAACCAATGCTATTATTCTCACTAATTTTTGGATTCTGGAAAATATAGTTATTTGCCACAAAACTATTCATGGTAAGTTTATTAAATATATTAAAGTTTCTCTGTTTTAATTACTAATATGGTAAACATTGATAGCTGTGTTGGAGTCCTCAATAATCTTTAAGCCGGGCGTGGTGGCTCACGCTTGTAATCCCAGCACTTAGGGAGGCTGAGACAGGAGAATCGCGAGTTCAAAGCCAGCCTCAGCAACCGCGAGGTGCTAAGCATCTCAGTGAGACCCTGTCTCTACATAAAACACAAAATCGGGCTGGGGATGTGGCTCAGTGGTCGAGTGCCCCTGAGTTCAATCCCTGGTACCAAAAAAAAAAAAAAAAAAAAAAAAAAAAAAATCTTTAAAAGTATAAATGTTCCTAACTAGATAAGACAGTGAGATACACCATCAGAGAGTTCTTGGATTGAAAATTGGTTTAGAGTTGGTCTGAAATTAATTTCAGTCTACAATGCCTGCATCGAAATAGGGGCCAAGCAAGATGTGATCACAATGGCTGTCAACCCTGATATCAAAATTAACCTGGTGGACCGAAATAATTACAGCTCCCTGGGCTTCTCTTCCCAGATGTTTGTATCATAAGGACCGAGAACAGATCCAGGAATGTGTATTTTTGAAAAGTGCCTGAGAAGTTTCTTCATATACCATGCAAAGGGGAGTGAAGACAAGACACCATTTAATTATAAAGAGAAGGCTGAGGATGACGAAAAGAAACGAGGGCACCTGGTCTGGCTTGGCTGCTGGCCCTTCCCCAGCAGCTCTGTGGGTGAGCCCAGGGACATGAGGCTGGCTGTTCAGGTCAGAGGGGACTGCCTGTACCAGGTGGCCTGTGCTCACCTGGCTGCCTCCTTGATGGCTGTCAGTACAGCCTCCTGAGCTGATGGTATGGATTCGTTCCCAAGTTCTCAAGGGCACACCCTGCAACCCAGGAACCCACTGAAGTTGAGAACTGGAATAAAGGAGACCTGGGTCAGTGTTGTGCCTTCTTTCTAAACTTCATCTGTTTACAAATTTTCTCAGGACTGAAAATATCTTTTGAAGCAGAGGCTAGCTGTGGTTCAAGAGGTGGGCTGGATTTTGTCCTTTGTATAGCAGAGTAGCAGGTTTTCTTTGTGTGTGTGTGTGTGGTATTTCCTAAAAAGAAAGGATGTCCCACCCTTATCTCAGTAACTTGCAGTTACCGATTTCAATTTCTTCAAAATTGGAGAGTTTGAAGAGTATGTGATAACCTCCTCCTAGACTCCAAACCTGTATACAGGAAGGCATGATAGGGAGGGTTGGTGTGGGGTTTCCTTTTTATTTCTTTTTATTCTGAGGTGATACCTTGAGATGGATTATGGGTTTATTTTGGCTCCAGAAATGTTTTCCTTTCATTGATTCCTTCTGGAAATGGACCTTGCTTCCCTGGATACAGGTGTACAAAATGATACAGGATTGTCCATTTATAACGTGCTCTCAGAGCTCAGCTCTCAACTCCAAACACCTGCACTGACCTAGACTTCAGTGTGACTGGCGCCCCCTGGTGCAGCATGACAGGACAGCCCTGCCTTGAAAATGGAGCAGCGGGAGGGGTAGGCATGAGAAGAAGCAAGGCCAATGAGACTCTGATGGGAGAATTTATCTGTGAAAGTTGAGAGAAAAGGAGGTGGGGAATCCTTTTTCCCACTGCAATTGTTAAACATACATTTGGAAACGGAGACTTTGGTCCTCATCTTCCTGACTGCACACAGGAAGATTATGGAAGGAGAAAGTAATGTGAACATATACAGCAGGAAACAGAAGGCAAACAAAACAAAAAACAAAAAACCCAGATGACATAGTTTAAGCCCCTGGATACAACTGAGCCTGAAGTTTGAGACTCATTTGTGGACTCTTATATCATGAGCTAATAAACGTTACTCTTTTTCTCAAGCAAACTTAAGTTGGAGTACTGGCCGATGATATATTCTCATAGAAAATTGGATATGTGCAATTTGAGTGGGATATAGACACCTTGGGAAAAATGAAAACAGAAAAATATCCTCAAAACAATCATATATGCTGATTATCCCAGAGATAGCTACAGGAAACTTTCTAAAAAGTGCCTCACTTTGAGCAGACTCGTTCATTTTAGTTTTTTTTTTTGGCTGAAGAGAAAAGGTTCAATACAGACCTAGAAGCAGGTAAAATAAAGAGCATTGCTATAATTTGAAAGTTGATGCTAATTAAAAAGAATGTAAAAAAATTTGTGTAGTATTTTAAGCCTTTGTTTTTGAAAAGAATTTACACTTTAACTTATATGATTACCTATAAATACGTATTATTTTGCAAAATTAAAAAAGTCATCACCTGATAAAACAACATATGTAACTTCTTGGTTTTATTTATCTGATTGCTTTTATTTTTAAAAATTATTGGTGTGTTGAGAATGCAATTGCATGCATTTTGTTAATTTATTTACCTTGAATTTATCCATTGTTATGTTTGCCATTCATAGATCAAATTATAAAACATTAGTAATTTCCCCTAATATTTTGTAAATATTTTCTTCTGAATTCTTATATAATTTTTCCATGGAGAATACCTTTCCTATTTTACATTAAATTTTTTTTTTTTTTTTTTTTTTTTTTTTTTTTTTTTTAATATTTTGGTTTTTTTTAGTTGTAGATGAACACAGTATCTTTATTTATTTTATGTGGTGCTGAGGACCGAACCCAGCGCCTCACGTATGCGAGGCAAGTGCTCAACCGCTGAGCCATAGCCCCAGCCCACATTAAATTTTTTAATGAAAATTTTTTTTTAACATTTGCTCATTGCAAACATTGTAAAGCAATTGAATGATGTATGTGGCAGATTTACCACTCTTTGATGGTCTAAGCTAGTGATGGCTAATAGGACATGCGTATGATTTATATCTGTGCTGTCCAATTACAAGTTACAGGTGGCTATTAAGCTAGTGAATCCAAGAAAGTAAATATTTACTTTAAATTAATTTAAATGTAACTAGCCAGTTGTGGCTAGTGGCCTCTATATTTTCCTGTTACTCCATTTTTCTCTCTTGTCTAATATTGAAACAGCTTCATATTAAGCCAGAGACAGGAACAAATTTCACTGCAGGCATGTCTGCTTATCTGAACCTGGAGTGAGTGTCAGGTGACTGGTCCAAGGGTCAGATTTCTTACTGACTGTGGAATTAGATCAATCATTTTATCCTTCGCCTGAGAAACAGAGTTACAGAATTAACATAGAAAGTGGAGCATGCATTTGGTGTAAGAGAGCCTGGGCTAGAGTAATGGTTTCACTAGCATGTGACACCATGGAGTCATGAATTTACCTCCTGTGACTAACTGATGACTATTGCCTACACTTTTCTGTAGTTTAATATTTCTCCTTCCCAGGTCAGTGCATCTTGTCTGGTGTGGTCCTTTCCCTCTGATGCCATAATGCAAACGGATCCTTTGTGGGCTCTCTGCTGGGGAATGCTCTGGGTTGCCTTCTGGACCTGGACCATTCAAATGTACCTGGTGTCTCCAGGATTTGGTGAGGAGGTGAGAGGGGATACACTGCCCCCTAGTGCCCGATTGACAATAATGCCTAGAGCCATTTATTTACTGTAAGGTATCATATTAGTCTCAAAATAACTATATGAGATAGTGAAGTTATGGTATAGATCTTGTCATTCCTATTTTAAAGATGAGCAAAATGGGTCCTAAAAGCCATAGAGTGAATCAGTGGAAGAGCTGAGTCTGGAAACTGGCTCCACTGACTTCACCATCCATCATGATTTATGTCCCACTGTATCATGTGGCTACCAGCTATGCATGTAATACCCTTCCTATATATCTCATTGCTGGGCCCTTCTAAGTGTGTGTGTGTGTGTCTGAGCTTGTACATTTGGGGAGAAAGAGAAATCATAAAAGAAATAGTGGATAAGGCTGGGTCTGGAGCTATAAACTGATAGAAGATCATGAATATAATAAACAAAATTATGATTATGGCATATAAACACCCCATAAATTGATCTTCAAGTGAACAGCTTAGATCAAGTAGTAATTGGATGCTTCAGTGACATATTCAAGACCATTTTATGGCTACAAGAATGTCCTTAGATTCTAAATGTCTGCATACGTCCATCAGATTGTAAATGTCTTACATGGGTGGTTGCTACTTTGGGATCTCATTTCCCTGTCATCAAGAGACTGGGAGACAACAAAGACCTGTGCCTGTGAAGGGGTCCATGCACGTCTATTCAGCAGGCACAGGAGCTCACAGCTGGGATGAATAGTGAGTTTTCATTTTAAGTGCCAATTCTAATTGAATTTGGGAAACTGGACTGCACTGACAAGGAATTGAAAGGTCTTTGAGTTTTGTGCATGGTGAGAGATAGAGGTTTAGTTTCATTTTGCCATATATGGATTTCCAGTTTTCCCAGCACCATTGTTAAAGAGGCTATCATTTCTCCAATGTATGTTTTTGGCACCTTTGTCTAGTATGAGATAACTGTATTTATATGGGTTTATCTCTTGTCTTTTATTCTGTACCATTGGTACATGTCTATTTTGGTGCCAATACCATACCGTTTTTGTTACTATAGCTTTGTAGTATAGTTTAAAGTCTGGTATTGTGATGCCTCCTGCTTCACTCTTCTTGCTAAGGACTGCTTTGGCTATTCTAAGTCTCTTATTTTTACAAATGAATTTCATGATTGCTTTTTCTATTTCTATAAGGAATGATGTTGGGATTTTAATTGGAATCACATTGAATTTGAATGGCACTTTGGGTAGAATGGCCATTTTGACAATATTGATTCTGCCTATTTAAGAGCATGGGAGATCTTTCCATCTTCTAAGGTCTTCAATTTCTTTAGTGTCCTTCATATGTGTACTGTGAAATAAAAAATTGTGCTCCATGTGTATACTTTGAATTGAAATGCATTCTGCTGTTTAAAAAAAAAAGAGCTTTGAGGCTTTGTAGGAATGTGTCATTAATTGATTAGTGGTATCTGCCGTGAGGACTAGATTATAGAGTCTATTGCTGCAGGGATCGGTTGATGCCTGTTGTATTTACTGCTATGTGTCAGCACTTAGAATGGTACTCTACACACAAATATTTGTTGAAGGAATAAGCATTGGAGGGAAGGACATGATGGAATGAAAGTAGAGTATTTGCCATCCCCAGGAGAGATCGGGACAGAATGAGAAATCCCAGGAAGCCCTGCAGAATAGCTTTCATGTCTTTAGCAAGTTGCTTCTTGATCTCTGCTTTGTCATTCTAAGCCAAAGGAGCAGTAGCAGCTGGAGGGGTTATTGCAGGGTACCTCAATGGCTGGTCCTCACTTGATTCTGTTTCTTTGAATATCAGTATTTTTCTACTGCTCATTTGCAGGCTTTCTCATTTCCCCATTCTTCTCTGCTTTTTGATTCCTCCACCTCTCTGGATTTCTCTAATATTCCACTTCCTTTACTCTTGACTGATTACTTATCTTTAACCCAGAGTTAGTCCTGACCACATTGCTAGACATAGTAAGAGCTGTTTCTTGAATGAATTCTTTTTTATGTTCTAGGCATTATACTCTATATGTAATACAGTAGGCCCTCACAATTGATGGCTTCTGTGTCTGTGGATTTGCCAACCATGGGTTGAAAATATTTGGAAAGTTCTGCACTGATCATGTACATACTTTTTTTTCCTAGTTATTATTCCCTAAGGAATAATATAACAACTATTTACATAGCATTATGCTATATTAGGTATTATAAACAATCTAGTGATGATTTAGAATACACAGAGGGCACATAGCATGTATGCTAGAGACTTGAGCATCTTCAGATTTTGGCATCCATTGAGTATTCTGGAACCAATCCATTATAGATACTGAGAGCCAACTACATCTCATTTAATCATCACAAGAGCCTAATGAAATAAAGACTTTTTACTTGCTGGTAAGAGAACTAAAGCACTTAGACACTAAATGGCTTAAGGTCACCCAGTGAGTAAGTGACAGAATTGAAATTCAAATCCAGGACTCCGACTTCAAAGCCAATGTACTTGGCCCCATTGTATGATACTGTTTCTTGGCCTATAGGGGCTTACACTGAATGGCCCAGTCTTGATCTACTTGGATCTCTGAGAAAGTTATGGATGCCCCTTTGACCTTGCTAAAGTCCCTCTCATCCTGGTAGGTGGCATCATCTATTGAGAACTGACACTTCGCCTGTCTCCATGCGGAAGCCTTCAGCTTTGCGCAAGCCTGTGGATCCTATGCTTAACGAAGCATCTGCTTCAACTGCATGGACCCCTGGCTACCCAGCCTCTGAGACAGAAGTCCAATGCTTATTCCTGCATGTGAGTCCAAGGGTCTCCCAAGTCATCATCATTGTGTTTTCTCAGCACATCTAATTAGGCTCATGTCTAATTGCTGTTGGTGCTCTCCTTTAGGAGGCTTATTAAGAGATTTTTCCACAGTCACATTTGGAAATGCACTCTAGTTCTTACAAACTTCAATAGCATGAGGCTCCTCATACCTAGATTTCTCTGGATTAATTTAAACCCAATTCCTTCTTGGGTCTTTCTGCACAAGAAGAAAACTACTGATCTGCATTCCCCTTTTCACCTTTTGAAATAAAGTCTAAGCTATTTTTCCTTTGCTGAACTTTTAAAATAACAGTTCTTTTTGCTTAATCTTCTCTTGTAGAGTTTTATGTTAGTTTTCTATGGTTGTCAGAACAAATGACCACAGTTAGCATGAGTGTGTTATTCTTACTGCTCTGGAGATCAGGTGTCTGAAATCAGTTCAAGCTTAAGTCAAGGAGGTTCCTTCTGAAAGCTCCAAGGAGAACCTGCTTCCTTGCCTTTCCCAGGTTCTGGTGGGCCTCTGCAGCTCCTTAGCTTGTAGCTCCTTCTCCATCAAACACTTCACTCTGAAGTCTGCTTCCCATTTGGACAACTCAAGGACTCTCGTGATTACAGCAGGACCACCCAGAATCCAGAAAAAAGACTCTCTCCCTCTCTCTCAGATCCTTAATCTCATAAGCAAAAATGCTTTTGCCACATTAGGTACCATCTGCATGTTCCCAAGATTAGAATGTGGGCACATCCAGGGAGCTATTCAGCCTACCATAAATTAACACGTCCAGATTGGAAAGGTCTCTTTTTTGGCAGAATATCTCGTGGCAATGCTGCTCAATCAGGAGTGTCATGCTCTACTGAGGACCTTACTCGTCAGAAAAATTGGTTCTGCAAAAGTCATGCCTATTCAGTCTAGAAAGTTTAGAAAATAAAGATGATGAAGACACAAACAAAAACACATTTAGTCTTACCACTTAGAAGCTACTTAAATTTTGGAGGAAGCCACTCACTCATGTGAGAGAAGCTCTAGGAGTCACATTGCTCCATGAAAATCTTCAGAAGTTGGGGCTTTCCTAAATGACCTCTGTGTCCTTAGATACTGCCAAGACTATCTCACTGCATTACTATGTTAAACACAGGAATGGAAAGTTCTCATAACTAGTAAGAGAAGGATAGATGGAACAAAGGTAGATCCCCTAGGTTCCAGGTCAGTATTTTCTTCTTTCAACTATGCCGAATTTTTCCCTGATGAGGTGGTCATTCATTATTATTTACCTAATTAATCTTTCAGTAAACAATAGGAAGTACCTCTGCTGTGCAGCTGTGCAGATAATTTTGTTCAGTTTTGGGGTAAGATAAATATTAGAGTGTCTTCAAGGAGGTGCTAGTCTAGGAAACAGGTATGCAGGCAAAATATTAGACTATGGTGTGATAACAGAAGCAGGTGCCAGGCACTGAGATAGCCGCAGAGGGGACCTTGGGAATCACAGTAGGGTTTTTGGAGGATCAGCATCTGAGCCGGGCCTCTCCAGGTGCAGGAGGCATTCCCAACAAAAGCACAGAAGGGTGAAAATGAGGGTCGTGGAGGCTGTGTGAAGTTTGCTATGTCTGGAATACAGCTCTTGAGGTTGAGATAGAGGGGATAGTGCAGATGAATGCAGTCCTCATAGATTTTGTTCACTTACTCTGCAATCCTATTTTTCATTTTCTGGTGCTCAGAGAAACTTTCTTCAAGTCCTTGAGGCTCTTATGACACTGTCAGCAATGACGCCCTACTTCCCAGCATGACAGTGACTGGTTCGGTGGGCGAACGTGGCCAGACGAGGACCAGTTGAAGTCTCTTCTGAGACTGACATATGTTCACTGGATGGAAGATACTTTCCTGCCTCTGCAGCAGATGAACTAGGAGGAGGAGGATCTGGAGCCACTGGCTGGGTCCTCCTTCCTGGGGAGAATCTGCATGTGACATGAAGGCTAGTAAAGTTGCAAGATGAAGAGAGACAGATTCCTGTTCATGTTGTTGGAACCCCTGGATTCAGCCAGGCCTGAGGATCTATTGTGTAAATTATGAACCATCATCTTCTTTTTGCTTAAAATGGCAACTTTGTTTTCCATTAATTGCAGGACAAAAAGAAATTTGAGATCAAGAATTTTTGTTTTATTCCATATCTGAGGGACATCTGCTGAAAGACTTGAAAAGGAACAATGAAGTGCCTAATACCTAATTGTAACACCACAGCCCAGTTGTGCTAGGGTAGTGGAATGGGTTGCCAAGAGACCAAAGATGATGCCTGGAGATGGGAAGTGAGATATGAGGTTCATTGAAAAAATGATATAGGAAAAGTCCAGTGGCAATGGGCTGCACAGGTGCTTCGCCAGAAAGCTCAGTGGTGACAGGTTGGACAGAGGCACCTATCTTTCACATGGTACCTCTGGTGTTTTGCCAGAAAAGAGTCCCTTGATTTCTGTTAGTGCTTCATCCAGGAACGGCTTCTGGATGAGCATCTCACTCTCCATGGTGCTCTGTTTCAAGCTAGTTCCCCTAGGGAGGGGGGTTTACAGGTAAGTTTTCTTACCTGTAAGCAAACTAAGCTCCCTTGGTCCCACTGTATGCCTGGCATCCCTAGGAAGTCGGCATGCCTAGAAGAAAGTGGCTTTCTACAGAGCGCGCTAATTCTGTGCTAATTCTAATGCATATGTGAAAGAGAGCCAGCGTCCTTCAAGATAAACATATCCGGCTATTCCAGCCCAGACTTGCTCTCGTTTTGTTCCTTAACTTGATTAGGTTTTTGGGATCAAGGAGGGACACTTCAGGAACATGCTGTTTTATTCTCTTTTTCTCAAAGGATGGCATATGGATGTCTTTGTCAGGGAGTAAGAAGGTAAGAACATGTTGAAAGTGAGGGGTGAAGATTGGGAAAGATGTCACCTGTTTGCAATAGTCACCAGGACATGGAGGTGGGAGCTGTCTAGTTGATCATTGTTGAAGAGCCATGTGCGATTAAAGTAGCGGGCAGGTCTCTGTTGAGGAAGCCCATTTCATTTAGGTTTTGAAGCAATAATTCTAAATCTCTTGAAAGAATAAAATGTATTTCATAACAATTCTGATTTTTAAGATGTTTTTGGTGTCTACTACCTCATGGTAGCACAGTGTAGTACTTAAAATGATTGGGCTTTTAATCCATACAAAACCGGATTCAGGTGACGCTTCCAGCACAGTTTTGCTGTGTGTCCTAGATCAAGTTGCTTAGTCCCACTGAGCCTTAGTTTCCTTTTTTGCTTTTTAAATTTTTTTTTTGTGGTGGTGAAGATTGAATCCAGGGCCTCACACCTGTTAGGCAAGTGCTCTTCCACTGAGCTACAGCCCTAGCCCAGAGCCTTAGTTTCCAAATCTATAAAATGGGATTAAAAGTACAACCCACCTTCATTAGAAAAATGCTTTTGGTTGCATAAAACTGAAGAATGAAAATTATATTGTTTGAATACTAAAGTCCAAGAGCAATGACAGATTCAGGTAATGCTTGATCTAGCATCTGAAGTCTCTTGTTCTCTCACTATTTCTAGACTTTCCTTGCTCAGAATTGGCTCTCATCTTGAAAGTATATCTTCTTCATGCTCAAAATGCCTGCCAGCTCACACTGGGGCCACAGACTCCATAGTCAAGACTGGGAAGGAGACCATATCTCAGTATTCCTGGCAAATTCCTGAGGCTGCTTCTGAATGTAGGCCAGATGTCTTGTCTGTCCTTGAAAAAGAGGCAGGATGTCTATTCTGACTCATTAGGCCCATTAAGATCCACTCTGCAAACTGGGGCTGACATCCATGCATGGGGACCAATGGCAAAGAGGAGTGGCTTCTCCTGGGAAATTCAGAGTACCATTATCAGGAACAGGAGGGAAATGCATACTGGACAGCAAGTAGCAGGTGTGTCCAGGTGCTCCTCATGAGATAGTGAATGCGAGGCATTTAGTACAGTACTTGGCACAGGAAATGCCAGATTAATATTAGTTTAGTATTTTAGCTATAATTTTCATTCACATATATGTATATATATTTCCAAAACTGATATGTAGAAGGTACAGAAATGCAGGTAAGCAATGCCTGGGCCTTTTATGGGCTGCATTCCTTTCCTGGGACAGAGAGGGGCTCTACACAGCCTTTGTACTGGGGCAACCCAAGTCCTTCAGTGGCAAAGACCCGCTGAAGTGCACAAGACCCCAGGGCCGCGGCCCCCTGCTCGCTGGCTCCCCTGGATTGTCTGCTCTTGGCTGTTCTTCCTTTCCCGGGTGCCTCTGCAGAGCTGCTCTCAGCAGCCAAGCTGACAATGATCTATGTCCCTGGGAGTCTCCAGGAAGGGTACTTTGGAGCCACTGAGAACATGCAGGTTAAGGGCAGCAGCTGCACCTGGAAGCCTGTGGAAGCTTCCGTCAGAGGAAACGCTGTCTGACACTCTGCCTTCGCTGGCATCTTTTGGCTGTCACAGTCTGCATCAAACCTGTCATAAGTGCCCATTAGGGAGGCCACTTTCAGCTGTTCTGGTCTGTGCCCACTTTATAGCAGTTGCCTCCTACTCCCCCGAAATGTTTCCATTAGGGAGGGAAGGGTCCCCATTTTAAGAGTGCTCCCTGATGGCATCGGGACACAAAGCAGCCAAATTTATGTCAGAAAACCGAAATCAGTTACTGCTGACAACAGTAATAACAGTGCCTCAAACATGACCTAGTTTATCGCTCAACACCTGGTCTCAGTTGATAAATTCTTTTTGAGAGACTGGTTGTGTAGGCATCCAAAGGGAAATATGGCAACAGGGCCGTGGTGGTACGACTGCAGAGAGAGGAGTGAGCACAGGTATGCTCGTTGATTACCCATAATGAATACAACCGTTTGTTAAGTGACAGGCACTGGGATCCGTGTTTTAAATATATTTAAACCTTGGTGACAACTGTGCAAAATAGATAGTATTATTCCTGTTCCAGTGATTAGAAAATCAGAGCCCTGAGAAGATAAGTAACTCACTTGAGGTCACACAGCTAGAAAAAGGAGAAGCCTAGTTCAGACCCAGGTCTGTCTGATCCCAGAGCCCAAGATCTTTGCACATGATGTTGCTTTTTCTTTATCATATTCAGTTGGTGTCTTCTGGGATTCTTTTGCGAAAAGGCTGCTTAAAGGATTTCAAATGCATACTAGCTAGTAGTGGGTCTAGATTTTCACTGGCGTTAGTTTTGAGTAATGGCGCTTCCTATGGGAGGAGTCTGCAATCCTGAGGGAAGGTGCGTGTGCCAGCACCTTAATTGTGTCTGCCTCTATCTGTAGTAATATTTTATTAATTGTGCTCCTACATCTCTGTTGGCAGCTACTGTAATCCTGAGACAATAGGATAGAAAGGGACTAATGAGAGTCGTTTCTTGATTGATAGGGCTGTTCCTTTCTGGATTGAAGAGGGCCTTGCTATAATGGCAGTGTCTCATTTTCACACAGAACCGTCAATTTCTACATAGAAAAACCGTAACAGAGGCAACACCCCAGGAAGGGGTGGAAGGAACCTGGAGGAAGAGCCAGGCTTGCTTTGGGATCCGAGTGCTCTAAGGCAGGCTGAGCCAGCGGAGCTCAGGGTTGAAGCTGCTCACGAAATCCACAAGTGCCAGAAGCCCCCGTGGCTCTGGGCAGCTGTTCTGAAATGTCCACCTGCCCTTCTCTTTGGCTCTTGGGCTGCTCAGGCCTCCTGTTCTCACCAATTGCTGTTCACTACTTATCTTCAGTGAATTGCCATTTAGTGATTAGGCTCCGACCTTGTGCCTGGTGTGGTATGGTCTCTTTCCTCCTCTCCAAGAGTTTGGCTCAGCTTTGGGCCTTGGGGAATGGACACTTAGCAGGGTGTGGAAGGGGTGGCCCTCCTTGGGAATTCATCTGAGGCCTGGATCAAGACTTTCTGTCTTGAAAGTTTTCTCTCTTCATCAGGCATTGTGCCCAAATTTTCATCCTTAACCACTTTATTTTTTTGAATACTGAACAACTTTAACACTTGCATAATCTCACAACATTTAAATGATCCTGAGAGTGCTAACACCCAGGATACCATCAACTATGACCCTGTAAGAACTCCCTGAGCACCTGGCCCCTTAAGAGTGGGATGTGGACCGCACATCCCAGCCTGGGGCTGGGAAAGCCACTGACAGGCATCAGGAGAGGGGTAGGGGAGAGACAGATATCCACTTCCAAATTTTCCCCTGCCAACAGAGTTAGAGGAAAGTTCTAGAAAGGGATAAGGCAGGAGTGGTATGGACACTGAAAGATGGTATGGTAAAATAGTCTTCTTGTCAGGAAAAGGCAGTGCTTCTTCATAAAGAGGGTCACCCTGTCACATCTCTGTCAGAACAGGGTCTGGATGTGGCAACCAATGTGTCCTCCACCCACCTCCTTCCATCTGAGCGGAGCCCAGAGCCAGGTGCCACATGCAGGCTGGCTGAGGATCAGCCTGCTGCAGCCAGCAGGAAATGCTCTCCTTCACAGGGCGTATGAGGATGAGATGGAGAGAAGGGTGAGTTGTATTGCTCTAGAAGAGTGTTTTGTGATCTTACCAGCTGGGAGATCCTTGATCTTGCCTGATTCTTTTTTGGTGCCTTTGAAATGCTTGCCATGCATAGGAGCTTAGTGAAGGTTTTCTGGATGCCTTGACCAAAGGACAGCAGTGCATTAGCCTTTAGTGTCCTAGCAGTGTGAATTAATGGAAGCATCTATTCTTTCTGGGAAATTATTAATCAAAACATTATTCTCATACAAGAATTTTCCAGCAAGATTTTAAAGCATGCATATGGTTACTCAAGCATTCCACCTGTTCATATTTTGGGTTCATATAACTATCCATCCACCTACCCATCTTCCCATCTCTCCTTCCACTGCATCTATCCATCCAGTGGTTATGAAGAAACCACTCTTCACCCTGTTATTTTTTTCATATTTAATTTATTCTATTTAGGCTTACATGATAACAGAGGGCAATTTGATTCATTGTACACAGATAGAGGATAACATTTCATTTCTCTGGTTGTAAGTGATATAGAATCACAACATACATGTAGTCATACATAAAGTGAGGGCAATGATGACCATCATACTCCATCACCTTCATTCTGTTGCTTTAGAAGTTGCATCTTTTTCTGAATAAGCAATTTCTTAGAGCCAAATAAGGAGCTCTGCTCTTGGCTACCAGCATGCATGTGGAGACACTCATCCTTTCAATACAAGCCACTCAGTCACCTATTGTGTGCCAGGTGTTGGGCTATGTGGTCTGGATCCATGGTGAGCACAACTAGACATGTTCCTGCCCTCAGGGAGCTTGCAGTCTGAGAGAATTAAAT
The DNA here is from genome assembly GCA_028644305.1 of Xerus rutilus. NCBI lineage: Eukaryota > Metazoa > Chordata > Mammalia > Rodentia > Sciuridae > Xerus > Xerus rutilus. The sequence goes on along the minus strand of CM053399.1, from coordinate 24,897,396 downwards.
CACTCTACTTTGTGATAGGTGCCACAAAATAGAAACAAAGCTGCAAGAAAGGGCAGTTGGGAAATTGACCCAGACTGGGATGTTAGAGGCAGTTTCAGCCAGAAAGGGGTCAATGAGCTGTGATGGGAGGAAATAGGAACAGACAGGGCATGTGCTTCTGGCCAGGGAAAGAGTGTGTGCAAAGTCTGGAGCGTGTTGGTCTCCTGTGGCTGTCGTAACAGCACAAATTTAGTCAAATGTTCACACAGACTTGCTGTGTGGCCTAGGGCAGGTTGCTTTGGGTCTCCCAGGACTGAAATTAAGGTGTTGGCAGGACTGTGTTCCTTCTGGTGGTGATGATGTGGAATCTGATATGTGCCTTTTCCAGGTCCTAGAGGCTGCCCACGTTCCTTGGCTTATGGCCCCTCTGGACATCGCTCTAATCTCTGATTCCGTTTTCACCTCTCTTCTAATACTCTTCTTCTTCTCTTGTTAAGACATTGGGTCCACTGGGATAGTACAGGCTTGAACTGGGCTCTGAGTCAATTCCATCTATGAAGTTCCTTTTGGTGTGTAACACAACACATTCCAGGATTTCAGAGGCCAGGATGGGGATGCCCTTGGGGAGCATTATGGTATCTATCGTAGGTAGAGGTTTTGGGTAAATGGAGGGAGCCTGATGGCCAGAGTGATAAGAGCTGGGGAGGTAAACCTGGAGTGTTTGCAGTGGAGCAAATGGGCATTTGTTGGGTTTATACATGTTTCACTTTTAGTCATTTTACTTACATTTGAGGAATTTCCCATACCAGGTACTTGACCTTCTATGCTCAACACCGGAACACACTTTTCCCTCACTTCCTCTGCAGCCAGGACACAGGCATGTTCTAAGCTCCAACAGGTAGAGGCCCCACCGCAACACAACTTTTCAGAAGAGGGCAAGATGAGGCAGCAGGTGTCATGTACAATCCCTTCTCTGCAGGTTGTGGTAGATCTGTTTGCTTTGAGGGGCAGCAGGGGTAGAGATTGTGGTGTCCAGCACTCAGCAGGATGGGTGTGTGCGGAAGAATCCATTTGAGAGGCAACATCAAGGAGGTCTTCACAGGAGACACAATGTGGTTTGTTGTCATTCCTGCCTGTGGAGCCTCCGGAGTCTGTCTTTGAATACGGATTATACTCTAAGACATCTGTTTTCTGCCCAGCCTGGTGAGAGTGCATTCTTTCATAAACAGCTAAGATTCCTTGCTGCCACAGAAGTCAGACCCTGGAGGGTTTTGCCAGCTCTAAAAAGGACTTGAATCTTACCCTTCAGGTGATAGGAAGCTTTGGAAAGTGCTTTGATAGAAGCCCTGGGGGGAAGTGGCATATCAAATCTACTGGAAACATCTTCCAGTGAAGCAGAGAGCAGCCCACCTTCCCCCAAGGTAGGGGTGGTTGGTGGGAGTATTTTTACTCAGATAGAAAAGGAAACAGATAGATGGAGTAAGAGAAGTTTACATCAGCGCTTCTCATGGGATATTTGGATATTTTAAATGTCATTCAACAGAGCACACATAACAATGATCCTCTAGCGTGTTGGGGAAATGAGGAACAGTGCTCCCAGCCTGAGCAACTGGTCTGGGGTCTCCAGTCCTCCAAGCCACAACCAGGGGCTCAACATGAGGAACCATCTGTAAACCACTTGCAGCTCAGTGTACACTTATGCTCTGGGTTAGAGGACGGGGGATGGATTTGAACTCTCTAACTGCAGGCTCCTTTTTGCAGTGTTCTTTTAGCTACCTGATGGCCTCACTTCATCTCTCCATGGGTTCATGCTGCCACCCTGAGCGCATTCAATGTGTATATTCCGAGCTACCAAGTGTCTGATGTCTGACAGGCTGTTTTTGAAGCTGTTGAGGCTGGACTCAGTCTTTGATCAGTATAAATCATAGAATCTGCATCACGTCTCTGCCATCTCTTTGTCACCCATCTGTTGTATAAATCCCACTGGTGGGGAAGTTTCTGTTTATGAAAGATCATGGTTGAACCATCTTTCAATTCAACTTCATGAGAAGAGAGAGCTTTGAATTCTACTTGAAGGGAAGGCCTTCTGAGGCTGCAGAGGCGTTTGAGGCACGGGGAAACAGTTGGCTTGAATAAGGTCACAGATTAATTAGAATTGGGCTTAATTAAAGCTACATGAGCATCTGGGCAGTTTTGCCAACAAAGAGGATCATCTGGGCATCTTTGAACAGTCCCTTTGTCTGCTGAGCTCTCGTTCTCTGGTTTGGACCTTCATTCCAGCTGCTGTGATAGACTCCGGTGCCTGAAAGCATTTCCAAGCCAATTATATGGGCTTTTCTATGACTGCTTTGGTTAAAGCACTATTCGAATGAAGTCAAGTCTCAGCTTGATCTCCATCCATGTGGGCCTTAGTGTTAGTCTGTCCTGTAGCCCTGATGACATATTTCCTAATACGAGAAGAGAATAAACCACCTGAGCTGGAGGGGAGCTTGGGTTTGTGGGCTGCAGGTTGAGGGCTCTGTCTCACCCACCTGTCTCCTTTTTTCCAGCTGAGGCAGATATGGTGCTAGGTACCATTTGGGTTACAGAGGTACTTAGCTAGTCTGTTCCTGCAGGGAGGAAGCTAGACCCTTGTGAAATACTTGACTCTGATAATAACACCAACAAAGCATGCTACCAGGTGGCCATGATCGTCCTTTTCTTCATCAAATCTCCTCTACCCTGCTGCCATTTGAAAGCAGCTGATAAACTAATTTACACTATTTTGCAATGGCAAAGAGTGGCTTAAGTGTGATTCATACCAGAAATGCTTATGCTTTTGATGGGGCAATACATGATTTCTAAATCAGTGATTTTCAAACAATTATGGATGTCTCTTTAGGGTGGGGTGAAGTCATCACTGCATAAAATCCAGGGGATTTCTAGGATGTGAGGCATACAGTGCTACAACCTGGAAAGTCCTGGGCAAACGAGGATGTGTTGGTTGCCCTAATATGGATTTTAGTAGTAATGGGTGTTTTGGGACAGAGTTAGGTGAGACAGTGCAAAGAGAAGACTGGGGCTGGAGGGTTTGTGCCTCCACTGCAGCCAGACCAGCAACACATTTGAAATGTTTTCTATTTTGAAGTTGTAGCTAAGGTGTCTCTTGAAAAAACATTCGAAAAACCTTGCTCGTGAAGAAGGTGGAGCAAAAGGAATTGATAAAGAACAAGAACAGGAGAGATGTCTAAGGATAGAAAATGTCTGGGGTACCTATCTTTTTTTTCTTTTTTGTCAAGAATGTGTCTACTACACTGCTGGCACCAAAATCAGACTCGGCTGTGGTCACCGATGGGTTAGGAGTGGTTCCGTGTGTGGCGGGTCAAAGGGAAGGAACTGTTGAGACAGAAGGGTGATAGTTGATGGAATTTGTGCTTTTCCCTGTATGTTTCCCTTTCATTTCCCCACAAAAGAAGGGGGCCAGGTGCTGAGTTTCCTTACCTTGGAGAGTGTAGCAGGTAGGAAGCAGAAGTCACCTACAAAGCACTCTCCTGCCTGGTTTCTGTTTCCCACAAGTCTGATATAATTGGTGCAAGGATGTTAAATGCCTTGAACTTGATGGTGGGGAGTAGCTGCAAGGTTTTTGTAAATTTTAGGGTCTGAAGGACTGAACACCAAGACCCTAAAGAGATAGCAAGTCCTTAGAAGTTGATGGTGACTTGTGCACATGACAACTTGGATCAGGTCATAGTGATTTCTTCCTTCCTCACTCCCCAAATGCAGGGTGAAAGGATGAACAGCCTTGCTCTGGAAGCTGTAAGGACATGTCCCTGTTTTCTTCAGTCACACAAAGGCCAAGTCTCCCCAGCAGACATTGCTACCATGACCCTTAACAGCTACATAATTCTGAGCTAGCCTGTACATCTGCCTGCCTTTTCAAACCCTCCCTTCTCTCATGCTTTGTAACTCTCAGGTTATCATTAGTTAGTGATCCTGTATCTCATCAGCTGTATTTTTACCCTAAAAGAAGCAAGCTGTCCCCTGGTGATATAACTTGCTCTGCAGACCTCTGACATGATGCTTACATTTCTCATAAATCAGAGTGGGTCTTTCATATTTCCTTCTGTAGTTTCCAAACTATTTCTTTTCTATCCTTAAAAAAACAAAAATTATGAGCTTTTTCCTTCTAGTCTTAAAATAGTAGAATAGGAAGGCATTTCTTCTCTCTACCCTTGGATTTAGAAAAAGGGAGAAAAAGGAAAAAAAAAACACAAGCAAATTCTATCTTAAAGAACATCAGGAAAGGTACATAACTCTAAACTACAGCATAGGAGGAAAGGATGTCAAATGCTGCCATAGTCACATGGTGGTTCTCCCTTCAGGAGAGGGTGTCTCTGTCATTGAACTCCACAGGCTTGCAGAGAAATTCTTCAAAGTCAGTAACATACCTTTGAGGATAAAACTTGGATGTTTTAGACAGGATTATGCTCAAGTATATCTAACCGAACATCCTAAATGACAGAAATTTGTTTCTTTCTCACATAAGAGAAATCTAGTGATTGGCCATTAAGAGCTGGTAAGAAGCTCTGGTGTTATCCAGCTGTAGATTTTCTGTTCACTCATCATTCTGGTGTGAGGTTGCCATTTGAAGGTGGGAATTCCTCACATAAGAGTTGAACCATGGTGTTCATATTCTAGGCAATAGTAAACTTAAGAGTTTTCTTTAGATTTTTTTTCTTTCCTGTTCTTTCTTTTTTTTTGGTACTAGGAATTGAACCCAGGAGCACTTCATCACAGAGCTACATCTCCAGCCCATTTTATTTTTTATTTTGAGACAGAGTCTTGCTTAGTTGCTGAGGCTGGACTTGAACTTGCAATCCTCCTGTCTCAGCCTCCTGAGCTGCTAGGATTACTGTGTGTACCACCACACCTGGCTCTATCTTTTTATAGAGACTTTCCAGAATTCCTTCCCAATGAAAATTTCCCATGATTACATGGCAATATTTAGATGCAAGGGAGTCAGGCAAAGTGATCTTCCAGCAGTTTACATTATGACCCCCCACCTGCAAATATGGTGGTTCTGCAATAAGAACAAAAGAGAATGGATGTTAGTAGCACCAATGGTCTTGCTCTTATTCTTGCTTAGAACAGGGGGAGTATGTGGAAACTAGTCTCAGAAAATGTGTGAAGCTGAGCTGGTAAAGAGAACTGGCAGCAGTGTTTGCCTTTGGGGTGCAGTATGTATTCTTCTCAACAGACTGCTAATTACTTACTAAACATCTATTCCCCCATCTCAGTTGCAAACAATGTGGATCTTGGCTTTTACTCTGAGTGAGATGGGAAGTTACTGGAGAATTTTGAACAGAATGACACAATCCAACTTAACATTTTAAAGGGTCACTCTGGTGCTCCAGTGAACTAAGTTGGAGGTTGGATGAGGAGGGAACAATCAGAACGAATTATCATAAGAAGTCATTTAATCAGTGATGGCAGCTTAGACTAATGTGATAATGTAAAGGTGGTGAGAAGTTGTCCTATCCTAGATATTTATTGTAGGCTTGACAGCGTTTTTGCATGGATTGGATATATGATCTGAGACACACAGAGGAGTCTGTGATGTCACCAAGGGTTTGAACAGAGAGAAGGAAGGATGAGGTTACCACATATTGAGATTGGAAGAGGCGGGAAGGGAAGATTGATTTCAGCTAAGTTTTATTAGAGATGTCAATTAGAAATGTAAATTAGGCACTTTGCTTAAAAATTGAACTACTTGAAATCACTCATTTTCGACATATAAAAATGGCAAATTTGTGTGAGTCAACCCACATAAATCTGGAGTTTAGGGGAGAATTCTGGGCTGGGTTACATATTCTGGAGTCATCAGCATTCAGGTGTCACTTGAAATCATGAGACTGGATGATGTCTTCAAGGCCATATGTGCAGATAGGCCCTGCTAAACACAAACCCATGCATTAGCAGAATTGCCCTCTTCTACCAGACTGGGAAAACATTTTCTTATACTCAAATTTGAGAGAGAATGATAGAATTTTGCATTCATGGTTAACATCATAGTATGGTACTGATGGTTGAATTGCCTCAGGATGGGGCTGCTCTTTGCTTGGCAAGTCACAGGAAGTCATGTTCAATTGGCAGAAAAGTGATGAATATTGGACTTTTTTCAATTCATTTGTTTGCTGGGCATTTGTGAATGCTTTTCCTTTTTTGTTCTTTCTCAGTATTTTATTTTATTCCCAGCATTTTAAAAATTGTTTCTTGAAGTATCATATATATATGTGTGTGTGTGTGTGTTTTGTATATTATGTACATCATATATATTATATATTTTATACTTTATACAAAAATATAATTTTAATATATATTTTATATATATTATACAACACATACACACAGGCCATAAATGCACAGCTCAGTGACTATTCACCAAGTGAATATATATGTGTAATCCACATCCAGGTCAAAAGTACAACATTTACTAGAATCCCATAAACCTCCCTTACATGATGATTCTTGTTTATGTCTTTTGATGAACATATGCATTTGCTTTGGTTGTATATCTCCCTGGGGGTGGGATTTCTGGATCAGAGGATACACATATGTGCAGAGTTTTGCAGGTGGTGACATCAATGTGTTCTCTCAGGAGCAGCGTATGAGTGTTCTGGATGTTCCAAACTCTCACCACTTGGCATTTTCTGTGTCTTTTATTTTAGCCACATTGTGGTTCGAATTTGCATTTTTAGAGTGAATGAAGTTAAACAATTCTTAATATGTATAATAACTGTTTGAAAATCCTCTTTTGGAAAGTGCCTATCGATCATGTTTTGCTCAATTTTCTACTGAGTTATATACAAGTAATTCTTGTAAGTATTTTTTATTCATTCTGGATATGAATCTTTTGTAGGATACTGGCATTTCAAACATCTTTCCCCATTCTGTGACATGGGTCTTGATGAGCAGAATTTAAAAATTTTTAATAGAGTCCAAGTTACTCATTTCTTCCATGTGTTTAGTGTATTTATGTTCTATAAAATGATGTGTCATTTAACTTTTACATTTTTATCTACAACCTATTGAGATAAATTGATTTTTTTTTTTCCTCTTTGTCCTGGGGATTGAACTCAGCGCCTCATGTGTGCTAAGCATGTCCCTTACCACCAAACTATACTTCCGGCCTTGCAATTGATCTTTGTGAGGGGGGTGAGTTATAAGTCAAGCTTTGGACTTTTTCTTTGTCGATGCCCAACTGATCTAGCATCATTGATTGCAAAATTCACCCTCTTTCCCTGCTGCGTTGTGACATCATCATAGTCATAAATTGAGTGGTATGGAGTTTCTTTCTATATTCTGTTCCATTGTTCCACTTTTCTGTCCTTGTGTCTGTATATCACTGTTAATTTACTGTAGCTTTATAATGCCCTAGTGGTGGTGTAGGGATAGAGGAGGCAAGACACTGGATAGGAAGCAGGAAGTAGGTTTATTTGACTGTAGTTGGTTCAGAGGGTACAGCTTTTGCTATAATCAATTACCCTGAAACTCCAAGTTTCAGACAATTTCAGAAATTTATACCCAGCAGGTAAGGGGAGGGGCTCAGAATTTCACAATCTGCAGAAGTTTACAGAAAAGTAGCTTTTTCTTTTACTGTTTCCAGCAAGTTAACACTTCAAGGACAGCACCTGAGAAGGGGAGAGCAGCTTCTCCCCTTTCTTTCCTCTGCTGCCAGCTGTTACTGTGGAGCCCAATTAGTAACATCTTCTCTTATCTCTGAAACATCTGTAAACGCCTCTGTGAAGCTCAGGCCCAAGGTCAGAGACCTTGTTAAAAGATCTGTCCTTCTTGTTACACTTCGCATTTACAAACCCACTTCCTGCTTAAAAAAAAAAAAATATAAACCATTATATTGTTACTACACTAGATAGTCCAGAAATATTTTTGAAAAACTAGTAAGGGGGCATTCAGCACATGGAGTGCTGATCTCTTTTAGGCTGGTGGCCAAGCAAGACAGAGCAACTGGAAATAGGAACTTTAACTACATTCAACTCTCTGGTGGAGACTCTTTTGCTAAGAGTCCTAAGATCAATTATGGTGCAGATTTCTGGAGAAGCTTAAGTAAGATGTCCTGTTGAGGAGGGGGTGACACTACAGTGTGACACTGTTTAATATCTGGTTGTGTCAGGTCTCCCCATTTTGTTTTTCTATATTATCATTGTCTTGGGCTATTCCTGGTCCTGTTTTCTGTGTACATTTAAATTTAGATCGCAAATTTCCTTTAAAAAGCTGCTAAGATTTAGAATTTTGCATAGATTCCATGGAACTTTGAGATAAAGTTGTGGAGAATTGCCAGATTTACATTACAGAGCTCTGCAATCCTTAAACCTGGAATATCCACTGATTTATTAGGTCTTACTGAGTATCTCTTGATAACATTTGGCAATGTTTTTCTGAAGAAGTCTTACACATCTTTTGTTAGATATAGTGTTTGACATTTGATTCTTTTCATGCTCTTGTAAACAGCATCTATTGGAGACTTTCATTTTCTTCCTCTTGGTTTCATCTCCAGTCTAGATCCCGACACCTCACCGGGTAGGGATTCATTCTTCCATTTCTTAAAACAGTGGTGGAAAGAAAAGGTGAGCGGGGAGAGAGAGAGAAAGCAATTTACCCAGCAAGATAAAATCTAGAGCCCTTTGGAAAATGGGCTGAAATAACACAGTCTCAGGTGAAGGCATTTGAAATCTCTCCACAGTGACCATAGTTTGCAAAGTTCCAAACCTGATGGGCACATATGATATTGTAACCGTGCCACTACATATGAGCTGGTTAGTGGTACTAAGAGTAATAAAGCAACTTCTTGAAACAGCTGTAAGTGATGACCAGCTCTGATTTTTTTATTTGATTTTTACTGCTTTTCATTTTCTTTTTAAAATTTTTAATATTTTTTATTTGTTCTAATTAGTTATATATGACAGTAGAATGCATTTTGACACATCATACATAAATGGAGTATAATTTCTCATTCTTCTGGTTGTACATGATGTAGAATCATTTTCTTTCTGCTTGAGTTCTTCCTTGAAACCCCATGATCAGCTTTTCTCCCTGTGGGTGAGATCATTTCAGCTTCAGAGGCAAATGCTTCTGACCCTCAGCAGAAACCAGGGCCCTCATCTGCTTCACATGGAGAACCTTTAAGAATGAGGGAGGCTTTGCCTTTTCCTCTCTTTGTCTTCTCCCACCAGTTAATTATTCTTAAGCTGTCAGCTAAGAATGGCAATATGTACTAGTCTGTTTCCCTGAATACAAATGTAACCTCAGACTTCAGGATTTGTGCCTTATTGTTCCTTGGCCAGATTGCATGTGCAAATGTTACCCAACAGGGAATAATCAAGATGGATAATATAGTTTCCTAGAAGACCTGAGAAAAGCCATTACTCCAGCAATGGCACAATGGATGATTCTTCATGATGTTAAATGAGCTCTTATTTTTGCTCATGTGTGTAGTAGATACATTAATTTTTGCCTTCTAGCATCTAATTCCCTTCTTAAACAGGGCTTTCTTTCTCCTATTTATTTCCCTTCACTCTTAATCTATTTGCTTTGAATGATGTTGACCACAGCTCAATGGGGAAGTTTTAAGTGGGTTGGCCAGCCAGAGATCTGTACTCTCTTAAGCTAGTGATTTCTTCAGGGATGGGTGTCCTAGTGCATTTTGTATTTCTATATCGGAGTATCTAAGATTAGGTAACTTACAATAAATGGATATTTATTTCTGGAGGCTAGAAAGTCTAATACCAAAGTGCTGGCATCGGGTGAGGGCCTTCTTGCTGTGTTATACTGAGAGGTGTGTTTGGAGGAGACTTATTTCTATGATAACAGATTCTGCCATACTTCCCAATACTATTGCACTGGAGATTAAATTTCCAAAAATGCATTTTTTTCATATTAAACATCTTTATATGCACTTTCAATGAACAGTGTATATATATATATATATATATATATATTTATATATATTATTTATCAACCATCTTTACTATACCCATTCCCCTTTCCTGCCCCCCCTTTCCCCCATGTCGCATCCAGTGTTTCTCTAATTCTCTTATGTTTCCCATTCCCACCTCCCTTATTCATCAGCATCCACTAATCAGAGAGACCATTCGACATTTGGTTTTTTGAGATTGGCTTACTTCACTTAGCATAATGCTTTCCAATTCCATCCATTTGCCTGCAAATGCCATAATTTTATTCTCTTTTATTGCTGAATAATATTTTATTGTGTATATGTACCACAGTTTTTTTATCCATTCATCTATTGAAGGACATCTGGGTTGCTTCCACAGTTTTGCAATTGTGAATTGTGCTGCTATAAACATTGAAGTGGCTGCTTATGCATTTTTAAGGACACATTCAAACCATAGCATTGGGTGTGTTGACCTGTCCAAGCCAACGAGAGGCATTTTTGGGAAAGCTGTAGAGAAACACCTTTCCCTTTGTTTCAGACTGAACATTCAGAGGTTTTGTTGTGGAAATGATGGCAGTACCATGTCACCTAGTGGAGCCCTGAAGGAAGCCAATGTGTAGGAGAGCAGAGCTGAGCAATGGAAAGAGACCAGGAGCTGTTCACCTTCTCTGAGCCCCTGAAGTTGAAAGACCCTAGGTCTTTAAATTTTGTGAGCCAATGCATTTACCTTTTTACTTAAACAAGTTTAATTGAGGATTCTTTTTGTGTGTGTATGTTTGTGTTTGTGATAAAAATAATTCTAACTTATATAGTGGTAATGGATGAAAAGAAGAGGCTTATCCATAAAACCTTTGTATAGAATTCCTTTATCTTGAGTACCGACTTGATTCTTGACCCTATGATTCTGCTATGTAGGAGTTACTGAAAATAAAACATGATGATTGTAAAGTACAATGTGGCTGCATTGTAAAAAGCCCTCCCAACCTCCTTTGTCCATGGTCACATTGAGGCCAGAAGTTCCATACAGAGGCTCCATTCAGGCCAGAGCTCTTGTGCCAGTGTAAAAGATGAAACAGTCTGCACTGTATATAGCAAGAGGATGTAACAAAAGGAACTAGACTCTTGTTCCAGTTTCCAGCATAGCCAAATGTGACCATGTGACCATGGGTATGTCTCTATTATGGTAACTCTGTTTCCTTGTCAGAAAAATGGGACTAATAATTTGTGTCCTGCCATTAGGTTAATGTGAAACCAAAATGTGATCAGTGTAAAAATATTTCAAATAAGGATCTATTCCATTTAATGTGTCATTATTATCATCTTTCATGAGGGAAGATTCAGGAATGACTTTAAGTATGCCAATATTTCTAAGACTAAGAGAAAAAGCAAGACATATTTATACAGAATTCTTGAGATGCTTCCTTGTGTTTCTAACCTAGGTATTAGTATATTTTTCTAAAGACAGATGAAATTCATCAGGTTTTGCTTCACTGGGATTTGGCAAAACAAACCAGAATAGGTATCAAATTTTGAAGGCATGCTAAGGGTAGACTTCTTATCAAATTAATGGGCCACTTAAATAAAAAAATTAAAGAACCAATGATAGTTTTCAGTACATCTGTTGCCTACTCAGTAATCAAGATTCTCAACTTCTTTTGAATCCCATCTTTGGATCTCTACCCCTCCTTGGCTCCTGACTTTTTTTTTTTTTTAATATTTTTTTAGTTGTAGATGGACACAATGTCTTTATTTTATTGCTTTGTATGTGGTGCTGAGGATCGAACCCAGGGCCTCACGCATGCGAGGCAAGCGCTCTACCACTGAGCTATAATCCCAGCCCGGCTCCTGACTTTTAAGCTGATAAAAGCACATGGCAATGTCAGGATGACAGTGACTGGTCTGAGGACAGATATTCTGAGATGGTTTAATCAGCAGAAGGGGATACTTTTCTCTCCTACGGAATGTGGACGGCAAAGTACTAGCTCCAATTGTCGCAGGTAGTCTTGTGTCTACACCAAGGAGAAGCAGCTCTCAGGGAAGTTGACATGGAGGAGAGCAGAGAATGATGGAAAGAACCTGAGTCTTTATGGTATCATGTGTCTGGGCTTCTGGTTGTAAACATTCCAAAATTTCTTATTTAAGTCAGCTTGAGTCTACAATTTCTTTTCCTTGAAGCCAAAGATATTCTCAGTAGCTCTCTATATTTTTAGGGACTTTCTGGAGATCATTGAGATGAAATTATAGTATTAGGGTACTGTTTTCTCCTCTTTGTTAAACTGAATTCAAACTTCCTTTTCTTCCTTGGGAAGACCAGAAAGAACAGGCTATCAATCCAGCTGAGTAGGAGGTCAATCACAAGCATATTGCTATGCCAATCTATTATTGACATTTAAAAACTTAATGTTTTTGAGGGCTGGTTGGGGTGGGAAGTTCCCAGGAAATAGGGTTTCCAGATTTATAAATAAACTACAGGATACCCAGTGAAATTTAAATTTTAGATTAAGAGTTTACTTTTTAAGTCTATGCAATATTTGGGACCTACTTATGCTAAAAAAAATTATTGTTTCATGGTTTTTTGTTTTTGTTTTTTTTTGGTAATGAGGATTGAACTCAGGGGCACTTAACCACTGAGCAATATCCCCAACCCTTTCTTGTATTTTATTTAGAGACAGAGTCTCACTGAGTTGCTTAGAGCCTTGCCAAGTTGCTGAGGCTGCCTTTGAATTCGTGATCCTCCTGCCTCAACCTCCTGAGCTGCTGGGATTATAGGTGTGTGCCACCACTCCCAGCTATTTATTCTTGCATGGCTATTCACTGTTTCTTTGAAACTTAGGATCTTGCAGCTAAATTGGTGATTGAAGAACATTTATATGTATGCATATAATTGTGAAAACAAAATTTGGGTTAAGAGGGGTAAAACTTTTCCTTTCTACCTTATTGCCTATGCATCACTCGCTAAGTATACATAAAATTAACTATATTTAAAAATGTTTTCAAAACAAGGCAATGCTCAGGACAAATTTGTAAAAGAAATACTTCATATGAGCCATTTAGGTATTGAGTAAAGGAGGTATTTTCAGATGTCACTTATCACAGTACATATAGGCTTTTACTGTATCTTTGGGTAAATGGGCCCAGAGCTTGGGGCAATTATTCTATTATATCTTTCCAGACAAATGTACATCTGAGCTAAATTGCTTAGTGGATATCAAAGGGCTAAATAAGAGAATTCACAATCAGTCAACAAAATGAGTAGGACTAAAAAGGGAAGACAGAATCAAGAGTCAGGAAAGAGTCAGAAACAGAGCATGAAGAAGGTGAGTCCTGGGTCCTTGCTAAACATTTGGCTGAAGCATCTATATATCTAATCACCTTTTGGGTCATTTACATGGAATGTGTATTATTTAGGTTGTTAGGATGCAGGATCAGAAAGAACTTGTTTGGACTCAGAATTCCCAGTAATTGACCTCAACCATTCTTTTATTAGAATAACAGATCTTTAGGTATATCTCTCCTTGTTGTTTCAGAGTTTTAGGGAAGACCCTAAAAGGGATGCAGGGCATGCCATGAAACCAGGGGTGGATTTTGTATCCCTGGTGACCCGTGGCTGTAGCTCATACAAGGGAATAGGGGAGAGTGGTCAGTACTGTGTATTTTCCAAGGCCTCACTTGAGGAAGGCAGGGGTGCTACTTTGTCTCACTTTAGGCCCAGGGAGAAGGATTTCAGGGAGATCCTTGGAAAGCTTGGCATGTGGTCCTTTGAATGTAGAATGCACAGGTCCCCTACTAAATAGGGGTGAAGATCAGAAGGGGAAATTCTTTTCTTTTTGGCAGCAGAGATTAAGCTCAGGGACACTTAACCACTAAGCTTCACTCCCATTGCTTTTTTTTTTTTAATTTTTAATTTTGAGACAGGGTCTCATTAAGTTGTTCAGGTCCTCGCTGAGTTGCTAAGGCTGGCCTTGAACTTGGCAATCTTTCTGCAGAGCTGCCAGATTGGCTTCAGGGGTCAAACGGGACTGTTTTCCTAGGCCCTGAAGTAAGGAGCTATTTGTGTGTGTGTGAGAGAGAGAGAGAGAGAGAAAGAGAGGAAGAGCTATGAAGGATTCTCTTGGAAGGATCATGTTTTCGTCAGCTTTTTTGCTACTGTGACCAAAAGACCTGACAAGAACAATTTTAAGGATGAAAAATTTACTTGAGGGCTCATGGTTTCAGAGCTCTCAGTCCATAGATGGCTGACTCCATTCCTTAGGGTTCAAGGTGAAGCAGAACATTGTGGAACAAATATATGGTAGTGGAGGTCAGGAGGATATCACACCAGGAAAAAGAGATGAAGGGAGGGAGAAAGGGAAGGGGATGGGGCAGGGGGAGAGAGAGAGAAGCATTGATTAGGTTAAGTTTCTCATAACCAAATTATTTCACCTCTAAACTTTCTTGTATTGTCTCACACATGAGCTTTTGGGGGACACCACATAGCTAAACCAAAACATGGAGTTTCTGTGGAGTGGACACAGAGAAGAGGCTTCTTTCTCCTCAAAACAGTGCTGAGGTTCCCATCAGGAGGATTTCTGCCACTGTGCCCATGGAAGAAGTAGCTTTACATGGAGGGACCAGCCAGATCCCAATGGTCTCTGCCAGAATGACTGTGCTCACTGTGCCCTTTCCCCTCACCCCCTTGGCCTCTGGCCCAAGTCTGGAAACCTTGGAGACCATTTCTAGAAATACACTGTGAGCCAGACCAGAAGTCTTGGGGCAGAGGTAGTTGACCAGGCTCCTGCCCCGCTGCAGGTTCCAGGCCTGAGACAGGCTTGGGGAGTTGGGAGGGGAGAAATTTTACATTAAATGTAAGTGTTGAACTTTGATTATTTCACTGAATATGCTGTTTTAATGACTGAAGCGAGACGGTTCTTGACTTGAAGGGACCAGGAAGCCCGGGGGCCTACCTGACTATATTCCCAGGCTGAGGATAAAGGGATTCACAGGGTGAGCTTAGCTGTCATAGGAGAGAGATTCAAGTTGCTTTATACAGCCCATTCTGTAAAGTGATTACCCTAATAAATTCAGTATCCCCCTTTATAGCAATGCTCTGGAGGCCAGATGTTTGCTGGGATGCTTAAAGAGGGATTTAGGATAATCTTGTCCTAGTTGGCAGGTCTCTGTGGACCTTCTAATTCTTTCTACTTATTCTCTGTTAATGGTAAAATGGACAATATTCATAGTGCTTCAAGCTAAAGCTCTGAAAACACAGAATACATTTTGTTTCTAAAGTTGACTGTTGTGAGGAAGCACAATTTATGATACTCATAAAGATTTGTTCAACAAGAACATGTAAAATATGTGATGTGGCTTTAATACAAACATAGCCCAATCACCCACATTTTGTAGATCACATTATAAATAGTAAAAATTGATACTTAAAAGAACAACCACGGAGGATCACAGGATCTTGTCTCTTAGACATAAACATTTCTCAAAAGTCTCCTGTCCCTAGCATGGTTACTCTTGTCTAGTCCAAATCATCATGATTTTGCACTTGATTTCTAAGGTGTCCTCTTCTATGGTTTTCCATTTTCCAAATTTGTCTTTCTCTACGCCCTGCCTTTCACACAGCAGTCAGAGTGAAGTCACGCTCCTTTCCTGTGGAGTGAACTGTTTATCACAGAGTTGGGTTGACTGTATGTGCTCAGTACATGCCACTTCCACCATAGCCTACTTGTCCTCATGACAGACGGCCTCTACCATAGCCTATTGTCCCCATTACCATTCTCATTTCGTTCCTCCTCCTCCAAGTCTTGTTAGGATCAAATCTGAACTCTGCAGTGGCTCCCAAGGTCCTTCATATTTTTCTCATTGCTTATTTTTCAGGACTTATTTTTTACCACTTATTTCCTTGCATCCAACACTTCAAACAAACCCAACTTCTTCATGCTTCAAAAATTTCACATTGTCTTCCAGTTCCATATCTGTTCACATGCTATCCCTGATGCATTGAACACGTGTACTGTCCAGGCCCATATTTGGACATCATGTCTTGGAAGCTTTCCTTTCCCTATGTGAAGGTCAATCTGGATCGTCAACTTGGTTGGATTAAGAGATGCCTAAGATTCAGAGACTTCTGGGTGTGTTGATGAGGGTCTCTCTAGAAGCAGTTGGCATGTGGGATGGCAAACTGAGTAGGGACACCCACTCTGAATGTGGGCAGCCTGGTCCAACTGGCTGGTACCTAGATGGGACAAAGGTGGAGGAAGGAAGAAGTCAATGCAGAACAAAGCTCGCAAGCTCCATGCTGAAGGAGGTGCTTTCTTGGTGGCTGGGGTCCCCTGAGGACATTGAATTCCAGCTCCTTTACTCTTCCAAAATAGATTCTTATCAACAATTCTCCAAGGAGTTTCCAGGCCTTCATTCCTGGGCTGGGGCTGCATCATTGGTCTTTATTCTTTTGAAACTCTAGCTTCTTGAACTGAGCAGCTACTGGTTCTTCCGGCTCTCCATTTTGCAGATGGCCATTGTGAGACTATCTGTGAACTGATCTAATAAATCCTCTTTTTATCATCCTCTTCCTCCCTCCCTCCCTCTCTTTCTCATTGGTTCTATTCCTCTAGAAAACCCTAATATGCTTAGGTAAGTCCTGGTTTAGGTGGTAGTTTTAGTCCCCTTTAGGTAACTGTGATCAAGAGACACAAAGAGAACCATGTAGAGGAGGAAAAGTGGATTTGGGCTCACAGTTTCAGAGATTCAGTTCATGGCTGGCTGACTCCCTTACTCTGGAGCTGAGGTGAGACAGAACATCATGGCAGAATGGAGTGCTGCTCTGTTCATGGCAACCAGAAAGCAGAGAGAGCTCTGCTCACCAGGGACAAACTAAACTTCGAAGGAACCCCAGTGGCCTTCCTCCAGCTATACCCTACTTTCTTATAATTACTTCTCCCATTAATCCTTATCAGTAGATTAATCCACTAATTAAGTTATACCTCTCATCATACAATCATTTCACTATTGAAAATTGCACTGCCTCACACATGAGCTTTGGGGGGGGGACACCTCATCTCTCAACCATGACAGTGGCCTTCCTATGTGTCCCCATGAGCCCTTTCCTTCCCTTGTTGGAATGGATGTCCTGCCAGACTGTGATTGTTCCTTTTTCCTTTTTACTGTAGACTTGAATGAGTGCAAGCACTGTAACAAATCCATGCATATCAGTTCCACAGCTCCAATGCTTGTAGTAGATGCTCAATAAATGGATGGATGAATGAATAAATCCACAATAGAATACAAATCACTATTTGTAGTGCTGATGGTATTACAAGATTCAATATGGAGAAAACTTCAGCTATTTTTCTGCTAAATTAAAAATAAAGAAAAAAATCTTGGAGAGAGAATATTAAGCATTGAAATAAAAGCAATTCTCTTTGGCAGTCAGTTGATGGAAGGTTTGAATACAATGAGCCCCCACCTCTAGCCCATTCTATCCTTGAGTATGTCTACTAATCTGAGTTTATCATACTTTTCTACAGATGAGTATTATTAGACTTCTGATGTTACCCCTTAATCCTGGAAAACTGAATTTGAATCTTTGAATGACCTTTCTTCTGTTTGTCAAATACAGCTTTCTCAGTTTCTGTAAGATGCATGGCATGGTCGAAGCCCTTAATGTAGAATCAAGGGATTTTGAACAGCACAAAACGCCCACAAAAACACTTAGAGAAAGTAGTTCAGTACCACAGACTCATGGAACTAGAAGGGAAATCTCTGAGTTGAGCACTTTTGTGCCTTTTCGCCTTGAATCCTAACTGATGGCTGCCTTTAGTGAAAGTCTGATATCACACTGTTAAACACTTGCTGATATCTTTTATGTGTCTGTATCCTCTGCTAAGCCATCAGCTAGTGGAGGACAGCATGTGGTCTCACTCCCTGTTATATCCGCAGACTTCAGTACAATTTTATATCCTGGGGTTAAATTTTCTCATAAGCAAAATAAAGAAGCAGGATGGAGGAAGCTGTCAGGGAAGCATCTAGCTTCAGGAGTCAGATATAAATTTTAGGTGAGGCATGTGGTAACACATTGCATTTTAGGCATATTGGGAGTATATACATATGGAAATTATTGTTGATAGTCTAAAACTACATTAACAAATTTTTTTTTTTTTTTTTGCGTTGTATTTCAGTAACACCAAGAACATGGCTTGGTATTTAATAGGTGCCTGATAAATATTCACCAGTTGCTAAAAGGAACTCATTGTGGAGCAGTTTTGGTTTTGCCTCTGTAGGGGTTTGATCTTATTGAATCCTCAGAAGAATTCAGAATTACAAGACGTTATCTCATGTAGGGTATGAAACTGGGCCTAAGTGAGGTTCAGCATTTCCCCAGCTCATAACTGACAGGGCCAGGATTCAGATTCAGTTTGGACTGACTCAGGAGTTTGTGCCCTCTCCAGAGTGTCTCCCTGCCTATTTGTGGCATTCTGACTCCCTGGTAATCTCAGCAGGCTTCCTTGTGGGGATTCAGATCTGGGGCATTTTTGTACAGGAGATGCTACAGGGGAGAAGGACTTGGGAAAGAAGAACAGTCTTCATTGCAAAGTTCCCCATCATAATATGAATGTATCTACTTAAAAAAATGAACCCTTAAGATGATAATAAAGATTGAATTCAGTGAAAAAGCTATAAAGTCACTACGGTGTTACTATCTTGCAAGGGATAACTAAGATCCTCCCAGAATTAAAAAAAAAAAAGAATCTCATATTTTTCCTGCAAATAAGAAGGGGCCAGAGGCAGTTGTTGGTGTCCCTTATTAGCAAGCTATGGCATTGATACAGGCTTCTTCCCCTTCTTCCCCTTCTTATCGTCTCCCCTGTTATCAGCAAGTCTGATCAGAACCGGAGTGCTAAGGATAGCCTTTTATTTCTTTCCATTTTATGATGCTGCTGTTATCACAGAGTTTCCAGTTTCCCTTGTCTCTTCCACGTAGGTTGACATAACTCAGCTGCTACATCACTTTTATTAATCTAAAGCCTTTTGAATTTGGCTGTAAGTTTTCTAATGATTTGTTGGCAAGGACACATTTTTGAAAGAAAAGAATTTAAAAAGTTTTACATTAAGAGATGGCAAGTGGAGAATTTTAAGCATGTAGCTCACGTGTATTTTATTAGACATCACTGGCCTGGACCCTGAGTTAGAATTAGTCCTTGGACCTACCACTTGCACTAGCCTATGGCATTATTTTGTAAAGATGTAAAAGCCCCCAGTTTCTCTGCCTCTGTGCTTTTGCTCGTGCTATTCCAGTTCAGTTGCCAAGATTGTGCTTCTTGTCCAGTCTTTGTACTTCTGTCCCTCTCTGATGTCTAGTTTACATGTGATCACCTTTGAACATTTTTTAAAATCCCCTCGCTTCTGGATTTCTGTATTACTTCATTGATATTACCTCCTTTGGAACTCATTTCAGGGCTAACAAACCTTTGACATCCACGCCAATTTGTTCTCTTCTTTGTCCATAGCAGATACTGCTAATCTATCATAGTCCTCTAGTATCAATCCTGACCTTTTGTGTGACTCTTTGACAGAGTACCTCAGGCAGCAACTACCTGAAGATCAGAGGAGAGGCATGATTTGAAACATTGAAATGCATTAATAACCTGAAAGCCCCAGAAGTTTAACATTATTGTCCAAGGATTTTCTGTTCAAGCAGAATTCTCAGAGAAGGATCCAGTGTACTTAAGCAGTACAAACACAGCAAAACTCTCCCCACACCTCTGGATTCTGAAGGTTGTCTTGGTGATGCAAGGGATGGGGTCGGGAGGAGACTCAAGAAAAGTTTGAAAGATTCCTCTTCTCAGCCAGATTTGGTCATTACCTATCCTATGAAGTGGACATTATGTGGTTAACATAATTTCCCAACCTTCTTGAACTATTCATTCCTTTTTATTTTTCTGGGAGTTAAGGTGGTCCTGATACTGGGAGTTGGTCTTTATGACTCTGTTGTTGTTTTTATTCATGCCAGTCTCTTCTGTAATATAGGAAACTCAGTGAGACCCAGGGTCATATATGATGGTTTTGTTTTGTTTTGCATTTGGTTTTGATTTTTGTTATTTTCTGGTGTGTGTGTGTATCAATTTCAACTGAGTGACTGATATAGGAAAGAAATGCTAGGTACTTCGGTTGAGCACCACTAAAATCTTTAATACAGACAACAACACATGATTTGCTTTCAAGGAATTTGAAATTTCTTTGAAGAAGTGAGAGAAGCTCAAGACAACTTACACAACCATTAAATGACAGGGCGCACCAGCAAGAGAATGGATATATTAGGATATTATTCTTTGGCCAAGCACATTATTCAGACACCAAACGGTATGGTTCGTCAGAGAGAGAGATCCTGTGGGGAGGGGGAAGTGCTACTTGACCATGAGTAAGCCCTTTTTCAGGTATCCATGCTAAAGGACACATCATAGGCGAAAGGAGAGACTGCAGTAATAAAGCAGTTCTTGACCAAATCCAGGTGGGAGCTGCTAAATCTCACCAGCCAACTGATGAGAGAGGATTCTGAACTTAAGGGTTATTGGAGAAAGATGGAAGAGAGAATGGTTTCTTTGGATCCGTGCAGAAAAGCCTTTGTTGGCAGATGGAGATGAGAACCCACTTTGGGCTCAGGGATCAGATGCAGGAGTTTCTCAGATGCTCTGGCTTAGCTCTGGCCTCATCAGGGAAAAGGGCCTTTTCTTTCTCCCTGCCCATGTCATAAATAATTCTGGTCAAGGGAAGAGTCTCTAATTGTGTCAGATCTGAGATGAAGCAGAGTTGAAGCACTTCCTGAATGGATAAGATTGGGGATGCCAGAGGAGGGAAAGAAGCTGATCTCCTTGAGATATTTTGTATCCTCACACGAACGCTTCCTTAACCATTGTAGCCAGGCTGCCCAGGACAGTGCCAAGACTGGCAGAAGAGGACCCAGTAATTAATCTATGGAGACACCTCTGTGACAGATCAAATTCAAGATAAAGTGTTTCTTGGCATTTCATATTATTTAAAATTGGTATGAAATTGGCATCAGAAAATAACCTCTTTGATGGCAAGGAAGGTCCATAGCCCTGATGTAATGGGCCTCTCTTTTCAACCTACCTTAGGCTACTTTTTTTTTTAAAAAATTTAACTTTATTTGAATTTTTTCAGCACTGAACCTGACCTGAGGAGCAGAGAGGTTATGAAAACTCCCCATGATAGGTGGAAATATCCAGAAACTCAGCCATTGTTACTCTTCTAGGTTTCTTGAATTGTAAAGAAACCAGGAAATTCTATATGGCCTTTTGGAGAAAGAATTGGACCTGGGTCTAGATTTTGTTTGTACTTGGCCCCCATAAAACACTGATAGTTAACATTTATTGAAAATTTATTAAATGTTAAATATAGCATTCTAAGTACCTTACACACCTTACTTTGGCCCATCTCTAAAATAAATCTCATAAAATACATTCACTCATTGCAGTTTTAGAGATGAAAATCTGAGGGTTAAGCAAGATTAAGTCATTTTCTAATGGTGATTTACAGCCAAGATTTGTATGCAGGTAGTCTAACTTCAGAATTCACACTGTACCACTGTTTTAGTATTTCAACTAAAGACTTTCTCGACTCCCTTTAAACAATAAATGGCAATGATTCTGTGAATATTTATCACATTCAGTATTGATAGCAACTACCTTTGGAGGCTTGGATTTTGAGGGAGGGTCTTGCCTGATTTCTCATATTTTATTCTCTTTTGATTTGATATAGCATAAGAAGACATATTGGCCTCCTATTATTCATTTATATTTGTGTTGTGTTTCAAGGTTAAAAAAATATCTTGCCCCTATAATTTTCCATTTAATCTTTGTAGCAGGTGGTGAAGTTGGAAATAGGCAGAGTAAATGTTATTCTCACTTTTGGGGGGCTCAGAGAGTTAAAACAGGTGTTGTATTTGGATCTGAAATATCCCACAAAGGTTGATGCATTGAAGGGTGGTTCTTCAATGTAGCAATGTTCAGAAGTGGGAATTTGGGGACGTGATTGGATCATGTGTGTGTATATGTGTGCTCTGACCTCATCAGTCAGATTAATTCACTGAGGGATTCAAAGCTGAATGGATTATTGGAGGTGGTGGAAACTGTAGAAGGTAGAACCTAGTTGGAGACAATGAGTCAGGGTGATGTGCCCTTGGGGACTATATCTTGTCCCCAGCCACTCTTTCTCTGCCAAGTGTCCACCATGAGGTAAACAGTTTTCCTCTGACATGCCCTTCCTTCAAGATGTTCTGTCTTGCCTCAGGCCCAGAGCAATGGTGCCAGCCAATCTGGGACTGGAACCTCTAAAACCATGAGCCAGAATGAAACTTTCCTCCTCTAAGTTGTTATATTCAGGTTATTTTTCATGAGATGAGAACACACTAGGTGAACACACTAGGGTTACTCACCTAGCAAATATTAGATGCAAGATTGGAATCTTGGTTTCCTAGTATATTATGTTATGCTGTTTTGGATTGATAGGAAAATCTATTCTGTCTTGCTCGATCTAATTCTGAAGCATAGGTAAGAGCTTGGAGAAAGCCCCTGCCATGATTTACTAATGCTAGAAAAATCTCTCTTCTTCAGATTCTAAAATGCATTTTATAGCCTCTCTACGCACTTTTAGGATAGAATTCTGTGAAGCTCAATTAATATTTGCCAGGTGGTTGGGCCTTGGATAAAAGGTACACAGAATGTGAAAGTGAAGAAGAGAAAAACAGGTACATTGCTGATGCTGATTTGCCTCTGGCAGATGCTCTACTGTTCTAATGTGGTCCTTTTGGGAGAACACAGGCCATCTAGTTGGACAGCTTAGACATGGTAGGGACCAAACATAGCTTGGTTACCTTTCCCCAATCCCCAGGAGAAACAAGGTCACCAGTAACCAGAAAAACTGATTCCTGGACAACAGTTCTGACTAATGGGTTTGTTGACCCTGAGTGGCCACATTGTCATTTTGTGACATACTTCATGATTTCTTCCTACTGAGGGGCCTGGAGGCTAGCCATGCCTTTCCATCAGACCCTAGCTCTGCAGTTTTGGAGATGGACACTAGTTTTCCCTGAACCCTTTCCAAGCACCCAGGACTGGCTAATATTCATTCTGGATGTCTCATCATCTGGAAAACAGTCACTTCATCCATCAAAAAGAGCAGGGTCAGCAGAACACCATGAGGATTTGCTCCTACAGTGTCTGTGTATTTGCCAGAGTTCATGATATACTTTGGCTGAGCCAATTAGTGAAAATGATCCAGCCTCAAATCTGATCGCACCCAAGAGAGGTAGTGATGAATCTCTCTCTATCCTGAGGTCATTTCCACCTCTGCCCCAACCTATGTGTGCTGGAGGCCCAGGAGGCACAGGGTCTGATTTATTCTTGGCAGCATCCAGGAGGGTCCTTGTATAAACGCAGCTGGTGAATATAGTTTGGCCTTGAGCTCGGACAGCTCTGCTCTCTACCATTATTCTTCTCTCCTCTGGACTCAGAGGCAGCTCTCTGTTGACTAAATTCAGGCCAGAGTCAGGGACCAGGTGACATTTCCCTTTCAGGGTGAGAAAACATTGTCTTATCTTTAACAAAGTATTTGTTTGCCAAAGCCTTAGACGTTGAAATTAACATTAATTTACTCTCACTGGCCTGACCTGGAAAGGAAAGACAGCCTCTCTCATCCAGAACATATCCACATTGCTGGAATTTCTGCCCACATTGTTCCATAAATACAATTAGTGACATCTTATGAATCAGTGATGACTCCCTTTAAGAGTCCTTTATTTTGACATAATACTTTATACTTTCCAAAGCACTGTCATATATTATCATATTTGATTCACAAATGTTTTTTTTTAACTATATAGAGTTGTTAAATATTCTATTCTTACCCCCAAAGCCAAAACATTTCCACATGCATAGCATGTCAATGTCTCAAAAATTTCAAGTTTTCATCACTTTTTCCCCACGTTTCCACTTTCATCTACAGGGTACTCAACCTTTCTGTTGGCTGTTTCCTTATGAATTATGCATTACAAAGTACCCCAAATGATTTTAGTATCTTAACAATTTAAATGCATGTGAAACAAGGCAAAAATAAATGCAGAAGAGTCCCGGCCTCCTGAAACCAGTTGCAAAGAAGTAGGTACGGTTACAGTACTTCATACTTGAAAGGTATTTCTCTTTGGAAAAAATAGTTGTCCTGCACTCATCAGAGACTTAAAGGCAGCTACCTCGGAATAAAAATAAGGTATTAAAAATGCAGCTGAATTTTTTTAAAGGAATAGAGAAATAAAAGAGGAAATAGGACAGAGGGATACCTATGGCTGCCAGAGATGGGAAGATGAAAGCATTTCTGCTGCCATTGAAATGACTGGTTCTTGGGCATTGAAAAGCTAAGTCAAGGCTAGGCTTTGGAAAAATGTGATGGCAGAGGATTGGGTCTCATTGCACCCTTCCTTCTAGAACTATCTATGACAGCTTTCTTTCAGGACTCTGTGGAATGTGGTTCTCCAGCAGAAAAATCATGTGGGGATGAAGAGCCACTTTTTACATGCTTGAATGAGTCGAGAGCCTTTGGCACAGGACTACAAATGTTCTCTTTAGAGGTTAACTCACTTGATAGAGCTCACACTCAGTGCTAAAGTGCTGAGATGCAGGGATCAAAGAGGAAATAGAAACTAGGAGGATTTGAATCTATTGAAAAGGATAGAAAGTGACCTGTAATAAAATAATTCGTGGTTGGCGAATTGCAAATTCTTAAACTTTTCAAGAAAACACGAGTATCTCAAATGTTTTTCTCTGATTGTAGAATCCCATTCCCTATGTGGATGGTGACCACAGGGTTATAACTGACATTTATAATCAACCTCTTAATGGGAGATTTCTGGAGTAAAAAGTAATGAGATCTAAAAAATCTTGGATAGACTACCTGACATTCTGTGAGGCTAAGTTCAAGAAGATCCTCTCTATCTTTCATCCTTCCTAGACACCACTAAGACTCTATTCTGGTCTTTATTAACAGTAACATGGGCTACATTTCTTCCAGTACTGGTTTTGGGACTATCGTTTTGCAGCTATTTTAGGAGCTGGGACTTATTTGTTTTCTATATCATGTAGGAAAGAAGTTCGGACTTATGAAAAACTGAGAATGAGTAAATTCAACTTCAGAACTTCTCCTAGAATTTCCATTCCAGAGGAAGATGGCTTAGGCTAAATTTGCTAAAGAAATTCCACTATATTGAGATATTTCCAAATGAGACTAAGCAGATTACATGAAAAGAAAAGACATTTGAACTGTAAAGTTCTTAGCTTTTGAAATTGCTAGAGGCTTTAATTTATAGGAAATTAAAATTTCTTCCTATAGAGTTGAAGATGGGCCTAGATCGTATTGATATTTTTGTGTTGCTGATATGGAAGAGTCTACATAATTTTTTTGATTGGTATAGGACATTTTTGGAAGCTATATTAACCAAAGTAGGTGTGCATGATTTGAGATGGGACATAGAATCAAGAGATAGTATCTTAGGATACAACATAGCCTTGGCTTTAATTTGATTAATATAAAAGTTAGCTACTGCTGCAGTAGTGCCATGTAATAAATTATTCCAAAAGCCAGTGAATTATTACAATAAACATTTATTTTTCTCATGCATGAGCCTATAGTACATTTATACTTCAAGATGTTAGTTGGCTACCAGGGTTGGCATAGGGTTGGATGTATGCCCCACATGTCTCCATATTCTTCCTGAATGAAGCAGTTGCCAAATTCTCATGATCAATGGCAGGTGCTTAACAGTAAGCAAACACACATGATGCCTGTTAAGGCTTGGGCTCAGAACTAGACACCTTCCATTGGTTAAACCCAATATCAGTGGGCCAAGGAAATATACATGGCTGTTCCTGTACATGGTGGGTTCTTGTTATAAGAGGATATTAAGAATTCACAGTATCTAATCAACTCCAAGAAATAGGCCATTTCACCTCTTATTCATTCAGAAGTATGGTCAAAACTCCTCCCTCACAAGTCCTCTAATGATCCCCCAAATCATTAGCATTTAACCCAAAATCATTGCATTGCAAACTTGCCAGATGAACTCAGGAATTTATCTTTTTAACACTATCAGCAGATGATTTCAGTGAACTACTAGATTTCAGTACCTGGTTCACTTGAGTGAAGAACCTCAGCTCTTATTCAACAAGGTATTAATCTAATTAACTTATCTACTTATTAAGTTGTTATTGAAACGTGCATGTGTTTAGAATTAGCTGCAGCTACATTCGATCTCTCACAGTTCTCCTGATTTACCTTGCAATTTTCTGTCTTGTTCACATTGTCCTTGACTCCAGAATGCCCTTCACCCTCAACTAGGGCTTCCCTTGGATGCTGGGTCTTTTTTTTGAGTTCCCTGCACACCCTCTCTCCCTTCCATCTTGCTGGTTTTGAGGCAGCTTAGCCAGAACCCTCAGGTTTGAGAACCTCCCTTCTCTGTTATCACTCCGTGTAAACCTCTCACTTGCTTTTTGATTTTCCTCTATTCCAGTTCCAGTTTTGCCAATTTTGTCTCTTCTAGTTCTTCACTGCACTAAGTATATTGCAGCAGGAGATATAGATTTTTTTTCCTTTTAAGCTTCAGGCTTTACTCTTCCCTTGAGAGCTTTCTCTTTATTATTTTGAAAAATGTCCCCTTGAAACAGGGAGTGGGGAGGCTCTTCCTGTTCTAGTTTTGATCTTAGGTTTTAATCATACCTGAAAATTTCTTCCAAATGTTACTGGACCATTTTCTTATTGTGTGTATATTTATGCCAAATCCTCTGGTTCTTGAGCAATTAATGGCTGCTATTTCTTTAGTGTGTCCTGATGAGGGTTCCGTTTTAACTTTGCATTTTACTACTTCTAAAGGACCACCTGCTTTTGGTACATATATTTAGGACTGTTAGGCTTGTGCCTCTGTTTCCGTAATGCTCTTGACATATTCTATGTCATTGGCTTTCCAAGGTCACATTGCTCCTGGCCTTATCACTTTGTATAGTTTTGACCTCTTCCCAACATCACAGTTCTTGCTGTCAGAAAAGAAAGTATCATACCTTACAAATATTTCATTCCATGTCCTATTTATATATGTGTGTGTGTGTGTGTGTATACATACACACACACACACACACACACAGGAAGGGCATAGGCTTTCCCAATTTTTGTTACTAGTGTGCTGCACAAGATAAATATAACACAAATACAATTTTATTTTTTGATTTTCTTGTCCTCCATAGTTCTTTCAAAAGTTACTTGTCAGGAGATTTCTTGCTTCCTTGTGCCTGTGACATTCCTGATCCCTTTTAGGTAATAGAAAGTTCTCAGATCACTTAGTTGCATACAAGGCCTGGACATGGAAGGATATTTAATGATGAAGTTTTAATGCCACATTCTTCCCTACCTGCAGTAGGGGCTTGCTTCAGGCTGGAGGCCAGCAGGAGAACAGGGAAACGTGTGGCTTCTGCCCTGTGTTTCTGCTATTTTCCCTCCTTTCTCCTCAGTTTTCTCCCCAGTTGCCAACTCTTCCAAGTTCAGAGTGCTGCGAGGAGAGTGGGAAAGTCATAGGAAAGGTCCAGCTTGAACTATACCAACCTAAACTGTTTCCTTACTCTTTGGCATGCTGGCGGTTTACAACTGATTCCTTCTGAGACAGTAAAGAAGTTTATTTCACATATTCTTGAAGTCCATAGTCCTTTTGGCCGAGGAGAATGCTTTCCACATTCCATTTGTGGATTCTTTCATAGCCTTTAGAAATCTAGCATTTACTTCCAGCTTTCTGCCGAGGCCCCTGTGTCCTGTGAGCAGCCCACTGAATGAGACCCAAGGTGCCCTTGAAGCTGGCATTCTCACATGTGCTCCACCTGGTAGTGTCAGCTGCTCCTATCACTGCAGGCTGCTTAGCTTTCTTAGGCACATGCCATGCACCAGCCCTCTGTTCCTAACTACATGGAGCGCATTTCAAGCCAGTAGTTATTCATTGGCCAATTGAAATAGGTGATAAATTGCTTTTCCTTTGAGAATTATCTGGGACAAAGGACCAAAATAGGGTTCTGTTAAGAAATAACAACCCCCTCCCTGAAAAAAACCCACAAAAACAAAATCCAGCTCAGGAAATCCAATTCTACTACTCTGAAGTTGTTATTCGTGAAGGTTCTCTTGCTCCCTGAGGTGATGGTGGGGTTTGTTCTCACATCCTTAAATGAGTCTGCAATCACTGGGAACAGCTTCCTTCCCATGGCCCGCTTCCCTTTGTCTTTCCCTCGTGGATATATTTGTTTAGTCCCAGGGCTGTGAGATTCCCAGAGTTCATTTGATTTCTCATAGCAACCATGTGAATTGGTAGCTACTGGGAAGGTGACGCAGAAATGTGCAGTGACATGTCCTGTATCTGAAAGCATGTCTTGGTACTTGTTTTCTGAGTCATTTATACCACGCTGGCATCTGATACTGCCCAGGTTCCCATAGACACTGCCCTGCATCTCTGTGATGCAGTATGTATGAACAGATTTATGGAGAACCTGGGAACCATCAGAACTGTAGAGTATTTGGCATTCTGTTCCTGATATAGCAACAGGAACCACTTTTCTGGCTAGGAGATGACTCAGTTTCAAATTTTATTTTATTTTATTTTCTATTCAGAGAGTCAATCTTTATTTGTTCCAGCCAGCCTCCTTCTAGTCCTTTAAGATCTCACCATTGTGAACCAGACTCCTCTGATTGCTTGGACACCTTTTTTTCTGCACGGGAATCGTGCTACCAACACCTCCAGTGTTCGCCCACGTGTAGCCTTGCTCATCTCGTGCTGTGTGCTTGCCCAGCTTCACTCGCAACAAGCAGAAAGAACCCAATGTTTTGATCTTTCTCGACACACCTTTCATTTTCCATCTTAGTATAAGTACCCTG
The DNA here is from genome assembly GCA_028644305.1 of Xerus rutilus. Lineage (NCBI taxonomy): Eukaryota > Metazoa > Chordata > Mammalia > Rodentia > Sciuridae > Xerus > Xerus rutilus. The sequence continues at coordinate 24,868,511 of CM053399.1, read as the reverse complement.
TGCCCAGACCATGTGACTGAAGGAAGTCTAGGCGCTTTACAACTCTTTGTGGGGATCCTTGGGAGACGCTTTCCTGTCTTTCCTATTTGCAGCCTCCATACCTGCACCCCCTTCCCTTAGTTCTTCTCTGATCACTCTGTTTTGTAATATTGCTTCTGGGTTGCTCTCTTAATCAGGGACTGATTGCTAGTACAGCTATGCAGTTTGTGTACTGCACAACTCCAGGAGGCGCTTTCCATGCCGACTAAACTTGGTACTGCTCCTTCTGCCTGCACTGCTTAATCTCAAGGAAGGATAGAGCTGTCTCTTTGATCCTCACAGGGCCCCGACACAAAGCTGGGTTGTGTAATAACAGAACAACAACAACAGTAACAATGGAGCCTAAAATTGATTGGCAGGTGTCATTGTGTACACTGTCCCTGCGTTTCTCTCTTTTGGCAGTGTGTCTCCAACTGCTCGTGCTTCTCAGCCCTCTATGTCCAGTTTCTCTGTTAGGCCTCCATTATCCCCTTTCCTCTGATATTTTGAAGAAATAATATATCAGTGAACTTAATATGTAGCCAGAGGTGCAGGCTATATAAAAGGAAAACAGCCTCTTCCCACCTCTCTCCCCTCTTTCTTTTTCTTCCTTCCTTCCTCAAATATGTGCCTGTTGACTCCTTAGTGTCAAGCATAATTCATCTCCAATGATTCAGTGTTGAATGATCATACAACATGCATGCCTCCGTGATATCTACTTTGTCATGGGAGGTTAACACATAAATACATGATTTCAGATAATGGCAACCATCATGAAGAGCCAGGTGATGGTCGGGATGGAACAATGATTCGCATTGGCTTCGCTTTAGAATCCTCTGGATCCTCAACACCCCCTATACCCAGCACCACCCACAGACTTTTGCATCTGAGTGGCCTGCAGGGAGGCATGGCTAGATATTAAAATGCCCCAGATGTTTCTAATGTGTACCGGGACATTAGAAGCCACAGGAGTAGAGAAGAATGTGTAGTTTTATTTTAGAAAAGGGAGTTAAAGATGGTTTTCTGAGATGAAACCTAGATAATGCACTAATGAGCCAAAGGAAGATTTCTGGGGTGCAGTCGTATCCTGGGTAAAGCATAGTTACAGACTCTCCAAGAACAAGCACACTGACTGGCGGGGTGGCAGATGCCCACGGTGTAAATAAATATTCCCAAACTACCAGTGTGACAGTAGTGAACAGGGAGCAAGGATAGATGCCAGCAGTTGGTTCCTGTGAGCCTGCAAGAGCTGGATCCAGCATCCCACAGGCTTAATAGTCTTGGTAGAGAAAAAAGCCTGCAACAAGGGCCAAGGCCCTGCCACTTCCTTCCTTCGTTTTTTTTTTTTTTGCCTAGGGGAGCTCAGCATCTCTCACCTCAGCCTGTCCCTTGGGGCCTGAGCACTGAACATTTCCTTGATTTAATCAAAGCATCCATTGAAGTATTCCCTCTGCTCCTACAAAACGCCACAAGAAAACAAACTAGTCCTTTCCTTCAAGTGGTTTCAGTTTTAGAAATGGCTTTAGACTTCAAAGTGGAACTCCTTGTTTTTTCTTTTCCTTTGCTTCTGTCACCCATAGCACCCTACGTGTCTTATCTTCACTCACCAAACCAGGCCAGCAGTTCATCTCTGCTCCCTAGTTCCTACAATCTCTTGACATACTGAGTAATGACTTTGTGTTACTTCTCCCTGAGTCTACTCTGTGATAGTGAAAAAGAAAGAACAAAACCCCTTAAACAGAAAGTCCAAATAGTATGGGAGACTTTGCCGCCCTTCTTGAAAAGCCTCATGTACACGTTAAGTCATAAGCAGAAGCATAGGGAATTATAACTTGTGTTTCTTCAATTGCACAACACTGACGATTTCTACCATCAGAAAAGTGGTGTGTAAGTGCATTCGGGCACATGGGTGTGTTTCTCTAAAAGCAGACAGAATGTCAAACACAAGTTGCAATTGGATGATGTGATTTACATACAGATTAATTCGTTATTAGTCTAAGTGAGGATCTTGATTCAGCAATAGGATATTTATCATCTGATTGCTTTGCTCATGTAATCCAAGTGACTTTGTAACTTCAATGGTATTGCATGTTCTAGAAATATTGCCCATGATTATACCCTGTTTGATATAATTAGGAGGTAATTAGCACTACAAGTTTCTTTTAAAAATACTATCATTAGAGAGATTGCTAAATAAATTACCTGGCATGGGCGACTCGATTTTCTTGGCATGAACAGCCTTCTCTGTAGAAGGGGCTGTGGCATTCAAAGACATTCTTAGAGACAGCCTGTATTAGTTTGAAATAACTGCTGTAACAAATGACCATAGACTTAATGGCTTAAAACAACATAAATTTTATCTCAGTTTCTGTAGACAGAAATTTGGCAGACTTTGGTCACTATTTAGAGACCCCGAAGGCCAGAATCAAGGTCTAAGGAGGGCTGCATTCCTTTCTGGATACTTTAGGAGACAATCCAGTTGTTGGCAGGTTCAATTCCTTCGTGTTGTAAAACTGAGCTGAGCTCTCTTTCCTTGCTAGCAGTCAGCTGACCTCTCCATCTTCAAAGCCAGCAATGGCAGGTTGAGTCCCACTTGCTCCTGCCTTTTCTGCAGGAGCATCTCTCTGACTTCTGCTGAGAAAATTGTCCTACTTAAGGGCTCATGTTCAGATTTGACTCAATTGGTTAGTATAATATACTCTGCCCATTTTTAGATCTTAAGCCACAATCACATCTGCAAAATTTCTTTGCATATGAGGTAACATGCACAGAGGTGCACAGGATCAGGGGGTCAGTGTTTGGGCACAGGAGTGAGGTAGGGGGTGAGTATAGCCCCTCACAGAGCCTGAGCCACAGAGCTGTTTTTCTGGGCATGCCATGTCTTCTCAGAAATACTAGCAGGTTAGTAATCATTACTCTTCTTTTGCAGTGTTGACTAACTCCCTTAGACAAAGACAGAAGGAAAATTGAGTTCTTTGATGTTTAGGACATATCAAGATGTTATGATAGGTAGAGCAAAGATAATGCCTATTAATTACTGGTTGATATCTTTGGGAGAGGTTGTCTCATAATGAGCTGTTGATTTTCAAAATATTGGCTTGTGTGGAAATTGAATTTTTACTTCTTGTACAAGTATCCCAAATACAACCCCATGAAAGCAGAGATGCCTGCCTTGATCAAAACTGTGTCTATGAAGCCAGGAAGAGGACTGGCATGTAGTTGCATGAAAACTATTTTCAATAAGACATGTTGATTAAATGAACTCTTCCCTAGTAACTATAAGGATGGCGTATCCAGGGAGTCTGGCAGAGAACAAGATAGCTGGGATCTCTGCCTCCCTGATGTTAGACATTAAATAAGTAGCTATGCAACTAAATGAATTCTAATGAGGATAAAGCTCCAAATCTTGGAAGTGGTAATATATACATTATCCTTTTATTTTAACTTAAAATATACAGTTGTCCACTAATATGTTAAAATATAAAGTTGTTTACCAATGTAGCATCAAGATATTTTCTTTGAATAGATTTTGTTTGAATGAAGTTCTATACCTTTCTTAAATAAATTAGACTCAAAATGCTGCTTCTATGATTGTCAATTTTTGCTTTTCCTAAGTGTAGTGAGGACTCAAGATCAGGGTTTGGCAAACTATGGCCTGAGCCAAATGTAGCTCACCATCTGTGAGGCCCTGAGCTAAGAATGTCTCTCTCTTTCTTTCTTTTCTTTTCTTTTTTTAAAAACAATTTTAAATGGTTGGAAAAAATTGAAAGAATAATAATATTTGTGACATGTAAAACTCATATGAAATTCAAATTTCAACATTTATCTGTAAATAAACCTTTTTTTGTGTGTGTGAAACACATCCATACAGTTATTTATGTGTTGTCTAAGGCTGTGTTTAAAAGCAGCAGAGTCAAGCAGTTGAGGCTGTATAGCCTCAAAAGACCAGAGACTTGCCAGGCGCAGTGGCGCATGCCTGTAATCCCAGCACTTTGGGAGACTGAGACCAGAGAATCATGAGTTCAAAGCCAACCTCAGCAATGGCGAGGCGCTAAGCAACTCAGTGAGACCCTGTCTCTACATAAAACACAAAATAGGGCTGGGGATGTGGTTCAGTGGTCAAGTACCCCCGAGTTAAATCCCTGGTACCAAGAAAAAACCCCAAAACAACCAAGAGACCTGCAAAGCCCCACAGTATTTACTATCTGACTCTTTGGAGAAAAGTTTTGCAGATCCCTGCTTAGGTTATGTGAAAAGTAAATTGAATTCAGACATTTTGCATATTACTCCTGACTACTTTCTTGGTAGCGTGTTTGTGGGGAGGGAATGGCGAGAAGGGGCCAGTGATTTACTTCTACTACACTATGTTTTAGTTTTACATTTTATTTATCCTCTTTAGCACATATTTCTAACACATTCCATTTATTTTCCATAGGAACATTTCTCTTATTTAATTCATATTTCATCTATGTACACTGTCCTTAATTAAATTATGTAGTGATGCTAATGGGTACAAATGGCAATAAATTTGGAGATGAGCGCAATTGATTCCTGGTAAGCAATTATCTCTAGTGGTGGAGACAAAAGCATGCACTGTCCTATAGGGGAGCTCTCTGGTCTTAGATAAAGTGGGCCATCTGTCCCTACATTTTCTGGAGGAATGGAAAAGTCTAGTTTTGCTGCACATCAGTCAAGTAAAAGTTGGTTATAAGATCTTCTGCAGTGCATAAGAAAGTTTGGAAGCCTGACGGCAGTGCGAAAGCCTGAAATCCCAGGGAGGCTGGGCAGGAGGATTGTAAGCTCCAAGCCATCTTGGACAGCTTAGTGAGATCCTGTCTCAAAATTAATAAAATAAAGGGGGTGGAGATGTAGCTTGGTGGTATAGCAACCCTGGGTTCAATCTTCAGTACTGCAAAAAAATAAAATGCTTTTGTGGACATCATGTAACTTGCATTAAGAATTTAGAATTTTGGGCATTATTAATGTGCAGAGATATTTTATGTTAAAGAACTTTCAATATCTAAGAGACTTTTGTTCTCTTCTTCGTGCTGCCTCTGGAGGTGGCACCCTCACATCTCTTGTGAAACCCAAGAATGTCAAAAAGGGGACCAAGAAGTTCATCTGGTGAGACTGCTATGTCAAAATTAAATGCAACTTGTGAAAACCCAGGAGTATTGACAAGAGGGTGAGGAGAATATTTAAGGACCATATCTTGATGTCCAACATTGGTTTTGGGAGCACATGCTGCCCCCTGACTTCTGGAAGTTCCTGGTCCCCAAGGTCAAGGAAGCAAAAGTGTGGCTGATGTGGCACAAATCTCACTCTGCTGAGATGGCTCATAGTGCTTCCTCCAAGAATGGCAAAATCATGATGCAAAGAGCATCCCAGCTGGCCATCAGAGCCTCCAATCCTAACCCCAGGCTGTGCGCTGAAAAAACTGAATACAAAGCTCATATGCATGTATTATTTGTGCTTTAATAAAACCTCAGACTTCCAAAAAAAAAAATGACTTTCTTGTCGAAGTTCTTAGAACTCTGATTTTATTTCCATACAAACTTTGTCTTCCAACCAAATATCAAAGTGAAATACTTTATTTTACCTCCTTGTGTTTAGAATTCTTTCAATAATTGCAGTTGTTTTCATTGCTTTCCTTAGGGAGAATGTTCTCTTATAATTTCTTGATTCAGGAGAGACTATCCATCAAATCTACTTTAAATTTTTAAAAATATGCTCAGTCATATGCTTCTGTACCCCCTTAAACCTTAAATATTCTTTCTCTTGGATAGTAATTTCGATTCATTAAAATGAGGGTCGTCATTGCAAAGTATACCAGAAAATTAGAAAGTAACAGCCAATAAATGTGTTAAAAATATGATTGACACTGTAAGAAGCATATGCCATGGACATGCCTGGACATGCTGGGGACCCACTGTGTTGCTGGCCATAAGGACAGCACCCATTGACTTGCTTAGTTATGCCTACTTGCAATTGATAGGGGGCTCAGCCCATGCACATGTGCAAAGGAAAGCCCAGTTGCAATTATACTATCTCACTGGACATAACCAATGGACATTGGCTTTTACTGGGTGTAACCAATCACCAGCCCACACCACCAACTCGGCCCACACCACCAACTTGGAACTGCTTTTAAATTGCTTGCCCTGCCACATTTTGGGCTTGCTTCAAGGACATCAGTGAGACTGGCCACCTTGCTGTCTGTGTCTGGATCAGCTCCACCATTCCCTGATGTCTAGCTGTCAGCTAAAGAGAACCACCAGACAAGGACATCTGCTCTTTGGCTAAGAGAAGTCACCGGGCATTGGAGGTACTTTGGGGCTTGTGGTTACCCTAGGATTGTGTGAATTAATTTTAATGCTTAGTTGCCCTAGGATTATATGAATTGCAGGTAGTGGTGATTAATTGCCCTAGGATAGTGTGACTTATCTATAGTATTTGATTAGTGTGCATCAAATGCTAGTTGGGGTGCTCCAGCACACCCAATATTTTTTTTGCATTAATTAATTATATTTGATGATTGTTATGATTGAACATACACTTGCATTTAAAGACAATCTGCCTCTGAGTAATTATTAATTATGCATGCCACTTGTGACAGACACAGATCTGGTACCACTTTCAGTTTGGAAACTTTGTATTTTCATATTTCAGTAGTTCCTTTAGCCTTGAGAAGTCACCTCCTCAATGAACAACCAGCCCATTTTTATGTTATATGGCCCTGGGATTCCAAGGTATAAAGCAACCTCTATCCATCTTTTCTAATTTGCCTCAGTAGATGCAATATGAAAAAAAGCGAAGCATTAAGGAAGGATCTTTTCTTTCTTTTTAGTTTCTCTCTCTGGAGCCAAGTTAAAATGGAATACAGTCATTAAAAGGTTATCTAGTGTAACAAGCTCCCTGCCAAAGGCAGAGCAGAAGGCTCCGTTCCTTTGTGAGTTGTTTTATGAAGTAGCTCATGGCTGACAATCAGTGAACTAAATCCTTCGACAAGGAGAGATTTACAAGGGCTTGTCTACAGAGACGAAATGTTTCTACAGACTTGAGCAGAACTGGGACCAAGGATTAGCAGTCCTGTACATAAATATAGCTTGCGGCCTTGGGATTCCACAGCTGGGAGCACTCAATAGCCGCTCTGCATAAATACGCCTGGGGAATTGAGCTCTAAATACTGGCCCTGCTGCAGATTGGATTCTTGCAACTCCCAGAGTCTATGAATGAGTTAAGAAGGTGTATTCCAGACACACATTTTGACCAGGGAGCTCTTTCTCTTAATTCCTTGGGAAACTACAGTGCTTAACCTCCACCCCTGTCCTACCCTATACCACACTGCCTCTAAAGAAAGGGCTACCCAAATTTTTACCCCTGTCTTCTTTTCTCTGGCTCACAACTGTGTATTGTCCTTTGTGGTGTCTCTTGGCAAGTTTGTTAGATATTAAGGGCAGTGATAACATTGCACTATGGCCACAGATATTTAATTATACCTTTTTGTTTTGATATGACTCAATATTCAAGAGTTAATTTTGTCAGGTCCAAATGAATTGATCATTAGAGATAAATTGTACAGGGGCTTAAAGGCAGAGAATAACACAGTTGGAAAACCATTAAATATCATTCAGCCCATCTCTATCAATATTTAGATGAGAAAGCTAAGGTTTACAGAGGGTAAGAGACTTACCCATGGCTAGAAAGATGGTCTGGTCCACATGGGAACTAGAGCCTAAGGATTTTAATAGACCCCACTGCTTGGGCCATTTCGGGATGTAATAGTTACAAGCATCGGTTTTGGAACAAGATTCCCTGGATTTGAATCCTCCTACAATTTACTAGCTGTACATGGAGAATGGATTTGACTTTCTGCATTCTCAATGTTTTCAATGGCAAATGAAAATAATAAGTGTGCTACTTCGTGGGTTGTTTTGTTTATTGAATTGGTAATGACATGAGCCACAGAAAGCAATAGCTAGAAAGTACTGTTATGATTTGGATCCTAAATGTACCCCAAAGGCCATGTACCAAAGGTTTGGTTACCAGTCTGTGGTGCTCTTGGGACGCAGTGGAACTTTTGGGAGGTGGGGCCTGGTGGAAGGAAGTGAGGGCCCAGGGGACATGTCCTCGAATAGGATGATGGGATCCTGGCCCCTTCTTTTTTTCTCTCTCTGCCTATTGATCTCCATGAGGTGAGTAGGACATCAACTGCGTGCTCCTGTCATGAGTTTCAGCCTTACCACAGGTCCAAAGCTATAGAGCTAAGTGGTGATGGACTGATACCTCTGAAACTATGAGCCAAAATGAACCTTCGTCCCTTTTAAGTTTATTTTTCTCAGATATTTTGTTATAGTGATGAAAAATTGACTAGCACAAATAGCAAATGCTCATGAAATGGTAGCTGAAAAATAGTATAATTAAATATCCATGGGTGTACCACAATATTTCATAAGTATTAAGTGCTCTTGAAATATTGCTATAATACTCATGAAATATTGCTACTACCCTACCACTATGATGAGTAATTGACTGATTTGCCCCAACTCAGTGTGATCTATGAACAAATATAAAAAATAGAAAAAATGTGTTCAAGTAAGCATTTTCATCTGAATAACCAATATGAGTGTGTGTGTGTATATGTACCATGTAGCATCACAGTTCATCCCCAAACTAAATAGAAATTGACTCAATATTTCATTACCTTCAAGTTGCTGATTTACATTTATTCATTAATCCATTTTGAATTTACATGGGACTTGTCTGGTGTACATTGTAGTATATCTGAGGACTGCCCCTTCAGTTTAAAAAAAAATCTTATAAAACAGATTGAATTTTCATTTTGAACATGTTCAAGGTAGAACCCACGTGTAGTAAATGTGAAACATGAACTTGCACTTATTACTTACTTTCTGAATGTGTTTTTTTTGTTGAGAAGAGTATTAAACTGATTGAATAAATTTACCAAAATAAATACAAAGTCTGATGGCTCATACTAGTATCATTTCTTTCTAAAGAGTTTTAATACAAAGCCTGCAGAAGATCCCATTAGAAGAATGTTTATAATAGCTCTGTTAATAATCACAGAAAACTAATGACCATTGGGAAGAGAATGGAAAAACAAATTACAATTTATTTATGCAATATTGCGAGGCATTAAAAATGAATGAGCTATAGCAATGTGCAACAGCTTAAATAACTGTTGGTAACATAATGATGAACAAAACCACAAATTCATGGAGACAGAGTGGCACATGTCCTATAATATTTAAAGACAAAACAACTAAACAATATATTATTTAAAAATATATGCATATGTAATAAAGCTCTCTTACTATATATATATACAGACAGGCACATATTCATTTTTAAATAATAAATAAATGACTGTAAATAAAAGGAGACTATACACTGGCCCATGACAATACTGCATTAAGATGAATCCAAATCCATGTAGCTTATATTGAAAGGAAGACAAAATAATTTCAGAAAGAATGATCTTAACGTCTATGATCCCAGTGACCCAGGAGTCTGAGACAGGAGGATTGCAAGTTCCAAGCCAGCCTCAGCAACTTAGGCCCTAAGAAACTTAGCAAAATAAAATAAAAAAGACTGGGGATGTGGCTCAGTGGTTAAGAACCATTGGGTTAAATCTCAAGTACAAAAACAAAAGAACAACAACAAAAAACAAAAAAAGAATGACCTTATAGAGCTATTGTTTTGCAGGAAAAAGACTTGGCATGCAAAATGCACAGAGCCAAAACCACAGAATGTGACTGGGGAATAGAAAATTGTTATTTAAAAGTTCTTACATTTTATTTTATTTATTTTTTGGTCTTATTTGATAACATCTGTCCTCTGTAGCCTTTTCACTCCGGAATTGCTGGCCAAGACATTGCTATTTGTATTTGAGTCCATGGGGTGAGGCTATGAGATAGTCTTTATAAGGCTCTGTTTAAAAGAAATAAAAATCTGGGCACATTTCCATTTCCTCTAGTCCCGCTAAAGCCCAGAGCAGAAAAAAGCCACAGATTCTGAGGGCTCATCCTTCAAATACATGGAGAACAGCCCAGCTCATCTTTTCTTCTACCACTGGCTCAACATTTATCTCTGCCATTTGTCTCCTTATGCTGGACTATAAAGTAGGGGTGATTCCCAAAGCAAGGACAGGCTAAGCGAAGATACCTAGCTGAGCCTACGAGCCACCTGAGCGTATCACCACATGTCAGAAGCATGGGTCTGGGTTTCTCTTTTCCCTAACTGCCTGACCTTTGTTGACTTGCAGGTAGGATGGCTGCTGTTGGATAATAATAAAGAGCAAGCTTGCGTATCATGAAGTACAAGGCAGGGCTTCTAAGAAGGGGCTAGAATCCACAGGCTATTTTCTCCTTTTCCTTTATCTCTTGTGATGACAATAAAGATGTGTGATAAACAGAGTTCTGAGCCTTCTGTGTTTTGACTCGGAATTTTCCAACTTACAAAACTAACTTCTTCACGTCTGATAGGGAGAATTTGGGATGAATTTACCCTGTCTCACTGTAAGGCTGAGAGAAAACTCTCCTTCAAAAGGGCCCAGGGAAAACTCCAGCCAGTGCAGGCCCTTAGCTGTGTGGGACTGTTAACCTGGATGGCCAGGGGTCTGCCTGGCAGTATAGTCCCCAGTGACCTGTTACTGGTCTTAGTTTTTGGAAACATTACATTTTGTTTTCCCTAATGCAGTTTGCCTTCTTTAGTGATATGTCTGTGGTTGTTTTAATAGAAGTATTTATTTCTGCTAAACTGTCAAAAAAAGAAGTCTTCTGGGAATGTTTTATCCTGTGACTTCCGGTATCTCCAGGCACATCACTGTGGCCAGAGGTATTCATACCTCAGTTGGAAAAATACAGTTAGGCAATACTAGAAAATAGCATTTTCTTCCTTCTTACACCAAGTTGTTTCAATCACATACAAGTTGAAATTAAGTTCATTCAGTCAAATTGAATTTGACTAGTAATTTAAACCATAGATGAGTAACAAGCAGGTAGTGGCTATGTTAGTCACTGTGACCAAAATACCTGACAAAAACAAAGGAGGGAAGGTTTATTTGGGGCTCATAGTTTCAGAAGTCTCAGTTTATTGACAGCTGAGTCCATTACATGGGGCCCATGGTGAGGCAGAACATTATGGCCAAAGGGCAAGGTAGAGGGAAACAACCCACTTCATGGTGGCCAGGAAGCAGAGAGGGAGGAAGGGGCCACAGGGAACATGCACTCTTCCAGGGTACAACCCGTTACCCACTGCCTCCAGTTCCACCTCACCTGCAGGTGGAAGTTACCACTTGCAGTTACCATTCAGTTAGTCCATTTAAACCAGGATGCATTGATGAGGTCACAGCTCTTAAAATCCAGTTATTTTAATCTGAATATTTAGGCATTAACACAGGAGTTTTCAGGAGACACCTTATGTCCAAACCATAGCAGTGACTAATTATTACTTTGCTGTATAGATGAGATATAAAACAGACTAACTGCTATAACAAGTAGAAAATTATTAGCATGTAATGCATTTTTTGGTCAAAGGAGCCTTAAATTTGCAAAACTAAGAAAAGTTTAAACAAAAACACATAAAAATGCTAAATGATTGAACAAAATACAATGATACATGACTAGAATGTATTTGAGTGAATTATCAAAGAACTGTACTGAAAGTGAAGCTCTGTACCTCCTTTCTTATCGTTTTTGTCTTTGTCATTAAAGTATTAAATAATTGAGCAAATACAATGATTTATGAATAGAATGAGTAAATTATGAGTTGTATTAAAATTGAGTCTCTGCCCCCCCAATCCTTATCATTTTTTGTCTTTGTTATTAAAATGACCTCTTAGAAAAGAAAATGACCTAGGAAGGTAGTTCTACTACTTTCTATTTTCTGGAACTACTGAATTTGTAGAATCAGATCTCATCTTTATCCTGAATCCCAAGATAGCTTATGTCACTTAAATATCAGTAAGATGCTTAGGAAGCGTCTTGAACTTAACATGGTCAGGATAGAACCGTGTTCCCCATTTCAATAAATGGCACCAAAATGGTCCAGTGACCAAAGCTTCAAGTCAGATTTTTTTTTTGGTACTGGGGATTGAACTCAGGGATACTTGACCACTGAGCCATATCCCCAGCCTTTTTTTTGTGTGTTTTATTTAGAGACAAGGTCTCATTGAGTTACTTAGTGCCTCACCGTTGCTAAGGCTGGCTTTGAACTCGTGATTCTCCTGTCTCAGCATCCAGATATTATTTTAAAATTATTTTTCTCTTTCCTTCACTTGACCCCAGTTCCAAACCAAAATGGGGTTAGAGTCTGTCCACATCCATTCCTCTCCACTGCTGCCACCCCACACCTTTGTCTTTCCTGGACTGTAACCTGGCTTGCACTTTTGATGGATCATCCATCCCATTCTCCTGGAAGTGGGAATGGATTTTAAGAGTGTAAACATGCAAGCTGGGTTGCATGGTTGCTCAGAGCCCTCCACTGGTGTCCCTCACCATCCAGTATGATATAGAACCTCCCCTCCCGGTCTACAGGATACACACCATCAAGTCAGTTCTGCCTCCATCTCCAATGCCCTGTGGACAGTCCTCTCTCCCTTTTGATTGTACTTTAGTCCTGAGGGCTTTATCTCTGTTTTTAGAAATCTGGTTTCTGCCCTTGGGACCTTGTACTTGCTGATTACTTTGCTTAGGCTGGATGCTTCTAGATCTTCCATGGCCAGGTCCTTTCCCTCCCTCAACATTTAGCTCAAATGCCATTTCTTCAGGGAGGTCTTTTCCTGACCAACCTATTTAAAGTAGCCTCATCTCCTTAGTCACTATAAAAACATTATGGAGTTTTGGTTTCATTCTCTTCTTAGTAGTTAGCACTTTCTAAAGTTTTCTGTATATAATCTATTTGCAGACTACACTGCAAATTTCTTCATTGGAAGGCAAATTAACCATGACTTTATCTCGAGCACCTGGCTCTGGGAACATTGAGTACTTGAGAATGCCTTGAAACCCCTTTATCGACTTCATTTGATCCTCATAACTACCCTTTGGGTAGATACTTTTATTGATTCTTTCAAGGGTTGATGCCTTAATTATTGTGTGTCTTTAGGCCCTTTTGGCAGATCTACAATACATGTTTTTTGAAAGAATGTATGATTCTCATTTTATAGAAATCTTGGTGTTTGTAAGAGTCAAGTAACTTTTCCCAATCTTATCAAGTATGTAAACAGCACAATTGGGTCTCAAATGTATGTGTTTTTAAAACAATTTATTTCCCCAAGATTTGTTTAGGTATAATTGATGAATAAAATTTGTATATATTTAAGGTATATAATGTGATGCTTTGATAAATGTACCAAAGTACAGAGCCCAGCATATAGCAGACATCTGAAAATGTGATTAAATGAATCCAGAGGCTATGTTATCCTCTAGACCTTTGACAAATCTTAACAGGCTTATCCCTTTCATCAATTTTCTTAAAGAATTGAGAAGTATATCTATCGCTTCCCCCTTTTGCTGTTTATTGCCTAACCAAACCTGATTTCTAGAATTATTTGACAGAATTTCAAAATGTATTTTTTTCCAAATTAAATTATTGTTAACATAAAAATATGTATTGTAGGAGCATCTCAGCTTTCTTCTCAGATTTTCAAATTGCCAAATTCCTTTTTTTACAGAATTGTACAATATTGCTCCTAAAAGCTGATCTTTTCTTCTCAGGCCAAAGGATCTACCATTAGTCTGGTTCCAGAGCATCTATCTCTTAATCCAAGCATGCTCTGTTATCATTTTTCCTTGTTGATGGGAATATATCATTTTTCAATATTGCCTTTAGGCTGAGAAATTCCAAAGTGCGTATGGATTTCAGGAGTCAGGAGGATAAATGCCATCTGCTGCCTCCTCTTGGGTTTGCTGCTGCTGTATGGGGAGCCCAGCATGCTTTTCGCTTGCCAATTATAAGGGAAGTGATTGGGGAATCCTAAGAAAGGAATGAAGTCATCATTTCATAGGCATATGTTGTTCATGCAAATAGACTCTCCACAGTTTTCAAGTTATCAGTTTTAGAATTGCATTTGAATAAAGCAAAGGTATTGAGCTGGCCCTCATCTTGTCAGAAAGAAGTGGAACTTTATTGTCTATGATGCTCATCTAAAGAAAGACAAAAAAATACAGGGAACCTAAATGAATCTACCGTGAGTCCTCTATCATGCAGATCCCTATCTTAAAAAACTCCTTTTAATCAGTTTCTGGTGGCTCTCATGTGTACAGTTCTTTTTCTTTATATCCACAGGCCATGTGGTAAGAAAGCTATTTTCAGTTGGATGATAGAGAGTTGCATCAAGCATCAGAAAAATGATATTGGTTAATCAAGTTTTTAAAATATGAAGAGTTGGGCAAATGATTTGAATAGACACTCCTCAAGAGGAGAATTACAAAAGGCCAATATATATATATATGAAAAAATGCTCAGCCATATCTTTAGCCATCAGGGAAATGCAAATCAAAACTACAATGATATTCATCTGACCCCAGCTAGAATAGCTATTGAAAAAAATAACAAATGCTAGTAAAGGGTTATTATTTCTCTGAAAAATAAATTGAGTGATTTGATAATTATTGATAAAATGAGTAGAGGAAAAAATTCACTTTTTAAATTAGATGTGAGATCACTCTGAGAATTAGAAAAAACCAAAAATTTGGAAGGATATTATGTTTTGAATCTTTAATATCTTCAAACTCTAGCTTTACTGTAATAAAGTACAAATTATAATCTTAAATCATACTTTGGTCATTTTTTGATCAAAAAAGAAGACAAAGTACTCTAAATTGTATATCTATATGTTCAAAGAAACATCTTGACTCTGAATACAAAGACTAATGAATGAATATGTATCTATATGTTTCCAATTAAATGTCAAGTTATCTATATATATTTTGGGCAGTTCTCTTTACCCTATGTTCTCAAATCAACTCTCTGTAGGTAGCAAATGAATTAGACAAGGCAGCTTTTATTCTGATCACAGACCTCAAGGGACTGACATGACCTTAGGAACAAGATCAAGAGAGAAGTGAATTGTTCAAGACTGAGTGACTTCCCTTCCTCTTTCCTTTTCTATGAGATGAAAGGATTGGACCTAATAACCTCTAAGTTCTAATTCTCATATTTTGTATTTCCTCATCTCATATTGGCAAAAGTCATGACCTTTCTTATTTGATAGCTTTGCAGCAGTTGCCTGTATTTCCATTAGTTATATGTTTATTTTTTAAAAAAATATTGGTGTTACAATATTTGAGTTTTTCTGGTCTCTTGTTAGTCATCCAAGAAACACTTGTCTGCAGGAGAAATCCAGATTGGGTTCGGTTTGGCTTATCCCATATCTCACTCCCTTGCTTAAGACCATTCTAGAATAGTCTAGAGTCCATCCTTAAATCCAGCATGGCCTCATCTTCATTCCTTAACATGCATCCAAGTTCAAGGACAATCAGGTCTCTACAGAATATTCTGGCCTGACTCTACAAACTCATGTTACTGAATTGGCTCGATTTTGCCCCAATCCAAAGTGCTATTTTATGCCGCTAAGACTTTGCTCATACTGCGTACCTCTGTCAAGAATGTTCTTTTGTATCCAGTTAACTTCTATATATTCTTAAAGGCTCAGTTCTGGTGCTGCCTCCTTCAGGGCATCTTACCTGATTACCCCAGACCAAACCAGGCACTTCTTCCATGTCTGCCTCAGAGGGTTGAGTTTACCGGGAACATTTCAATATTCTGTTCCTTATGTCTTCCTGCAGCCTGCAGCCTGTTTGAAGAAATGGATGGGGTCATGCTCATGTTCGCCCAGTGCCTGCACAGCTTCCAGCAAGAAGTGGCTGAAAAATGTTTGATAAAATGCACTGTTGCAAACACAGGCCTTTAGAACGAGACATGAAAGGAGACATCTAGACTGTCTCCCTGAAGACCTTCATTTACCCTGGAAGAAACTGAGGCATGGGAAAGTTCACAACTTTGCCTAATGTCTATTATGAGCACTGCAAGCTACAAGGTGTCTACTGTATGTCAGCTTCACTCTCCCTTCCTGGGGTCCCCAAACCCAAGAGCATCTAGCTCACAAATTCACAGAATTTATTAAACAAGAAAGAAAAATTGGCACCATGGGAGAAGCTGTTTGAACGTTTCCACTCAAACTTAGATTTCAAAAATGAGTATAGGCTAAGTCCTTGTAGGCAAGCTGTTTTCTCCCCGGTCACCATGAAAGCATCCTTCTGCCTGTACCCCATGATACTACCACAGGCCACGAATGGGGACACCTTTTTTTTCTTAAGCAAGTGAGCAGAAATTTTATTTAAAAGGAAAGTGAGAGAAAGACAGAACTTCTGGAATAGGCCACAAGAGTGCTGTTTAAGTCTTACGGCATTGTTTGTTTCTTTTTTATTTTTTTGGTATCGAGGATTGAACTCAGGGGCACTTGACCACTGAGCCACATCCCCAGCCTTATTTTGTGTTTTAGGTAGAGACAGGGTCTCACTGAGTTGCTTAGTGCCTCACCATTGCTGAGGCTGGCTTTGAACTCGTGATTCTCCTGTCTCAGCCTCCCTAAGTGCTGGGATTACAGGCGTGTGCCACTGCACCAAGCTGGAATTCCTTCTTTTAAAGGCATGTAAGGAGAATTGATAAGCTCCTCTTGATTAGTTCTTGGTATTTTCATTGTCCCGGGCTGGGGAGTAGGGTACAAACAAGATGATATGGCTGCTCTCCATGAGATGGAAGTTTACGCCCTTTGAGAAGCAGGAGCTGTTTCATAATATCTTCGGGCATGCTAACATGGGTGTCCTTGTGCTTGCTCTCTTGTTGACCTTTACTGGTCTTCCCTATTCTCCACTGTCTATCCTTTTGTATTTCATCCCCTCTCTGGTAGGGAAACCTTAATGCTGTAAGGGAAATTGGGTGATGACCTGAATTAGACTGCTTTAGATGAACAGAATCAAGAGGAATATGATTATAAAAAGGGGATTTATTAGATTAGCTTACACAACCAGAAGCTATAGTCCACAATGGCCGTCTGCAGGCTGGAGAGCTGGAAGAACCAGTAGCTGTGCAGTTCAAGAGGCTGAGGCTTCAGAATAAGAGGGATCAGTGGTGCTACCCTAGTTCAAGACTGAAGGCTTCTGGAAATTCCCTGGAGAATCACTGGCAGAGTCCGCTTTGGAAGAGTAAAGAAGTAAGAGTCTGATATCCTCAGGTGATCCCAGCAGCAGTCAAGAACTTATTCAAGAAGAATTGAGCTTGCATCTGCTGCTGCTTCCTCCTTCTTCTTTTATTCCATCCAAGCCACCATCCTATTGGATGGTGCTGACCACACTTAGGGAGGGTCTTCAACTCCCTATTCCACATGCCCATCACTCCTAGACATGCCCTCATTGACACACCCAGAAGCTTCTTAATCTTTGGCATCTCTTAATCCAATCAATCTGACAATTCATATTAATCATTACATGACCACTCTAGCTGCTTCAAGCTGACAGAGGGCCATGAGAGGTCAGCGGTTCTGGTTTCCCTTCCGGGGATGGTTGTGTTAATCAAGAGGTTTAGGGTAGAAGTCATTTGGAGCGACTCTCCGGAACTGCTTCCTGATGTTAAGAGTGTTGAGAAGTGGCAGTGAGGGTTCCCTTGGAGGCCGGTCCAGGGGTCCCTGATAGATGGCTGTGTGAGGTTCCTTTATGTCTGAGAGGAAGCAATTTTGTTGCTGGTAAGAGACAGGAGTTTGTTTAGTAAGCATGATTTTGATTAATTTCTGAAGTGGGGACATCCCCTACTGGGGTGAATGCCCCAAGCACTGTGAATAACAAGCTACCACAGCATATCAAGCTTTGCATCCCTTATTCCAGAAAAGAACTTCCATCTGTGTACATAGGAAGATCTGGATTAGACGAAAACTCTGACAGTCTCCTTGGGCTGAGTAACCTAGAGTTAAGGCTTACTGACAAATATGTTCAGTGTTTCTTTCTAATGATTCTGGAAAAAAGGTGGCTGGGTTTAAATTTGAACAAGTTTTTATTTGAACCACCAGCCCTTCTAGGAGCAAGGCTTGGTATTTTAGAAGGTGACCATCTGAGAGCCATAATGGGGGACACTTCTGGATATTTCTCTTCAGGTTCTCAGCCAGTGATTACCTTCTCCTCATCGAGGCTGGTGTCCTTGTCAGATGAGGCCAACTAGCACTTGCACATCTTTCTCTTAATCAAAACTCCACTGAGATGGATTACCAGGTAAGCTTGAGGTTATGAAGAGGGAGGATTCTCTTGCTATCCAGTTGTATCCTCTTCCTAAATGGAAAGTTCTAAAATGTTTTAGTAGGAGAAAGTGAAGGATGAGATTGAACAGAGAATTAATCATTTTAAAAAAAACTGCTTAAAAGGAAACTGAAGGGGGAGAAGAATGGCGGACAAGACCAATAACAAAAAAAATTCAAATCCTTAAATGTATATGTCACTCAAGCTTGGTGTCCATAAATGTTAGAGATAATTTATTATTCAAACTGGGATGTTTTTGAGAAGATTACTAATAATGGAACAAGCATAAACCAGGATAACCCTGGAAAAATCAGGACAGATTTACTCCAAATGAAGTTTATTTCTATTTGTAATTCTACTGCTCTAAGAATGTTCTTCCAGATGAGTGAAGCTCAGAAATTAGGCTGAGATTGTCAGGTGAGCTTTTGTTCTGATTTTCTACCTCATCCCATCCATTCTGGTCCTGATTCTTCATTTCAACCCACACTCCCCTCACCTTCCTCTTGGCCTTGCCTTTCCCATTGGCAAGACATTCGATCTTCACTTCTAGGCTTTATATGGCTTGATGTTTATGTGGTTTCTGGCCACAGTAATTGATCTTCAAACTACTTTTGTTAGAATCCTAAGTTTCTGATGTCTAATAGGTTGCTTGATTTTCCTTTAAGTTTTTAAAAATCACTGTCAAGTCATAATTATTTTAGCCAACACCGGGGTTGAGAAAGGAGGGTGGGTGATTCTCTGGTTTGCTCCCATCTCCATCCAGAGCAGTTCTGACTTCTTCCTCTTATCAGGACTCCTTAGTAGATAGCTGATAAACACCTATTGTCGATGCAGCCAGCCTGTGCCCAGACTCCTGTGCATCAAAAAGGAGGAGTCCAGCCTTAGGCCTGTGTGGCAACTGGATTAGGGACAAGGATGAGCGTCCACCTTATCAGGCATTTTCGTCAATGCTTCAGGGAGGGCAACCCTGCTTTCACATGTTTCAAATATTGTGTTCCTTGCTTTTAACAAATAGAATACTAGAGCAAAGGTGATAGTTTGTCACTCCTGAGATTGAGTTCCAAAAGGCTGTCACTCCAGTATTGCTGTCACCCTGTCGTCTCCTTTCTGGCTCTGACAAAACCAGCTCCCATGTTGTAAGTTCTCTATGAAGAACCTTCTTGATCAGGAAGCATGGAGAAAAAGCTGAGGACCTAAGGCCAACAGTTCATAAGGAACAGAATCCTGCCAACAGTGTGAGTGAGCTTGGAAAGGAACTTGTCCCCAGGTAAGCCTTGGAATGACTTCAGTCTTGTGTGAGAAACCCAGATCCAGAGGACCCACCTGAGCTGTACCCACATTCCTGACTCTAGGAACCATCAGATCACAAGTGTTGTTTTAATCCACTAAGTTTTGGGGGAATTTGTTACACAGCCATAAATAACTAATATAGTATCCCATCAACCCCAAGATCCATTTCAACCACAGCCTTCCTCCTTTTCTTTTAGCCTGTGAGAAATGGTCAAGTCCTGTGTCACAAAAATTAGTTAAGAGAACTAAGACTGGAACTTTGTCTTTTTAACCCTAGCCCCAGTTTTACTTCCTGATTCTATTATTTCCATGCAGAACTCTGGTGATTCCAGAGAACTCTTGCTCATGTGTTTGAACTAATTCAAAACAGCTGCTTTAAGAATAGAATTAAAACAAACCTTCTGTTTTTCTGTCTGCACTGTGCTGCCTGTACCCATGTCAGACAATGACTGCTGATTTTTAGCTTCCCTGGTGCAGTCTTGGAGAACTTAGGCATCTCCTGGCAATCAGTGGATATTCCCTGTTATGTGTTGCTCATAAAAAGTCCTGCTGAGAAAACTGCTATTCCCCTCTTTGAGACAGGCAAGCCATTTGGTTATGTTTATCAGATTCTTTAGATGTTATCATGGTAGCAAAACACACCAGGAACTAGCTACCTACTGAAATTTATTATTCTGATTCTCTGTAGAAATGCCTTCAAAAAACTACAATTTAAAATTATCCCCTAAACTTTGAAATAAGAAATGGTCATAAATAGGATTACTGTGTTTCTCTAAGCTTTTGTAAAATCATTGTCAGGAATATCAATTTGTTGTCATTCAATGTATTTTCATTATGTAAATGTTTTCCCGCTTCAAAGCTAGGAAGTAGGTATATTTCCCTGGTAATCTGGGTATATGTTGTTTTAGAAAACAATAAGAACATATAACATATTAAATTTCTCATTTTGCCTTGGCTGATTAGAAATAAAACTATGATCAGTGATAGTAGCTACCCTTGGCTTAACTGGCTTTCATATTTATTTTTGGTTCTACTTTAGTTTTAGTTTTTTTTCTTTTTTTTTAAGATGGACACAATATCTTTATTTTTATGTGGTGCTGAGGATCGAACCCAGTGCCTCATGCATGCAAGGCAAGTGCTCTACCATTCAGCCACAATCCCAGCCCCTGGTTCTACTTTTTATTACTACTACTTTAATTAATTTTCTTTTGGCTATTTTTTTGTGGTTCTGTTTTAGTTTGGTAACTTTATATTTTAAGTTAGCACATTTTTAGTAGTGGCTGGTGAGATACTGCCTCTTCAACGGTTTGGGGAAAGGTTTCATTATATTAAGCAAGAACTGGGCATGGTGGTGGCCCCCTGTAATCCCACCTGCTTAGGAGGAAGCAGAAGGATTGCAAACTTGGGACCAGCCTGAGCAACTTAGTGAGACTCTGTCTCAAAATAAAAAGGGCTGGGAATAGAGCTCAGTGGTAGAGAGATTCTGGATTCAATCTCTAGCACAGAAAAATAGGCAAGAATGTTTATTAATTTGTTTGGACTGCATCATAAAAACTCAGTTACAGTGAATTGAATTTTTCCTTTCATAATTTTATAATTTAATATGTAGGTATACCTCAACCTATTTTCAAAATGTTGAATAAAATCTTACAACTGGGATGAAGGAATGAGGTCCTGGTTTTGCCAAGATGAATTAGAATTGGAAGTGATAGAGTGAGGCTGAGGCAAATGGAGTTAAACTGCTACACAGAGCCAGGGTGGCGATGGTCGTGTTTGGAGATGGAGTTGCTATGGTCAGTTCTGAGCCTTCTTGCTGCTAGTGAGGTCTGAGTGGTATTCAATACAGAAGCCCCATTCTGTGGATGACATTGTTCCTCCCTGAGTAGCCCCTTGGTCTGTATCTCTGGTCCTCTTAGTGATTCTATGAGCTACTTCATCATCTTTAACAAATGCTTGTTTTCTGCTTAATCCTATCATAGCAGGTTTTCAGGACTGAGTTAACTAGCAAAGAAAAAAAGACTGTTATGGGTTAGGATAAACATCAGCCACAGTGGGGGTGGGGTGGGGAAGGACCCATCCATCCCAGTGGCATTCAAAATAAACTTTTCTAAAATAATCTGACTAAAACTAACATGGCTGTATCTACTCCTCACATTTATCTTGTGGGGCTACCAGCTTTTGACCATTGACACACAAATTTATTTAGTGGTTTTGAGTTATCTTTTAAAAATTTTGATAGCTAGAGAATTCCTTGCTTATGTTTTCATAACGTTTGAATTTTCCACTTGTACATTTTGCCACCTTAGCAACATGGCTTGTGACTCTATGGCTGCCCTGGGGTTTCTGAGAGATTTGTTTGTATTAATGTACCTCATGGTGAGGTCCATCATGGTGCCAAACACGAAGAAAGGAATGGTGGATGCTGTTGGCCAATAACATCAATGCTCTCTTCTCCATCAAGTCCTTGTGTATCACAGAGAATGTGCTCCCAGGAAAACCCTGTGTCCTAAGTGTACTCTACTGTCCCAAACAGCTCTTGACCTCAACTTCTTTTAAAGCAGCCACAAAACTGGAAACCCAGCTCATATTTCTAGTCCTAGGCTACAGCAGAAACAAGCATCCTGTTGCACGTGAAATGTTTGAAAATGGCATCTGAAAGACACATCATGAATTCTGTGGACCAGTTTTCAGAGTGGCAGGTGTCCAAGATGATGTTTAGGGGAAGCTCATCTGTTTCATCCTTCCCCTCAGAGTTGGCTAGCTCTGGTCCTTAAAGACTGAGATTCAGCACCTCATTCTGTTTGATCCTGAGAGATGCCACACTTTTAAGTCATCATTTCATTTGTGGTATGAAACCTGTATTTGAATTGCATCCTGTTGTGTGATTCATGTAGATGTCGCCTCTTTCCTTCCTGTTGGAACCCTACATCCACCAGCCTCATTAGTGCTAATAGACCTTTTAGCTCTCTCAGAGTTATATGATTTCAAAGTGTTACAAACTCATTCATGTCATTCTAATTTAAACACAATGTTGTTGTTATTACGACATCTATTTTATAAACTACCCCTGTGCTGCTTTTTCCACTTATTGGGTATATGAGAAGTGGAAGAGAGCATTCCAATCAACTGTGGAGCTAAAAAGTCTGGGTAATTGCATTTGACAAATGTTGTAAACTCAGCCCCCAAATACTCACAGCACTTTCTTTCCTGACACCAGCAATAATGGAAATGTCATGGTGCTAATGAAGGATGTCTATTGTGGGCCCTTGAACATGGTCCAAATAGCCAGCATCAGGCACGAGCCAGTCAGAGTTCTTGGCACAGCTTTATCCTTCAGCTGAAATCAGGCCTCCGGAGTTTTTTTCTTTTTTGATAAAAATGTATTTGTTTTCAACACAAGCCCTGGAATCTTTGATAAAATGCAAAAAAGAAAAAATGATGGAGATAGAGTGGAAATAATGAAATTATAATGGTTATGCATGTCAAACAGGCATCTTAATCTTATGTGTTTGGTTTTTAAAACTCTTACAGATACAAAGGGAGAGATGACCATCATAGATGTTGTTTTTCCACAAGGAATGTATTGCTTTGGAGTTGCTGAATGGCAGAGCTGGGAGAAAGCTTGAAAATAATTTTGTCCAACCCCCTTGATTTGCTGGCAAGGGAATTGTGGTTTAAAACCTGGAAATAACTTGCTTGGGTAAGGTGTGGGCGTGAGGAAGGAGGAAGGAAATTCATAGAGAAATAGATTCTCCATTAGAACATAGATTTTGCCTTCTTGGGAGTGACCTAGGTGAGAGTAAATGCCTCTAGTGAAGGAGAGGAATCATCAGTGGTAGAAATGTAGCAGAATAATATTTTTTGGATTATCTTTATTCTTTCCTCTCTTCTCTCCCCTGCTTCTTTCTTATTCCCCCCTTTTGATTACATAATATTCACACCCCTTTCAGCTTTGCAATTCTTTTTTTCCAATTAATTCTAGACCATGATTTTCAACTGAATGCAATTTATGTCTCCTCTAGAGACATTTTTAGTTGTTATAAAGATGGATATTGGCTTCTAGTGGGCAGACCAAGGATGCTGCCTATATTCTTATATTCCTGCACCTGCTTGCAACAAAGAGTTTTTCTGGTCCAAATTGTCAATAGTGTTGAGTTTGAGAAATCCTATTTAGGCTGATGTATATTGGAAAGAAAAGAGTCCAGAGAATACAGCCATCTCCTTTATCCATCAGGGATATATCCCAAAGCTCCATGTGAATGTCTAAAAGTACAGGCAAGACCCAAACATAATATTATGTATGTATGTGTATACACACACACGCACACACATAATTATATTTTTTCCCTATGCAAACATAATTATTATAAAGTTTAACTGATATATTAGGCATAGTAAGAGGTTGACAAAAATAATAAAATAGAACAATTATAACTATATATTGTAATAGAAGTTATGTGAATGTGATCTCTCTGTCTCTCATAATATTGTACTGTACTCATCCTTTTTGGGTTAATGAGAGATGATACAGTGCCTATGTGATGACCTGAGGTGAGGTGAATGACATAGGCATTGTGACATATGTGAGGCTACTGTATGAGGGTTACCTGAACACAAGCACAGTGATACTGTGACAAGCTGATTTGATAACTGAGATATCTACTCATCTACTGAGACTATGGGAAGATAGCATATACATTGTGGATACACTGCACAAAGGGTTGATTCACATCCCAGATGGACCAGAGTGGGGTAATACAAGATTTCATTATGCTATTGAAAATGGTATACAATTTAAAAGTTATGAATTGTTTATTTCTGTAGTTTTCCATTTGATATTTTCAGAGCATGATTGACTGCAGGAAAAGAAAACCTCAGAAAGTGAAACTGTGTATATGAAGGAGGGATACTACGGTATTTAGAAAGAAAGAAGAGATATAATAAGGAGATAAAGACACTTCCCAATTGTAGAAAAAGATAATAGGAAACTACTCCAGGGTTGAGGGTAGGAATCCAAGGAGAAATGCTGAGAAGGAGAAGAGGTGAGACTTGATGTTATCCTGACCCCTTCCACCTCCAGTGGACCATACTTTGGAAGGGACAGGGATGCAACAGATAGTAAACTACCTACATTAAATTTAAAGGGTAGCAAAATCCCAGAGTAAGAGTCAGATTTCTTGACTCCTTGACTTTTGGCCTAGTTGACAAGACTTTGTTTCTCAGAGAAGCTCCGAGTTAAGCTGGAGTCTTGGCTAATGTGATTCTAAACCTATGTCTAGAAGTGGCTGAGGGAGATGCCCAGGCAAATGGACCAAAGATAGTACTCTTAGTTCCCTGTAGCCCATACTGGCACATGGTTGGTTAGGAAATTAGTTCCATATAATAAACTAATATATAATAAACTAATATAATAAACAGGCTGCTTTATATATACTGGTGGAAGAGCTTTTCAGGTATCTGAGGGAAAGAGTGAGAAGATGTGGAATGAGAGATGCAGGGAAGACCACCCTCGTGAAGCATCTAGATCTCACACATACCACATATAACAACCCCTCTGCAAGCAGCAGTGGACCTTGACTACCTGAGTCCCAGGCTGGAAGTGACATCAGCCCACACACTTCTGCTGTACTTATAATGAGCATCCCAAGGTCATTACCCCCTCCTCCCTCTTACCCCACCCCTAGATGTCACGTCAGCACCAATTCTGTCTGATTTCTGCAGAAAGAAATGAAAATGTGTAGGGGAAAGAGTCCTGCAAAGTCAATTACCTGAAAGAAATTATGTTTTAAAATAAGGAGACCAGAATCTTCTAAGTAGTGTGTACCTGCCACAATTGGCAGGAATGACTGCTCCAGAGAAAAATGAGAGAAAGTTAACCCTCCAAATACATTCTCTAGCCACATGACCTCTAGTCACTAGTTTCTCTTTCAGCTCGCTCTCTGGTTCACATTCTGCATCCCTCTAGCCAAGTTCTCTCTAGAATGGTACATCTCATCTTTGAATCAACACCAGTTGCCAGGTTGGCTGTCACCTACCTTTGCTTTGTTTCTTCTCCTCCCATCTCCATAGATATTCTCAATGATAAAGGAGCTACTGCACATACATTCAGATCACCATGTCTTAACTGAGTATAGAAACTTGGTGTCTTATGAATTTAGTGTTTCATAAAAGACATATGTCATATGTCCATGTGACCCATCCCCTTTCTGATGCAGAGTGTGTTAATGCATTAAAAAATTCAGCTACATTTCTGAAGCCATTAGGGCCTCTGCAAGAAGCATATAGTACATTTAAGTTTGATAAAGAGGCTATTTATAAAGCTGCAGGCAAGGTTAAGGGTAATAAACAAGGGATGCAGAAGCATCTCAGAGCCAGCAATAGTAGTCTGGAGTGGGAAGAGTTTCTAATTAGGATTGGAACTTGGTGCTATCTCTAGCTGTAGGAAGAACCTTTGGTAGAAGAAAGGAATCAGCCAACCTGTAGTCTAGGAGAGAGTTTACTTTTCCTACTAAAAATCTCTGATTACTCCATTTGGCCAACTGAACTAGAAACCAGAAAACAAGACAACATAGTTGATAGAGTCTGTAAGGATCAGCTCAGAACACAGAGAAGATAGAGAGGGTGGAGAAGGAGTTTGTAGGGACAAATGGAGACTATCCAAAAACAACTATTATGGTTTAGATACGACGTGTCTCCTAGAAGCTCATGTGTAAGACAATGCAAGAAAGTTTAGAGGTGAATGATGAGTTATGAGAGCCTTAACCTAATCAGTGCATTAATCCACTTAAATGGATTAATTGGTTGGTAACTATAGGCAGGTAGTGTTTTGCTAGAGGGGTTAGATCACTAGGGGTGAGCCTTTGAGGTATATATTTTGTCCCTGGTGAGGGGATCTGTCTGTTTCCTGCTGCCATGTCCTGAGCTGCCTTCCTCTTCCACGCCTTTCTGCCTTAATGTTCTGCCTCACCTTGTGCCCACAGCAATGGAGTCGGCCATCTATGGACTGAGACCTCCGAAACTGTGAGTCACTAATAAGTTTTCCTCCTGCAAATTTATTCTTGTCAGGTGTTTTAGTCACGGTGGCAAAAAAGCTGACTAAAACAACTATGTTTAGAGATATACGTTGGGTCTTATGATTTGCAATTTGGACTCTGCCGTGCATAATCTGTGTGACCTTGAGTTGGTTACTTAACTTTTCTGTAAATTAGTTTTCTCCTCTGTGTAATGATGGTAGTAATAACAATACCTACCTCATTAAGTTATTTTAGGGATTAGGGGTGATAATGCATGCAGAGCACTCATAACAGCTCCAGACACACAAAAATTGCTTAGCAAACATTATTAGTGAATTTCTTTCATCATTTTGTCTAGCAGGACAGGTATCAAGGGGCTGTGGTCTTAGGATGCTGCAGGAAAAATATTCGCTTTTCATTTGCAAGAAGATGCCTTGCTATGTATAAGGAGAAGATATAGGTAAACTTTAGTTCATTTCACTCAGGTCAACAGTCTGCCCCTATCTTCACCGGAGGATGGTTTTGAGAAATTGTCTTCCAGAAAGAAAAATTAAGTCACAATCACAGCAAAGCTTTTATTGTTTCTTTTCAAAGTAAATGGCTCCTTTAAGGATCTCATAGCTGTTTTAATATTCAATGCTTGGATTGGGTGACAGAAAAGCACCAGGACTCTTCACTTCACTTGGAAACAAACTGGTCTGCACTCCTGTTTGATGTAGTGGATGCTATTGTGGACTACCTGGGTCCCTTTGCCCCCTTTCAAGATGAGGTATCTGTTGTCAGAGGAATTTCCCTTGCCTGAAGAGTGCTACCCAGTGGCTAGTCAATGTGCTTTATAAAGACCTGACTGTCTTGCCTCTATTTGAGACAACTTCAGGGGTCATCCTGGCTTCTTGCCTTCTGTGGGACCAGTGAAGTCTTTGTTATGAGTGCATTGTAGCTTAATGTCTCCCAGGTGCTGGTCTGCTCTTCTCCCTACCTTCCTCCCTCTTTTTCTCCCTCCCTCCCAGGTGTTGGTCCCAGGTAATATGCTTCAACAAACTTTCTGAATGCAAATCTCCATCTGGTACTCTATTTCCAGAGAAATTTGATCTGTGATATTTGGGGCCAAGAATTACTTTTTATAAACCTTTCCATTGATTATTGTACCATCTGGAATGCTCAATGAGTGTCAATTGAGATGAGCAATGACATTGAAAAGCTGACTCAATAGGACCTTGGATTTGGGGTGATGTAATTTTCACAAAGGTCACTATTATCACGTCCAGGATTATTTGGGTAACCAGAGTAGTTGCAGACAATTTCTTCTCCTCCTCTCTGTTCCATGTCTTTCAACAAAGTCACATTTTCAACTAGAGAGGACCACTTCTTTGAGGAGAGGAGAGCTATACTTTGGTTTTACTGTGGTTGGGCTCTCACTACAGGACCACCACTGAAAAGACCAATTGGTCTTAGCATTTTACTATGGATTATATGCTCCGATTAACCAGCCTGTAGGCAGTAAAGCTCCATCTTGTATTCTTCACAGTGGATCTTTTGAGTTTGTGCCAGGTGTTATGGTGTTAATGTAGGCTGAGCACTCCTTGGGTAGGAATGTCCCCCAGAATGATGCACCAGATGCTAGTGCTGTTGCCTTGTGGTTTGTGCAACTCATCAAGTCTCTGGCTCCCCTTGAAAACTGCTTTAGAGGAGTTTCATTTGGCATTTCCTATTATGATTATGGCAAAGTGTGGCTCCATTAACAAAATTGACCTTAAGAGATAGCAGTGCCTTGGTAGCTTGCAGATGTTGGAGGCATTGGGAAGACTGCCCAGGTAAGGGACACGCTTCAGGTTTGTCAGTCGGTTGTAGCAGGTGCAGCAGCAGTGGTGCTGCCCACCGTGCACGCTTTGGCACACAAGCTACCAGTTCTTCTTTTCATGGCATTGCCTTTGTTGCATTTGTGCCTTTATTGCACTTGTGTAGGAAGATCTGCTAGGCTCTCGGGGCAGGTTCTGTTCATGCACAAGTAACCCAGTAACGCTTTCTCCTATTGCTAGATATGGCTCGCACTCTGGTGTTTCCAACAGGGCACCTGTGCCTATATTTCAGCTCCTGCATCATAATCAAGTTATGTCGTTCAGTTTTTACATTGAAGGCCAACAGCTTCCACTAAGCCAGGAGATGTTGTGGGGTTGACTGTGACAAAGTCTTATTTATAGTGTATTTACTTGGGGGCCCAAATTTCCAAAAGGAGTTATTTTAAGGACCCCTACTAGTATGGACTCTCACTGGGTTGGATTAAGAAAGAAGTTATGTAAAGCTCTAAGATCTGCAACCCACTTAGGATAGTGTTCCAAGCCAGATGCAATGGCCTTGCTCAGTGAGTGATGCGTGAGCTCTGCAAGCTGGGCTGAGCTATGAAGTGTGACCCTCCTAATGGAGGAAGAAAATAGATGGCCATACTTCTAGAATAAGTCATTCTTAATATAAAGGACAGATCAATGAATTATCTCCCAAATACTTACAGTTCTTCTGTCTTTCCAATTTTGCTTTAAATTGGTAGGGTATTTCCTTAAAGATTTTGGTAAAACAGACACACAGAGACATACAAACATTCACATTTTAGAGATAATAATGTAAAATACTCATTTTGAAGTGGGTGGCTTTGGACTTAACAAGGATTAAGTGCTAGAGAAATATTTACAAGGGATTCTAAACAACAGAAAAGAATACAATCAACTTTCAAGTGTAAGGACCAAGTAAACTTGAACTATTTCCACATTTCTCAGAGGCAGACATGCTTTGATATCCCCCTGGTGGGTTTGATGAGTCAATTCAAATGTATACACGGTGGCTAATATGGCCTATTAGACTGGGGCACAGATGGATATTTCAATCAGTAGGAAAGACACATTCTCAATCTGAGTGAAAAAAAAAAACACACACAGGAGAATTATATATAGTGGTTAAAAGAGTCAAATGTTCATCTAGAAACTGAGCATGATATAAACTTGTATAAAAAGTTGAAGAAATGCATATATAAAACAAAATGAAAATATTCAGTTCTAAAACCCCCAAGAGTTATATTTAAGGAACCTGTGGTCATAGGTGACCAAAGAAAACAGAGAGGTATGGGGTCTGTGTAGAGCTGATTATCAGGCAGAATCAGGCCTTAAGAACCTGGACCAGTTGCAGATCTCAGAGCAGAAGTTCCAGCTGGGGGCAAAGTACCATGTCCAAAGGAGGTGCAGTGATAGTTTATAGTCTAGGCAGAGCAAACATGGACAGGAAGAGAGAGCAAGGAGTCCAGGAAAAACTGATGAGGGCTTCACAGGAGTGCAGACCCTAGAGAAGGTGAATATTAGTTTAGGTATTACATGGAAGTCAGGAAACACAGTTGTTTCCTAGAAAGTTGTTCAGGGCCCATGTCATAGGGACAGGCTTTAGAGACACACTCAGATATACCAGAAGGGACAGGCAGGAGCATCTCTCCAGGAGACCATGTCAGTTTGGATACAGGGACCCTACACTGGTGTACAAGGCTAGAATCCAGTTAAGAAACTAACTGGTTAGATGGTGCCAATATAATCCCTTCCAAGATCACTGGGTGTCTATTTTTCACATTTCAGGCACTCTTTGAACATACTTTCTGTAGACATACTTGCTATTGATGGCAGGCAGGATGTCCTAGCAGGCAGCCAATTCCATCTAAATGGTTCATCTAATGATTCTCAAGTCACCAGCTCAGTAATATAAGCAGATATAATCTGATGTTCACTATAGCATTCACTCTTTAATCTTTTCCATTGGTCCTTGGGATGCCTGGAGGCTCATTTAGTTTGCATCTGTTTTCATTATTCTTGCAAGTAGTGAATCACTTTGCTCCATCAGCAGCAGATTCTCTTTTAAAATCGGATCAATATATCTAATGGGTTTTCAGAATGGGTACTTTTGATCAATGTGCATTATTTATCACAGAATTGCCCATGTGCATATTTTTTATCTTGAAATAGTTTTTAAAAGGCAACACACTAGGTATGTGTATGGACAATATATATAATAAGCAGAAAATTAATAATTTATTAATAAAATATTAAATTGGCCATGATAGTAAAAGAAAACTTCTCATCATTTAGGATGTTCTATTATTGTTATAAATGGTGATTTTAAAAAAATAGATCAGTGATAAGAAAAACATTCCTACATACTTCATGATATTATTTAAAGATATTTAGTAATTGTCAGCAGAAATATGTATAAACATACATAGGAAAGATCCTCAAAAATAAAGAAATTGGAAAGCATATAAGAAGAGCTAAATTCTTGTACATTGTACAAGACATTGTACACTAAATTAGTGTAGGAGCTTCCTGGTTGTCAAGTAAAAAATAGGGAAGATCCCCCCTCCACTTCTTTGTGTTATGAGAATCTACAGGCCAACTTTTCCTAGCATCAACATATTGTACAATATACTAGTTACACACTGAGTTTGGGACTCTGTAGAAGTGTTTTTGAATTCTAGCTATCTCACCTAGTAGTGTGGACATATGGGTTAATGATTTAAAATTTTGAATCTCAGTATCTTCATAAAAAAATGGGTACAGCAATGCCTATTCCTTACAGTGCCTGAGAAGTTTAAATTAGAATATGTATATAAATTACCTGAGGCAGTGCACCCATGATAACTGTTCAATAATTATTAGCTCAAAAGTCCATGACACACAGGAACTATGTAAACCAAAAAATTCTCTTACAAGTGAGATACCAACTAAAGGTAATATAGGAATAGCCAAAGCACTTATTTAAAACAATGATGAAAACTTTATAGACATGAAAGGGCAGTTCTTTTCCTCTTTGAGTATTTGTAAAATTAAGATGACATAAGAGAAATAGAGGAACACTGGAAGTGGCTTGGGGGAGGTGGGGGGTGGGAAAGGGGAATGGGTATAGTAAAGATGGTTGGTTGAGATCGTCATCACTACCCTTGGTGCATGTATGAAGACACAATTGGTGTAACTTTATCTGGTCTGCAACCAGAAAAATGGAAAAACTGAGCTCTGTATATGTGCTATGACTTGAAATGCAATTAAATAAACTAAAAAAAAAAGATGAATCCAACATGAGTATTCAGGCCTCATGATAATTAATGCCTCTTTCTATTTTTTGCTTCATTGTCTTACTTTAACACTCTTTGGAAGTAAAAAACATTTGTGCTCTATCTGAACTATTGAAAAAGTGTTATATTCTGCAAATGACACTTGAGCCTGTTCATCATAGAAGAGGACTAAGTTGAGAGATGTTTGTAGTCATATAGTTTAGATTATTATTAAGTATATATCATGTACAAATTAGAAGTTGAGAAGCTATAAGACTTCCTTTCCTAGCTAAGTAACAGGAGCCTTGAATGATGTGCTCATTTTACATGTGGTCATAAATAATGTCCTGGGATGTCTAAAGTCAACCTAGTGTCATTGTTAGCTCCTTCTGCAATTCTTCTGCATTGTGGAATATTCAAGAATGACATTTCCAGATTCCTTTACCTACTTAGTTCTGCTGGTAGAAACCGTCTGCTAATGAGTGGCATCTTAAGGCATATTTGGAAAGCAGAAGAGCAATTAATGTTTTTTTAGAGATAGGCATAGCCATATAGATGATCCCATGTGGGGTTCAAAGCAGTACTCATTACTTTATTGCTTAAGCTGAGCTTATGGGTGACTCTCATTGGCTCTTCCAGTGACTGGGTAAACCCCACCTGCTAACCTACTCATAGAGTGAGGGGCCTTCGTTTTTGTGACCATTCTGATTCACTCATGTAGTCATTTATTGAGCATATAATGTATGACTTAATTTTAAATACTTAACCAACATTATTTCATTCAGGCCCTCTAACAGCCCTACTAGACTGCCATTATAAATGAGGAACCTGAAGCTCAGATAATCACAGTCACATTTAGTCCCTACCAGCCTCTTTCCACAGATGCTCCTTTAGCACTATTAATATTGATCAGATATTCAGATTCCTTTATAAAACAAGTTTTTAAATTTGTGCAGTAGATCATATTCACCTTAACCTCACTCAATGATATCATTATAGCAATTCTCATCTTTCTCCTACATCTTATGCTCCACTGGGGACCATACCTGTTACTCCTAATGGACCTTGGAGGGACACTAACCATATTCAAACCTTAGCAACACTGTGTCTGGTCTAGCAGTTGATACTGAGGAAGTGCTCATTGAAACCTGGTGGAAATAAATATGAGACGCATCCTCTATTGGCAGGGCATGCCTCTAACAAGTTGTTATGGTGTGGATGTGAGGTTTTCCCCAAAAGCTCATGTGTGAGACAGCGCAGGATGGTTCAGAGGAAAAATGATCAGGTTGTGAGAATCTTAACCCAATCAGTGAATTAATCCCCTTATAGGGATTAACTGAGTGATAACTGAAGTGGTAGGGTGTGGTGGGAGGAGGTGAGAATTAGGGTGTGGCTTTGGTGTATATATTTGTACCTGGCAAGTGCAGTCTCTCTATCTGTCTCTGGATCACTGTGTTGTGAGCTGCTTCCCTCCATCAGAGCCTCCCACCACGATGTTCAGCTTCACTTGGAGCCCTGAGGAATGGAGCTGGCCTTCTATGGACCAAGACCTCTGTAACCATGAGCCTTCAAATAAACATTTCCTCCTCTACAATTATTCTGGTCAGATCCTTTAGTCATAGCTGTGAAAAAGCTGGCTAAAACACAAGTCTACTGAACCCTCCAATTTTGCTTTGGTGGTCTCCCTGATAAGACCCGGCCGTGAGGAACTTGCCTTCTCTGACTTTGCCTCTGTGTTTTCTGGGACGTAGAAGTGCTCGATGCCAGTTGGGGTGTATGAATTTTTGTTGGTGAGTATTGTGGCTGAAGTATTTTTCCTTTCCTCTGATTTCACTCTACCTGGCTGTAATTTAAACTGACTGCCTTCAGGGCTGGTCTCTGGCAATGAAGAACAGCCATTGGATAGTAATCATCTCCCAGCTGAGTCTCTTGGGCTCACCTTTGCCATTCTCACCCTCCCAGTGGCTCCCTGTGGATGTCACAGTAACACACAGAGCTCTGGGATGAGTCCTGCAGGGGCTGACCAGCTTATTGTCTGCTCTGTATCAAATCTTCATTTCTTGAGTAAATTTTAGCCTTGGACCTAGGAGGTGGTGAGGGAAGAGGCTGTGATGAAGGGGTCTTCTCAACTGAGTTGGCCAGAGCCTGCCATCCTTCTCTTAGTTTTACATATCCTCACTGGCATGTTATACCTTAAACCTAAAGAAATATTCTCCATCTGTCAACCCAGCACTTGAGTATGAGGACAGTCATTCATTCAGGAAATGCTTGTCACTGTGGCTGTGGTCCCTGAACTCAGGCACTGGGAGGGGGGTGATAGAGGTCATAGTTGGATGAGTCCTTGTCCCTCTCCTTAGTCAGTCTGACATCTAGTGGATGGGAGAGATTGGCAAGTCAGTGATGTAGGCTCTAGAATAAAGTGAAATCAGAGGACAAGACAAGCAGACGTGGCAGCCAGCCCAGGCTCAAATAAGTATCGAAAGGAGAGAGCCCAGGCTCAAATAAGTATCGAAAGGAGTTTGAAATCTGATTTTGTCCCTTACTGATGGCAAGAGTTTAAACATACTGTTGAATCTTAACTATTATCCATGGTGATTGGAGATGTAATTCCTTTATGTAATACTATATTGAGAATTATAAGAGTAAGAGCTGGGGCTGTAGCTCAGTGGCAGAGCGTTTGCCTAGCATGTGTGAGGCACTGGATTCAATTCTTAGCACCACATAAAAATAAAATAAATGCACTTAGTTCTCCTCTCTTAAAAAAAAAAGAATTACAGGGATAATTTGTACAATGTGTTCACCATAATTTGTACAATGTGTTCCGATCTTTAACCAATGTTTATTATTATTATCACTTCCTTAGTCTGGTTATGCCTGTGATTTCTGCCTTCTGAAAGGATGCTCCTTCCCTTCCTTTCTATCATGTATTAACAAGTGTGGGATTTGGATTAAAAAGAATAGTGCCAAGGACTCAATGTTAACCAGGGAACCAGCCCCTTCTGGGAGCTGTGTTGATTGACTTGCTTTTCCAGTATGTTTTATAAAGTTGTTTTCAACCTGTGTGGCCATGGGCTAGCTCAGGAAGCCTGCCTCCTACTGCAGTCCACAGCAGCTCCTCCCTCCTGCAGCAGCGCTGGCCAGCACATTCAGCAGGTCCCCCACCTGGCAGCTTCATTGTCGGTTTTCTGCTCTCCTCCAATCCTGTGAAGGAACTTTGCTTTGTACATGTTCTGTGTTCCTACCATGGTTTGCAGAGTAGGTGGCTAATACATAGCTTTTTTTTTTTTTTGCCTGAGAGAATCTTACATGCATTCTACCACAAATACCAAAATGATTTCCCTGTGTGAGTTGGAAATTGTTTTGTCTGAAGGTAAAAGAAAACTCAACCACTAGAGACTTAACCTAAAGGACACTTTTTTTTTTTTTAACCATAGAAGCCTGGAGGAGGCAACCCTCATGTTCACCCCTCAGTTCTGTGATGTCAAGGTGTTGCTTTAGCATCTCTGCATTTCTCTTGGCTTCCTGTATTTCTCATATTTACAATATTTCTTACGCAGCCGAAGAAATCTCTTTCTTATGCACTTATGTCCAAAGGACAAGGCAGAAGGCTACCTGTTGTGCATGGTGCATGCGTACACGTGACACACAC
This sequence comes from Xerus rutilus, assembly GCA_028644305.1. Taxonomy (NCBI): domain Eukaryota; kingdom Metazoa; phylum Chordata; class Mammalia; order Rodentia; family Sciuridae; genus Xerus; species Xerus rutilus. The sequence goes on along the minus strand of CM053399.1, from coordinate 24,833,156 downwards.
ACCAATATAGAGAGGGAGACGGGGAGGAAGCCAGGAAGGGAAGGAAAGCTACAGCAAGCTACTTCAATTATTGAAGTTTATTTTTCTTTTTGTTACCCCAGAGGAAAGAAGCTCAGACATCCCCTGGACAATGTCAATATCTCTTGACAGGAGCTGGGCTCTATGGAATGCGTAGCTGCAAGGGAGGCTCGAAACTTGAGAAGTCACTTGGATACTCCCCTGAGACTTTAAATTTAAATTTAAATTTTGGAACTTAGAAAACTTGCTGGTCTAAGTCAGTTTCTGTTAGTATTGAAGTTGAAGTGGAAGGAGAGGCCTAATAAATACATGTCTATTCATCTTCCAGTGAATGAACACATGCCATTGATAAGCTAACCTCAGTGGGTCTCTGATACTTGCAGGTAAAAGAGCCTAACAGAAAATATGGATGTGGACACATTTTCCATTTAAATTGTTGATTATGGTGGCATCCTGTTTCTCTTATCTTGAAATACATATTCTCTCTCTTTCTCACACATACACACACACACACACACACACACACGAACGAATGAAAGGAATCGATTTACTTGGGTCAATGATACTATAAAGTGAGAATTGTTTTTGTTTCATTTTCTGTCTTTTAATCCAAACCTAAGAACATTCAAGATTGCTTTGGTCTCTCCTTGAACTCTCAAAAACTCTTCTATCTCTCCACGCCTCTGTTTTTAGTCTCTACAAGTCTCAAAGCTCTGTCTCTTATGCAGATTAATTAGGCTGATATTTCTTGAGTTTTCCAGGGCAATCTTAATTCCAACTATTCTTTTCTGTTGTTTCCATATACTATCAATGTCCCAGAAATGCCAATATTTTGGCACTTAAACTATATCTTTCAGACAGCTTAATTCCCAGAAGTGGAAAAAAAGTCCTTTGTTAGACTCTGTGTCCTGATTTTTGGTTTGGAAAATAAGGTCATCATAGCCTTATTCTACTATTCTTTCAGGTCATGAAAGTTATAAATGTCGCAAATTTCCTTGAGGAAATACATCCCATGGAGTCTTCATCATTGAAATATTATATTGTGTGGAATACATATGGAGTAAAACATGTATCAAGATTTATTATTTTCATGCTACCTTGGACAGTATCATCTGGGGATCAGCATTTCCCATGGAGTTTTCATTAAAGGAGAAGATGTAACATGGCTATCACTCCCATGGAGACAAATTGTTCCCCTGCCTTACACCAGTGAGCATTGGATGAGAGAAAGAAGCTAAGAATGCTATGCCATTCTAAAACATGTAAACCTAATTCTACCTCTCTCAAAGGCATTTTACATTTGCTTCCTATGGTTCCAAAAGACAGAATGATTATTACTGGAATGATCAGAAACAAATGAATTTCAATGTGACTGCTGTGGCCCTGTAGCATTCACTGCAGCCTGTTGAACTTCTTGTTCTAATTGACTTTCTCCCTGACCTGACTCGAAGCTGCATACGGGCCATGTTGTACCAGTCTGGCTTATGATCCTCCTCCATGCCTAGTTTGGTCCTGATTCATAATGGGTGATGATCAATATAAATGCAAAATAAAGGTATGAGTGTGTTTGTAGATCTACACTCCCAGAAATGTTTTGGATGGGTATAAATGTTATTGGGTGGTACATAGTAGATTCTTGCATTTTATTGGTCTCTGTGTTTTTGAAGCATTGCTGAAAGATGATGATTGATTAGTTTAAACAAAATTCATGGGCACAACCATTTTGTTGCTATAGCAATTCTCTTTTAAAATGTCTATGCCAATAATCAGGATGAATGTTTGCTTACATATGGGCTGAAATTGGCAATTTAAATGAACAGTAACCAAATTAGTTTATTAATTAGGATCATTACACTTCTATAGTCATTTCAAATAATTATTCATTCAGCTCTTATCTTACTAATTAGTTTCCTAATTACTTGTTAACAAATAATGTATATGAGTTTCACATTTCTTTCATTTTGCCTTTGTTTCTGGGATTCAGTCTTTAAAATGGGAATGATAACAACTCTACTTCTGCTTATGTAGTTAATAAAATATTGACGTGATGAATTAGAAACTAGTCATCCAAGGAGATTTACCATGATGATGACGACGACCATAAAAATAACTACAAAAATAATATGTTGAAAGATAAACATGCCAGGCATCTTATGAAGATTTTACATGTAGCAACTAATTATCCCCTGCACAACCTGTGTTACAGACGAGGAGGCAGGCACACAGTAATTCATCGACTTGCCCAAGGTCACATGCAGAGGTAGAAGCAGGAGGAGAAGAGATTGAGATGCTGCAACACTCAAAGTGTAAATTAAGAATCGTAAGGAGAATCACTTGGGTTGCAGTTCTGGGAAAGGGAAACTGAGGTTTGGAGATGGAGAATTCTAATTTTCTTTATTTTTTTTTAAATATATTTTTTTTAGTTGTAGATGGACATAATACCTTTATTTTATTTATTTATTTTTATGTGGTGCTGAGGATAGAACCCAGTGCCTTACACGTGCGAGACGAGCGCTCTGCCACTGTGCCACAATCCCAGCCTGAGAATTCTAATTTTATAAAGAAAACTCATGGCTGTTGTCTGAATATCGAGATGGCTGTCAACTTGGTTGTGGTTGTTTTCAAGGTACGTTTTTGAAATTAGACCAATCAGTAAAGCTTAGTGGGCTTTGTGAAGGGAAAGAAAAGGGTCCAGGCATCCAGACGAGCATCACATTCAGCCAGTAGGAGTGTGCGTGTGGCAAAGCCAGGAGGCAGTGGAGGTTCTCTTGCCCTTCATTGGTTTTTTCTCTCTGCACAGTGACTTTCTTCCCTGGTTTTGACACTTGTCTAAAGGTACTCAGGTTGAAGCTTAACTTGCCTAAACAGGACACCGGCAGGTTTGTTCATGAGGTTGGAGCTCTTGATAAGTGCAAACACAGGGTTTAAGTGAGAGTCACCTCTCCATCAGACAGTCTATATTGCTCTTAGGGGCTTCTATCTTTAACTTTTTCCAAACTATGCCTTGGAACATTGGTTATAAGAGATGTGAATGGGTGTTAGGTTAAAAAGAAAAGGTTCCCTTGATGAAATAAATTTGGAAAAATGAGATCTAACAAAATGTATCAGTATTATTACACAGTGCCCTGATGTCTGAAGTACATTGTGATGTCCACAGGGGCACAAAGTCGGTAGAGTTTCTTAAACTTAGAGATGGTTTTTAGGATTTTTCCTAGAGAAGTATATGAGAGGTAGTGGCTCACAGAACAAATGTATTTCTGCAAACTCTCTTCTTTCTACATTTGTAATAAATGCGTGTACATATTTAAATAGAGAAATGTCCTGTAAACACATGTGTATGTGTAACGGGGGAGAGAACCCAAAGAACACATAAGACAGTGTAGTCCCGCGGAAAGAGATGGAAGCCTGGAAATTTAATATTTTATTCTACTTATGTCTCTAAATAGCTGTGCAACCATGGATAGAAATGTGAACATTCTGCATCTTAGTTTCTATATTTAAAAATAAAATAAGTTGGATCTGGGTGTGGTGGCACACAACAGTTACCCAGTGATTTGGTAGGCACAGGCAGGACGATTTCAAGTTCAGGGCCAGCCTTGGCAACTTAAGGAGACCCTACCTCAAGAAATAAAAAAAGACTGGGGATGTAGTGTGATGGTAGGGGACCCCTGAGTTCAATCCCCAATACTGGCCCCCCCAAAAAGAAAAAGGGTGATATAGTAGGAAGAGTGGAGAAAGGGGATGAAATGAGTGAGGATCGGCACTTTTTCTCTAGAAAGGGGAATGTAGTATCAAGGAGCCAACAATCATCATTATGTCCAGTTTGTTCATTCGCTTATTCATTCATGCATTCAACAACTAGTTTTTTTCTTCTTCTAACTTTAGTGCATGCTAAGGATAAGTAAAACAAAATCTCCCGCCCTTTTGGAACTTTTAATCTGGAGATGAAGAGAATAAATAATCAGTGAGGAAACAAGCTAATGAAGAGCAACCACCTGTGAAAAGTGAAAATAAATGAATGGGATGACACCATGGAGGAGAAGGGAATTAATTCCAGTTCACAAAATGTAAGGATGTGTTCTCCAAAGACCCAGAGGAGGGCAGACCTCCTGTTGGTCTCTTTGATGGATGGGAGGATTGATTTCTCCATCCCCAAAGTGGGTGGCCTTCCCCTGATCCTCTTCCCATTATGGCTTCATGGGACTTCCCATTATGACTTTAAAATAATCCAGTGTTTCATTGGTGAGTCATTAAATGAAAGTGGGAAACAGCTATCGAATATTTCTTATAACTTCTGCCCAAATGTGCCTTCACGTTTCCATTTCTAACAAATGAGCTGATAGTCCATTACTACTCTCCAGTGGATGGAGTAGGGGAAGGTCACTATGCTGGGTGCCAGGAGACTTGTATCGCAGCTCTGCCACTAGCCGACTGAGACATCTGGACAATTCACTTAATCTTTCTCAGCTTTATCTTTTCCCCCCTTTTGAAAAATGAAGGCATAGGATATCTTGTCCCAAATGCCTTCTAGGACTTAAATGTCCAGTGGAGGATCCTGGGCCCTTTATCTTTTTTCTCTCTTGTCCTTGGCATTTCAAATCTGATGTTGATGCTGCAGCCTGCCTTCCTGAACTGTCACTTGTGATTAAGCTCATTGCAGCAAGTTTACAAACTTAAAGGAACCAGGCACGTTGAGGCTTCTATATCACACAAATGGAAACATTAAGCAGTCATCCTCCATGCCAGCCATCTGATGCTTGTAGAAGGCTAATTTAATGTTGGAATGTTTAGGTAACTTCAGATGAAGGTGCCCATTTACTCACTGCCATGGGTCAGGCAGCTCAAGTTAATATCTGCACTAATTGAACACATGAATCAGAGAAAATGATGATTTGTCGCGGGTATGTGTGTGCTTAAAAAAACAGGAATAATGAAAAACTAACATAAGACAAATTGAGCTGCAAGAATTTTATAAATGGAAATTTCTGCCTGGAAAAATAAGTAAGAAATATATGGAGGAGCCTTGAAGATTCCTAGCTGAGCTTCTCATTTTTCCCCAGCTGAGCTGTTTTTCTTCACAGGTATGGTTAGGTTTCATAAATAAAATTGTCTCTGCTGGAAAGGCTCAGAAAGCGTAGGGGGAAAAGGAGAAGCTCCTCGATGTACCTACTTGGAATAAAACGATGAAGATTTCTCTTAGCAATTATGTATTTTTATACACTGGCACGTGTGGGTACGGGGTGGGCTGTGTACTCATGTGTATATTGCTTTACCTGGCTGTATACTCCTGGCAGGGATAGGAGGTCTTCAGCTTTGTTTCCTGGCTTCTTGGTGGGTTATTGTCATTCTTTGTTTTAATTATGGACATGGACATGCGCTGCCCCAATTCCTCTGTCAAGAAGGACTTACTGGCCCAGCATTTGGGATTGCCTCCCCAGGACAGAATAGTTCACATCCCAGAGTGGTTGATGCAGGGTACACTTCCCTAGAATTTTTACTCCCACTTAGGATGACTCTGAAAGGCATTCTGGTTCCTGATCACCCTGAGGGTCAGGAAAGTCCACAGCTGATAGCTTTACAGCCAGACTTCTCCTCCTGCCCAATCCTGATTCCTTCCTCTCTTTTTCACAGGGTTGGATCCCCTGTGTATTCATAGTAAATATCCTGCAACTAGACTCCAACTTAGAATTGCTTCCTGGGAAACTCACTGTCACAGAACACAACAATATATTTATGGAATGCAAATTTTATCATATTCTTTTCTTTCCTAAAGTGTCCCTGGAGTAAAGTCCAAACTCCTTAGCAGGATCTGAAGGAAGGCTTTTATGAACCGAGCCTTATATACCATTTTACCCTGATCCCCCATTGCTGTCAAAGTTGCTCCCTGAGCTCTGGTTCATGGTTGCTAGAACATTCCAAGCATTCTCATCCTCTGAGACTTATAAATAATATTTTTGGAGGTATTATCTTTATCTTTCCTGTATCCTTGACCAACTTCGATTTCATTCAAGATATATATTACATCACAATAATAACTCACTTTTATTTGACTTTACTTTTGTGCCAGGGACTGTGCAAAGTCCTTAATGGGTTTTTGTGCATTATTTCACTTAGTTCCTAGGAATTTATGCAGTAGGTATTTTCATTCCCACTAGAAAAAGAGGCACAGAGAGTTTAAGAAGGCTTGCTCACAGTCACAGAAGTGGTAAATATTGTAGTGAGGATTCACAGGAGAGCAGAATGTAACCTATTATGTTAGCTCACTCTGCATTCCTTCAGGGAAGGAATCTTCTTTTCTCTCTTTTTTCTTTTTTTTTGGTATCAAGGATTGAACTCAGGGGCATTCAACTACTGAGCCACATCCCTAACCCTATTTTTTATTTTATTTTAAAGACAAGGTCTCACTGAGTTGCTTAGCACCTCGTCATTGATGAGGCTGGCTTTGAACTTGCGATTCTCCTGTCTCAGCCTCCCAAAGTGCTGGGACTACAGGCATGTGCCACCACGCCTGGCTTCTTTCATTTTTCTTCTTAAAAAGTCTTTTATATTTATGGTCACTTCAACTATTTCTATAGATCTTTATTACTTTTTTAGTTTTATTGAGATATAACTGACAAATAAAAATTGTATATGTTTATCTTGTATATATCTAGTATAAAACTTGATGTTTTGATATACATTATGAAATAATCACCGCTGTTGAGCAAATAAACATACCTGTCACCTCTCATAATTACCATTATGTGTGTGTGTTTATGTGCACACACAAATGCTGGAAACACTTAGATTTACCTCTGAGCAAATTTCAATATAGCATTTTCGACTATAATCACCATGCAGGACGTTAGATCTCCAGAACTTATTCATCTTGCACCACTGAAGCTTGGTACCCTTTGTGCAGGAGAGATGGGCTGGCCGAGGGGTGCATATGGCCTTATCAATCTCACTCCTGTTGCTCTAGCTGGACCTCTCTCACAAGGACAGAGACTTGGGGCTGGGTGTCTGTGCCTTCAGCCCCATTGTTTCCCCTCTTTCATTCCTCCTGGGGAAGGAAGATCTACATTTTCCACATTCCCAAGTGGATCTCTGCATGATTTTCTATGCCACCTTCCTTTTCTGTTATCATTATCAGAATCTGCAAGAGAAGGAAAGGAGGTTGGGACATCGAGTGGCTTTGAAGTTCCCTTTCAGTCTTGAGGTTCTACGATTCTCACCATTCATCCATCCACTTATTCTTCATCATTCATTCATTCATTCAAAAATATTTGTCAAGAATCTCCCAGCATACTAGACTAGGCGCTGGGGATACCCTGGTGAACACAGCAGATACAGACCCTGCCTCATGGAGCTCACATTCTAGAGGGGAGACCTGGAAATATACATTTACATAAATCAGATGATGGTCTTTGCTACAGAAAAGTGTGGCAGGGGATAGGGGCTCTGGGAGAAGAGGATGCTTTAATATTATGGCATTAGAAATCTGTAGGTCTTAGATGGAAAAATCTCAAGTAGGTGACCTAGATTCTGCTTCAAACACATCCCAGACCAGGAAAGGATGAAAATCCTATTTATCACACCCTCCTGGCACCCCATACCTCTTTGCTGCTTCCTCCAAAGGTGTTGCACTTGGGCCATTTGGTCTTGCTTGGGATGAGGCTCAGAGCTGGGCTAACTGGAGATGAAGTGTAAGTTCATGGAAACCTCCCAGGCTAACTTGGTGTCATGATTATTAATGCTTTTTACCAACAGATAACAGTTCAAGAGTCCCAGGGAGTTCAGTCACCTTAATGCCATTAAGGCAATAAATACCTATAAAGACATAGGCTGCTGATATTGAAATACTAGCCTAGTGGTCTGCAGTGATGGAAATTTACCACTTTCCTTAAGAAGTGACTGCACCCATAGCTGGTGGAGACACCTGAGCCTGCTTCTCCTGTTTGAACTGCACTCATGTTCTCAGTGGTGCCCTTGGTCATCTCTGAAGAGGGGACAGACTCCACTGTTGTTAGGAGAAGGGGGAGTACTTGGCCTACAGTGCCTTCATTTATTTTTATTATTAGCTCCAGAATTCATTTTCTTCTATGAAAAAACCATTAGTGTGGTGTCAAGATCCATTTGTCTCAGCCCTTTTCCTTATTGTGTTAATTCTGCATACCATTAGAATCAATTTCTTCTCACGGGATCCATGGGACTTAGGACATAGTTTCTTTTTCCTTGGAAAACTCGCAAGAGCAATCACCACACTGGCTGGGGTAGTGCAACGCTTCTGAGCTCCTGGACTTTGTATGTCCTTATATGTCCTGTGCTACACTTAAGAGGATTTGCTAATCTTCAGATGTTGGAAAACAATCAGGAAAATGCATCCTTTTAAGTAGTACTGCATCTCTAACTTTCCAGTCCCTAGCGTCTAGAATTGTGCTATGTTTGAAATGAATCATTTGAAAAATATATATGTGTGGAAATGCAGGGGAACCTGTGCTTATCTCATTTTTGGATTTGGGCATGTCCGAAGATCCGTGATCTTGGAGTGGGTGAGGTGGGTGGGAGAGAATAGAGCATGATGGCAGCTGGTGGAGGTCTATTTGTTTGAGGTGCCACCTGGAGTGAAGACTCATCTTAAAAGGATGTTGATGCACGACAAACTTGAATCCATTTCTGTCACCATCAAGTGTGGGGCAGGCTCGGGTGCCAGTCCCCCTGATCTACAGTCAGTTCACAGACTCATAGCACAGCCCCAGAGGGAAAGAGGAAACACAGAAGCTATTTCATTACTTCTCTCTCCACTTCAGCTTATGCTCAGTTGGAGGGTCCCTTCATGTGGCACACACCACTTCTCAGTGTTGGCTGTTGTAGAGTGGGTGACAGTGTCTGTGGGGAAGCTATAGTGCCTTGGAGGAGATAGTAGAAGCAGTGGGGTGGCAGTGTGCCCAGGAAAGCCACATGGTACCTGACTCGATTTGCATGTGTGCATATAAATGATCCCCAGAAATGCTGGTGGTGGGGGGGTGGATCTTTGTCAGGCTGAGCTTTTACATGATCAGATGGGGACAAGGACAGATACATTTTTATTATTGTTATTAATGTAATGCCACTAGGATATTTAGTGTGTGTGTGTGTGTTCCTCCAATTCAAGGATATGCAATCGGAACTCTAGAGATCCTTAGAGATTAGAGGCTCTTTCTCAGCTTCTCTGGTGCTTATTTGAAATATGGTGGGGGCAGCACATCTGGTTGACTCTCTGGTCGGTTTCCCAAGAGGAAGAAAACAGCGTAGAGGACTTGTTAGTCCAAAGGTTTGAATGCTCTAGAGGCAAGATAATTAAGGATCTCCAGGAGAGCACAGAGAAGAGTAATTGAGAGAAGCCAAGTGAAAAATAACGGGGGACGAAAAGGAGATGAAGGGCCATAACTCACAAGAAGTTGGCTGGTCCTTGTTGGGATGATAGAAGGGCTGTGCTGATAACGAGAAAGGATGGGGTGAGTTGTAGCCGAAGGAAATTTCATTTGGACATCTGTCAGGGTGTCTAAACTGAGTGATCTATTCAATGAGAGGCACAGAAAGGGGAGTCATATGACTTGTTAAGAACAAGCATCCCCAGGTGAACAAAGATCAGCAGGCTCAGAGGATGGTGAAGAACACACCTTTCTAGTCTCTGCTTCTATCCTGGTGGTGTCAGAATAAGGCTGAGTTTTTGAAGGCAGAATCGACACTACCACGACGGGACCCGTGTCTTGCTGTGCCCGTGCCATCAGAGATGACAGCAGTTAAGAGACTAAAATGAAATTGAGCCAGGAGATCGATATTCTTTGGCCTGGTTAGGCAGTTGGGGGCCAGGTGGTCCACAGGAGATTCTACTGTAAGTGTTCAGCTTTTCTTCTGCTTGTTGAGAGGGGCTAGCAGTTCAGAGCTGTCCAAGAAGATTGTCGCTGTTCATTCCTTCAGCTCGAAGATGTAGGCAGTCTGAAAGGAAATGCAATTTGCTGGAAACTCCAAACTACTCCCGGATGAATGACAGTTCTATACTAGGACAATGCTTTTCTGAAGTTGGATCCCTGGCTTTGAGACTTCCCTATTCAGTCCAGGCTGGACCAAGCAGACCTGTGTCAGATAATGAAAATGAATCTAAAGCAAACCACATGATGGTTCGCTGTAGTTCCAGTAGCTGTCATGGGCTACCGCACTGCCTGAACATCAATGAATATAGCACTTCACTGTTATCCTTCCTAGGGGGTTATTTTATGGGCATTGAGACTAATCATCCCAGTTTGCCAGGCACTGCGTGGTTTTTATGTTGGACTTTTACTGCTAAAACCAAGAAAGACCCTGGAAAAGTGGGGTGGTTGCTCATACTAGCCTAGAAGAGCCTTGTTAGGGATGCCCTCTGCTAAATGCTTTAGATTTTTATCTTATGCATCTCCTTCACTATTTATGAGAGAGATTCTATTTGCTTTAATTTCCATTTTATGGATAAAGGTAGCTGGGCACAAACATGTCAACGAACTTGCCCAACCAAGTAGCAATGTGAGTTATCTTTGGGTAGTGAGAGTCCAAGTGAACTTTACTGCTTTTTCTAGGTTCTCTCTGTATTTTTAATTTATTAAATGAATGTGTATTGTGCAATAATGTGAAAAATCCAATTAACCTACTTTCCAAGTGTGGAAATAAGTAATTTACCAAAGTCATGTGTTTAATAAGCTGAGCCTGGAATCCTGCTCTGATTAGTTCCCAATCCCATGTTCTCTACCACCACTGGGGCAGGGCCAGCTTGGAGAAGACACTCTCATTCAGGCTCTTCTGGTTCTTTGAGAAGTTTCTACCCTTACCTTGGACAGTCTCAGGACTATCCTATGCTGGATTACTATACGGAAGACTGTCAGAACAAGTTTTCATTAACAGCTTCTCACTCAGGCAGGGTACCCTCTTTTGTGGTGAGTAAGTTTTTTTTTTTTTTTTAGCTATAAGATGCCAGGTGTGAAAATTTCACTTTTAGCATATTTAATGAATGCCCTGGGACAAGTTCAATTTCTCATGAATATGAAGGACTAATGGGACCTCAGTGGAGGGTTCCTAAGTTTCTCTGTTACCTGGGTTGTCCATCCCCTGTTGTCCCTGAGCATCTGTCCAGTTCCAATTACTGCCTCAGAGAGAAAGTGGAATGAGGAGTGTCGGTCAAGTGACCACCCACCAGTGGAGGAGTCATTGGAAGGCTTTGAGCTCTGTCAAGCTGGAGTTCTTCAAATTACTTAGAGGAAAAAAAATATCTTCTACAGCATCCAGGTCTGTCTCAGATATCCCAAATTAATGGGACTCATGTTCATTCTAAAGCACATTGCTGTTTACGGTTCCCTCTTCATAAGCCTGAATTATTTCAGAGGATTGGAAATCTCCTTGCAGTGATTCTACTCTGAGAGATTAGAGATGGAGGCACTGGAATCAGATTACCTGGGTTTGAATGACAGCTCTGCCTTCTGTTAGCTATGTGACCTTGAGTAGCTCAGTTCACCCTTCTAAGTGGAAATGTTCTTATCTATAAAGTGGATTCATAATCATACCTACCTCATAAGATTGTTGTGAGGGTTAAATGGTACAGTGTACCCATTATTTCTGAGACAGAATGGATGCTCAATAGCTGTGTATTAGCCACTATTGAACATAGGCAGGAAGAAAACATGGGAAACTTGCATGATCTGAGCTGTGTTTCTTGGCTGGTCAGGAAGAAAAGATCACAAGCAGACTGGAACATCATGAACAGGACTGAAGCTATTGTCCACAGGTAGAATTTCTCCTCTCTCTTGGAAATGCCTCAGTCCTGATTTAAATCTTTTCAACTGATACTGTTAGGCTTATCCAGGATAATCTCCCTTATTCAAGGTCAACTAAATAATAGTGCCTAAATTAATGTTTGACTGAATAACTGAGCACTATGGCCTAGCTAAGGTGACACCTCAAAAAGCTATCACTGTTAGCTGTGATGATTTGTGTTAGTTTTTTGTGGCTTCTAGATGAATTACCACAAGCATGGTGGCTTAAAGAACGTAAATTTATTCTTTCACAGTTTTGGAAACCAGAGGTCTGAAACTGGAATCACTGGGCTGAATCAACATGTCAGGAGAGCTGCTCCCTGTGGAGTCTCCAGGGGAGAATCCGTTCCTTGCCTCTTCTGGCTTCTGGTGGCTGTTGGAATTCCTTGGTTTGTGGCCCCATCATTCCAATCTCTGTCTCCATGGCCACGTTGCTTTCTCCTCCTCTATGTGTGCCAAGTCTCCCTCTGCTTCTCTGTTACGTGGACGTTTGTAGTTACATTTAGAGCTGACCCAGGTAATCCTGAAGAAATTACCCAGGATTATCTGGGGAATAGTATTTGGGCCAGGACATCTCTTCATGTATTTTTGGAGGCTTGCTTTGCGTCAGGGACTTTGCCAAACTGTGGGGAAACGCAAAGGTGGAATTGTTCAAGAGCTGACTGGATGCAAATGGAGAGTCCTCAGGAACACCAGCAGCTTGGCAATCACATGAAATGGAGAGTCAAAGTGCCTCAGGATGGTTATCTGTAATGTGGTGCAGAATTTTAGAGGAGGGAAGAGACCACTCTCAACTGCAAAGACCTAGGAAGGCTGCCTGGAGGAGGGAGTGTTTAAATGGAAACTTAAAGGATAAGAATGTTTAGAGTAGTCAACAGCAAACTCTACCATGCATCAGAATTCTAGCAAGATGGCCCTACCTCCAGAGTTTTAGATTCAGTATGTATAAATAGGGGCTGAGAATGTGCATTTTAACACATTCCTGGGTGATACTGATGCTGCTGGTGTTGAGGCCACGCTTTGAGACTATTGTTCTAGACATATAAAGATGAGGGTGGTAGGGGAGGTAAGTTCTCTTCTCCTTCAGATTAATTTAAGTCATGATTTAGATGTTGCTTGAGACACTCCTCCATTCAGACAGAGGGAAAGTTTGTTGCATTTACTTTCCTATTTTTCTTCATATTCATATCTCATGAAGCGGGTCATCACCTCTTTCCTTCTGGAACACAAGTTCCATGAGTGTAGAAACTTGTTCATAGCACTTAGAAAAGTACCTAGCACATAGTAGGTGTTCAGCAAATATTTCATGAAAGAATGCATGATCTCAAGTCTTAGGTAGCGTAAAGTTCTTTAACTCCTCTGACTTTGTTCCTTTAACACTAAGCCAGTTACTTCATCCTGAGTACAATTACTTAAATAGATTTAAATCAGTCAAGTTGGCTATTTGAGAAGAGTTTTGTTTTTTTTTTTCAGCAAGATATTCTAGTCGATAACAGCCTATGCAGAGCTAAAGATAATTTGGAATTTCTTTAAGCAGTGGAGAAATGCCCATAAAGTAATTAGGGTGGTTTAAACTCATTTAATTCTTAATATTTCCATTTCTGAATAAATATTTCATGCATTGCTCTTCTGGGAGGCAAAGAGCCAGGAAATTTCAGCAATAATATGTGTATAAAATTTCTTTTTTCCCTACAGTAGCACATTTTGAAAGATATCTCAACAGGTTATGACAAGTAGAACAGGAAAATATTATTTTAATTTCCCTGGGTCAATTATTAGAATTACTGAAAAATGTACTTAAATCACAGTTTATCAGTGTGATCCACTCTGAGATGGGAGGTAGGTGAGAAGAAAAAAACTGAACTGTTTTATCATAATTAAGTTTGTACCCAAAATGCCAAAACAAATCAAATGCATGGACACATCTGTCTTACAGTTACTGGATACAACCGTGAAAGGGGGGATCAAGCCTGTCTAAATGTAGCTGGCTGCTATAAAACAGGTGGCAAAATATAAGGATAATTTCAAGCAAAGTGCATCTTATGAGCTAGGTTCCTAAATTTTCTCTTTAGAAACAGATGTCACATCATAAACAGTAATGAAAACTTTGAATGTGGAGCAGGATATTTCAAATAACTAGAAATTCATTTAGTCATTAGGTCTGATTATGGATGCTATGTGGTTCTATCTGAATTCTCTCCAACAAGCAGGACTGGAGAGGTAGGAAGCAGGTCAGGGACAGTGTGCTCCAGGTGGAATGGCACAGTAATCTTCTCATCCCAATTGGCCTGAGACTTACCTAGTTTTAGTACCAACGTTTTTGCATTCCAGAAAACCCTTCTGTACCAAACTCAGACAACTGGTCACCCTAGGAACAGGCTGGATCCTTTCTAATGACACCCTATTTCTATGAGCAGTGGATAGAGGTTGGATGGCAAGCCCTCCTGCATTGTGATTCCTGCACCAGCGGGGTGGGGGGGGCATCCATCTCTAATGGATTTCGGAGGCTACAGTCCTCTCATTCTATAAACAGAGGCTGACCTAAAGATGCTAAATGAGTAGCTGTATAGAACAGCATTTACTTATGTGATTTCCTATTTTAACTTTAAACAGAGATGGGTGAAGTTTTAAGTTCTTACCCAACAGTTGTTCACATTTTTTTTAAAGATCTATTTGACAAATGAGTAGCTCCCCTGACAAAGATGTATAGCTAATTGGAGTTTAAATCTCCTTTGCATCAAGAATTTCTTCCCTTTTGTTGGTGAAAGAACTATTTTAAGTGTGCATAAGTGTATGCATGCGTGTGTGTGTGTGTGTGTGTGTGTGTTGAGGGGAAGGGAGGGCAGAGAGGACAAATATTGTGAACTAGGATTTCCTTTTCTTGCAAATTTTAGCTCTACTGTTAATACTCTTCCTTTGAAATAAAAGCTAAACACCCCCTCACCCCCCGTAACTGTGGCTTATTTGTCCTCCCTTTATTCCTTAAAGATTCCTTCTTTGTTTGAGGCAGCAATGTGAACACTTTAAAACACTCATTTGGCCACCTTCTCTTACAGGTTGGTGGCCATAGAATTCTGACCAATGAGGTACAGGTAGAAGTGTTCTTTACTTTTTACTATTGACAAGAGGTTATGTTGTCACCATGAGACTATAGATGTAAGGAAAAGACCAAGGAAATCTCACGTCAGTCCTGGCTGTTGAGCTGGTGATCTAATTCCTACTTCCAGAATTTTTGTTAGACAAGATGACTTGTTTAAGCCTCAGTTAGTAGCTAGAGTAGTAGGGGTTTCAGTTTCTTGCAAAGTAATTGCTTCCTAACTTATCCAGAGTAATATGATGTAGTAGAGAGAATACTATAGTAGGAAGCCAGTTCTAGGCTTACTTTCTCTGCACCCAGAAGTCACAAAACCTTGAAGAGTTGTCTTCCAATATTCCCTCTAAAAGAAGTCCTTGGGTGCCTTCCATTTTTGGTGACACACAATAAAACTTCTAGAAATACTGTTAAATTTGTAAATCTATAGTAAAATGTACTTCGCTGGAATATAGAGGAATGAGCCAGATGACCTTTGCAGGTCCATTAGAGGTCTAAGAAGTTTAATTCAAATTCTAAGTCATTTCTGAAATAGTATTTCCTGTTTCATAGAAAATTGGTGTGTGTGTGTGTGTAAGAGAGAATGCCTATAACAGATCATAATAGATTCCTCCATCTAAACCAGAACTTTCCCTCCCGCCTCCTGTCTCTTATTGGGTTTTTGGCAAAGACTTTTGTCTTCTTGGGCTGCATTTGGTTCAGCCATAGCAACTCTGTCATGTGTTCTGCCCTTCTACCCAAGGCTGGTGTTGAAATTGATTAATGTTGATGAATTGCCTTGATCTTCATGGCAATCTGGGATTTTTAGTACCCAAAGGAAGGCCTGTGGGTAGGTGACCTAGAGAGACAAGCCAATAACAAAAATGGTCCAGCTTTTATTTTCTTTCAGCTGTACCTGTGCATGGACTCGTGTCCCCCATCTTCATGCTGGGAAGCACCATGCAGCTGAAATGCGGGGAATCGAGATGCCTGTGCTTTGGGTCTCTCTGATCACTGCTGTTGTGTAGATGGTGAGGCATGCAAGTTTCCAATCCATTCTCATTAAAGATGGGATGATCTCCGTGCCTTCTAGGCCAGGCTCTCATGCAGTATAATTAACTGTAACTTTCAATTTTGAATGGGATATTGAAAAAAAGCAAACTACCATTCAAGATGTGCTGCCAATAACTGAATCTTTGAAGATATTTGTCAATGTAGTTTCATAAAAGATGAAAAAAAAAATCTTGATCGTCACAGTCCCTCAAACTGAGAAAGAAAATGGCAGGGATTATTTCAGTCTCACAACTTACCAAGCCGCCTCTTTCACCACCTCTTACCCTCCAGCTCTCAGGCTCATTAATATTCATATTTTTCATGGGGCAGCTGTTACCTTCATTTCGTCTTCCCCTCATGTGCTGGCTGCAGTCTATTGCTTAGTTACCCTGACATCCTCCTTAGGGTTCCAGGTAGCCTTTTCTCTTGCAGGATCGGCAGGGCAACAGGGACAGTTAGAACAGTTAGTTACTTTAGAGGCATCTTTGCCCTCTTCGTGAGATGGGAGGGAAGTAACTGTGGACACAGAAGAATCTGCAAAATATTCTCTTACGTTATTGTTCTTCTGGGTAGAATCTTAGAAGGGAGCTTAGAATTCAGGTCATCCAGCCCACCTTTTATCTTCCAATAATGCATCTTTGTTTAAATGAGCTTACGGCGTTGTCAAGTGTCCACATCTGTAAAACTAAGTCAGTATTGAGGTATGATGGGTGTGTTAGAGCCGCAAGCTTTATCAAAACTTTTCTTTATTTTCATTGCTTTCTTAACTTTTATGTCACTCTGTCAAGCATGTTTTAAAAATACTGAGCTGGAACCTCTGTGGATTAGGTGGAAGGCAATATTGACTATAAGACAGGCACAGGTTTTAAAAATCGTATATGCCTGACTTTAATGTCTGGTTCTTCTTCCTGGTTGTCTGGTTTTGTGTAAGATACACAACCTATGTGTGCTATAATTTTCTTAATATAAGTGGGAGAAAATAGTTCTTATACTCTGGATTAGTTGTTAAGGGTTAAAATGATATAGGAATAATATTTGACACATGCCTTAACATGGAGTATACACGTGTGTGTGTATAGGCTCTGCTATAACATAGAATGTCAAAATAAATTGGAGCCTAGGCTAGATAACCATGCACTCTGGACCCTTTCCCAGCATTTTATTATTATATTTATTTCTGATAATCCATACATATGTTCATGTGGATATTTATGTAAGTGTGAATTATGTGTATAGGAACATTGTTTCTGTTTGGCATCTGGTAGGAAGTTGCCACGTGGTATCAATTACCAACATTTCTTTAAATTGCTCTATGTGCATTTAATCATTTTTATCTCCCCAGCAAAGAAGGTTTATTTTTTTTTCAGGGCATAAATGTGCTATCTGCACAAACCTTCAGTTCCATAGCCCCTGTGAGGTCAGCTCTACTCCATTGGGTGCTCCTCACCTACAATTCTAAACTCATCATCTTCCATCCAGCCCTCCCCCACCACTTTCATGCCGTGATTTAGTCTTTGTTGAGTCCTAAAACACATCTTGCTCTTTCATATGGCCCTGCCTTTCCATGAACTGTTTCCTCCATCTGGAACCCCTCCATTTTTCCCTTAACAGGAGTGGGAAACACCAGTCCTTTTTGGTATCCACTCTAAAGGTCACTCTTCCCTCTCTGGAGCCTGCATCCCATAAGGCTTCTTATTTCTGTACCTTTATTATACTCCCTATTGCTGGAACTGTGATAATTTGATACTGGAATGTCTTCTCCACTAGATTGAACTCCTATATCTCCATAGTGCCTAACACAGTGGCAGAAACATGTTAGGACATATTCCTGGTCATATTTTGGTTGAATATTAGAATGAATGTGTAATCATAGAACACCAAATATGTTCACATTAAAACAAAAAAAGTTCTCAGCAATCATGTGTAGGTTCAAGGGTTATTTTAAGGAATCCTGGATTCAGGAAGTAGATTGATCTCATCAACCCAAGGCACTTAAAAATACAAAACAAAACCCATATGCATTTACCAATTAATCATTTTTATATACATAAAATGCTAACTCACTATTATGTTCAGCTTTATTAAATACTGCACAGTAAGGACCAAATTAGGGAAGAAATGTTTTCATTCATTCACATAGAATTAACCTTTTTATCTCCTACAGGATTGGTTTAAAAACGTTTGGCTTCTAAGCTCATGCTAATAGATAATTGTCTTCAGTTCTACAGAGACCGATAACAAACAGGTAAATTCTAGTACCTGAAGGGTACTATCCAGTAGTACAGGACTCCAAGGTGCAATTTAATAAAGCACAGACTTAGTGTAGTCTTTTGTTCCATTGGGGTACTATTTGAACCTACGAAGTAATAATTTTCTAAATTGTACCCTAGTGGCCTAAATGTTAATTCAGCTCCCAGAGATTTCTAGTTTAAAGTGAAGGAGTAGGTTCAACAATATTAAATCTAGGTCCACAAATTTTTCTTCCTTTAAACCTTTAGATTAAGAAATCATAGCTTTCAAAATGAAATCACAAATTAATAGATGGAGGAGGAGACATACATGGGTTGACTGAATTGCATACTTGTGAAGATTTTTTTTTTTCAGATGCTAAGAGTTATTTTTGATCCACTTTCTTAGAAATTTGAAGCAGACTTTTGTGGTCAGTTTTACTAATTAGCTATCTCTGGAGTAGATTTATATGTGCTTCCTTGTTCACTTTAAATTCATAGGTCTGTTTTATTTTGTATAATGTGTTTGGTTAGGTAAGCTTTATCTGGTAATTGTAAATTTCTCCTCTCCATGCTCATCTGAACAGGGAAATGAATTTCTTTTCTGTCCTTAATTGACTAATAATATCCCATATAAACCTTTCCTTTTGGGTAGGATAAAGCAAATTTATTTAGTATAATTCAGAAAATTTAATAGTTCCTTTAGGTTAAG
This sequence comes from Xerus rutilus, assembly GCA_028644305.1. Classification (NCBI taxonomy): domain Eukaryota; kingdom Metazoa; phylum Chordata; class Mammalia; order Rodentia; family Sciuridae; genus Xerus; species Xerus rutilus. The sequence goes on along the minus strand of CM053399.1, from coordinate 24,814,274 downwards.
TAGGTTCTGAGGTCCTCATATTTTCTGATTTTCACATCTCTATTTTTCCCTTTCCTGGAAAGCCACCAGGTGAGTAGTGAGTGTGGTTTGTATGGCCTTTAGGGAAGGTGGTGGTTGTAAAGTCACAGGATCGAGTCATACGTGCCCTTTCGAGGGACCAGAGCTGTAGGGTGGATAACAGGTCTATTCTCTGCTTCAGTGCGACAGGCCCTGTCTGTTAGGAGAGAAATTCCTTCTCTACTCTTGACTTTCATGAGGATGACTTTCCTAGAGCATACTCTTGTCCTGCCTCTTAACCTCCTGACAGAGGTGGAGCTAGGCAGCTCATTAGAAGGCAACAGGTTTCTTGATAGTTTGGAGACAGCAGATCTAAGGTCCTGAGGGTGCAATGTAGGGTAGGGGGCTATCTTTGCAGACTCACACTCCCCATACATATGTGGTTTCAAGTATGGGCAGGGGTTGGGACATGGGGTTATTAGGCCCATCTGCCTCTTAACACCAAGTTAATCCTTTGATCTGTCTGCACCACTGCTAACAGTTATGCTCAAATCTCTATCGCTATGCATTTATAATAGTATTTCTCAAATTCTAGGTCCTGGATTGGTGGGTTGAGTTAGGAAGAGAGATGCTACTCAGATACTCCTACACACTGGGAAATAAAAATTGGACTTTTTATATTCTCAGAAAGATCTTTAGGGAACCAGAATGGTTCTTTTTTTCACCTTTCAACTTGACTTTATACTTCAACACTTTTTTCCTCCTCCTACCCTCTCCTCCTCCTCCTCTTTCTTCTCAAGTTTTGTTAAGGCCCAGTTTATTCTATTCATCCAGGCTTTAGCTGATGGAAGGACCATGATTCCTCCTCATGTGGTTTTCATCATGTCTAAGAGTCACTAGGAAGTAACTTCAACTTTGGGGCCAAGATAGGATTGCTCTGAAAACACGGGGCTCGTCTCCTATAGAGCTCTCTGCTGCTGTCTCCCACCTCCAGATGCAACTTTTTGTTTATGATCTTAGAGAATCAGATGACAGCTTTACAGAAACACAGTAAACTTGGTTAACAAACAAATGATGGTATCAATCTCAGCTTGGGTTTAGAAGAGAAGAAAACCTGACAAATGATTGCAGATTCAAGGCCAATAGAAGAAAAGAGCATTAAGGGGAGCTTGTGTCTAAGATGTCTTACTCCTGGGTATCAGACTGATACTGCAACAAAGCAAGCAGCCTCAGGAATACCCAAGTTCTTAGGCCATGAAAACATGAGCTTTGCATGTTTTTCTTATCTGTCAAGTGGGGGTGTGATAGTACCTATCTTACAGAGTTGTTTGTGACATTGAATGAAAGCACATAACAACAAATAAGAATCACTTCAGTGTGTATGGCTCAAAATTGTACCTCAACAACACACCAAATTACTGCATATAATTTACATTTGATCATGAAGGCAGTGATGGAAAAATAAGTCTACGTATACCAAGGATTTGGTGTAGTTTTAGGACCCTGTAGCAAATTCTTCTATAAAGCAAGAATTTCTGCCATCATGGTAAATCCTCCCTGATTTTTTTGTGTTTGTGCTCTAGTTAGTTTACTCCATTTCAATTTTCTTTTAAAAATGGCTTCTGTTTTCATTTTCCCCTTTCCAGGTATAATGAGTATGGATGTGATACATTCTGCAGAATTTGAGGAAATGTAGGTGTTTTTAGAGATATTCTGCTATCGCCAGCCTTGTTTCAGTGACAGAGCAAACTCAGTTCAGCAAATCCTTGTTTGTTTTGCAATAGATGAAAAAAATGGTAGTGAAAAATGGACTATCAGATTTGTGGTGGTTGAATATGTCTTCCCAGATAGCTGTGCTAAACATTAGTGAGCAAGGTGCAAAAATGAAGTTATTTTGAAATACAATTTATGGTTACTTTGGAATGATATAATCAGCCACATTCAGTGTAGGGAAAATCAAATCCTTGAGCTAAAACTGCACCCTGATTTTTCTGAACAGCCATATGTAATGCTAAGAATCACTCTAATTAAAATTCTGCTATTCAACACATGGGAGAAATGATGAATTACCCACTTCAAATCTGTTTTCCCTCCCATTGCCATTCCATCAAGTATAATAGATGAATAGTTAGTACTTATAAGTTCACCTTAGAGTATTTGTTGAGCACCTATTAGGTGCTTGGGACTGTGAAGGATATAAAAGCTTTCTACAAGGTCTTTGCCACATGGAATATAATTAATAGGAAAGGACAAGAGGGGTTAAGGAAGGTATGAAAGTTAAAAAATAAAGTTTCCAAAAAATCAGTAGACACAATCATTTCCTTGGGCATTTGAAGGAACTGGAGGTTCTTTTAAATCCAGGAAGTTGGAGAAAACTGGATTGCAAAGGATGGGGAAGAAAGCAGGGGTCAGGACATTAGGATTAAATTCAGAGCAGGCTGGGACACAAAAGGTAGGCAGCTAACTGGCCTGGCTGGAGAGAAGAGTCTTGGAGGTGAAGTTCTGCTGGTTAGGGAAGACTGAGCCAGAGAGTGGGTGTCAACTTTGCCAGGGTCTTAAAAGCCAAACTGAGTCTTGTCTTCTTTCTAGAGGAAGGTGTGAGCTATTAGAAAAACCTATAGTCACAGTGATAGCTGTTGTGGTTTGGGACATACATGAGCATCGCTGAGTGTGTGGTTCTGTTGAAGGTCTTCCCTTAGGGGAATGGGGTGAGGAGCTCCATTGCAGAAGACCGTCTTGGAGAAAGTTCTTGGGAAATGCTTTTAGGTGTGGGGGTGAAGAGAGTGGGGGTTGAAAAAGTGGTGGAGGACAGTGAGAGGTGTCCCCCACTGTGGACAGATTGCTTAAGGCAAGGAGGAGCCTTCTCAGAAGGCTTTGGTTCTTGGCCAATGAATAAGGTCAAAAGGCTCAGTTGTGTGGAGAGTGTCCCTGTGATCGAAACCTTACTCAGGTGGACTGTTTCTCCATTGGCTCTTTCCCCTGAATTATGAACATTTTGAGATTGCCTATCCCCAGCCTATGAGAGAGAAAAGACTCAGAAAGACATTAGAATGGAGCCCTTCTTGGAAATCCATCTTGCAAACAATTGCCAAGCCAATATATTTTAAAAATACACCCCTCATTTTTTTTTGCTGTGTATTTCTTATGTTCATAAACCAAAAATTACTCATTAGTTCCAACTTTCTCTTTGTAAGTCTCTTTGAAGATCAGAACCCAATTTTTCTTTCTATCCATCTATCAGCTGTCTATATTCTATATATGAGCTGTCTTCTTTTTATCTATTATCTATCAATCATCTGTCTTCATCATTGTCATGATTATCTCCTTAAATCCCACTGTTCCAGATCTCCATTCTGTACTAACTTCCATGATGCCCAAATCACTCCTGTTCCCATGGATTCTGTTGGTTCCCTAGCTTGAAATGTACCAAATTTTTGGCATTGATCCAGATTCTACCCATTCTTCAACATTACCTGAAACTTCACTCGTTTTGTGAATTTTCCTCTCTTAATCTGAATCCCAAATGCCTTCTTTCCTCTCTGGACCTCTAACGGATTCAGAAAACATAAACCAGAATTATACAAGACCAACATATCTGAATGTTGAAGACTCTATAACATGCTGAGTTACAGCTTTATCATTGTATTTCTAGCTCTATATTTTAAAAGGTCGAGAATATTAACCTGCAGATGTCCAGCCTCTCTTTGATGGCATGGAAATGTCAGCTCATTCCCTTTTGTTTGAGAAGGACTTTTCCTGTCTCCTGTTTGTGCAGGCAGTGTAGAATGCAGGCTTGTGTCTCTGTATTTGATGTTGTGCGACAAATTCGCCAAGCAACAACTCTCTTTCAGGTATGGTATTCAGCATTTGAATGATAAATAAAAAAATGTAATCTTTTATTTCAAATTGCTCATAATGTACTGTGAAAGTAAGCCTGGTTAAAAAAATAAGATAGTAAATGATCAAAAAATATTTGTTGAAGAACGGAAGAGAAAATAGGCAAAAAGCCAACTATTATTGCTGAAATTATATAAAATGGACTTTTGGATTGGATTACATGGACTAGAATCTTGACTTTGATTCTCAGCCAAGCCTCAGTTTCCTCATTACAAAATTGATTCTTGATTTGAATGAGATGATAATGCACATAAAGTGCTTAGCACAGTGTCTGGCACTTAGGCTTCCCACATATGTGATAATGATAAAAATGAATTTGATTTAGTGGATAGAAGCACCAGAATGCTCTGGGAACATAGAAAATTGGCATTCTACTCAGACCAGGGCACAGATGGTGAGATGTACCCACCAGGTAGAGACAAGTGGAGGACCGTCCTCTCAGCAGCCAGAGATAGGTGATCTTATGGGAAAGTGTCTAACAGTGATTGAGCAAAAACAGATTTGACCTTTACAGACTGGAAGATGGTATCCAAGTGTTCTTAAGTTCAGTTAGAGATGTGAATGGTAATGTGATATTATTCCAAGAATTCCAGGACAAGCAGTACCTTCTGAGACAATAATTGAGGGAGCTATTTTACCGTCTACTAACTCTGTGTTCAATGTTTTTGTAAGGAAAGCCTGAAAATATCACTAAATAAGAAAGATGATCAACTAAGAAAAACACTGGGCAATGTATCAATTGCTCACAGGCACCTGTACTTTTAAGTCAGTGCTAAATGCAGAGTGTGGCTGCTTTAGTCTATATTGAGATCCCAGGCTTACTGGTAACACACACACTCAGAAGGCAAATGCGAGAGGGCCAGATGGAGTGCATTCTCTTTCCTATAATCACATGGAGACTTTCGCTGTTGCATTTACTTTCAGGCACTGGGATAGAAGTTGTTATTTCTACATATTTCTGGGTGGTGTTAAATAGTCTCGTCTCTGTATATTTTACTTGCTAAGTTTCAAGCAAAGTGCTTTTTGGAAAGAATACATAGTTTTACAGATATGTGGCAAAGTTTTCATTAGCTCCCAAAGCATAATTATTATTTTAGTCAAGCCATAGAGTACTGTGTGACCATATTAATGCATGTCCTATAAAACTGATGAACTCTTTAAAAGTATCTCAAACTATGTGTATAGTGTGATACCTCTACTGTTGTGATAAATGCATGTATACATACTAATGCAAAAATTCAGAAGGACATAAAGGGGTATTGGTAATTGATCAATCACTCAAGGACTGTGTGATTAGTAGACTAGATGAACTTTCATAATTTATATGCTTTTGAATTACATTAGTCAGAATAGGTTATCTGCTATAATAAATAAATCCAAATAAAGTTGATGGCTCAAAGAACATAGACAGGTTACCTTTGTGTAACCCAACCGGGGCAGTTGTTGGAAGCTTGGGAAGGTAAGAAAGGAGCTCTACTTCACTCACAGTCATGCAGGCTCAGTCTTTGATACACAATTTGCAAGGCCACCCTGGGCACTGATGTCACATCTAGTCCCTGAGCATTGATATCCAGGTGGCTGAAGGGAAATATCATATGACCACATCTGATTGCAACAGAGGCAAGAAGTAGAAGCTAGCTGTGTTCCTGAGAGAAGAATGGAACAAAGATTTTGGTGACATCTCGAATTTTCTAACATAGTCCAGCTTTCTGGTCACCAAACAGTTCCACCTACATAGAAGACACACTTGCTCTTTTTTTTTTTTTTTATGGGATAGGGTACAAAGTTCCATCTAAACACGAGACTTAAGTTCAAAGGCAAGAGTCCTGGGTGTGGCACAGACTTGTCAAAAATACCCAAATGTACCTCCTAAAGATCTAAAAACCATGTGTTAAAATCCAGGTTATCTCTCTGCCTTTGCTCCTGCACTGGCAACACACACACACACACACTATTCAATGGTTGAACAGGACAAAATAACTATGGTAAGCCCCGCATTCAGGAAGGGGGAGAAGGGAGGAGTCACACAGCCATCACTGGTTCATAGCAATGAAGGAACCCTGTTGGGCAGGCCCTTTTCTCTGGCACAGGGAAAGTTCCTTAAATAAGTCCTCATTCTGCACTCTTGAAGGAGCTCCATTGTCTACTGAGTGACCCCAGTCCTCTGCCCTGTGTGCATCTTCCTTGTCCCTGGGTGGAGGGAGAACTGGGATCACCTTCTTCAGGAGTCACTTCCTCAATGTGTGACCTAAGAGCTCTTTCAAGGTGTGAATAGACAAAGCTAGTTTAGTTTAGGTATAGGCTTCTTAGGAAGATCATTGTCTCAAATACTTTGCTGCCTTCTGATCTCTGTTTCCCATGAGTTCCGTGTGTGTGTGTAACCATACCCAAATTCTTTCCTAAGACATGGTGCACAGGCCCTATGTGCTTTCCTCTTTAGTTAGCCCTGTGCCTCTCTCCTGCACCCTAATGGCTCTCTGTCAGCCACTTGAGACCAAAGTCTTGGGTGGAAAGGAAATATACTTAATATAATATTTTCCATCATGTTGAATACTTGTATAATAAAAATTGATGGAGGCTTCAAGGTATATTTTTAATCTCATTTCCTATTACTTATGGTTCATTAGCAAGCAGTGTTTTCAGTTCTGCAAAGTCTGAATTCCTGGACTTTCTTTATTCTCTTTCATTTCTGTTTGCAAATCAACCAATTCTTTCTTGAATTCATTTCTTTCTTATAATTCCTCTTCTGAATGCAACAAATAATAGTCAATATACTAAGAGATCTACAATTACAAGCATGTAAGGTATTTTGGTATGTTTTCCAAGACTCAACTTTTACCAAATGCTTTGGCACTTTTTGTCACAGATCTTCTTATTTTGAGTCCCTTCTTAGGGTTCCCCACCACACACTTCTTGATCACTAAGCCATTGCCCTATATATTAGAATTTCATTATGGCACTGTTCCATTTTAAGATATATCTTTCTGTATAATGAAGGAGGGCTGATTGTAAACTCTAAATGATGCATTATATATATGCATCACACACAGTGGAAGCTTCTTGTTTCTTGAGTAAGTAATCTAAGTTTGTTCTAGTTGGCAGGGTTCAGTCTGTCTGTTATGGTCATTCAGGGATATAGGCTGATGGAGGCTCTTCCATCTTTAACATGGAGCTTCCAAAGAAACTCTAGATATTGTCCTCCTACAGCAAAGGAGGCGGGGGACAAAGGAGCAGTGCATGAGAGGTTTAGCAGCCCAAGCTGGCACACATCTACCCCTATAGCTCACATTCCATTGTCTAAAACTTAGTCCATGGTCTTACCCAACTTCAAGAGAGGTTGGGGGGATCTGGTTTGACCTCATGCCCAGGAAGAAGAAGGAGGACATGAATTTCAGTGAATGCCATATATTTGAATTTTTAAAGATTCTGTATTTTTATAGTAAAGAATGCCTACATTCTTAACATTATAGTTAAGAAATTTTATTATTTGAAACTTATTCTAGTAATATGATGTTCTGAACAAGTGAAGATTGACTCCCATGTACAGGTGTATTGTTGAATTGTTCATAAGGAAGGAAAAACTGGAAATAGTCCTCTGGGATAGATTCTCAATCATTGGTTACCATGCAATCTTTAGGACAATGATATAAAGAGCTGAATTCATTGATATTGAGGTGTTTGTTATATTAAGTGAGCAAAGGAGATTGTGGAATAATATGGTATGACCTATGTCTTGCATATTTGTGTTATGCATTGAATTCTGGAAGAATGTCACATGTGGCAATCCATGAAAGGTTGAATTATAGGTTATTTTAATTCTTTTTAGTTTTTCTGTTATATATCATTTAGATAGTACTGGATAAAAGGATATTATCAGTATTGTCTATGTTTTACATAGTGAATATAGATTGGTAATTTAAAAGCCAATACTGTCGATACTCATGGGGAAACTATTTTGCAATATTCTGTCTCCTGTGCCTCAGTGTGGGGAGGGATCATTTCCCTGTGTAGTCATGTCTGTTGGAGAAATGGCTGGGTTGCTCTAAGATTTGTTCATACGAATGTTCTTTAAACTCCCTGTACCTAATAGTAGCCTAATGCTTCATCAAATACTTTTATAGGATTTTCTTATTTAATTCGTACAATAATCCTAAGAAATGAGTGGTTATTTTTCTGATCAAGTATCCTACCTAGAAAGGTAAAGTGACTTCACCAGGGTCATGGGCCTTGAGAGCTGGGGCCAGACCTGAGTGGACTCAGCCTGTTATATCCTACCTGTTTCCAACTCTGACAGCACCTACTACCTGGGGAATTCACCTATTCCCTGATCCCTCCTAAGGAGAAGTACACAAATAATCACCTTTCTATTTTTAAAACTCTATAAATGGCTCTAACATGTGATCAATGCCAAGGGCTCTGACGCTATAGTGGCTTGTGTCACAGGGGATTGGGACATGACCTTCTGCATGATTTCCAGTTGTGTGTGGTAGAGAAATCTTGAGAGGCGAGGCAGATGTTAGTAGCTTGCAGGGGAAAGATGGGCTATTTACTCTTTATGTTTGCAGTAAAGAGTAAAGTAATGGGGGAAAAAACAATCCTGGGTGGTTGCTTAGGCCTGAGAAGTGGTACTAGGAGCTTAAAATCTCTTCCTAAAGATCCCGGATCAGCCCAAAGCAAATCTGCAGGAAAGAGAAATTCCTGTCTCTTTTTAGCATGCTCCTTCCCACTGGTGGTGCTTCAGCCTGCATCCTCCTGCGTATCCCATAGGCCCAACATCAGGACCTTCCCATCGTGGGAATTCACCCCATGGTACTTCTATTTCCCCTAGTCATCTTTTCCTTCACTTCTATGTGAACTTGTTCTCAGTAATTCACAAAGTGGGGAAGATTTTGCAAACTGATTTATATTAACTGATGATAGTTTATTATTATCTTTTTTCTCATGACAATTTAAAGATTAATAAGGCTGACTCCAGAGAAATGAATTCCTAAGATTGGACCTGCAGAAAGATATAAACATTCAGGTGAGACTTTGAATAAGGAAACCCTTATGATGCTCATTGTATTATACCTGGCCTGCGACCTTATGTCCTTTGGCTCCTAATTGGGGGAACTATTCATCATTCATTGATCACATATACAGTGAGCATCATCTATGTGCCAGTCATGGTCTAGGCATGGTGGGGTAGAGAAATGAGCAAAATAGAAGACCTTTCTCTATGGAATTTACATTCCAGAGAGGAAGACAGATAAGAAACAAACCAATAAGAAAATATATAGTATGTTAGATAGTGATAAAAGTTATGTAGAAAAATAGAGCAAAGGGCAGGAATAGGATCAGAGTAGGATGTCCATAATGGCCTTGGTGAGTAGAGAACAGGAGGTATAAGAGGGCACCATGTTAGTATCGAGCAAGATGGTGTTCAAGGATGAGGGAACAGTCTAAGGCAAAGGCCCTGAGGTGGCATGTTCCTGTTGTGTTTCACAAATGCAGGTGCCAGTGTGGCTGGAAGAGAGTAAGAGAGAGTGAAAGCAGCAGGAGATTAGGTCAGAGATGATAGAACTGAAGCCTTACATAGAGTCTTGTATGCCATTGTAAAAATATTGTAAAAGTATTTACTTTTATCCACTGTGAAAGGAGGAGATGTTAGAGGTGTTGGAGGTATTGAGATGCTGAGTGTCGAATGAAAGGACAGGAGGGCAGATTTTGGTGGTCCATTGGGAAATTATCATAGTGACTCTATAAGAGGTGATGGTGACTTGGGCCAGGGTGGTGTGGAGGAGGTAGGTGGTGAGATGTGGTTGAGTTCTGAATTTATTTTGAAGGTAGAGCCAAGAGTTACCCATTGATGTGGTAAGTGGGTGGTTTAAGGGACAGAGGCATGAAGAGTGAATGGTAGCTTCCAGAAAGATGGAGCTGACATAAACTGTGCTGGGGAAGACAGTGGCTCACACAGGTTTCAGGAGAAGGATGAGGAACTCAACACTGACCTGTCAAATCTGAGTTCGTTGACACTGAGGGGGAAACTATGAGGAAGGGGCTGGGTGTTGGGCATGTGGCTTGGATTTCAGGGTGACATCTGGCCTGATTCTTTAAATTTGTGTAGCTACTTATGTCAAGAAGTCTATGTGAATATAGAGCAGCAGTGTGTTGGCACAGCTCTGAAGTCAGATTGCCTGGGCTTTATTACTGCAAAAAATCTGACCTATGAGCACACAGTTTGCTCTACTGTAAAATGGAGAAAATAAATTTAGTGTGTAATGTGGGGAGTTGCTGCAATGATTAAGTTAGTAAATATATTTAACTTACTTAGCTAAAGGGCTGGCAACGAGGGAGTGCTAATAGCATTAGCCATTAGTATTGTTCTAATTTTACTACAAGTTGTTTTCCTGGATAATTTAAAGTGCTTTCTTATACATTATTTCATTTGATCTTCATAAGAAGCACAAAAGGTAGATATTATTTTTCTTGTCACAAATGAGGAAACTAAGGCCCAGAGAGGATAAATCACTTGCCCAAGGAGACCTGGTTAGGAAATAGAGCAAAAAATATTCAAGCTTATGTCTGTTTGATCCCAAAGACAAAACAGTTAATCATTTTTATAAATAGTAAAATCTGGTCTTGTACGCAGGTCAAGACATCAGAAGATTAGAGTCATAGTTCATATAAATAGCCAAGCCAGACACTCAATGAGTTTAAGCTTAAAATAATCCTGTGAACAAAGAAACAGGATAATTTGAAATGTCAATGTGACATTCTGTTCCACAGTAAATTAATGAGATGTGACTGAAGGCCCTCCTTGTCATGGGTATAACAATCAGAAGCCAAGCTCTCTCTCCCCTCTAATCTCCTGCTACGACAATAGGCAATCAGTAGGAACATCCTTCAAATATCAGCTGGGTCCTTTTTATATGCGAAGGTGACATACCGGCAGTATCCAATTTTATTCATTTCTTTTGGAAGAAGGGTGGCTTTAAACACTATTCCGTGATGACATGAGCAATGTGAAAACAGAGGCAGTGTTCTATAATTAATTTGGTATTGATAGAAAACATTTGAATCCTCCTCTATTCATTTGGTTGCTGAGGCAGAGGTCAGCCAGGTGCTCTGAGTGACCCCAAGGAATGGGACAGAAGCTGGATGTCCCAGGTAGTAGTTATTTCATCTCTGAAAAGCCATTAGGAGATGATTCAATATTTTCCAGAAATTTTTTACTTTGACTATTTCCTTAGTTATGGATTCTTGGTTCCCAGTGTTGACCATGGTTTTGGGCACCTTCTCCTTTTGATCTCAGTGCTTCTTTCTGGATCCCATCTAGACCATCCTGATATCTCTGTCCTGGGGATTATAACCAAACTAGCCTTACTTGATACTATCTGGTACTTTTCTAACAACAGATACTTTAATAACCAAAGTCATTGGAGTTAATAACTAAAACTCCATTTCCATGAGTTAGCTGAGGAGAGAGAACATGCCCATGGGTAAGAGATTTTAGGGCTCATAGCCCTAATTCTATTATATAAGAGGCCTTATGCCTGAGATCCTGGACTTCCAGATGTCCGTAATCTCTCACCTGCAGCCCTGTAATAACCTTTTAAGTGATTTTCCCAGCTCTACACTCTGCTCCCACAGTTTGTTCTCTAAAGGACAGTTGAAGTGACTGTGTACATCACAAACCAGACCCTCTGACTCCCTGCCTTGGAAACACTGGCTTCCCTCAGGGTCTGATGTGATCTAATTCTGGTCTATCTCACCAACCTCACCCAGAACCCTTCTCCCCTGGGTCACCATGCTGAACCACAGGACTTTGTTCTTCTTACTGAACAGAAAAAGCTTGCTCTAACCTTGGGGCCTTTGTATCTGATGTTTCCTCTGCCGAGAAGGTTCTTTGCATTGGTCTTCTTAGTTTGGACCCTTTTCATAAAACTCTTTTTTGAAAGGTCTTCAGACAGGTGTCCTCGTGCTATCTAAACCAGTTCTTTCCTGCCTTTCCATCATGTTTGTTCATAGAACAAATAGTTATTGAGTGTCTGGTTTCAGGTACTGTTGTTGGCACTGGAGACACAGCAGCAAACACATAAATAGCAATTCTTGCCTTCATGTATCTTACACCCCAGTGTCCTACCTGGGGGTTTGAATTTCTCCACAGCATTTACCTCTATCTGAAGTATTTTTTGATTTTCCTGTTTTAGTCTTTTTTTTTAAATCTCCCTTAACCTTAGGAATGCAGTGAAGGACTTGGAATGGAATTACAATTTGACCCAGTTATCCCACTCCTGGGTGTATACCCACAGGGCTTAAAATCAGCATACTATGGTGACAAGTCAGTTTTGATTCTGCGGCATCTTTATGGTGTCCTCAGGAGGCTGAAGACAGGAGGATCTGGAGACATCAGGGATCAGTGAGGCCACAGTGCACTGTGCTGTTGCTCATTTGGGAGAGCACTTTTGAGCACAGGCACTCACACATGAAGCTGAAGAATAACACTTATCCAGGAGAATTCACGGATGGCATCGTTAACACAATTGGGAAACAATAGTGCCCAAACACCATGATCTCTTAGTGATGTTTTGTTTCATTGGATGTGATCCCTAGACACTGTCTTTATCTCTATTCCAATTTGTTTATAAGAATTACCCTATAATTCACTTATGAAGTTTCACCTCTAGAGATTTTGATTATTAGGTCCAAGGTGAGACCGAAGCATCTTCATTTTTAAGAGGCACTTTTAGTAGTTTTTTTGGGCTGCAATTTGTAAAGTACTTCATAGAGCACAGCTTGATATCGTAAGCCCTCAGCCCTGTAGGGTCCTGAATGTCAGACAATTTGCTGTTTCCTCTGCCAAGAAAGTTCTTTTCCATGGTCCTGCTAGCTTGGCTCCTTTGCATAAAATTCTTTATTGAAAGATCTCCCTCAGACAGGCTTCCTTACTCTGTCTAAACTGGTTTTTTGCTGCCTCTCCGTTATGTCTGCACATAGAATGAACATGTATTGAGATCTCCTGAGTCAAGGTGACTCTGTGACCAAACTTGCCTGGGTTGATCCTGGTATATGCATGTTTCCCTGACATAATCATTGCTGACCCTGTTCATAATTAAATGCATCACAATTTTAATGTAAATTATACGGTAACTGTATGAATGGAATATTTACCTAAAAAGCTGGTGTAAGAAGATTTCTTCTTGCTAAAACCATGGTCTTATCTGAAATGGGTAAAGAGGAATATGTCTACCTAGTTCAGGGCTTCTGACATGAAAAATTGCAAACTATAGTTAAGCTATAGAAAAGCAGACCCTTATATCCTAGAAATTCCAGTTTTTTCTTCTTCTGCCTTATCCTTCTCTGGTAGGCTTACATTCTGTTTAATACTGTAGTCAATAGGAACATGTAGGTATTTAAATTTGAATGTACATGGCTAAAATTGAATAGAATTTAAAATTCTGGATTTTTAGTATCACTAGGTATATTTCAAGTGCCTGCTAAACTTGCATGTGTATTGGACAATGAATCACAATGCATCTCACTCTGTGAGAAGTTTTGATTGGACATGACTGGTCTGGACTGTGTTTCTGTGTTTATTGTCCACTTGGATTTGTATCTGGAACTTTTCAGAGTTATGTCTTGGGAAGAATCATGAAATTAATAACATTTTTGGAAATTAGTTTAGAATTGATCAATGTAACCTCTTAATATAACTGATGACTAAAAGAGAGAAAGATTAGGTGAATCTAAAGTCCATTGATTAGATCTCAGACAGACTAAGCCAGAATGGGTAAAAATTTAGTTAAGTAAACCTAATTAATTTCTCGCAGTCACTAGTCCATCTGTAAAATGGGAATAGTGACAATATCCTTCCTCAGAGTGGCATTGAAAAAGCCTTCTAGCAGATGCAGGTGCCAGCTGCTGAATAAACACTATCCCTGTCATTAACAACTGAACTGGCTGTGCCAGGATGCTATCAACTCCTTACTGTAACTCATTATGGATGTGATAGGGAAATTGATTAAAAAATAATCAATATAACTGTCAGCATGATTGAGTCCAAAGATGAATTACACATTTGGGTTGATAGTAGGTTCTCCTAATGAAAATGTTTCCCGTATCGGATAGTGGTGTAAATTGGTAGCACTTTAGTCCTGCCATTTGCAGCGCATTAGATCAATTTGACAACTTCAAAGGAAATAGTAAGCCCCATTCCTGTCTGCCCATTTGACCTGGTATGATTGGTGCTGTGGTCTCCTGTAAATGAAAAATCAGATTCAGTGCTGCCTCCCTCTGTGGGACACCATCAGTTTGGTGGTAGACTTTTTGCTCTGGGAGATGTTCTGAGATGTGTGAGAATGCATGGGGATGCACAAAGCCCTTGTTTGGTCACTGGTTTGAACTTGACTTCTTTTTGGAGAATATGTGAAGAGAAGTGTTGGAGCAAATGTCTATAGGCAGGGGAAGAATAATGTCTGTTACCCACTCTTTATATATTTTAGAATTTTTTAGGTTATGGTGCAATCTTTTTAAGTTAAGCAAGAAAATGAATTATCTCAATATGTTTAGGACCTTGGTATTTCAGCTCTATTCATCTTTGCTTTTGGTCCAAAACAGGGCTTATTTTTTTGTACAGTCACTAGGGAAGCAATGAATTGATACCTTTAAAAATAATGTGTTATTTATTTTAATGCTCTCAAACAAGATTGGCTAGGGAATCTGAGAGCTCTTTAGAATGTCATTTGGGAGACAAGGCTTCTTCATGGGGAATTGATCAGAGAGAAAGATCATTTTAAATGGAAATGCCCTTTTAAGTAAGGGCTAACAGACACTTGGGTGACTTTTTGAAAAAGTAACTGAGCAAACTCAGAGGTGGTAACCTGAGTTTGATTAAAAAATAATCAATGTAACTGTCAGCATGATTGAGTCCAAAGATGAATTACACATTTGGGTTGATAGTAGACCCAAATGATAATTCTTTCAATAAGCACATGATCTCTTCTAATGTTTTTGAACTTCCTAGTTTACTTCTTACTTAAGCTTTCATAAGATATCATACAGCATCATTATCCTCAAAATCACTGTGTGTTGTATCTTGCAGAAGTTCCCTGGTTGAGGTGGCTACTGGGAACTGAAATCTAAGCTCTTCCCCACATGGCTAGGTCTACTTAGAGGGGGTGGTGTTTTCAACTTTACAGAAAGGCAGAATTAGGTTTAGATACGAGGTGTCCCCTAAAAGCTCATTTGTGAGCCAATGCAAGAATGTTCAGAGAAGAAATTATGAGAGCATTAACCTAATCAGTGGATTAGTCCACTGATATGGATTAACTGTAGGAAGGTAGGTAGGGTGTGGCTAGAAGAAGTGAGTCACTGGTAGTGTGGCTTTGGATTTTATATTTTGTCCCTAGTGAGTGAAGCTCTCTCTCTGCTTCCTAGTTGTCATATCCTGAACTTTTTTCCTCTGCCACACCCTTCTGCCAAAATGTTTGCCTCACCTCAGGCCCAGAGCAATGGAGTTGGTCAATC
>CM053399.1:24773033-24798372 GCA_028644305.1 Xerus rutilus | reverse complement strand
TGATTGCTAGAGATGTTGAACATTTTTTCATATGTCTGTTGATGACTTGTATATCTTCTGTGAAGTTTCTTTTCAGCTCTTTGGCCCATTTATTGATCGAGTTGTTAGTTTTTTTGGTGTTAATTTTCTTTATATATCCTGGAGATGAGTGTTCTATCGGATGTGTGTGTGGCAAAGATTTGTTCCCAGAATGTCAGCTCTCTGTTCACTTCATTGATTATTTCTTTTGCTGAGAAGAAGCTTTTTAGTTTGAATCCATCCCATTTGTTGATTCTTGATTTTATTTCTTGTGCTATAGGAGTCTTGTTAAGGAAGTATGGTCCTAATCCGACATAATGCAGATTTGGGCCTATTTTTTCTTCTATTAGGTGTTGGGTCTCTGGTCTGATTCCCAGGTCTTTGATCCACTTTGAGTTGAATTTTGTACATGGTGAGAGATAGGGATTTAGTTTTATTTTGCTGCATATGGATTTCCAGTTTTCCTAGCACCATTTGTTGAAGAGGCTATCTTTTCTCCAGTGTACGTGTTTGGCTCCTTTATCTAGTATAAGGTAACTGTATGTAAGTGGGTTCATCTCTGTGTCTTCTATTCTATACCATTGGTCTATATGTCTATTTTGGTGCCAGTACCATGCTGTTTTTGTTACTATAGCTTTGTAGTATAATCTGAGGTCTGGTATTGTGATGCCTCCTGTTTCAATATTCTTGCTAAGGATTGCTTTGGCTCTCTAAGTTGTTCTTGTCAGGGCTTTTGGTCACAGCAATGTAAAGCTAACTAAAACAGGCATCTTATGGGGTAGTGAAGCTCCTGGGAGATCATATCCTTAATAAAGGAGAGAACAATGCTAGCCCATCTTTACCAACCACAAATGAATAAATCATGAAGGAAAACTTAGAAAAGGAGTAACAGAGACTTCTGGTGAAATATGAGGGTTTGAACCCACATTTTAAATCTCCTTTATTCTTAAACCCCACTTTAAAAATATATTCATGTATTATGTATTATGTATTTACTATGCACTTCATAATTTGCTTGCAAGAACCCTGTGAGATAATTATTATTGTCACCTTGTACTGAAGCTCAGAGAGTGGAAATATATTATCCCTGGTTACCCAAAGGAAGTCAGGAGTCTAACCCAAGTGGTTTTAGTTCCAGAGACCCTATTCTACCTGGTGCATTATTCTGCTTTATTTCTAAAGTTAAAAATGCACTTATGTCTCCTTTTGCATTTGAGATTACACACTTTCTGTTAGGTACTAGTATCCCTGTTGTTTGGATGGATTCTCTGGGTGATGCTGTGACTTGCCCAAGGTCAAACAGCTTATGCAAATGTCTGAGTCTCATGTACATGTTTACCCTGTGTAATGGCTAATTTGAATTATCAACTTGATTGGATTAAGAGATGCAAAGATTAAGAGACTTCTGGGTGTGTCAGTGAGGGTGTGTCTGGGTGTGTCAGTGAGGAATGATTGACATGTGGGATAGTGAACTGAAGTGAAGACCCTTCCTATGCTTGGACAGCACTGTCCAATAGGATGGTGGCTTGGTTGGAATAAAAGTTGGAAGAACAAAGAAGCAGCAGCAGGTGCAAGTTAGATTCTTCTTGAATGGGTTCTTGATTGTTGCTGGGATTGCCTGAAGATATCAAAATCTTGTTCCTTTACTCTTCCAGAGTGGACTCTGCCAGTGATTATCCAGGGAGTTTCTAGAAGCCTTCAGTCTCAGACGAGGGTAGTACCATTGATCTTTCTTGTTCTGAGGCTTCAGCCTCTTAGACAACACAGCTACTTGTTCCTCCAGCTCTCCAGCCTGCAGATGGCCATTGTGGACTATCCAGCTTCCAGTTGTGTAAGCCAATCTAATAAATCCCCTTTTTATAATCATACTTCCTGTTGATTCTGTTCCTCTAGAGAACCCTGACTAATCCAACCTGATTGTCCCAGACTCTATCAAGACACCAGTGTAGATTGGAAGGACTGCTGAAAACTGATAGCATTCTCTTCATAAAGCACGGTTCTAATGCAGAAGAGGCTCTTGTAATGCCAGCACTCTTTATGCAATTAGACGTTTGTTCCGTATATTTTTATGGAGTTTCCAGAGCTCTTGTACTGCCGTACCATAGAACAGCATTTCACATGGCTCTTTGGAAAAGTTCAGATGCCCCAAACCCTCTGATGGGAATACAGAGACCAGAGATGAAAAGCACATGCTGTGGAATCTGGAAATGCTAGCTTCAGGAATTCTGGGATACCAAATAGTCAAAATTGTGGCATGAATCTCTGTTGGCCCATGTAGGGAAGGTTACTTCTTTTTACCCAGCTGTGTTTGTGACCATATTGAAAATGTCAGAAAAAAATGAAATTCTTTTTTGGAGGGGGGTATTAAAAAGACAGTACAATTAGAAATGAATTAGCTTTTTTTTTTTTTTTTTGTATGAGATTTGTGACAGCATTACTTTTTGGCACTAGAACAGTCTCTTATGCTCATGGGGTAGAGCAATTGACAGGTTTATGATCTTCCCCCATAAAACGGTTATTGCCTCTTGATTCCTATAGCGTATATCACACAGTTCCTAAATTGATTTACAAATCCCATAATATCAAATGTCTGTTCTGATCATCCCTTCTGTCTTTTTAATATTTATATGATTCCCTGTGACAGAGCTTGGTGAGGGTTTTTCATGGTGTTGCAGGTTAGCAGAGGGAAGGGGTAGGGTGGCTCAGAGAAACCTGTGAAGACTGACTGACAGATTTAATGGCCACTGAGCAAAACAATTGGGTTATACTTGACAGCCGCACTGTAATGAAATGTAACGCTGTCACTGCTTTGGTCTTGACAGTTTTGGAGAAAGATATCTAATGCTATGCCAAAAGCATTACCGTAGTGATATTCGGGTTGCAGGGGCCTGTGGACTGTGAACTTGTGTTCATCAGGGGTGAAAAAGAAATTTCTAAAAAGCTGTTAGCTTGCGTCAACTCTCATGTAACCAAGTTGCCATGCCTTTCACATCACGGTATACAAAATCATGCAAGGTATGAGCAGAAAGTCAAGCCAGAGAAAACTCTTAGAGGCATGTGATTTAGAGCCTCTTGAAGTAAAAAATTTGGAATTCTGTTTCTGACAGTTTTTTAGCATGATTCATGTGTTCCATCATTCCGTGACCTGATCATACTAAAGTTGCTGATAAATTTGTTTAGGGGGAGCCTGCGTTATTAGTTTAATAGGTCAAATAAATGTCATTTGGAAGGGATGCATCAGTAGGTTATATTCAGTATCCTATTTGTTTAGAGGAAGGAATAGGAAATGTGGTCTTTTTCCTCTTAGGTGGCTATGAGAACTTGAGATGATAACTGAATCCAGGTAGTTAGTCTAGGTTCTGTCTACCTGTCCAAAGGTCTGTTCTCCACTATGCATGTGATTGATGTCCAGTGAAGAAACCATCCTTAGTAATGTTTAGGTGCAATATCTTATGCTATAATTGACGCAATAAAAGAACAGTTTTTTTAAAGCAGGTTTTCCAAATAGTTCAACTCATTACCTGCAGGTTACAAATACACATTGGTAGAATTCATGTTCTGGAGGTATTCTGGAGTTAGATTTTTGGCAAATCCAGAAACAACATCTTCCTTTACACTTAGGATGATTTTTTTTTTTAAATCTCAGGGTACTTTTTAGATCTTTCCTGTCATTAGGCCTTGATAAAGGACACTCTGGGTCTTCCCCTATGTGTTCTGTGCTCTCTTATGTTTTGCTGTTTCAATACCTTTTAATCATAGAGAAAAGAAATAAAAATCTTGATACTTTACCTCCCAGCAGACCTCGCTGGTCTCATGCAAATTTGCACCCCATTCTATCCCACTTCAAATTTTATGTAGCAGTCAATATGAGGGAAAGATAAAAGCTCTATTAGTCAACAAACCTGGATGACACCTCCCTTCAGAATACAAGACAGAGAAATCTACATCTACTGTGTGTGGCATATTCTGTTAGGGTCCTGGGGTTGGCCCACTAAATAAAGTTTTAATGGAAAACAGCCTTATCCACTCATTTACTATTACTTATAGCTGCTTTCACACTATAGTGGCAGAGGGTAGTATTTGTGACAGAGACCCTGTGACCTCCAAACCCAAGATACAGTATCTGACCTTTTACAGAAAGAAGTGTGTAGACCTTTGTGTTATGGACGCAGCATTTGGAAGTGAAAATATGCTGTTCCTATCCTGTAGGGGGAGACAAAGTCACAAGAGTTACTATGGAGCTAAGTGTCTGAGAACTGGGCGTACAGAAAGCTAGTGTTAGCTCAGTCTGAGGAAATGCTCAGGCCTGGGAAATGCTCCCCAAGGAAAATTTAACCTGGGTCTTGAATTGAGACTCTGCTTTCAAAAAGTGGGAAAGGAGTGGAGGAGAGGGAGAACATTCCATATAGTGGGAATAACTTACATAGAGGCAATGTCCTAGGGAAATTCAGGGTGGTTGGAATGTGGGTGGGGAGGAAACTGGATGCAAGCTGCTTTAATTATGACTACTTACACCTTGCCAACTACAATGCCAGGCACACAATAGGTACTCAATTTATATTTGATCAATGGAAGAATGCTATAGTGTGTCTGAACACTCTCCTGGCGGGCTGGGGAGTCAAAGGAGATGATGGGAGAATTGGGAGACAATATCAAATATTCCCCCAAGACGTAGTTGGCACCCACTGTAGGAGGGTCAAGAGAAGTTTAGAAATTATCCCATTCTTAGATCTCTCCTTTGATATCTTTTTTCCACTGTCCTAGTCCATTTTCTGTTGCTGTAACAAATATCTGAAGCATATAATGAAAAGAGATTTATTTAGCTCACAGTTCTGGAAGTTGAAGAGTATGACTCTGCCATTTGCTTAGCTCTGGGGATGGACTTCTGACTGTGTCAGAACATGGAAGATGGCACTATGGTACCTCAACAGAAGAGAGAACATTTGCAGTGTCATCCACTGTCACTCTGACAAGAAAATGCCACTTGGGTCAGACTCAGGTGAAGAGGTGATCCACTACAGCAGAAAGTGCCCCACCCTGGACTCACCCTTGTAATTTTGCTAAGATACACTGCACCATCTTGGGGATGTGGCATCTGAGAACCTTGGAAAGACAGGGAGAATGGGAAGGGGGTATGACAAAAAATGGCAGACATTGCAGTGATGTCCAGAAGCTGCAAGCTTCCCTGCCTGTTGGGCACTTCTGAGCAAAGAGGGAAGATGTGGAGTTGCCCCTCTAGAGGAATGAGTTGTATTTTCATTTGATGAATCAGATCTTCGAAAGTCCATGAACACTCACTCAACAATATTCATTTTAATAAAAGGCAGACCTAATGCTTTCATGGGCTTCTGTGCTGGGCATCAGGTCTTGTAACTTATTTTAGTACCCTAATAACTATCACAATTCCCATTTTACAGATGAGCAAATTTAAGTTATTTCAAATAAGGGTAGCATAGTCAAGATTCAACCATAGACAGTCCTGAGTCTCTAGTGTTGGGAAATACATTTGACCTAATCAATGATGGTGTGTTGACAAATGATCCCTGTAACTTAGTTGATTATAGAGGCATTTGGATATGTAAAACACTTAGACATTATTGTAAGAGCTAGCAAAAGCTGGTATGTAATGGCTGTTAATTCAGTAGAAACAAAGACTTTAGTACCATAAACAACATTGCCAATGTTAAGAGAAATTCCCAGTTTAAGATTACAAATGACCTAATGTACATCAGTTTAGAGGAGTTTGATTTTGGTTTTCTTTAAAATTGTCAAGAC
Organism: Xerus rutilus; assembly: GCA_028644305.1. Classification (NCBI taxonomy): domain Eukaryota; kingdom Metazoa; phylum Chordata; class Mammalia; order Rodentia; family Sciuridae; genus Xerus; species Xerus rutilus. The sequence goes on along the minus strand of CM053399.1, from coordinate 24,792,579 downwards.
AAAGGCTAAACGTCAGCTAATGGCAGACTTACAAGCAAAGGATGACACAGTAGTTTATAATATTGGCAAAAACTGTTTTATTAGAGGAGCAATTTTTCTTACATCTTATATCACCTGATAACTAGTTGTATAAATATAAACAATTTGGTTTATTTAGAGACAAAACAGGAACACAAGTTTAAATTTTTTATTTATATATGAATTTATTTTTCTGCCTAGGTAGTTAAATATTTTACACATAATTTTTAATATTATCATTACACAGTGAATAAATCAAATAGGGAGATGAGTAGATATGAAAAATGCATCATAAACTGTAACATGCTCATAAATTGTAATGGAAAGAACGAATATATTATTTCACACATGCCTATATATTTTTTAAAAAGCAAGAATAAAAATGGAGTAGAAATATGCTCTTGATTTAGCATTGGGGCTGGGGGGGGTCATTACTTCTCTGTAAAGAACTGAGTCTACATGGTAGCTCCATTTGTGTGGAAATGCATTTCAATTAAGGCAGTAAGCCTCAGTGACAATGATGAGCATTCTGAAGTCACATGGATCTGCGATTTATCTGTTCTGATCCTGATTTGATTCACACAACTTATGTATGCTTCCCAAGCCCTGGTTTTTGTTCTAGTGAAATGTGGGTAACAGTAAGTGCCTCGAGAGAGGAATATAAGGCTGTTATCAGTGTTGCCAATATATCAATAATAATATTAATTTACTTTCAAGCTCTTATAGCTCTTCTACCTTCTCAAGAGTCCAGTCTCTGGTTACTTATTTAATTTCAATTATTAGCCTAACTGCAAGAAACTTTTATTTTGAATACCTCATTTTTAACTACAAAAGCAATGTATAGTCATGTAGAAGACTTAGAAAACACGGAAAAGCAAAGAATAAGAATAAACATTTATTTCTCTCATCCTTAGAGATAACCATTATAAATTTTCTCAATCCTTTTAGGCATAAATATACCTTTGAAATTAATTATGCTATAGTCACTGTTTCGCAAACTGCTTTTTTCCCACAGAATATATATGAACATTTTTCCATGTCATTAAATGTTCTACATCATTTTAAATGGCTGTATGCTGTATGAATATAAAACACCTGGGGACTTTTGACTTGCAAAACAAATCTCCATTTTCTTCTCTGCTTTTTGGTGGGTGGGTGGGAAAATATAGGAATTGTTTTTAAGGTCTGTTTTTCCTATTTGTTTTCCCTAATGATGGTTCAGTAGTTTGAAAGATGTGACTCAATCCACACGTTATGCATGACAATGACAGGATTGAGTATATAACCCTCTCAGGGAATTCACTGCCTGCCAAGACCTAGAGCTGAAAGATTGACTGATGCTGGAGAGTTTGCTAGCATTAGGAGTCACATGAAAGGCAGAGTGACTATCTGTCTCTTAGTTACTCTCTGCAGGAATGCCTGCCTTCCACTTACTACCAGCCACCTCTGGTTGCCTGAAATATGCAAACCAGCAAGTGACAAATGCTTTTTAGAAAGGTACAATTGCATTCAAATTGAAAATGGAGGAAGTTGATCAAAGAATAAGGAAAGAAAGGCATTAAAAATTAATCATCCCCGGGCCATAAAGTCAGCTGTAAACTCTTAGCAATAAAAAATTAAATGAAGAAGAAGTTAATGTTTTAAGCAGAGATTTAAATTTTCTAGAGGAGAGCTTGATAGCTGCACCAGATTGGGGAGCTGGTGAAATTTACAGGGAAGCCCGAGTGTATTTTCCCACTAGAGGCTGCAGAGAGCATAAAACAACCATCAAATAAAATATCATTTATATTATTTAGTATCATTGTGCAAAACTTTGGCTGTAAAAGCAAATGGCAGTGTTGACCGACTGAGAATGTTATTCTGTTTAGAACAGATTAAAAGTAGCAAAACAGTGGAAGAATGCTTAAAAAAAAAAAAGCATCAATGCTGAGAGAAACCCAGAGGAAATGTTACAGAAATATTTAATATTTGGGAGTTGTAGGACTGCAAGTAATAATATTTATCTACCTATCTTTCTTGTTGAAATATCATAAGCCCAAGTCTGTACCTGTGATTACGTGTGCATTGGGTCATCTCCAGGCACGCTTAATAAATGATCAAGTCATGGAAGCCAAAGGAAAATTGAACTAGATTTATTATGGTTTCTGAGTCAAGTTGACACATATTTTAGGAATTTTCTGACAAACTCTTAAAAATTGGGCTTGAGATGATACAGGCACAAAAACATGATAGCACAGTGGCTAAGATAGCTGGTCTGGCAGCAAAGAGATCCCTGCTTTAATCTTGGTTATGCCTCATGGTGAGATGCTTTGGAGAAATCACTTCTTTTTTTCAGCTTTGAATTCCTCATCTGTGCAATGGAAAGTGAAATTACGGTATTCACTTTATAAGGTGTTGGTCATGAGGATTGAGGTATTCAGTAGAAAGTATATGTTGTCTGTCGGTGTACATAGTAAGCCTTCAATAAACGGCAGCTTCTTCCTCTATTTATTTTGCTTAGATAACCACACAGGTCAGACAGATGTGAGAGGAATAGTTGGAAGACGAAGAGTGGAGGGACTGTCATGCTGCCTGCCATATTTCTGATGCGGACAGAAAGCCCTCCCCAGAGCGTTGGACCTCCAGCCCAGTGCCATCTAATGATGTGTGAATATTTTGGTTATTTCCTGCAGATCTCTGGGAGATTCTGGGCTCTTTTCTTTGGAATTCTGGAGAGATGTTGGCTGTGGGTACCTGATTCCACTACAAAGAATCTTGATCAGTGATGTGATGCCAGTATCTTCTGACTTTTCTGTTTAGCTCCTTTTTGACTTTGGGAGGGAAAGCATTCACCACTGATAATCTGAATAGGATCTCTTCCCTGCTCAGCCCCCTGGATTGACTCAAAGAAATAGACGATTAATACTTAGCAATGCTAGAAGGGAGCCTTCCAGCTGTTGAGAGAATTAACACTTATTTAGCTATTTTTTAAAGCTCATTGAAGTTTATGGCACCCTTGTTGTGTACTGCTGCTGTTTTAGTGCTGCTCTGTCAATCTTCAGTTAAAAAAAAGCAGCTGGAAGTTTGAAAGATGTTGACTTTCAGATGACAAGTGTGTCAAATGAGACTGATATGGATAATTCTTTGCAATTATTATAATCCAATTACTTTCACGTTCTTTCATATAAACTGTGTTTCCTTTAGGAAGTTGGCCCTTTGCACATTCTGACTATATTCTTTCTTCAATCTTTCTGACTGTGATACCACTATCCTCTACTTAACGACCCAAACAGGAAACCTTGACGTCATTCTTCACACCTCCTGTAAAAGAGCAGCCAGTCAATGCTAGCAATCCACGTCCCAGAAGCTTGTATATCTTCCATTATTACTGCCACTGACTTAGTTCAGGTGGTGGGCATCTCCTGGTCCACTTTAATACTCTCTATACTGGCCTCCTTTTCCATTTCACCCCCCTCTAGTCAATAATGTTCAAGACATTTAGAACTTCTGTCTAAAGGCATATATAATTGTGTCATTTATTTGCTTAGAAACCATCCAGTGAGTCCAGTTTGGCTCCTATCTACTTTATAAACTCTCTTCTCCTTTTTCTCCTTCTCTAAATTGGCCTGTGCTTGAGTTGTCCAGAATCATCTGCAGGTTTCCGATGGCTTGTGCGTTTTCATGTCTTCATTCCCTTGGCCTGAAATATGCCCTTTCCAGTTTATCCTCTGCAGAGAACTTGCAAAGATAAGACCCTTTTCCAAGACTTAAAAATTGGAAAATCATCCCCGGAATTTTATCTTTTCCCACCTTTCTCTTAATCATCAGTCTGTGTTTCCGAAGCAATGGATATATTCTAAGGTTGTAGCATTTACATACTGATGACAAACTTATTTACCTTGCTGCATAGTAGACTCCTTGAGCACAAGAATACTGTCCTTTCTAGTGTATTGCTAGGCCCTGAGACATTGCACGTACTAGATGCTAACTGCTACACAATGGAACGATTTGATGTGTGAATGGATGCGTGGATGTGCATGCCGATTATTTGCATCTGGCAGCTTCCCTCAATTCTCACCCCAGGCTGTCTATGGAATCCTCTGGAATCCTCCACTGCCATTCCAGAGCTGAATCTGTTTCAAAGGCAGCCATAGAATCATGCATGATGATTTTTCCTTCCTACATCAAAATCTCCCTTTTCCCTGTACTGATTTTCATGGCTGTTAGATTGACACATTTGAATTTAACCATTGTGTTATGAGTTGTGAATAACTCACCACCCTCACATTTTCTGTTTTTTAAAAATAATTTTTATTTTAACTACCAGTTTTAAAAAGAAGGCAAAAATTCCCAGATGAGAGTGTAACAAAGATATCAGGCCAGAGGGTATAGCCCTCCTGTTTCAAATCAACACCTTACTTTGAATACATATAGGCCAGGCTGGCTTCACAAAAAAGCTTCACTTTTATAAAATTAAGAGATCATATTGTTATAGTAACAACAATAATAATCACTCTTTCATGTGTGATTACTATAGGTCAGCTACCATGCTAAGTCCCTTGGTATGCATGATTTCATGTAGTCCTTACACAGCCCTGAAAGAAAGGCCTCATTTCCCCATTTTGCAGATCAGAAAACAGAAATGCAGAGACTTCAAAGGACTTGCCCCAAGTCTCACTTACTAAAAGTTTAAGGGCTTGAGTCTTGAACCTAAACCACTTAACTTATGTGCATATTCAGTCACCATGTCAGGACAGCAGCAACTTGACAGAGAAATGGATTTAAAGAGCAAATACAGCACTGGGAGGAGAGGCCTCAAGGAGGAGAGGAGGCTATCTATCAAATGTAAATGCAATAATGATCAAGAGTGGTTCAGACTTCTGGTATATAGGTACTCTGCTCAGCACCTTCCATACTTTGTAGTCAATGTTACAAAAAACTCTAAGAAGAATATGAAGAAAAGAAGATGGAACTCAGCAAGTGGCTCGTCCAAATTGCTCAGCTAGGTAAAAATTAAGAGGGGATTCAATAGGAGTGCCAATGATAAACACCCTTATTTTATCATTGTGATTGAAACACACACACACACACATACAGAGCCTCAGTGTAGCATTTGTTTTAATAAGGACCTTGATATGAACATATTTTGTTTCTATCATTAGAGCCATCAGACTTAGAGGTCTGTGATTTCAAGAGCCTTTACTTTGTGTTGTGTAGTGTACATTTCAATTTCCCTGATCTTTCAGAAAATGTTTATATTTCTTTATAGAAGAGAAATCCCAAGTGTTAATTCAACCAATTCCCTGTAAATGAAGCCCTGGGACCTGTTGAAGTGCATTTCTTCCTATTCTCTAATCCTCCTCCTTTTTCTTTTGGTCTAATTCTTCATAGGCTCCATTACTTCTAACTCATACCAAGGTCTTTTTTTTTTTTTTCTTTTCAGGATTGTGATAGTTTTAAGGAATGAGTTCAATATTTCAAAGGCATAATTAATTCTTATTAATTATGCTCCTCAAAATTTTTTTCTCTCTTTATTGGTGAATAATTTTTCCTAAAGGAGCCTCTCCATCAAACTTCCTATTGTCCCAGCTGGCTGGACTGCTGGACTAAGTTATGCTTTAGTAGGGGTAGTGATGCCTGTGATTAGCATGGAAAAGCACCCGGATGGAGAGCTGAATGACTTAACTCTTTTAAAGATATAAAAATAAATTAATTGTGGCAAACTGTGTGTAGCATAAAGCTTGCTGTACTACCTGTTTGCAAGTGTACAGTGCCGTAGTATTAAGTACAGTCACAGTACTGTACAACTACTCTTTGGAACTCCTCATTATGCAAAACTGAAATTCTATACCCATTGATCAATAATTCCTCTCCTTTCCTTCCCCTAGTCCCTGGAAACCACCATTCTACTTTCTGGCTTTATGTAAGTGAAACCATATGGTATTTGTCCTTTTTTTTACTATTTTATTTCATTTAACATAATGTTCTCAAGCTCCATCCCTGTTTTGCAATGTGTGAGAAGTTGCTTTTAAAGACCAAATTGTATTCCATTGTGTGTACATTTCACGCTGTTTTATTAATTCGTCCACTGATGAACACTTGGGTCACTTCCATATTTTGGCTACTGTGAATAATGCTGCTATGAACATGGAGATATAAATACCTCTTAAAGACCCTTATTTAAGTTATTCTTGAATTTGTACCCAGAAATGAAATTGCTGGGTCATATGGTAATTCAATTCTATTTTTATTTTATTTTTTTAAGGAATTGCCATGCTATTTTGGATACTGTCTGCATCATTTTACATTCCCACCAACAGCATACGTGAGCTCCAATTTCTTCACATCCTTGCCAATGCTTGTTATTTTCTGTGGTTGGTTTGTCTGATTGTGGCCATCCTAATGAATGTGAGGTTGAATAGCCTGCTTTTAAAGGGTCTGGGAGATGTTCAAGTTCAGTCTGTTCCAAGAACTTTCCTCTAAGGTGTTGTTCTCTGTGGAGCACAGGTTGCCCTCTTAACCATTTTTAAGTGTGCATTTCAGTGGTGTTAAATTCAGGAGATAGCAATGAATGGGAGTTCCCAGACTTAGGTGGGAAAGTTGGCCTTGAATCAAGGGACTCTGATAGGCTATTAAGGCAATGAATTCAGAACTCAATGTTGAAGGAAGGAGTTGAGAGAAACCTGTGGAAGGGTCAGTCTCACCCAACTGTAGGTTTGGGCTCAGAGTTAGACCCTATTACTCAGACCCAGATCACCTATACAGAAACCCAGGTTGGAGGCTGGGGTTGGAAAAGGACGCTGCCACCAGATGATTCTGATAGATGCCTTCAGTTTCAAAGTAAATATCAAAAATCTGGGTTCAATAAAAATAAGTTTGGTAGGAGCTGAGTTGCAAGAAGAGGTTCTCTTGAGTGTGGAAAAGTGGCTTACTAGAATGTCAGTTCCATTTATCAAAGGCAAAATTTAGTGCTTTCCTCCCTGACCTGGAGATGGTGGAAAGAGTGGAGAAATGATATTCTTTCAGAAAAAGCATGTCCACATTAGATAGTATAGACTGTGAGAAGACTGAGTGATAGAATGACTTCAGAAAGATCACGCTGGATCAAGATGAATAAATAGTCATTTTCTTGCTGGGTCTTTCTTAAATGCATGATTTGAGTTGGCTATAATTTTCTTACTTGTTAAGGAGGACTTTATCAGAGAAAGGAGCATGTGACATAATTTTTTCTCATATGTAGAACAAGGGCACTGTTGCACAGTTATCTTCTCCTTTTGGCAAATTCTCTCAAAGAGGCAAGTTATTAAGAAACCCTTATTTTAGGTCATCCAGTCATTTCTTAGGGAATTTCCATGTGTTCACTTTCTGAATTTAATTCTCACAACTCCACCAGGGGTGTCTTACTCCTTTTTTTTTTAATAAAGAATCAGAGACTCAGAAAGTTTTAATAACTTTCTCAGGAATTTACAGCTCATAAATGGTGGGACCAGGATTTGACCCCAGGGTTATCTGATGTCAAAGCCCTGGTTTCTTTTCAGCAGGTCAGCACTTTGAAGGTGTGCTGCTCTGCACAAGACACTGTGATTCACCTCACCTTCTTCCCACTGTGACCTTGGCCTAACTCACTCCAACCTTCCTGGGTGTGGTCTATCACTCTCCTCCCTTGCCTCTAGGCCAGTAATTTAAGGGAATCACCTTCATTCCCATCATAGAAATACCATTTGTGTTATTTTCATTTGCATATGCATTTTCTATATCCATTACTCCAAATGCTTGAAGAAATAGCCTTATTAAAACCAACAATATGTATAATTATTGTGTTAACCAAAAAAAATTTCAATGTTCAATGAGATGGAAGTGCTAACTACTTTATTTGATAATTACATATTGTATACATGTATCAAATTATTGAATAGTAGCCAATAAATGAGCACAATTATAATAATTAATAAAAATTTCCCAGGAGTAACATTTTAATATTCTTACCATTAGACAGGCAAAGGCCTATGTGTTTTACATAAAGTTTTACCCACTTTAATCCCCACAACAATCTCCAGCATCAGGCACTATGATTATTCCCATTTTATAGATGAGGTAAATAGAGACACAAAGGTTAAGAAATTTGCTTGAGTCACTCTGCCAAGTGATAGAATCAGGAACCAAGCCAGGAGTGTTACTCTGCACCAGATGTCTCGAGCCTCACATTTCTATCTCTGCCCCAAAATGAGCTTCATCACATTTCCAAACCTGAAAAGTGGTTGAGTAGGTTTTTCTTTAACCACCTCTTTCCTTGACACTCAATTTATAAATGAAACAATTGAAGGTAAGGACTCTCACATGGCAAATAGAAAGTTGAAGCTAGAATTTGAATCTGGGTTTACTGGCCTTCAAAACCCTTCTTGGTAGCCGGGCGCGGTGGCTCACGCTTGTAATCCCAGCACTTAAGGAGGCTGAGACAGGAGAACTGCGAGTTCAAAGCCAGCCTCAGCAATGGCGAGGCGCTAAGCAACTCAGTGAGACCCTGTCTCTACATAAAACACAAAATAGGGCTGGGGATGTGGCTCAGTAGTCGAGTACCCCTGAGTTCAATCCCCAGTACCAAAAAAAACAAAAACAAAAACAAAACAAAAAAAAAACCCTTCTTGGTGCATTGGCCTGGGATCTTTGGATTTGAAAGGTATTTATTCAATGGCTTTTAAAAATATATAATTTTCCCATTTAGGCTGGGAAACCTCTGGGCAGAGTCTAAATGGTGGTCTTTGATCCAGACATCCTTTCGGCTTCTCTCTACGAAAACTCTTGGCTCTGAAGGAGAAAATAAAATTGGGGGCAGGAAGGTATATTGGTTTTACATATTGTAACTAGTGGCAGTATTTAGTGGATATGAGCAGATTTTTGACTCAGACATGGGTTTGAATTTTATATGTTCAACTTCTCTAAGACTACTTGTTCATCTACTAAATTATAGGATTGCTATTGGGATCTAATAATATAATGCATGCAGAATGCTTAGCACAGATTTTGGCATAAGGAAAGGGCTCCGCACACCACAGTTATAAGGAGACTTAGTCTATACCTGATTTAGGCTGATTTAGTGTGATTTTCCTGGAACAGGAGAGGCTACACAGTAGTACTAGGTTACGTTTAATTCATTACCATGAAGTTTATATGCCTTGGTCATTTCAGGTTTTAGGTCCACAAGGGACTAAGAATACTCATGGGTGTATCTGAAATATCATTGACTACTCAGATGTGCTTTCTATTTGCCTTTTTCTTTTCTTCCTCTTCTCATCTTTGCTTTTTCTGAGTTAAAAGATACACAAAGTTTTAACTCAGCTCAGAAAGACCAGATATGGGAAAAGAGGGAGATGGAAGAAAAACAGGTAAATGCAATTCTAAATAAGTAAAAAATAAAGATAAAAGATAGATTTTTTTTCTTCTTTGCATGGTGAACCATATTTTAAGAAATATTTCAATAAAAGTTCAAAATTAAACGTCTAGAAATGAGAGAAAAGAAGCCACATATCACGATCACCACCATTCTAATGCATTTTGACCAATTTCCTTCTGGGTCTTTTTCCTTGTGGTCTTTTTTGAAACATGGAACATAAGATGGAGGAAAGACATTTTTGTACTACTTTTTTAGCATGTTGCTAAATTGCAAATAGATATACCAAAGCCATGAAAAGAAACAGAGAAAACTTAAATGCATATTTCTAAGAGAAAAAAGCCAGAATGAAAAGGCTACATAAAATATGAGTCCAACTATATGACATTCTGGTAAAGGCTAAACTATGACGATCATAAAATGACCAGAGATTGCTGGGGGCTCAGATAGAGGGAGTGAAGGATGAAGGGAATATCAGGGTTTGGGGGGCACTGAAATTACTCTGTATGATGCTCTAATAGTCCAGATATGACATTATGTATTTTTCAAAACCTATAGAAAATGCAATGCAAAGAGCAAGCCCTAATGTAAACTATGAACTTTAGTTAATAATGATCTGTCAATATTGGTTCATCAGTTATAACATGTGGCACATTAATGCAGATGTGTTTAGGGGGAACTATGTTGGGGAAAGGCAGCTCTTTATGAGAATTCTCTTACCTTTTGCTCAATTTTCTGTGCCTTCTGCTCAGTATTTCTGTAAATCTAAAACTGCTCTAAAAGTAAAAACTATAAAAAATAGATATATTAGAATTTAAAATTTTGAACATCTGTTGTGCCCTTCAAAATAGTCTCTTCAGAATGTTATGTGCTTGTTTTAAAGATACTGTCTTTACTAAAAGCATGCTACAAGTCCTCTTCAAAAAAATTCTACAGAGATTAGGTAGCTGAGCAAGATGGAGATAACATTTTAAAATTGCATTTGTATGATCATCAAAAGATGGGGAGGAAATGAATTATATTTTCCCACATGAGTCACAAACTGGATTTGAAGGTCTTCTCCAAAGAGGCGAGCACTGAACAAGTGCATTCTGGCAGGAATATTTATGTAGCCTCCCAAGAGAACTCTTTGAAAGAGAATAGTACTCTCTGAGATGCATGAGGTCTCACATGAGAGAGAAAAAATGAAAGCATTATATTCACATTTTGAGTTTTTATTTTCATGGGGCCAGAGACATTGGCAATAGGTGACTGTGAAGTCACAGTCAAACGTAGATCATTGAGAATTTAAAAAAAGGGGGTATCTCATGAAAACAGAAGGGAGACTTATAGAGTAGAGAAAGGGTATCAAGAAGGTGTGAGGGGGCAGGGCAGAGGAAGTACCGGGGAACAAAATCTACCATATTATGCTATGTCCATGTATGAACACACCACAATGAATCCTGCTTATATAATGATATACTATAATGTTTATGTAATGATAATATACAAATTAAATTCATCCTAATAATAATAGAAGGGAGATCAGTAGAGTAGAGCAAGTGGACCAAGATGAGGGAGGAGAGGGAAAGAGAAAGTACTGAGATGGAGATTGATACAGTTGTGTTATGTGCATATACAAATATAATGTAATGAATCCCACTATTTTATAATCATAATACACCAATAAAGATAACTTTAAACAACAGAGCTTTGATGAAATTCTAGATTGACCATTTACCAGCTGTAGGATCCTAGTAAGTCTGGATCCTAGTTTTTTTTCTCCTTAAAATGGAGAGGCAGGCCTGGTGGTGCACACCTGTAATCCCAGTGGCTCAGGAGGCTGAGGCAGGAGGATCATGAGTTCAAAGCCAGCCTCAGCAACTGCGAGGTGCTAAGCAACTCAGTGAGACCCTGTGTCTAAATAAAATAAAAAGTAGGGCTAGGGATATGGCTCAGTGGTTGAGTGCCTCTGAGTTCATTTTCTGCTATCCACAGCCCCCCAAATAGAGAGAACATAAGAACACCATTATGTTATCTTGGAGAATTTACATGGGAAGTAACAGAGAGAAGGTTAATTAATGCCTGGAACTGGTTACTCAATGCTGCTCAAACAGGGTAAAAGTTACTATCAAATTGTGTTTTTGTTGTTTCTTGTGATGCTGGGGATTGAACCCAAGGCCTCATGCGTGCTGGGCAAGCATTCTACCATTGCACTGTGTCATCAGTCGTCCCTGTTACGACTGAAGAGCACCTAACTTTAGTATTTTCTTCTGAGATGAATATTCAAAAGCTAGAGTTAAATTTACAAAAACACAATACTTTGTACCAGAAAATATGTGTGTTGATAGGTATTGTCTTATTGGCATATATAGTTGTCCTTCTGGATCTGCATGGCTTGATTCTAGGACCCACCATGGACCAAATCCATGGATGCTCAAGTCCTTTATATAAAATAATGGTATTTGCATATGACTTATGAATATCCTCTGTATATTTTAAATCACTCTAGACTACTTACAATACTTAATACAGTATAAATAATTGTTTTACCGTGTTGTTTAGGGAATAATGAAAATAAAAAAGAAGTCCACAAAAGCAATTTTCCCCCAGTAGTTTTGATCCATAGTTATTTGAATCTGCAGATGTAGGACCCATGGATTTACAGGGCCAGCTGCACTTACACTGGCATAGACATGTTATAACTATTATTTTTTAACCCTATTTTCTGTTTTTGTAACACTGAACATACAAAATTTATGACCTCTTTTAAAAAAAATCCAATCTTATTTGAGGTTGTTCTATAATAACATCACTTTTGCTTACTGGCATTCCGATGTACTCTCTGGAGTGGGAAAGGAACTTGGACATTTCAGCCAATGCATTGGGAATTGCCCACCACCTGCAGTCGTATGAGCAAGGATGAAATCTACAACCCGGTGCAGCCATACATGTGCAGGGTGGAGGTGATTAGCCAACTGGTTTGTGATAAATAAAAAGATGAAGGATTGCTGTCTTGGCTTAGTCTACATGGGGGAGCATTATTCCTATCACTCTTCCAGTGAAGACTCGGCTGAGCTGCAAATCCTTACAAATATATATAATGCAAGCAAATTATATATATATATATATGTATATACACAAATATATATAATGCAAGCAAATTATATATATATGCAAATGTTAATACATTGAAGTGAAACAATGGAGTATTCTGCTAATTGTCAAAACCTTTGGTTCGTATTTATGAGTAAATAGAAAAAATATATCTAAATAAAACTTAGGAGAGGACAAAAATTAATTTTAGTGACAATGTGATGCCAATCCTAGGCCTGGCTCTAGCAACCAACCATCAAGTTAATTTAATTCCTTAAACCCCACTGCTCCAACAAAATGTTGTTTAAATCAATTCATCCTTTCATTAGGCTGCCTAAGAGCGCCATGGAGTGATGAGAAATTACCGATATGGCGTTCATGTTTCAAAAGCCCCTCAGTTTCACTTCATTTTCCATCCTGACATGGGACTAATGTTCTGCATTTGCATCCTAAAATAGTATTTTTAATTGTAAAAGTGGTGTTGTTAAATTACCTTCAAATGAGTTTATTTTAAACGGTTCATTAAAGTTTTTGAAATCATTCCCTGCATGATTGCCTCTCTTCTCCGCTTTTGATGTATTACATCTCTCACCAAAAATGCTGGCACTGAGAGAAGAAAAAAAATAAAAAAACCTTTTCTTGCAAGACTCGCATCTCACAATCTGGCCAGTTTTGAAGCAGAAGCAGCAAAAGCCTCATGCTACTGCAGAGTGGCTGAGGGCTTCTTCTCCAGCGCCTCACCTGAGAGGCTGGGGTGAGGGGTGAGGGCGGGTGGCTGTGTTCAGCAATAATGAAAGGTCAAAGCCATAGAGGTTTCAAAAGGCTTGTGTCAACTCAGAAGATGAGAAGCAGCTTCCTTTGGATAGCTGGTTTGGTTCTGAGATTTAAATACATCTCACAGACTCTGTGGGTTGGCTTTCATTTTAACTTTTCTCCCTCTGATTCCACCTTTCCTCTTCGTTATTTCTTTTCTGTTCCTGTCTTCTAGGACAGTTCACCTCCATATTCATTCTCCTGGCAGCCCTCAACCTTTCTTATCCTAAGCATCATGGACCACTTTCTCAAAGAGGGTGCTTTTTATAGTGGGTTTTTTAATATTGGGATTTTTGTTTGTATGTTTATGGGAATTTCTTTATTATATCATTCATGCACAGTAGGTTTAGGAGAACATAGAGTTGCAATATTGATGGATAAATTTGTGATTCCTTAGCTATGAAAACCTAATGTCCTATTTGGACCCACTACTTATTCCAGTGGTTGAATCACTCATCAAATCCACCCAATATGGTAGACAACCAGGAGAGGATGGGAGCAGCCTGCTGTGTTGCTTGCTGTAGTATATAATGTCAGCATTTCACAGCTTATTGATCAGTGGATGGTCCTGAATGTATCTTTTGCCACCCTTGCTTGTCAAATAAAATCCAAACTCTATTTAACGACCCCCCAGCCATCCTAGCCTTGAGGACAAGCAGAATTTCCATTTCTTTCTGGGCAGAATTCCAGCTTTTTCCTCTTAACATCTGTTACTAAAAATGTTATCTATCTTTCTGGTGATCTTTAAGGCAGCATATTACCTGTCAGTGTTAACAATTTGTTATGAAACTTTTGAGTGACAATAATAACACAATATTCAATATACTTACAAGATTCCATATGAAAAAGTAAAACTCCTGTTTCTTCCAGTTAGCCACTGGTTCCTAGATTTGGCCTTTAACCTTTGGACTGCTTTCATTGTTCCTTGAATTTCTAGCACAAGGCATCGTTGGGCATTTGTTGAGCACTTATTCAATAAATTTATGTGAGAGGTACTGTAATAGGAACTGTGAGGAACACAAAATAGTAAAAATGGAGGGGAAATAAAAACTAATAGCCATTTTTTCCCTGTCACTTGCTGTCCTATGTGATTTTTCATGTCATGTTCTCGACAACTTTGTAAAATACTATTTTGTTTATTTATAGACAAGGAAGAAACATGATCATCCTTGTTTTAGGCTAAGAAGTCTACAGCTTCTAATTTAACCCTCAGGAAATCTACAATCCAATGAGGAAAAAAGTAAAATGAAAAAAAGTGCTGCATAATTAATATCAAATGAGGATTCCACCATAACTGTTGAGAAGAGAAGCTCGTTAATTTGGGTTGAGCTAATTAAGAATGTCCAATGCTATGGTGTAGTGTGGTGAGGAATCCTTTCATTCTGTAGGCGTTTTTGGCGTGCCCACCTTGGGACTTCTCTGGATCTCAGACTGGACGTTAGGATCAGACATGTAGAAAACCAAGTCCAGTTAGTATGAAATGTGCCATAATGCAGACACAGGAATGAATCTGGAGGCATCAGGGAGGGAGTAATTCTATGATTTGGTCTAGGTTTTAAATGAAAGGGGAAATTTTACAAATATAAAGTGTTGGGCCTAGCCCTCTAAGATTGGTAGTTTTTGTATTTTTTTTCACTATGGTGGTAATTTTATTCAGTTTATGGATTTACTAAGAAATAAAATGGTTTACTTTTTAAATGTTTCTCCTCCCATAAAAAGTTTGCTTTTACACTCATATTGGATAGAAATAATCTATTTCATTTCCTAGGATTCAGAGAAGTTGATTTTACAACTTTCTTTTTTGGCTACTAGCACCTCAGTATTCAAGATTTTAGACTAATTTCCACATTAATTCTTGTACCAGTTTTTTTTTTCCCATATGGATATTTTTAGCATCAACACCTCCAACCTCCAAAAAGTGTAGGCTAAAGTTGACTTGAGTTTTGACTTAGAAGCTGAATTTAACTGGGTGTTGGGTGATAAAATTTTGGAACTCTTAGCTCAATATGATACAAAGAATTACACTGCTTTGTTAAAAGTGAAGTTTTGGGGGCTGGGGTTGTGGCTCTGTGGTAGAATGCTTGCCTCACATGTGTGAGGCACTGGGTTTGATTCTCAGCACCACATAAAAATATATAAATAAAATAAAGGTCTATCAACAACTAAAAAAATATTTTAAAAAAAGTGAAGTTGTTTACTCAAATCATTCATTTAAATGACCCAGTAAATCACCCCAAGGTTGCAGACAGTTCAACATATTGTTGCTTTCCAAGTTTTGTGTTGAGCAAAGTCTTACCTGTTTCCTGTGGCATCAAAGAATATTTCTAAATTTTTGTAAAACTTGTTCATAGCAATACTGAGTAGGAGTTTGGTCATATGCTTTAGACTTATTCATGGGGTATGTTAGTCAGTTTTCTATCAGTGAAAAAATACCTGAGACAATCAACTTATAAGAATGAAAGGTTTATTTTGGCTCCAGTTTTGGAATTTTCAGTCCATGATTGATTGGCCACACTGCTTTTGGGGCTGTGGTGAAGCAGTACATCATGACAGAGCACATTGGCAGAGGAGGCTCCTCACCTCAATGCAGCCAGGAAGCCAAAAGAAAGGAGAAGGGCTTGGGTCTCAATATTCTGTTCAAGGGCAGGCCCCCAATGACCTACCTTCCTTCTACTAGGCTCTGCCTCCCAATAGCATGAAGCTGAGAACCAAGGCTTTAGCTCATGGGCCTTTGGGGGATCTCCAGATCCAAATGATAACATTGTGTATTCTGGAATGATGAGGTATCACAGAATTATAAGCTAGAAAATCTAGACTTTTATTTTTTATTTCCTGGTCACTTACTTTGTGATCTTGGATACTTACAGAAGTCTTAAGTCCTCTTTTTCTTCATTGACAGAGTAGAGTAATGCTATTAACCATGCTTGCTTCTTAGGGAAGCTTGCAGATCAAATAAATTCCTATGTATGTGAAAATGTTAAGACATTTTGCAAATATACAATATTTTATTCCACAGTCCCCATTGATTGTGTTGTACTTTGATTTATTCATCCTTAGGGATACTTCCTCAAATTTAAAATGCCTGCCACTCCAATAAAAATAGAATTCCTTGGAGAAGTGGCTGCTTCTAGAACAGGGTGGGAAATATAGGGTCATCTTGAGATACTTTGAAGTGCCAGAAAATGCTAAAAGAAAGAAGGAAAGATGGGACAGAGGGAGGCAAAGAAGAGAAAGGGGAAAGAGAAGGAACGAAGGGAGAGAGGGAAGGAGGAAGAGAGGGAGGAAGTAAATAAAAGGAAAGGAAACAAGGAAGGATAGACAGACCAATAACTCCACAATGGCCAGAGCTGGAACCCTTTGACCAAGAAAATAATTAGCATTGAATTATAACTCAAAATATAAAATAAATCTCCACACTGATAGGAAGAAATAATGAAAGAAAATAAATAAAATGGAAGAGGATAGATCCATTTTTTATGTCAAAAAATTCTGAATAATTTCTGGAGGTCGTCTGCTCTTAAAGGGGTGGAACATAACTCCCTCTGCCACACACTCACCTGAAGTGTGGGATGTACACAGTGGCTTTCTTCCATGGTGTGAAAAGTGGGGGAAGGAGTAATGTTTCCACAGATGTGATACTGCCAGTTATTAGTGATGAGTTGTGCTTCCTCAAGTGTTGAAGTTTGAACATTAGAGAAACACCTAGGCAAGTGTAGAAAGCACATTTTGTTTAAAAAATAGTAATGAAGACTTCTTCCAGGAGGAAGAAGGGGGGCCATAGCTGGTGTCCTGGTATCTCAAGAAGTAAGAGCATCCTGCCCCTTTTATACATTTTAGACTTTCTTGGTTCTCCTGCCCTCTTCCCCCTTCTCTCTCTCCTTCATGTCCACTACGCCCAGGAGATGCTAATGGGATGGCTAAAAGAAGCAGGTGGACTGGAAGGGCCAAGGTGGAGTGATCAGGGCAGGAAGGTAGCGGCAGCCCAGGGGTCATTGATTAGCAGCTCCCTATCTGCTCAGGGTGTGCTTCACTAACAACCTACTGGGAAGGGCAGTATAGGCAGATACTCTTGGTAATTAAAGGGCTCTGGAGGCATTAACATTCCAATTTCCCAGGGGTGGTCTGCAACTTTCTGGACCTAAATGGGCCTCCATCTTCGAGATCCAATCTGGTTACCTATCTACACTGGCTGTCTGTTTTTAATTCTTGCTTCAGAAGGAACCTGAAAAATGACACCTCAAGCCAGACCATCCAGGATAGCATCATATTGATAACACACATCCTTAGTAGAATGTGATGAGAGTGGTATTCGAGTAGCCCTGTATATGTTGGCTCACTCTGGTCATGAGAAAAAATACTAGACAAGTGTCAGTTAATGGACAGTTTACAAAATATCTGAACAGTACTTCTCAAAGCTCTCAAGATCATCAAAAACAAGGACAATTTGAGAAATTCTCACAGCAAATAGGAGCCTCAGGAGACATAACTATCTATAATGTGTTTTCCTATATGCAGCCTTACAAGAGAAAAAGACAATAGGGGGAAAAAAACTTAGGGAAATCTGAAAAAACTATTTGCTTTGCTTAATAATACAATAATAATACATTAATATTGGTTCATTTATTACAACAAATGTGCCATAAATAGGATGCTAATAATATGGAAAACTGGGTATAGAGTATATGAGAACTTTCTTACTGTATTTGCAATAGTTCTATAAATCTAAAATGTTTCTAAAGTAAAAGAAAAAAAAAGTTTCCAGTGATCTTTGGGAATTGTTTATTATGTCTGGGTAGAGAAGCTTCCACAGTAATCAAAAGAGAGATTTTATTTTCCACTTTAAATAAGTTGTTTTTGTTTCAAGCCTACTGAACGCTTCCTCATTACTGAAATATACATTTTAAATAGTGAATTATTACTAATAAAATGTTCAGTGGAGCTTCATTTAAATATACAATGAAACACTGCTTTTCATCAGGAATCATATGTATTTTAGAACAGAAGGAAGACAAAATTAATCATTATAAGATTTCTTCCACTTCTATAGAGCATTGCTATTATTAACTTCAACTTAACATTTATAAATAAAATGAGTTTTGTTAATATTAACAAAAAGTAATATAAAAACCATGTGTCCCTGTATTTTCATTTTTCTGGTTTTGCTGATGATTCTGACATCTCGAAGATTTTGAACCTTACAGTGACCTTTCTTTTGAGCCTTCATCTTTTGTAGAACAAAGACTCCTAGACTTTTCAGGTCTTACCTTTGTAAAAAGCCCCATAATCTCCTTATTCACTGCTGAAATGAAAATCTAAAGTAAAACCTATGTCCAGTACCTCCAAAGCAATGGACATGCACTGGATTTCTGGGTCTTTCTCCCTCATACAATCTGATTGCTTTGTATGTACCACAGTTAATGTGATGCAGATTTGCAGTTTGGATCCAGGATCCTTTTCTTGCACCAGATCTGCAACAGCAGAGAAAGATGGTTACAGGGGCTCAATCTCATGATAATTTCCACAGAACTGCTGCTCTGAAATACCTAGCAGAAATAAAATAGTCTCAGAAGACCAGGGACCTCCCAGTTCTATAGGAATTCAATACTATTTATAGATCCAATTCACCATAAAAACTCATCAACCACTTTGGTGGTTCAAGAAGAGTCTTACAAAGAAGGTGATTTTGTATTTTTTATTATGAATGAACTCTTGGGAGAAGCAAGAGTATCATAAAAGCAAGAGTAGGCATATGATTGATGTACTCATGCAACTGAGATTGGTCAAAGTAAGATGAGGCACAAAGTTCTCTGAAATAGAATTTCTTGTCTTGGATATTGGCTTCAGCAAGGCTCAAAAAGGAAGTAGCTCAGCATAGAGCTGTCTTGCATATATTGAACCTTTCTTAAGAATCTACTTACTTACCTGACTTTAGCTATTGACTGCAAAAAAGAAAGTAGCATAGACTATGCATTTATCCAAGTGACATACAAGTGGCTAGATACAGAGTTTGCTTCTAACTCCTTTGGAGAGAAGTATTCAAATCCACTTTAATCCTTGGACGAATTTATACAGTGATGATTCCTCAGTCTATGCTTTTTAAAACCCAGTCTTCTACTTGGAATGGAACCACCATTTGACCCAGCTATCCCACTCCTTGGCCTATACCCTAAAGACTTAAAAACAGCACACTACAGTAAAGCAGCCACTTCAATGTTTATAGCAGCACGATTCACAATTGCAAAACTGTGGAAGCAACCCAGATGTCCTTCAATA
>CM053399.1:24753313-24772933 GCA_028644305.1 Xerus rutilus | reverse complement strand
GGAAAAATGTTTTACAGGTGTTTGTTTCTTGGTGGGAAATAATTATTCCTGTTTGTATTGATTATTTTATCTAAGTTTATCTGCTTGGATAGATTCTCCTGAAATTTCCTGAAGGTTCCTAATTTCTGACCTCCCTGAAGCAGTTACTCCTATAAGTTCCTTTGAAGGATCTTTGGAAAGGAAGAGTCCACTTCTTCTTGCTAACCTTTATCATTTTTTTTAATCAGGTGAGGGAGGGTTGACATCTGCAGAGGGTAGACTCAAGGACATATTCAGTGCAAGCCAATGCAGATCAGTCAGTTTTAAATATGGACTCTAGAGCCTGTGAAGAAATTTGTAGGGAGTGGAGTCAGAGTTATGTGGAGTCATATAGGGTCACTGGGAAAAGAATAAGAACATTAGATGTGTGGAAGATAATCTATGATATGAGAAATAAAACAGAAGCACAATAATACAGAGCAAGGTGAGGCAGGGTTTGGGCCCAATTCTAGTCAGAAAACAGACCAGAGGATATGCGGATGATTCTGCCAACTTGTGGTTGCCAGGGTTAGAGCTGCAACATCTGGACCAGGGCTCTCAACTCCATCACTTCTAGCTAGTTCTGTAACCATTCATGGAAATCTTAGTATTTATCAGACATTACCCGAATTTCTTATATTCACTCTTCAAAACAGCCCCTTCAGTTCAGGTTTAATTAGCCTCATTTTACATATGGGAAGACTGAGGCTCAGAGAATTTAACCTTCCCAAATTTACACCTCTAAAAAATGAACTGAGGGTCCAAGGAAGAGAGTGGAAAGAAGAGAAGAAATCATACTCATGAGATTGCAACCTAGTCAGGCAAAACTCTGTTTCTCACATGCCTTTTCTTTGGGGCAGTAGCAGCAGAAATCTTTTCGCTGGAGAGTGTATCAGAGTTTTGTTTCATAGCATTACAAGTATTCCATGCTGCAGGTAGAATTATAGCCCCAAGAAATCTGCCTCTACCCCATGCCTCCTGTGAATGATATATTACATGAGACAAGGAAATTTGCAGATATAACTAAGATAACTAATCAATTGACCTTGAAATTGGAGCTTTTTCTGGACTCTCCTGGTGACAAAAGTAATCATAAGAGCCCTCAAAAGCAGTGAGCTTCCTTTGGATGGTTGCTGAAGCAAGGTCAGAAATTTGAAGTATGAGGGGTGGACACAGCATGCTTCTTAAAGCTGCAGATAGCAGTGTGAAAAGGAAAGGGAGATGCCCATCCTATAGGTTCAAGCAATGACCTTGGAAGTGGAATCCCTTTGAGCTTCCAGATAAGGGCCCAGGCTGGAGATGCTTTGCTTCCAGCCAGGTAAGTCCTGCATTCAGGACTCAGCAGGGCCATGCTGTGTCCACACCTCTAATCTAGAACTCTGGGATAATAAAGAGGTATTGTTTCAAGCCACTAAATTCTGATAATTTGTTAATTTCATAACAAAAACACAAAACCAAAAAAATGAATGCACTCAGCATGACCCAAAGGCTTGTGCAATCTGGCCTTTGCCCACCTCTCCAGTTCTATCTCACAACAACCTTTGACTGCCACATGCCACTTTCCAGCAACGCTGGTTGTGATGCTGAAATGTGGTCTTGAAAATTATATGTCCACATCCTAGTTACTCATACCTGCAAACATGACCTTATTTGGAAAAGGAGTCTTTATAGATATAATTAAGGATCTCAAGATGAGATCATTTGGGATTAACCAGGGAAGCCCTCAATTTAATAACAAGTGTCAGAAGAGGAGAAGACACAGAAAAGGAGGGAATAGAGAAAATAAGATGGTACCAAAGATTGGCATTACACAGTGCCAAGGCAAGGAAGATCTAGAACCTCTAGATGCCAGAATAAGCAAGGAAGGAGTCTGTCCTTCAGCCTCCCAAAGGGATGTGGCCCTGCCAACACCATTACTTAGGATTTCTTGCTTCCAGAATGTCAATGAGTAAATTTCCATTGTTTTAAGCCATTAACATTGTGGTAATTTGTTATAGCATCACTAGTACACTAATACATCTCTAACCAAAAACTTTTCAGGTTCTTAAGCATGCCATGGCCCTTCCTTTCTCGGGCCTCCTCCATGCTTTGGAATTTGTGTGTCTCCTCCTGTATTATCTCCCCTCTTCTTTTGAGTCACTGACCTGCCTAATTCCTATTCATCCTTAAGGTCTCAGCTTAAAGTTGAAAGTTTCTTAGACTATTTCTGATCTCTCCCCTTCATAATAACCCTGCTAGTAATTTGGGCTTCTCATCTCTGTGTTCTCATAGCAACATGTACTTTTATGCACTCATTTGAATGATTATCGCATGTTTTTTTTTTTTTTTTCTTTCCACAAGACAGTATAATTTAGGAGGAGTGTCCTCCTTTCTATATTGCTCACCCCAGCACAACACCTGTCATACAGTAGGCTGGCCATAAATATTTGGTGAATAAATGATTATTCCCTCTGACTGACTCATTCTCTGTTTGGGAATGCCAAAGGGATCAATGTCAGGCAAGGGTCAGTGGAAAAGATTTTTAAATGTTCCTGACATCCAACCTTAAAAACCATTTCTTTAAGTGCCAACCTCCTAGTAACATTCAAACGAACGAGATGAGCAATTATGCGAAGCTAAAATGGGAAATATTGAAAATAAGAAGAGGATAGCTAGGACCTGGAGCTCCCGCTTCTAACCATCTCTAAATACTTTTCAGATTCGTTTTCAAAGAGCAGCCCCTGTGAGGAGGAATGCGATGTCTATCTGATGCCCACATTATTGTTCATTTCTGAGCAGACAGCCTGTGCTGTAAACATCCAGTTTTTTTCCTTGTGTTTGTTTCCTTCCTTTTGTTTAACTAAAAGTAATTATGTTTGCATTAGATTAGGCACTGGTCTGTTCTTGTGCAGAACAATAGAGATTTTTTTTTCTTCCCCATTTCATGTTCTCTGTCATCCTGTCCGTAGCACTCGGGAGCAAAGCCATCGTCATATTGCTGCTGTGTACTGGAGCTGCGTCCGGAGAGACATTTATTTGCCCTTTGCAGAGAGAAAAAGGGACCTGGTAGGAAAGGAAATTGAAAGGAGGGACTGAGGTTACTGCAGTTAACTTGGACTAGCAAAATAAAAAGTATTGTGAGAATGTTTATGGTTTTGCAATCCTGGGAGTTTTCACAAAGAGCTAAGTTCTTTCAATAGTCATTTAATGCAGCAGAAAAGCAATTATATTGCTTGTGGTTTCAGCCTTTCATTTCTGTTCATTGTGTATTTTGTGGTCAGTGGGCTCCTGGGTTTTCCCAATGTGTAAGAGTTTCCTCCTGCCTCCAGTTTTGGGGCATGGACGCTTGGACCAGATTTTCTCATTGCCATGAGATACTCTGTAGAAATTAGAGAGGCCTGGATATCCTCTACAGGTGGACCTGAGAGAAAGACTGGGGAAAAGGCAGAGTTCTGCACTTCCTTGTGTCCCTGAAGCATCTGAAGAGAAAGAAGAATGACTTCCTGGATTCACAATGACCCAGTAGCAACCAGTTTGCTTCACAATCAAAATTCTGCTGACAACTGGCACATTTAGAACAGAATCTCATCCTGTGGAATGCATATACCTCATCTTCCTTATCAGGTCTCCAGATATGTTCTCAGTTACTGTTTCTGTTGGAATCACTGGGTTTGTTGGTATAGAAAACTTTCTTTTTTTCTTTTTGGTAAGGAGCAACCAGGGATTGAACTCAGGGACACTCAACCACTGAGCCACATTCCCAGCCCTATTTTGTATTTTATTTAGAGACAGGGTCTCACTGAGTTGCCTCGCTTTTGCTGAGTTTGGCTTTGAATTCATGATCCTCCAGTCTCAGCCTCCTGAGCCACTGGGATTACAGGCATGCGCCACCGCACCCGGCCAGGAAACTTTCTTTTGCATCAAGATTTCATTTAAAACTCTCCCAAAATGTTCCTGCTACCTTCTAATTCCTTGTCCTCTTTGTATCAGAGGCTGTCTAAGAGATGCAGAGTTAAGCACGGAAGTGTGGTTTAGATTTCAGACTTTGCTGTTTATTGGTTGTACCCACCAGGATTCAGGTTCTCCCACTCTGAAGGGAATGAAAGTGCTTATTTCAGGGGGTGGATGTAAAGAAAAGGTATATGATAAAATGTAGGTAGAACATCAAAGTTCCTGTTACATAATAATCTTTGGAAAAAAATGGTGGTCATTGGAGGCTGGAGAAAGGTGAATTGCGAGTTTGAGGCCAGCCTCAGCAACCTAGCAAGACCTTGTTCCAAAATTAAAAGAATCAGTTAATAAAAGGGTTGGGGATATAGCTCAGTGGTAAAACACCTCAGGTTTCAAACTCTAGTATCAAAAAAAAATAGTGTCCAGAAAATCCCCCAAAGCATGTTACTATTTTTAGCAGGTTATACAAGTGGATAAAATAGCAGAACTACTTCCATTTATACAGAACTTTTCAGTTTATGCTTTGCCCTACGTCATATTATCCACAGACTTGTCATTTAAGATAGGATCATAAATGTGATTTGTTTTCCTTTTTGATAACCTTAGAGTTTTAGCCCTCACAATGCCTACCTAAGGAGACATGCATCACATGGTCCCCTGTTGCCAGAGCTTCTCATTAATGGGAATCTTAATCAGAAGACAAGCCACTGGGAACCAGTATTTGGTGAACATCTACTATTGCCTGTTGGTAAAGGAGATCTTACCTGATCTTCACAATGACTCTGTGAAGATGTTTTGACTGATACCTCCTATATTACAGATGTGAAAAATTGAGGCTTGGAAGGTTATGCAATTTCCTTAAGCTTAGTGAGAAGGAAGCAGGGTTGAGGTCCAAGCCAAGGTGCTAACAACAAAGTACTTGCTCACTAAATGAAATTGGTTCTCTCTTTTTCCCAAACCTGGCTTCCCTTTCTCTTTCTTTTGAGGAATAAAAAGGAGGAGCCATGCATCTTCCCCTTTCCACTCAGAAAGAGGCTTTTAGGAATACTCAGAGAATGCGCTTTGTCTTCCTGAAGTCATTTATAGCCAGACCTTGAAGGGGGTGAACAGGGTTCTGAAGAAGGAAGTGCGTGTGGAGGTTCCTGTGTCCAGTAGCACATTCCCACTGGCCTTCCTGACAAGACACGGAGCTGAGACTTGTGGGTACTGTTCCTGACCCCCGAGAAAAGCTTCCAGTTTCCCTCCTTATGTAACTTCAAAAGGCCCTTTGTCTGTTAAATCATTCTATGTCCCTTAGGCACATGTTACATTCTGAAAGAAGGGGCTGGTATGCAGAGTTAGAAAAATGGGCTGAAATGAGACAATTTCCTTCAGCTGAGTATCCCATTAGCCACTTAAACTCATCCTCGGCCATTATTCAGGGAATATTCGCTCTCCTTCTGAGAGGGTAATTGCAAGACATTGAGCTAGGAATCTGGGTTCCCAAAAGCCATAGCCCATTGATGTACTTGATGTGCTGATTCTAAAAGTACTTTCTATTTAGTGTAGTTTGAGATACGCTGGATTTTGTGTTGTTGCTGTGTTGCTTTTATTCCCATCACCATGTAAAACTGAACTTGGTGTTGGTTCATAGTATCTACTATCCTAATAATTTTTGGATTTCTTCGACCATCCACCAACTGCTGCACAGATTTATTATTTTTTTTAAAAAATATTCATCTACTATAAAGTTGGATGGGTGAATGTAAATAGAGCACAGGCTGGGGCTCTGGAGCAGCTGGGACTGGAGGTGGGGCAGGATAGGCTATGTGCAGTAGTGTCCCTCTTAATAACTTACCTAATTCACCAATTCCAGCATTCCTATAGAAGCAACCACAGCCGGGCACGGTGGCTCACGCTTGTTATCCCAGCACTTAGGGAGGCTGAGACAGGAGAATTGCGAGTTCAAAGCCAGCCTCAGCAATGGCGAGGCGCTAAGCAACTCAGTGAGACCCTGTCTCTACATAAAACACAAAATAGGGCTGGGGATGTGGCTCAGTGGTCGAGTGCCCCTGAGTTCAATCTCCAGTACCAAAAAAAAAAAAGCAACCTCACATGATAGGACCAGACTACACACTCCATGAGAGGTGGCACTTTGATTTATTCACTACAGTATTCCCAGTCTGTCATGTAGCATATGGTCATTCAGAGAAACGGATAGATGAATGGTATGATAGGCAAATGAGAGACATAGCTTGGTAGAAAAGAAATATTATAGGCTTTAGAGCATGAAGGAGAATTCTGGTTTCATTATTTATTGGGACTAGTCATCGATTCTGTTTTTCCATATATTAAATGGATATAGTAAGCATTTCCCTCTGTGATTCACGAAGATTTAATGAAAAAATGTTTGAAATCAGAATGAATCAATGTGTATGTATATATGCATATTTGTGCATAGGTAAGTGTTTATTTCTTCCCTGTTCTAGGAAGGATTGAAGTGAAAAAAACATACAAATTACTAGGAATATATAAATCTTCTTGTGAACTACACTTCCACTAATACACATCATGGGTCTATTTCCTTTAGCGCATTTTTTCAATATTGAGTCTGATAAAATTATGCCTTACCATGGGAAAGTGAACATAAAATACAAAATCTAAATCATAGATTTCTGAGCGTCATACTTATTCCTGGGGCAAATTCAGCTCATCCGCTTTTATTACATTTTTGAAAGGCTAAATGAAAACCTTCTGTTGATAAATGACCAAATGGATAGTCATTCAGAAAAGCTTGCTAGCAAAATTTATAGACAGGGATATTTTGTAGTAGAACTATAAGAGAAACATTTTTCTTACTTCATCTCAATTACAATGATTATGATTTAAAGTGACTTTTAATAACTCATTTTTCATATACTGTTTTTGTCATATAATATGTGTCCATGTAAGTGATAAACCTGCTAAAATATCGTCATTGCCATTGCCTTCAAGAGTCAATCATTTTTTTGTTTCCCCGTATTTCTCTTTTCTGGACTAAAATCATTTTTCATTAATCCAAGAAAATTTGTTTAGTGTTGCCTTATGGTAAAGGTCTATTTCTTTTTTTTTTTTTAATATTTTGTTTAGTTGTAGATGAACACAATATCTTTATTTATTTTATATGGTGCTGAGGATCGAACCCAGTGCCTCACGTATGCAAGGCAAGCGCTCAACCGCTGAGCCATAACCTCAGCCCGCATAAAGGTCTATTTCAATGAGGTCTCTCGTACTAGATCTTTCTGAAAATATTTTTCTTTTCCTTTCATTTTGAAGGATACTTCCATTGAGTATTTAATTCTAGTGTGAACAGTTCTCTTTCCCTTTAGCACTTTTAAAAAGACAATATGTATAGATTTTAAAACATTACATTGTGCATGAAAATACATACAATTTTATCTGCCAATTGAAAACAAAAGAACAAAAAAGTGATAGTATGATCAAATAAACAATGACTGTGCAATTTTTTATTACATATATAATTTCTGCTAAGGAACAGCTGTCATGTTAGTTTTTTGCCCTGAGGAAAATGTTTCATCGCTCTCTTCTGGCTGATTCAAAATTTTTTCCCTTTTTTTTCTTTCTCTTTCTTTCTCTCTCTCTCTTTTCAGTTTTCAGTAGAGGCTTCTGTGCCCTCATGTGATTTTCTTAGTATTGATCCTGCTTTAAGTTTCACTAAAGTTCCTGAATTTTTGTGTTGGTGACCTTCATCAGATTTCAAACATTTTTGGTCATAAATATTTCAATTAATACTTCTTAGTTTCTGTCTCTCTCTCTCTTGCAATTCAACTAGATTTACATTATATTCTTTACATCTATTTCATGTATCTATGGTATTTTCTGTCTTCACTTTTAAGTTTGTTTTTTCCTTGTGCTTTTGCTTGGGTTTGGTTGGATCTTTTACTGTGTCTCATCCAACCATAGCTAAATCTGTCTGTATTAGTTATGGCTCACCAGATAAACTTATGGAATCCCAAGATCTATCATCAGCAAGCTGGAGACCCAGAAGAGCCAATGGGAGTTTCATCTGAATGCTGGCGGGGCTCCAGACCAGAAAGAGTTCATGTTTTAGTTCAAGTTCAAGGCAGGAAAAAAAAATGTGTATCCCAGCTCCAGTCAGATAAGCAGGAGGAAATTCTCTCTTACTTATAGGTAGTTTAGGCTTTTGTTCTATTCAGGTCTTTAACTGGGAGGATGAGGCCCACGTATAATATAGAAAATAATCTACTTTACTCAGCCCATCAATTTAAACGCCAGTTCTATCCAGAATCTCTCATAGACACACCCAGAAGAAAGTTTGACTAAGTATCTGGACACTTTGTGACTCAGTCAAGTTGACACATAAAACATATCATCACATCCATCTAATGAGTTTTTCAATCAGATATTATGTTTTGTAGAATACAGGGAGAGTATGATAGGAAAGATCCCAGTCTGCATCCCTTTACATGTTTTAAGAAATTGGAATTTGCCCTATACAAGAAGCTTATTGAGTATGTGCCCTAGACAAAGGCCATATTCATTCTTTAGGGATAGCTCAATAGAAAATTTCTGGGTCTGTTGTTACTAGTAAGTGGTTAAATTTCTTGAAGAATCTAGCATGTATTTGGTGTACAATAGGTAGAGAATTCAGATTTTCTTTTCCTTCTGTACCACCTTCTAACCATGTGACTTTAAGAAAAATTTTTTAGTTGTCAACAGACCTTTCTTTTATTTATTTATATGTGGTGTTGAGAATTGAACCCAGTGCCTCAAACATGCTAAGCAAGCACTCTACCACTGAGCCACAACCCCAACCCCCTAACCATGTGACTTTGAGTAAGATCCTTATCCATATTTTAAAAAGCTGTGGCACACTGACTTAGTTTTAACTATTGTTGGGTGAAGTTAAGTTGTTGGATGATTGAATGCTCAGTAAATGTGATGCTAGCTGCGCCCGTTGTTATTGTTGCTGTCACTCCCCACCACAGTCAATGCATTTTCCAGAACTTACCACACCATAGGAGATGGTTGTTTTCCTAATATTTTTTTGCATGCCTGCGATATTCTACGTAAAAAATGAATTTTCATTGGGTGCATAATTTTCCACTTACTTCAAATATTTTATGAGTTTTATAAACCAAGTATGGGCTTGGCATATATAGTTAATTTTCAATGACCCAGGGATGGTAACCCATGAGGCACGTGGCACGTTAATACCATTGTGTAGATAAGGGGTTGTGACATTCCTTATCCAGACTTAGTTCTGGACATATTTAAACTCCTGTTCAGAGAATATCAGAAACAGTGGAATTGAAAGGAACAACATGCACCAATTTAAACTGGATATAAAATCATCTATGGTAGCATAGAACAATAAAATGTTTCACTATATTGTGGAATACCTCAACAGAGGTCTTAAAGGCATTGAACTCTTCAGTTGCTCTTTGAGGGAGGTACTATTAACAAAGCTTTTTTACAGAGGAGAAAATGGAGAGGCTCTGACAATTTAAATGGTACAGTGATGTGAACCAATAGCCATCAGGACTGAGACTTGCATCTAGGTCTGGTTAACTCCGAAGTCCAATTGGTAGTCCACATGCTGTGATAGCTCTTGAACTTTAGCTCAGGTCAGAGCATTTTCCTTAAACTATTTGCCTCAGATTATTCAATGGTGTCTCTTGAAGTTCTAACTTTGTACGTGTCTCCAGGGGAAATAACCTATTTAGTCCATTATTTTTCTTTTTGTTCTTAGTCAGCCATTAACTGCTTCTCATACCTCAGTGAGTCTAAACATACATGCCAAGTCACATTTAATGGAAAACCTTCTAGGGACGCCTCCTCGGCCAGTTTCCATGGAAACAAACACCAGCCTAGTAATAGCCTAATTTTTGGTTTGATTAAATTCTTAGCAAATATCATTTTATGATAAGCATTTCATCCTGATAAAATGGACTTATCTATTTTTTCTCATTCATTCAAAGATTATGGATGCAGTTTTGGGTGGATCAATCAATTATCAAATGCCAATTCACATAAAGAGAAATGTCACTTAAATACTATACACTTGAACATGAAGTTATCTTAGACTATTAAAATGTGATAGATTTTTAAACAATATGGTTCTAGGCTAAAATGCTTTTTTTTCTCTTTGTCTCTGAATTTTTCTTTTAGATCTTTTTTGTTAGTGCATTATAATTGTACATAATAGTGGACTTCATACATGCATATGATGTTTGGTTTAAAGACTTCAGAAATTTTAAGACAGTTTCTATAAAATTATGGCTTTCTTTACATAGTGGTTTGGGAGGCTAAAATGAAAAATTCTTGCTTTTGAAATTAATTCTTAAATGTTTTTACTCATACTCCAAAAAGGATAATTTGACAATAGAGTCTTTGTGAAAGGTTCAAAGGCATCTTTTCCATGCACTTGCAACTCCTCAGATGGTGTGATCCAGCCATGTGCAGTGGATCTATGTTACTGCATGGTTGATTCCTTCATGGATAACATAAAGATTTTAAAGCAGAGTCACCACCATAGTTTGGAGGTTGATGATGAAAAGAAATACAAAGAATAGATGTACAAGGCGTGCAAATCTTCCAAAAGTTAATTCCATCCAATAGGGAAATGGGAACCATTAGCAAGCACAGTCTATGAAAATTTCTTGAGCAGTGGAGTGATATGCCCAATGAGAATTAAAGTAGATTGACTTGGTCAGTTCCCAGCATAGGGGACATCACTAAAGACAGTGTTACAAGGTAATAAAGATCTCTGCTTTGGCCAGGTATGGTGGCACATGCCTATCATCCCAGTTGCTAGGGAGGCTGAGGCAGGAGGATCGTGAGTTCAAAGCCAGCCTCAGCAAAAGCGAGGTGCTAAGCAACTCAGTGAGACCCTGTCTCTACATAAAACACAAAATACTGTTGGGGATGTGGCTCATTGGTCGAGTGCCCCTGAGTTTAATCCCCGGAAACTCCCGCTCCCAAAAAAAGATCTCTACTTTGCATTGTAAGTGGGAGTAGAAAGAAAAGATATGAGATTATAAAAGGAGGACTGATAAGAGGAAATGGTACTCAATTGTACACAGAGGAGTCAGAGATGCTTGGTATTTAGAACACCTTTTACTTCAAAAATTCTAGGGCTTTAGTAGAATATAGAAATCAGATGAAATCATTTTCAGTTTGCCTTGTTGGTGGGCTGTCTAGCAGCTATCACAAAGAAGAGTTTAGGAGTTTTAAGCTAGAGAAGTAGATGTTTAGGGTCATTCAGTAAAGATGATACTTGAGGACATGTGAGTGGTGACAACCTAAAACCCACAGAGTGAAGGGAGGACAAAGATTGGCCTTGATTGTGTCCTCTTTTAGGGATGAGAGAGAACAGTGCAGAGGAGGCCATTAGAAGGTCATGGAAATTTTAGGAAGAAATAATTTCAAGAAAGCAGTGCTCAGTTGGGCTTCATGCTGTGGAGAGGCAGTGGATGAAGATAAAGAAGAAGAAGTCACTGGTGACTTTTGAAAGGGCAATGCCAATGGTGAAGGTGTTTAAATACCTGTTTCTAAGAGGTAAAGGACTGGATGATGATTGAGTGGTGATGCCCACATTCTTCAGTTCAGGTGCTTAGAATTACACCAGAGATTATTGTCCTAAAAGAACAACATTGTTAAGGAAAAAGAAGTTTATGATTAGAGAGAGCTAATCATATTTACATACACAATGGCTGTTACTTTTTGTTGTTGTTGTTGCTGCATCCTTTTGCAGAATTATCTCTCTTTTAGCCTCTATCCATGTAGTGTTATAGCAGATCATTCCCTCTTTTCCTCCCTTGCTTCTATCCAGGATCCACATGTAACTCAGGTATGGTGGATGTGAGCATTCTATCTTCTGGCCAAAGGAATTTGTTCAGGGAGAAGCACATGACTTCAGCCATGGGTTAAGGCCACCCTCCAGGATGGGGACGTCTCTGGAATCATTAGAGAAGAGGCAGTCTTTTCTTCTGGTATTGATAATACTGAGTAACATGAGTTTACAACAGATAATCTGAAAATGAATGACTCAGAGGCAATGAGAACACAAACATGCTCACATAGAGAAGAGAGATGGAGGGAGGGAGAGAGAAGAGAGAGAGAAGGAGAGAGAGAAGGGAGAGGCTTGAGATTGTTTGACGTTCCGGATGGAACTGTAAATTAATTCTGAATTTTAGTCAATGACAATAAAATAGGGTACAAACGAAAAATCTAGAGAAGAACAAGAAGTAAAGTCTGGTAATAGAGAGGTCTAGTGATGAAATCAAGTCTCATTAAGAACTCTAGGACATGCAACAATGGGCTTTGCCTTGGAT
Source organism: Xerus rutilus (assembly GCA_028644305.1). Taxonomy (NCBI): domain Eukaryota; kingdom Metazoa; phylum Chordata; class Mammalia; order Rodentia; family Sciuridae; genus Xerus; species Xerus rutilus. Next base: position 24,760,649 of record CM053399.1, on the reverse strand, counting down.
AAAAGTTGAATCATTATTTCCTCAGATGCTAAAGAAAAGAAAAAAGGATAAGATAAAAAAATGTGAGGTGTGTGGATGTGGAGAGAAACTGAGTTGAGGAAGTTAGTATTAAATGGCTAAGGTAACCTTCATACAGTTGGGAAAAAGATCAGCAATAATTTGACATATAATCAACATATTATATTGATTTTTCATAAACTGTTTATAAGATATTGCTGTAATAAAGATGCTATGTTACTGATTGGTTTCTATCATTGATTGATTACAAACAGTCTAGATAAATATTAATGCCATAACATGGAAAATTCTCAAAATCTCTCTCTCTCTCTCTCTCACACACACACACACACACACACACACACCTATACACGCCTGCCTACGGGCACAGGTGCAGTATCTGCTACAGCACGGCTATTTGCAAATAGAGCTGTATTTAAAGTACTAGAATTGAGTCTCTGTCTTGATGTCATTACGTAGCCAACTCATGATAGTGGTTTATTAACATAGTCCTGTTTGGTCCGTATGTTTGCCTTTTCCCTCTCTCCTTCCCTCTTCTTCCTTTCTTGTGAATATTTGCAAAGTACTAGGCACAGGAATTATAAGTTTGAACAAGATTGATATGGTTGCTGCCATTACAGTGGGTGCAAAACTGACAGAAGGATTAAGGAGGGACCAAATATTTGGCATCTGGAGGCTTGTATCTGTTTTACCAGCTGCAGAAGTTTTTATAAGAACATCACCTATTGATAAGTTGTCAAGACAGAATCAGTGCTTCTTATTTTTATTGAAATTGAAAAGTTGATTATGTCCAACAAGTTTGACAATTTATGTGGATCAACCTTTGGAGAGAAGTCAGTATTTCAGAATTGTGTGCTCAGCCAGACTGCATCTGGCATACTTTTATTTAATCGAAGATCAATAATTATATATCAGCATATATCATTTCCTTTGCTACTCTTTCCACTTGATGAGTGCTCATTAAGCAAAAGCCTTATTTATTTTGTGTGTGTGTGTGTGTGTGTGTGTGTGTGGGGCACCTGTGTGTGTTTGTGACAGGTGAAGGACATTAAATTATTTGCCATGATTTCTTTTCCTTCCAGAAAGGTTTTGGCACAGGGGAACTATTCATGGTGTAAGGTGAGTTGGAAGGGACATTACTTCCTGTAGAGGTTACACAAACTATTGCACTAAACTGCAAACTAGCTGTGGGAATGTAATGGAGATTTCAAAAGGAAAATATTTCATGTACATTGCCTGGTCATGTTAAAGAATGTACTGCTCCCTGTAGGGTTTAAATTTCAACAGTGGCTTTCGTGACAGGCTATACAAGCATTTCCCAATACATTGAATTCAGCCTGTTTTATATAACATCTAACACTAGTCTGCTAAGAACTTTGATTCTGAAAAGTTCCTACTGTCCCATCATTAAACCCCAGTTGTTGGCGACTCTGTTGCCCACTTCCTATGCAGACAATTCTGCACACCCAAGATCTCTAATGTGTTATGACCCACTTTTTTTTTAACCATTCAATTAATCTGTTTCAGTTATATGCATTGGGAAAACAAACAAACAAAAAACAAAACAAAACAAAAAAACCCCTTGGTTCGTGTAGAGTTAGTTACCTTCTCTCTTACCTGCCGTTTTACTTATGTTTCTGTCTTGAATATAGAAAATAGGCATAGGGAATAAAAAATGAACCAGAGAAAATATTTTGTTAATCTTATCAATCTCTTCCTGAAATCAGCTTCTGACATCCACACCCATAGGCTGACGTCTCCAGTCACTGGCCTTAGTCTGTGAGTAGAAAACCAACACTACTGTAGAGAAAGAAATTTTGAGCTGGGGACTGGAAATGTGGCTTTAGTTTCACCTCACAATCATCACATGCATAATCTTGAGTTTTCACTTGAACTATCTGAATCTTGTCATTTTATAAAATGGGGAAGAATCACATGAATATATTCCCTAGAGATCACCCATAGAATCAAATGAGATGAATTGTGTGAAAGTGTTTTGTACATTTATAGAGTACTGTGAAAGAGGAAATCATGATGAGAGGGATTTTCCATATCACTGTTTTAACATCCTTCCTGTGTTAGAGTAGCATTGCCCCATATAGTAATGAGCATGAATCAGTATTGAAATAGAAAGGGCAGTTCTTGTCTTTCTCACCAAGTACAGCCCATCATTTTGTCCATTAGTGAAACAATTCTTAGGATGTTTTTATGCGTTGTACACCTACATATTATTGATTATATATTTTTAATTACTGGAAGTCCAAAACTCAAATGCAGAGTGAACTATTCAAGAAGACATATGGTTTTATAAAATGTTCTATTCTTTTTCCTGTTGTTTTGACCAGAGAACTGGTAATTGTTTCAATACAAAAAGTCCTGACCAAATTGATTTCATGTGGTAGTCTTTTAAAAAAATCCTCTTTTTCCAATTACTTAATTATAATTCTTTGGCCATATCTTGAATCATGTGATCAAGAGTGTTTTGTCACCCTTTGATACTAATGTAGTTTTTTTTCTTTCTGACATTTATAATTTAAGTTACTTGAGATCTTCAAAAATACAATCTTGAATATATATTATGTGAATATTGAAAAATAAAGAATGGTTACCAACTCTAAAACTGTTTAAACAGAAAGTTAACATCAGGATCCTTTTCTAAAGCTGTTTGGGATGGGATGTGGGCTGATTTGGGGACAGTTAAACTTGGAAGACTGTAGTCCCTCACAGTGGGGCTTCTTTGGACATCGTGTGCACCCAGAAATCTCTTAGGTCTCTTTGGGTTTGACCAGTCTCTAGTTTTTCTCTATATTATCGCTTTACTTAAACAAGAAGTAGACAGTATTGAATGAGGTGTACAGAGCTTACAATTAATAAACAGGCATTAAAATTCTACTTTGAGGATGTAACCGTCACATTATTAGGTTTTAATAAGCTTAAGTGTGTTCTTAACACACAGTGGAGCAAGAGACTCCTTAGGGGGGATTGAAATTGATCAAATTATGTTTTATATATGTGCAAGTATGTCACAGTGAAACCTACTATTCTGTATAATTAATATGCAATAATGCAAACAAAAAATCTCATTAAAAAGGCTAAATTAAAAATACTAATTATACTAAGTGTTGTCAATGAAGTAAAGCACTTGGAACTATCATAGCCTATTGGTGAACAGGTTGCAACAAACATTTTCAAAACTACTTTCTACTACCTAATAAAGTTTAACATTCACATACTCTAAGATTCTACATTTTAAGAAATACACTTAAATGCATATATATGCACCACTTTTGGCCATGTATAATAATAATCATGTTGATATTATTAATAGGCCCAAATGTCTATTAACAGTAGAAAAATACATAAATTGTGATATATAATGTCTAACATATAATAATTTATAATGCTGTACAATGTTTTACCTGTATGTTCCAGAAGGATGGAGATCACAAATGTAATGCTGAATGAAACAAGCTAGCTAAAAAGAAATCATTATTAATTTTTCCACTTATATTTTAAGAGCGGATAAAATTATTTGTATATAGTGATAGAAGTGGGAAGATGATTGCTTTTGGGGAAGAGAGAAGGGTTAATGATGAGGAAGAGACATAAGGGACCTACTAGGGGTGCTGGTAAGTTTTATCTCTTGGTATAGGTGTTGGTTCTACAAGTGTATTAACTTTGTGATAATTCATTCAACTATATACTTAAAATACTGTGGAATGTTATACTTCAAAAATGCTGAAATGAAAATGATAGTCATTTGCATATCAGAGAGAACATTCAGTCTTTGTTTTTTGGAGATTGGCTCATTTCACTTAGCATGGTAATCTCCAGATCCATCCATTTGCCACAATAATGGGATATTAATTAGAATAAGTTGTACTTCATGTGTGTGATATGCCAAAATATACTCCACTGTCATGTGTACCTAAAAAGAACAAATAAAAGTGATATTAAGACAAATCAAGCAAAGCATCAATCAAATGTGAAAGTGGAATGAAGACCTTGGGTTAGAAAGCTTCCTGTCACTATGATTAAATACTTGAGATAATCAAACTTTGAGGAGCAAATGTTTATTTTGACTCATGGTTTTAGAGGTTTCAGTCCATAGTTGCATGGCCCTTGAGCTCTGGGCACATCATTACAGTGGAAATGTGTGACAGAGGGTTCTGCTCACATTGGCCAGGAAGCAAAAAGAGACAGGGAGGGGCTGAGATCCTGTTTTTCCCTCAAGAGCACACCCACAATGACCTAACTTCTTTTCATTAGGCTGCACTTCCTAAAGGTTCCACCACTGCTCAACAGTGACACTGGCTGGTGACAAAAGCCTTTAACATTGTGGGCCTTTAGGGAGCATTTCAGATACATGTGTTAGATCCTTGGCAAAAATCACACATTGCATTTTTCCAGAAATTATTTGTGTATATGTACTAGGAAGTTGAGGGAATAAACTAAGTAACATGAAGGGGTAGGATCTAGAAAGGGAGAGTCTAGTTTGGGAGAATGATAAAGGGAAATGGAGCCTTGTGACTAGGAACAAGACTAGAGAATTAAAAGTCCTGTACAGAGCAAGGGCACAGAAGACTCCAAGAAGTATTTAAGAGGCTGGGTATCATCCCACAGAAATGGAAGGATTTTAGGATTCAAGAAGAGTAAACAACGCAAGGAAAGACCAAAGGCTTACAAAGATGTCAAGATCATCAAAAGGAAGCCTAAGAAATGGAATATAATTGCAGACTGCTTCTTGGCTTTATAAAGAACAGTATTTAGCTCCAGAGTTCCTGCCAACTGGCAGGAGCACAAGAGAGGGCCCAAGACCACCTTCAGGGTCTGACGCAGGAGCCCAGCCAAGGGCAGATCTGAGACTGCTAGCTGCCAGCCACAGGGGAACCCAGACCCAGGGTAAGGACTGCCTGTGGGGATCTCTGTGGGAGACCTGGCTTAAGTGAGGCCCAGGACCGCCCCCAGTTCTGTGATAGAGTTCCAGCTGAGCAGTGGTAGCACAAGAGAGGGCCCAAGACTCCCTTCAGGGACTAACTAGGGAGCCCACCCAAGAGCACTCCCACTGCCATCTTGAGGTACCTCTACTACTGCCACCATCATCTTAGTATCCATTACTTAGAAGTAGTATCCATCTGAGGACACCTGCTGGGGACTGAAAGTGAACTCCATGGTGAGATACATGTAATCTGTAGTGTCACAACAAGATTATAAGATAGAAACTGCAATACCTCAGATCAACATTGCAAGAAAGGAAAATACATCATCAACTTGAAAAAACAAGGGAAGAAAGTGCCCCAAATAAAACTAGATACTACAATAATAGAATCCATTGACAGCAGAGTTGATGAAATGTCAGAGAAAGAATTCAGAATGTACATGGTTAAAATGATCTGCTAACTAAAGAATGACATAAGTGAGCAAATACAGGCAAAAATCAATCAATCCATCAAAGAAATAGGAGAGCAAATAAAGGCAACTATTGATCACTCTAACAAAGAGATAAGAGAGCAAATACAAATAGCAAATGATTACTTTAAGGAAGAGCTAGAGATTGTGAAAAAAACCAATCAGAAATTCTTGAAATGAAGTAGACAATAAACCAAATAAAAAACTTGATAGAAAGCATCACCAGCAGACTAGATCACTTGGAAGAACCTTGGATAATGAAGACAAAATATACAATTTTGAAAATAAAGTTGACCATACAGTGAAGATGGTAAGAAATCATGAACAGAACATACAAGAATTATGGGATAGTATCAAAAGAGCAAATCTAAGATTTATTGGGATAGAAGAAGGCACAGAATTTCAAATCAAAGGAATGTACAATCTCTTCAATGAAATAATATCAGAAAATTTCCCAAACATGAAAAATAAATTGGAAAATCAAATACAAGAGGCTTACAGGTCACCAAATGTACAAAACTACAACAGATCTACACTAAGGCACATTATAATGCAAATGCCCAGCATACAGAATAAGGATAGAATTTTAAAGGCTGCAAGAGAGAGGAACCAGATTACATATAAGGGGAGACCAATCTGGATCTCAGCAGATTTTTCAATCCAGACACTAAAAGCCAGGCGATCATGGAACAACATATACCAAGCTCTGAAAGAAAATGGATGCCAACCAAGAATCTTATATCCAGCAAAATTAAGCTTCAGATTTGATGATGAAATAAAAAACTTCCATGATAAACAAAAGTTAAAAGAATTTACAGCAAGAAAGCCTGCACTGCACAGCATTCTCAGCAAAATATTCCATGAAGAGGAAATTATAGCCAACAATGAAAATATACAAAGAGAGGAACTACACTAAAACAAAACAAAACAAAAAGAAAAGGCCAATCAAAGGAGGAACCAAGTCAAGGTAGAAACCAAAGGTAAACTAAAATGACTGGGATTACAAATCATATTTCAATAATAACCCTGAATGTGAATGGCCTAAACTCATCAATTAAAAGACATAGACTGACAGACTAGAGAAAAAAAAAAAAGACCCAACAATATGCTGCCTTCAAGAGACTCATGTCACAGGAAAAGACATCCACAGACTGAAAGTGAAAGGGTGGGAAAAAATGTATCTCTCACATGGACCGCATAAACAAGCAGGAGTTTCTATCCTCATATCAGATAAAGTGAACTTCAAACCAAAGTTAGTGAAAAGAGATGAAGAAGAACATTTCCTACTTCTTAAGGGAATCATACATCAACAAATCATAACAATCATAAATATCTATGCCCCAAATGATGGGGCATCTATGTATATCAAACAAATCCTTCTCAAATACAAGAATCAAATAAACCACAACACAATAATATTTGGTGACTGTAAACAGCTCTCTCACCACTGGATAGATCTTCCAAACAAAAACTAAACAAACCATAGAACTCAATAAAACAATCAATAATTTAGACTTAACAGACATATAGAATTCCATCCATCAATGAGTGAATACACTTTTTTCTCAGCAGCACATGGATCCTTCTCCAAAATAGATCATATGTTATGTCACAAAGCAAGTCTTAGCAAATACAAAAAAATATAAATACTACCCTGCATCCTATCTGACCATGATGGAATAAAATTAGAAATCAATGACAGATTGAAAAATAGAAACTACTCCAACACCTGGAAACTAAATAATATGCTATTGAATGATGAATAGATAACAGAAGACATCAAGGAAGAGATAAAAAAAATTCTTAGAAGTAAAGGAAAACTCTGATACAACATATCAAAATCTCTGGGACACCATGAAGGCAGTGCTAAGAGGAAAGTTCATTGCACTAAGCTCATTTATTAAAAGAA
>CM053399.1:24650263-24753213 GCA_028644305.1 Xerus rutilus | reverse complement strand
AAACCCTTAGCCACCCTAATGAAAAGAAGGAAAAAGAAAACCCAAATTACTAAAATTCATGATGAAAAAGGAAATATCATGACAGACACTTCTAAAATACAGAGGATAATTAGAAACTATTTTGAAAATTTATACTCTAGTAAAATAGAAAACCCTGAAGACACCAACTAATTTCTAGAGGTATATGACCTGCCCAAACAGAACCAAGAGGTCATACACAACTTAAACAGATCAATTTCAAGCAAGGGAATAGAAGATGCCATCAGAAACCTGTCAACCAAGAAAAGCCCAGGACCAGATGGATTCTCAGCCGAGTTCTACAAGACATTAAAAAAAGAATTAATACCAATACTCCTCAAACTATTTCATGAAATAGAAAAGGAAGGAACCCTTCCAAACTCATTCTGTGAGGCGAGTATCACCCTGATACCAAAACCAGACAGAGGCATCAAAGAAAGAAAATTTCCGATGAATATCCCTGATGAACATAGATGCAAAAATTTCAATAAAATTCTGGCAAATTGCATACAAAAACATATTAAAAAGATAGTGCACCATGATCAAGTGGAGTTCATTCTAGGGATGCAAGTTTGGTTCAACATATGGAAATCAATTAACATAATCCATCACATCAATAGACTTAAAGATAAGAGTCATGTGATTTTATCAATCGATGCAGAGAAAGCATTTGACAAAATATAGCACCCTTTTATGTTCAAAATACTAGAAAAATTTGGGATAGTAGGAACATACATCAACTTTGTAAAAGCTATATATGCTAAACCCAAGGCCAACATCATCCTAAATGGACAAAAATTGGAAGCATTCCCTCTAAAAATGAGAACAAGACAGGGATGCACTCTTTCACCACTGCTATTCAACATAGTCCTTGAAACACTAGCCAGAGCACTTAGACAGATGAAAGAAATTAAAGGGATACGAATAGGAAAAGAAGAATTCAAACTATCATTATTTGCAGATGACATGATTCTATACTTAGAAGATCCAAAAAATTCTATCAGAAAACTTCTAGAATTAATAAGTGATTTCAGTAAAGTAGTGGGATATAAAATCAACACCCATAAATCAATTACATTTCTATACATAAGTGATAAACTCTCTGAAAGGGAAATTAGGAAAACTGTCCCATTCATAATAGCCTCAAAAAACGTAAAATACTTGGGAATCAATTTAACAAAAGAGGTGAAAAACCTCTACAATGCACACTACAAGACACTAAAAAAAGAAATTGAAGAAGATCTTAGAAGATGAAAAAATCTCCTATGCTCTTGGATAGGCAGAATCAATATTGTCAAAATGGCCATACTACCCAAAGCACTATATAGATTCAATGCAATTCCAATTAAAATCCCAATGTCATTCCTTATAGAAATAGAAAAGGCAGTCATGAAATTCATTCATAAGAATAAGAGACCCAGAATAGCCAAAGCAATCCTTAGCAAGAAGAGTGAAGCAGGAAGCCTCAAAATACCAGACCTTAAACAAAGTTATAGTAACAAAAATGGCATGGTACTGGCACCAAAATAGACATGTAGACCAATGGTACAGAAGACACAGAGACAAACCCAGTTAACTATAGTTATCTTATACTAGACAAAGGAGCCAAACACGTACACTGGAGAAAAAAATAGCCTCTTCCACAAATGGTGCTGGGAAAACTGGAAATCCATATGCAGCAAAATGAAACTAAACCCCTGTCTCTCACTATGCACAAAATTCAACTCAAAGTGGATCAAGGATCTGGGAATCAGACCAGAGACCCTATGCCTAATAGAAGAAAAAATAGGCCCAAATCTTCATCATGTCGGATTAGGACCTTACTTCCTTAGCAAGACTCCTATTGTGCAAGAAGTAAAATCAAGAATCAATAAATGGGATGGACTCAAACTCAAAAGCTGCTTCTCAGCAAAAGAAACAATCAATGAAGTGAACAGAGAGCTGACACTGTGGGAACAAATTTTTGCCACACATACATCTTATAGAGCACTAATTTCCAGGATATATAAAGAACTCACAAAACTTAACACCAAAAAAACAAACAACCCAATCAATAAATGGGCCAAAGAGCTGAATGGAAACTTCTCAGAAGAAGATATACAATCGATCAACATATGAAAAAATGTTCAACGTCTCTAACAATTAGAGAAATGCAAATCAAAACTACTCTAAGATTTCATCTCATGCCAGTCAGAATGGCAATTATCAAGAATACAAACAACAATAAGTGTTGGCAAGTTTGTGAGGGAAAAGGCACGCTCATACATTGCTAGTGGGACTGCAAATTGGTACAACCAATCTGTAAAGCAGTGTGGAGATTCCTTAGAAAACTTGGAATGGAACCACCATTCCAGTGATGCAGCCACTTCAATGTTTATAGCAGCTCAATTCACAATAGCTAAACTGTGGAACCAACTTAGATGCCCTTCAATAGATGAATGGATAAAGAAATTGTGGTATATATACACAATGGAATATTACTCAGCAAAAAAGGGAATAAAATTATGGCATTTGCAGGTAGGTAGATGGACTTGGAGAATATTATTCTAAGTGAAGTAAGCCAACCCCCAAAAACTAAATATTCTCTCTGATTAAGTGGATGCTGATCCATAATGGGGGGGAGGACATGGGAAGAATGGAGGAAATTTGGTCACAGAGGTGGGGGGTAGGAGGGGGAATGGGGACAGTAAAGATGGTGGAATAAGATGGACATCATAGCCCTAGCTTCATGTATGACTGCATATATGATGTGATTCTGTATCACATGCAACCAGAGAAATGAAAAGTTGTGTTTCATCTGTGTACAATTAATCAAAATGCATTCTGCTATCATGTATACCTAAGTAGAATAGATAAATAAATAAAATTAAAAATAAATAATAAAATGTTTATAGCTCCTCAAAAAAACAGTATTTATATAGTTATGTGAATATAAAAGTGTTTTATTATTATCCACATCTCATGGCTTAAATTTGATTTTAGAACAGACTTAGTAACTCTGAAATATGGAAACAGAATTATGGATTACAGAAGCGTGGGGGCAGCAACATGTGAAAGGAATGCACAGACAGGAGTGGGCACGGGTGGTTCAGCTGTAAAACACGATGACAGAAGGTGCTGGTTGTGGTTGACTGGTCAAAGTTGGATGCTGGAGTACACTATGTAAAGCCAGAAAATGTAACCAATAGGACGTCTAAGAGCATGGATTGGTACCAGGAGAGGCATGGGAAAGTGGGCTCCATGAGCTAAATCCTCATCTATCATATTACAAAGTCAATAATGTCACACATTAATGAATCTGGAAGCAGCAGAGCAAGGAAAGGTTTAAGAGATGCCATGTTCCCACTGAGAACTAAAAATAGTAGTTGAAGAGTCAAAATTGGTCACTGAAATGTAGCACTAGGAAGGGGGTATGGGTGTCAGGGGACTGCTCATTTTCCTCACGAGATCTTCTGCGCTGATTTTTAAAATGAAGTGCTAGTATCATTTTGCAAAAAAAAAAAAAAAGGTTTCTCTAGCCAGTATTTCTATTGATACAATTTGTCTGCAGTTTATGAAGATTAAATCTATGTAAAAATGTTATTGATTATTGACATGATTAATTACCACAAATTTAATGGTTTAAAAAACAACTTTACTATCTTGTGGTTTTATGAGTCAGAATTCTAACGCCGTATCATTGGGTTCAAATCACAAATTTGTTTCTTAATTCATCCTCAATTCCATCATTGCCAAATCTCTCTGATCCTTTTTTTTTTTCAACTTTATCTCTCTCTCTCTAAATATATACATAATCACAGCCAGGAGAATCCTTTGATTCTAAGGACTCATGTTATCAGGTTGGGTCCACCCATATAATTCAGGATAATGATGCATTTAAAAAAATCATGTAAAATGTAAGTTACATCTAAATTAACATATTCACACTTTCTGGGAATTAAAGTATGTACATCTTTGGGTTCATTATTTTTCACCCCCCTCAAAAATTAAATTCAACTGTACCAAAAGTCATCCATGACTCCACAACATTAGTATGTCTAGAAAAAATGTAAGCTTCAAATTATAAAATTATGATCATGAAAAATAAAACCAAACTTGTAATAAAACTCTTCCTACCCTCTCCCTGCCCCATGAAAGAGGAATCTACAATGGTTTTTCAAGATCTTTTGGCTTATGGCCATTGAGAATATTTTAGCTGGATGGCTCAGAAAACAGGGTGAGTATACTAATGAAAAGAGACTAATAGGGGGTGTAGAGTTTGAGGAGAGGTTTCCATCTGTGGAATTAACCTTTGCCACTTGTATACAGCATCTCAAATATTAGAGGATCCCTCAGGCACTCACTGTAAAATGAGAATTGCCCAGGGCACCTCCAAGGCTGTTGTCATGTTGACTGGGACAGCACCTAAGCTTCCTCTTCTTTTGCTCTATTTGCAACATGTTAAAATGCTATGTGACTTATCCTGGATAAACTGTGACTCATGTTATCTAACATGATGAGTCCACACTGTGTGCATGAAAAAAGCTATTTTATTGGGAACCTACTGTGTCTTAGATACTGTCTGATATGCAGGTAGAAAACAAAATGAATACAAGTCATTGCCTTTTCTCAAGTTCCTTGAACTTCAGTTAAAGATACAGAGCACAAATAAGTAAAATTAATGGTCTAATATTTAAACATCAGTCTGAGACATGCTATTAAAGAGTGATATATGATCTAGCGATGCATCTATGCTGTAGACTCACTGCTGTTACCAGTGGCATTAATAGTGATGGTGGGGCATGGGGAAAAAGAAGATGGTTGGTCTGGGGTAGAGTGCTTACCTGGCATGCATGAGGCCCCAAGTTCAATCCCTAGCATCACAAAGAGAAATGAACAAAAAAAAAAGAATCCCAAAGAGGATCTCTGAGGATTCTGAAGACAATTCCATTTAAATTGACTAAATGACTAAATCTTGCATATAGTTATCTAAGACAAGGAATAACTTATTTTAAAGCATTGTTTTTTTAAATATATTTTTTATTTTAAAAATTTATTCTAATTAGGAATACATGACAGCAGAATGCATTTTTGTTCATTGTACACAAATGGAACACAACTTTTCACTTCTCTGGTTGTACACGATGTAGAGTCACACCATATATGCAGTCATACATGAACCTAGGGCAATGATGTCCATCTCATTCCACCATCTTTCCTGCCCCCACGTCTCCTCCCTTCCCCTCTCTTTCCATTGATCAAAGTTCCTCTATTTTTCCCAAAAGCATTGTTTCTTAAAGTTCTCGGTTAGTTAAAACTAAACAATGAAATGCTAATTGGTTTATTTGGTCCACTCAGGGTTAAGTAAAATAACCATTTTTACTCAGTTCTTGCTGAAGTTCCTTTTATGATTTCTACATTCATTTTCCTGCCTTAAGCAATAGAATGTTGTCAAGAATAATGGATCCTATGGTGAGAAGTTATAAAGCATAATGGAATTGCAAAAAGGGCAGAATACTGAGATGGACAATCAAACAACCCTAAAACACTTAGAAAACCTCTGTTGAGAAGGGGAGAGCTAATTTTCAAACAAGAATTTTGGTTTTTGTCTGATGTTGAGGGTATTTTTATGATGTCTTTCTCTAAAGTACAGTGAAGAAAATAGTCCAGTGCAACTGAAAGCATGGTTATCTGGATTCCTGTAAATCAGGATCCTTTTTTCCCCATTTGTTAGGTAAGATATCGATAGAAAAAGCTTCTGCTATATTTGACACCATACTGCCAGCTTGGATTTAGAGATGAAAGTTTGAAAAATGCAATATACCAGCTCCAGCTTTCAATGCCAACTACAGAGATCGATATCATTTGTACACCACAGCGGGAGCATTTGTTAAGAAATCATTCTCTCTCTGGGTCCCAGGGAGGGAGTACAGCTTCACACTTTGTATTCATATGGCAGTTCTTACCATAGATAGTTGTGAGTGCTGGTAAAGTCCCCAAGAGCTGCATTCTCTATAACCATGTGCTGTGCTTGTGACTTGGGAGTATGAAGCTGGTTTCTTCTCACCTTCCTGGAACCCTCCTCTCAGAACTCACTGAGGTTGACTTATTCATTTTGGAGCTAAGGAGGCTTCTTGGAACATAATTCAAACAGGGTCAATGCTGAGAATGAGATTTGCAACGGCATGCCTGCTTGAGGATTTGAATGGCACCTGAAGGAAGCCAACTCGCCATGGTGGATGTGAGGCCAGTGGGAAAGAATCAACCTCAAATGAAGATAAACTAAAAAGCCATTGGGCCTGGGGGATGGAGAAATACAGTGGTACTGGATAAAACATGGGGGCTATAACTCAGTCATGCAGCTGTTTGTTAGAGGAGGTTGTATATATATTGTGTGTGTGTGTGTGTGTGTGTGTGTGTATGTGTGTATGCAGAAAAACACATACTCATACATACAGACATATACCACAAAAGTGAACTGCATATATGATGGTGGTCCCATAAGATCATGAGGGAGCTGAAAAATTCCTATCGCATAGTGACATTGTAATGTTGTAACACAACCCTTAACTAGTGTTTGAGGATACTGGTGTAAATACAACTGCATTGCCAGCCTTATACAAGTATAGCAATAGAATTATATATAGCATGTAATACTTGTTAATAATTAATGACTATGTGACAGGTATATATCATCAACCTATATTTTTAATCATTATTTGAGAGTCTATTCCCAGTTCTAGTAAAATGTTTTCCATAAGACAGTGTGCTGTGACACTAGCAGCAGCCTTGGGCACCTATGTTCCTTCATCTCTTGATTGCATTAAGAGGCCGCGTTACATTGAGCAACTGAACTATGCCATCTAGGTTTGTATAAGCACACTGTGGTTTTCACATGATGATAGAATCACCTGATGATGCATTTCTCAGAACTTACCCCTGTCCTTAAGAGTCACATCGTGTGTGTGTTTGTGTGTGTGATATTATCATACTGATGTCTCTAATCTTATCTTTATCATTCTCTAAGAGCACGAGTCATTGCATATCCAACTTTTTTCTCTCTTCATTCTAAAAAAAATTTGTGCTTTCTCAAGACTCATTCTTGAGATCCATGATATAGAATCTTGAAAACAGATGTAATGCTTGATTGGTTAGGACTTCAGAGAGAGTCTTAGGTGAGTTGAGTGTTATGTTGAAGAGGGGTAGCTTTAGATATGCAAGAGTTGGAGGATTAGACTGGAAGGTAATATAAATGTCAGGAAAGAGTTCAGACTTTGTGGGGCTAGAAGCTTATGTAATCATTGGGATTTTCTTTGAGAGAAATAATACAAAATTACAAACGAAAAATTAGGTGTGAAAGTGAACATTTATTCAGGAAGAGAAAATAAATCAACACATTATCAATGTTATACAGTTGATAAATAGTCCAAATGTCATTAAATGCATGAAGCTTTTGTTACTTACTGTACATATCCTTTGTTATGGACTACATGTATCCTTACCCTGTAAATTCGTATGTTGAAGCTCTAACACTCAATATAATGGAATTTGGAAATGGGGTCTTTGGGAGATGGGTTAGATGAGGTCATGATGGTGGACCTTCATAATGGGATTAGTACATTTATGTGAAGAGACTCCATCTCTCTTTATCTCTCTGTCTGTCTCTCTGCATCTTTTCTCCTGTATGCCAACAAAGATGAGGCCATGTAAACACAGAAAGATAGAAGCTGCCTGCACATCAAGAGAAAAGTCCTCAGAAGGAAATCTACCTTGCTGGCACCTTGATCTTGAACTTTCCAGCCTCTATTACTGTGAGAAATGAAATTTCTCATTTAAACCAAGCAGTCCATGGTAATCGGTTATGGAAGCCCAGGAAGACTTAAGACAGCATTGTAGTATTGTTTTCCCACATCCACTTTTGTTGCATATACTGACCATTTCTTTATAAAAAATGTAGAGTTTTCATAATATTTTCAGTCATATATGAAAAATCATTTTTTTTTATGATTTAAAAGAATGTTCCAAAGACCATGTTTGGATTCTCCCATTTACAATCTGGTTTCTCCTCCCTACCTTCAGATTTCTGATGTCAGGTGCTATAGGATGGATTCACTTTCAAGTAAACCTTTTCTTCTTATATTTCTGTGTTTATGATACTAGGTGAGTTGGCACAGAAATTAGGGAGAATATTCCTGAAAGCCATTCCAGCCTAGAAAAGCTAAAGATGACTGTAAACCACAGGTATGTGTCCCACTCAAACTACCTCTTAAATTCAGCTGATTTAGATTTCTCAAATGCCTGTGGTTCCTTTCTTGCTACACAACCTGAGATCAAGTGTGACAGAGAGGAAATGAATGTAGTGAGAGAAAATGGTCTAAACTGTAATATTTTCACTCAAATTATTTTTCCAAATTTTTTAAAAACATGATCATATGAACACACAGGTAGGGTCTCCCTTTTCCTTATTAATCTTCTGCCTCATCATCTTATTTATTATTGAGAGATATCGACCCCTTTTTGTTGAATTGTCTGTCTCTTCAGTATTGTCATACTTTATGTAATTTGGGTCTGTTATTAGATGCATATATATAATTTTATTTTTCTGATAGAATAAGTGTTTATTGTTATGTAATTTCTCTTTATCTCTAGACATTTTTGTTTTCAAATCTATTTCATCTGATATTCATGTAGACTCTTCAACTCACATACTTGCCAGAAAAAGTGACAATTGTTGGTTTGCTGTAGCATAAAATGCAGTATCATTTTTAAATTTGTGGTATCAAAAATGTACTATGATAGAAGGAAGGAGAAGAGATAGAGACTGCTTAGAGAAATATATATCATATGCAGCATAACTAACCTTACTATCACTTGAATCTTATTTGAATTTTGGTCAATGAAGGTAAGACATTTGCATAGCTGTGAAATATCAGTTGTTTGGATAAAAGATTTAAAAGAACTGTAATTTGGGCTAGGTGCGGTGGCACACGCCTGTAATCCCAGCACTTTGGGAGGCTGAGACCAAGAATGGTGAGTTCAAAGCCAGCCTCAGCAAAGGTGAGGTGCTAAGTAACTCAGTGAGACCCTGTCTCTAAATAAAACACAACATAGGGCTGGGGATGTGGCTCAGTGGTCAAGTACCCCTGAGTTCAATCTCTGGTACCATAAATAAATAAATAAATAAATAAATAAATAAATAAATAGTCCTTGCCAGTACTCATGTTCATTATAGTGAATGTCACCTTAGAACTTAGGGAAAATGGGTTATGTAATTATACATATAAGTATGTATTCATTGAGATCATATATATCATTAAAAGGGCAATTTACATGTGTTCTCTTTGGCTTTTACATGCTGGTTGGTGAAGTTATAGATATCTGACATTTAACCAGGTTTTAAGTGACTCCATGTCAACTGTACCTTACAAAATACCTGTATTTTTTGCAAACAGCAGCATAAAAGCCCATTAGTAACTGCAGGTTCTTAATAACTTGCTTGTTCTAAATTGACTTACATTAAATCTAGTAGAAGAAAGGATTCCTCCAAACTAGAGTCTTCCTGATCTTCAGAGTTATTCAATTTGCCACCTCTCTAGGAATGTTCCTGGATTAAATAGTCGATTAAAAAATCAAACTGTCCGAACTCTTTTTAGGCCTGGAAGAACCACAAATCAACAGCTCATCTTCCATATTTTACAAATGAAGGAAATAAAGTTTGAGGAATGCAAGTTATTTCACAATAAGCAAGAACATGCATTTCTTATGCAGTAACAAGTTCTAGCCTGGTTACTTTCCCACTGTTATTCAGCTTTAAGAACTGAAGTTCTTAGAAGAAGACGTAAACATAGGTATCAATGTTTGTGACCTTGGGTCAGGCAATGGTTTCTCAGTTGTGACACAAAACCAGAAGCAAGATCAGGAAAAATTAGGTAAAATGGGCATTATCAAAATGAAAAACTTTGTGCTTTAAAGGCCACTATCAAAAATACTAGAAAGACATCCTACGGAATGGGGGAAGATATTTATATACTGCCTACATGATATAGAATTTATACCCAAATTGTACTCAAAAACATTACACATCAACAATCAAAAGATGAATAATCTAGTTAAAATATAGGCAAAGGATTTGAATAGACCTTTCTCTAGCAAGTATTTACTCATAACTAATAAGCACATGAAAGGATGCTCAGCATCGTTAGTCAAAAGGAAAATACAAATCAACCATATGCCCCACTCATAGACAAATAGTTAAGGGAAATGAAAATCTATGTTCACAAAGAATATTGTTCCAAAATGTTCATTGTAGCATTATTCATAATTTACAAACAACCCAAATGCTCATAAACTGATAAATGGATGAAGAAAATGTTATATATGCATACAACAAAATATTATTTGGCAAACTGGGTGCAGTGGTGCATACTTTAGAAGCAATTTAGAAGGCTGAAGCTGAAGATTCCAAGTTCAAGGCCAGCCTCAGCAACTTAGTGAGACCCTGTCTCAAAATAAGAATGGGTTAGGGATATAGCTCAATGGTAAAACACCCCTGCCTCTGGGTTCAATACCCAGTACAAAAAAAAAAAAAAAAAAAAAGGAAGGAAATGTTATGTTATTTGGTAAAAACAAGAAATGAAATATTGATACATGCTACAGCTACAGCATAGATGAACCTTGAAAACATTATGCTAAGTAGAAAGTAAGCCACAAAAAAACATGTATTGTATGATTTTCATATAATTCCATTTATATGAATTGTCCAGAATGGGCAGATCCATATGCACAAAAAATAGAATACTAATTACCAGTGGCTGAGACAAAGTCTTGCTAAGTTGCTGGGATGGGCCTTGAACTTGTACTCTTCCTGCCTCAGCCTCTAGAGTTTCTGAGATTATTGGAAACCATGTCTGGCTCAAGAACTACTATGAACTCCATTTTGTAGATTAGCAACTGTAAACACTTGACTAAATTTTGAAACGTATCTGAAATATTCATTGATATCGGGAGCTAAGACCAGGAATTGCATCTAGGTAATCCTATTCCAGGTCCTTCCTCACAAATTTGTCTTTATTGCTGCTTTATGGGCCATCGTGGGCTATATTATTGCTATAATGGAAGCATGGCTCTTTGTGCCGCTTGTATATGTGTATGAGTGATGCAGTATCCTGTGTAGCCTGCATTGGTTTATTCTTCATGCACTGCTAGAGATAAATCAGCTTATCAAGAAGTATGTCCTTTAAGTTCACACGAGTAATATCCATTTAGGTACTTTCATCTCTTTTCCTCAAGCCAACATATGCATATAGACAGCCTTAAAAGTATTTGGTTACATTATAGTATATACGTGATTAAATGTACTGAAGTAGATATATAAAGTGAATTCTGTGTGCTTCATAGTTCAAGAATGGATTTTGCCAATACATGAATGCTTTGGCATCATTTGCTCAAGACTGAATAGAATTGGCTATTCATCTAAATTTGCACACTTCATGGATTTGCTAGTCGGAGGTATTTCTGCACCACTTCTATTATTTTTCTATTTCACATATCCTTTTCCAAAGAATCACTTCATATATCCTCATTGCTCTCTGATATTGAAAATAAAGCCTTCTACAGGTTGGTGATGTGATAGCTCTCTAGAATATATGCAGGGACCAAGAAAGAGGTAAAAAAGAGTCTTTTAGTCTTTGCATGGTAACATTCCTGTGAAGGACAAAAAGTCCCTCCTAGAGTCTTACTATTTTGTAATGTTTGCTTACCTGGTTCATATAAAACGGGAATGAGCAAGTTCAGAAGAGGGACTAGAAGAGGAAGAAAATGGTATGTTATTTGGTAAAAACTAGGAATGAAATATTGTTACATGCTACAGCTATAGCATAGATGAACACAGCAGGAAAGGATAGCTGATGGACTGGGAATTCTGGCAGAGGTCCTAAATCCTGGCAATGATATGCTAGTTGCTAAGTGTGTTTATATCCTAAGTCTGGTGCCAGGCTACCAGCTAGCACTCACTGGGTAATTGTGAAACAAGTTCTGCGAACAGTAGCCCAACATCCATCTGAAGGCCATATAAGAGATGATGGATAACAGCTTTTAGAGTGAAGATTTTTTAGAGAGAAGAATGTCTGCTTTGTTAATTTCCTTACACAGGTGAAGAAAAAAAGACTCTTTAACCTTCAGGCAAATGAGAGAGGCCTTTAGAGCTGATGTTTGTCACATAGATACTTTGATTTCTATGATGATGGAAATATTCCTTTGTATTGTAGTGGCCACAAGTCACATGTGACTACTGAACACTTGTAACATAGACTATGACTTTTTAATTCTACTCAATTTTCTTAATCTATACATAAATTTAGATGGCTACATATGGCTATAGGGTACTTTATTGGACAGCAAAGCTTCAGTTTATTGTTGCAAACATTTTCATTATTTTCATAAGAGTGTTAGCTAATCCTTACTTATAATGTGTAAGGTAAGAAATACTACTCTCATTATCTTTTTACTAAATATTATTCTCCTATTATTTTTTGATCTCCCTCAAAGTCATTTGATGTAGGCACTATCATTTTTTAAAGTTTTATCTTTGGGGAAATCAAGGCACATTGAAGTTAAGCAAGGGAGATATTTGGGGAAGACCTTTGAAAATTTCATTCTAGGATCTTTACTTTTAAACATTAAACTTTTTTTGTAGACATGTGTTTTAGTCAGGTCTTTCGCTGATGTGACTAAAGGACTCAACTAGCACAATTGTAGGGGAGGAAAAGTTTCTTTGAGGGTTCATGGTTTGAGAGGTCTCTGTCCAGGGACAGCTGACTCCATTCCTTGGGGCTCAAAGTGAGGCAGGACATCATAATGGAAGAGTGTGGTGGAAGGAAACAGCTCACATGGTGAGGAGAGAGCAGAGAGTGAGACTCTGCTCTCTAGATGCAAAATATGTATACTCCAAAGCCATGCTCCAGTTTTCACCTCCTCTAGCCACATCCTACCACTTCAGTTACCACTCAGTTAATCCCTATCAGGGGATTAATTCACTGATTGGGTTAAGACTCTCACAACCCAATCATTTCTTCTCTGAACCTTCTTACATTGTGTCACATGTGAGCTTTTGGGGGATATCTCACATCCAAACCATAACAACATGAGTGTCAGCTTTTCCTTGGTGTGACCAAAATACCAAGAAAGAACAACTTTTAGAGAAGGAAAAGGTTTTTTGGGGATCATAGTTTTAGAGATTCAGTCCATGGTTGGCTGATTCCATTGCTCTGGCCTGAGGTGAGGCAGAACATCATGGTGGAAGGGTATGGCAGAGGGAAGCTGCTTAGGTCTTGGCCTCTGGGAAGCAGAGGAAGAGAGAGTCAGGGGCAAAATATAATCCCCAAACACATGGTCCCAGTGTTTTACTTCCTCCAGTCACTCCCTATCTGGCAATAGGTATGATCCAGATTCTTTGAAGTTATTTATCTGTCAAATGGATTAATCCACTGATAAGGTTACAGCTCTCACAATCTGATCATTTCACCCCTCAACATTGCTACACTAGAAATCATGTTTCCAACACATGAACTTTTAAGAAGACACCTCATATCCAAAACATGGCCACAATGTCTTAATGAGAGATGGTAGTAACAATCTCAGAACTTCATTTATATCCTCTATACTGTGTCTTCTTTCAGTTATACAAACTTCTAATATTTCTCAACTACTTTAACATATATATATGTAAAATATAATCTTTCTCAACTACTTTTATATATATATATATATATATATTTATATAGCACCTCTGAGGAAGAATAATTTCACTTTTCTTTTTTTATAATAATCTTTGTTGAATAATAAATAGATTCTTTGAAGACAAAAAGATTTTTATCCTTGAAATATATGTTTGGAAATTCCCTCAGTGCCCTGATGTGTTTGATATTCAGAAACACGAGAACACATTATCACCTCTACCATGGAAAAACCTCATTTGGTTTATAATGAGAGTGAGGCTTGGGGGATTTTTGACATGGTTTTTACTTTCCTCTTTGATATATTAGCAAGCCATTGAGTTCCACTGATACTTTTTATTTTCCAAATGGGATAATTATATAGGAAGAAAGATTTGTACTTTAATACTTTCATTCCAAGTGCATGAGAAGCCTCTGTTGAAATTATATGAGCAGAGATACTTAGTGACTGGAGAAAGATGATCCATAGCAGTCTCTAAAATATTATTAAGCAGTAGTTATTAACTAGTAGGCATAAATACATAGCATGTGTAAGTTTCCATATGCACATTGTTTCCTTGACACCTCTACTTAAGTATATTAGTTCATTTACAGACAAGGAAACTGAGGTAACAGAGAACAAAATTCATTTATTGAGAGGTACCCTGGAAGTATGTGTTGTTATCTAAACTTAGACTGATTCAATTTCAGAACTGCCTCCAGGAGATGTTTGTGCAGTAGATTTCAACTTTGGCTGTCCATTGGAGTCTTCTGGAGGGAACTTAAAAAAACAAAAACAAAAACAAAAACAAACCCAATCCCAGGCAATAGCCTAAACCAATTAAGTCAGAATCCGTGGGAATGGAACCTAGATATCACTAGACTGTAAAGTGTTCCAGTAAAGGCAAATGAGCAGCCATGTGAGAGAGCCATGCTGACAGAGTCACCTAACTGATTCTGTCGTGACATCAGTCTACATTGCAATACCCTTTAAGATTTAAGGATGTACAAAGAGATAGAAGACCTGCTAATTTTTCTTAAGGCATTTCTACACTATAAGAGGTAATCTGAAGAGTGGGTATCATTTTTTTTAGATCAAGAAGCCAATTTAATTTTTGTTTTGAGCTCATCCCCCACCCCTAACACACATCTAGGCATTGGAGAGAGAGTAGGAAGTATCTGGTTGTGGCCAACCACCACCCTCCATCAGTACCAGGTATGGTTTAGCCATCTCCATCTTTGCGTGTTTGCCTATAACCCTGTGCTTGATCCCAAGGTTTGGAGCTCATACTGTGTCTGCTGATATTTGTCTCATCATGACTTTAAGATCCCAACAGTCTCTTAATCCTTCCTGTTTCCTTGTGGATTCTTTGATACATGGGAAATTACAGTGTTCTCCATGCCAGTGGTATGTTGAAGCCAACTGTTTCAGCTCAGAGGGGTTGACTGTGTGAATCTCTTCCCATGTCATGTTCAGTGACTCTAATGTGGTAACTTGAATTAGCCAGGAGAATCTTCACTGTTTGTTTCCTATTAATTCTGCAACAAATTACCATAAATCTAGTGGCTTAAACAACACAAATTTATTACCTTGCAGCTTTGGAGGCCAAAAGTCCTAAAATCACAGTGTAAGCAGGTTATACTTCCTCTTGAGAATCCTTGTCTTTTCAGTTTTTAGAGACTACCAACATTTCTCTGTACACATTTCCTCTGCAAAGCCAGCACATTGCTATCTTCAGGTTGCTCCCTTGCTCTGTACTTCTGTCTTCACTTTCTCTGAGTCTGCAAACCTGCCTTCCTCACGGGGACTCTGATTGCACTGGGCCCACCAGGATAATCCAGGAGCACCTCAAGGTCCTTAGTTTAATAACAGCTTCAAAGTTCCTTTTGCCATGTAAATAATTTTCATGGGTTCAGAAGATTAGAGTGTGGGTATATTTGGAGGAGGATGTTATTTTATCTACCACCCGCTAAAAAGACAGGTTTTTATTTTCAAGAGAAGTAGTTGTTAGACATTGACCAGCACACCGTCACCGTGACCCTCTTGTACCTTGGTAGATGTGTAGGGATCATGTGATGTCAATGCTCCCAGGTCTCATCCATGCAGGGATATCTACAAGGTTTCCATCTCTAGAAAGTGAGGCACAATTACTCTGTATTGTGAGGACTTGTTGGGGTTTCTATCAAGACTCAGGGAGTAGCAACCCCATCCTGCTATTCAAATGGTCACCTCTCCCTGGTGTTTACTTCTTTCTCAGCCATGGCAATTGTCCTGTTTGGGGATGGAACAGCTTTCTTTTATATCTTTGTGAATTTTTCCTAAAACCATGCTTATCAAATAAACTTTATTGTCTGGGTCTTACTTTTTAAAAGCTGAAGGCAAGACTTTAGAACTCAACAAACCCTTTCTCAAAAAGCTAATATCTCACAAATCAAAACCACCAGTCTTTTAAGCTTCCATTTATTTCCAAGTTTCAAAATCCTATTTTGAACCTCAAAGTCAATAATTGCTATTTTTCTATCCCTGTAAGGCTATAACAGCCACTGAATAGTAAATGGGTAGAGGGTCTCTGAGCAACTAGAATATCATGAATTGGTATTGTCTTTTGACGTGGCTGACAATGTGGTAGCCCATGTGTGGAAACAAACAGGTGGTACAGACAGTACATGCTGTAGTTCAGAGGGCGGGGGCTTGCCGAGGGATAAAAGGCTCAGAAGAAACCATGATTCTGGAGTGAGGCCAGGTGGACGATTTGGGTTCAGGCAGGAAAACATAAGAAGGTGGTGATGCCTGGCGTGGGCAGGAGTGCCTAGGGAGCAGAGTCCTTTAGCATGCCAGAGGGGAACATCAATGTGGAGAAGTCCCAGGGAAGTGGCATAGCAGAAGGCTCTGAATGGCAGGTTGGAGAGTGAGGACCACATTTCCTGTCCCAGAAAAGAGCTCTGTGGACATGCTGGGAGCTGTCAGACATCCCAGTGGATAAGTGGGCTGTAACTTCTCCTGGACCCAAAGTTCACCAGAAACTGAAGAGCCCCCAAATAGCACTTTTGTAGAGCACCTTAAAATTTTATTAAAAGTTGTCTCCTTTTACATATACATGACAGTACAGTATATTTTGAGATATTATGCATGGAGTAAAACTTATGCTAATTAGAATCTCATTCTTGTGGTTGTACATGACGTGGAGGTTCACTGGTCATGTATTCATGTATGGACAGAGGAAAATTATGTCTGATTTGTTCTACTGTCTTTCCTGCTCCCATAGCCCCTCTCTTTCCTTCATTCTCCTTTGTCTAATCTAATCAATTTCTATTCTCTGCCCCCTGTTGTGTGTTAGCATCCACATATCAGAAAGAACACTTGGCCTTTGTTATTTTTGGGGATTGGCTTATTTCACTTGATATTCTCTAGTTTCATCCATTTATTGGCAAAAGTCATGAAATCATTCTTCTTTATAGCTGAGTAATATTCCACTGTGTGTATATACCACATTTTCTTTATCTGTTCATTTGTTGAAAGGCATATGGGTGGTTCAATAGCTTAGCTATTATGAATTGAGCACCTTTGATGTTGCTCAACCTCGCATCACAGGTACTTCTCTAATCCACCTTGGGAAAGACTATACTACTGTCTCCACCTCTAGGAGAAGGAGTGTGCTTCAGCATATTTTGAAATTGTTCTGTAAGTAGTTTATCCTTGGTGTTTACCATTTAGTAATTATCTCAGTTTGAGGATGTGTACTGTGTGATATGCATGTGTGACATGTATGTGTGTGATATGTATCTGTATGTTAGGTGTGGTATGTATGGGTGTTCATGGTGTGTAGTGTGTGTGCTGTGTGTGTATATGGGGTATGTGTGTATGTAATGTGATCTGTGCCTAGCACATGCATGGATGATGTGTAGAGAGTGTATGAATGTGAACTTGAACTGTGGTACTTAAGAGTACCAGTTCTGGAGCAGCCTCCTGAATTGATGCCTAGATTACAGGGGCAAATTACATTTCTTCATGTATCAATTCCTTGTTCTAAAAGGAGGGTAATAACAGAGCCTATCTTTAAGATGTGGTGAGTTCCTATACGTAAGGTACGTGGAACAATGCCTAGTAATGGGTGACGCTCACTAAATGTGAGGGGCTATTAGGTGACGTCGCATCAAGCACACTTAGTTTGGGTGCTGTTTAAAACTCTCTCTGCCCTGTCTGCTGGTTGATGACCCCTTGAAGCAGCAGTGACAGGTTAGTGTAGAATTGTTAGATCTAAGCTAACAGAGGAGATTTTTCTTCTTGTACTTGCTGATCTTTAGCATTACCACTCATCTTTGAATTCCCTGCAGATTCTGACAGCACACAGAATCCCGAGCTACTTGGCTTTCCAGAGAGCTGTCTGGGTCAATGAAGAATAGAAAGAGCCCTCAAGCCTGCTTTGGTAGCAAGAAAAGAAAGACCAGTGTTTTATAAGGACAGTGGATGAGTGGCTATCAAAATTAGCCACAACCAGCCCTCAGCTCACTGGAGTGGCATCTGTCTCGTAAGAAGCACGTGCTGGCTGCTTACTTAACCTTTTGTTCTGAACAGAGACCAAGGCCTGTGAAAAATCTGGGTTCCCTCCAGAGTGTGTGGGAACACCTCTGGCTGGTAGTTAAAGGACTGACATTCAGTGTGGGCGGCAAGGAGCCAGGGGTTGAAGAAAACTCATTTCCTGGTCCTGCAACCTGATCCAGAGAGGTTTTTAGGGCACCGACAATGAGAGCTCCCTGGGAGGAATTTTATAAAGGTCAGGACTGTCTCATCTAGATTACTAACTGCAGGGTAGGAAGTAAGTCACAATTCACTAACAAAAAATTAAGATTTTTTCCCTTTTAGTAACTGGACAAATGCACAAAGAAGCACATATAAAAATATGCGTGCGTCTCCTGTCAAATGTTGTAATCACACACCCTTCTCTAGCCTCTTATCCTCCTTTGTTTTACTAATTGCCTTTCCCTCTAGATTGGAGGGTTGATGAGAGCAGAACTTTTGCCTCTTTTGTTCATGACTGAGGCTTCACTACCTGGATCCATTCCAGGCACATACCAGGTGCTCTGTACTTAGTTGTGGAGTAAAAAAAAATGAATAGATGAACTAATAAGAAAACCACCTAAATGTATAGTGAGAGGGTTTGGTAAAATATAACATGGTACCTCAATATGTTGGAAAACAATAGAGCCATTAAAAAAGATAAGGAACATTTAAATCCTTATTTATTGACAAGACATAATTATGTAGAATATGAAAAAGATGATTGCAAAGCAGTTTATAGATTATATATATATGTATATATATATTTGCTTAGAAAAATCTGTATAGTATATAGAAGTACTTATCTCTGCAGGAAATAAGAGATTTTTATTTCTTACTTATGCCTTTTTGAATTGTCTGAAAAGGATTCAATATAAACACAAATGGCTTTAAACATCAGAAAAGTAATTTTCTTTAAAACAGATCTTTCTTCAAGCAGGCAGACCCTCCTGTGAAATCCTGGTCCCTACTCTGATTTACTCTAGCTGCTGGATGCTAGGAAAACTTGGCACTTGAGGTATCTGAGTCGTATCCAGATAATTTTTTTTTTGCTTGGTTAGTGGGGGGGGTTGAACTGTTTGGCACTTCAGAAGCAAAAGAAGAAAAACTCCAGCTCTTGGCATAAACAGGAGCCTCAGTACACACTGGTCAAGTGGAGTGAAGGACGTTGAAACAAAGGTGACCTGTTCTTTGCTGAAGTAGTTCCTGTTGGCGCCGGAGTGAGGGACTTGATCTGTGGCACTCTGGAGAACTGTGACAGTTCCTCCAAATTCAGTCTTGCCTTTCCCATCAAATATATACACCCTGCCCCCTTTCTAGGCTAGTTAAGAATGAATGGGAATGACCTGCTCAGTGAAATTGATTCTTTTTAATGTGAGAACCAATTCATGTGTTTCATGATAGAACAAGACCTGGTTCCAGATGACATTTTGGGAGGGTGAAATGATGGCATTCAGCCTTGCTTTCTGAGTTTTAGTCAGGCTTTGAAGTTTTAAAATTGAATAAGGGCCACAATCATTTCAGTCCTCAAGCTAGTAGGGTATATAGCTTAATAACACAATACTACAACAGCCACTAATGTAACTGGGGCCCCTACTGTGCACCAGGCAATAGACCCAATTCTTTTTTTTTTTTTGGTACTGGGGATTGAACTCAGGGGCACTCGACCACTGAGCCACATCCCCAGTCCTATTTTGTGTTTTATGTAGAGACAGGGTCTCACTGAGTTGCTTAGTGCCTCGCCATTGCTGAGGCTGGCTTTGAACTCGCGATTCTCCTGTCTCAGCCTCCCTAAGTGCTGGGATTACAGGCTTGAGCCACCGCGCCCGGCTCAATAGACCCAATTCTTTACTGGCATTACTTCATTTAACCTTGCCACTTGCTGGGGTACATGTCATTATTTGATCAGGTTTAGAGGTTGATGTGCCTGTGACTCAGGGAACACTGTTCTCCTGACAGAGGTCATATGTGGCATTAATTGATGCATCTGGCACCCAGAACCAGTTCTTCCTCAGTTCTAGAGCCTGTCCTTGTAAACCACAATTCTAGGCTGTCTTTTTTTTTTTTTAATAATTTTCAATCACACCAGTAAAGGAACAATTGACTCTATGCACATTCCTGGTCCTTCCTGTTTCTCAAATGATCTCACTTGGGATCACTGCAGGAAAGTTTGGCGACTCTGTGAAGGTCTTTGCCAACGGCCAGGAGTATTTCAAATAAGAATAAATTAAGACCTGTTTTGCTTTATTTTCAAGGTTGTTTTGAGTCTCAAATTTAATCTAGGTTAAAATGTTTAGCTGTTTTTGGATAGTACATGGAAATATAGAACTACTTCCCAGGGTTGTGTGACATGCTGGTTTAATTAGCCAAGAGATAAGCAAAACTTATATTCAGTTGGAAGAATGCCTTCATTATTGACCTTACATAAATGGAAAGGGAGCAGGTTCATTTGATTTCACTTAATTGATTTCATATTTAAAGGGAAAATAGGGTTTCGGTAGTTATAAACATACATCTCATTAGCTAGACCCTTATACAGCTTCTTCATGAAGTCATTATTATTTAGGACAGCAAGAGGGGAATTTATTCACAATAGCCTGCTCATATAATGATGCTGAAATAGGACAATTAATTTTCTGAAATAAAATATCAGGAATGAACACAGGCAACCAAATATAACAGATGAATTATTTAAGTATTGAAAAAAGGACACGAAGACCAGTTAATTGCCAAGATCTGAAAGTCAGAAATCTAATCCAATTAAATATGTAAATGGTGCAGTAGTGTTCATTTGCAGTGTCCTTTTGGGCTAATAATTAAATGATGGATTTAGGAATTAATTGCTGGATAGTGGACCGCCTGGGCAGAAAACATAGCATTCTTTCACCAGCTGTGCCCACCCGAAAGAACCACAGCCTTGCTCTTTCCTGACTTGGAGGAAGTGAGAAGAAATTTGTACCTAGAACAAATAACCTCCTTCCTCTGCCTTCTCTCTTCCCTGACAGTCAAAATGAGAGAATATTCTCCCTGGAGGACTGTGCTATATTGCTACTTGACTTGTAATAAGTGTCAGGAGAATAGCACTCGGGAAAGATGAAAACCAACCCTTAGCAGTTCTGCTCCTGCTAGAGAAGCAAATGTCTGGTAAACCTGACTATCTGGCTCATAATGGAAAAGTCCTTCCCTGCCTGCCTCAGTCTGCAAACGTCTCAACCTCCTTCAGTCCCTCAGGGGCATTGTCTTAACAGCATCCCAGGATATCTCTTGTATTGTCACCTGGACTTATGCAACTTGCTGTATACCCAAGCCTCTTTCCCTAGGGGACCTTATAATGCAAGGCAGAAGTCCTGGCAATAGGAGTTCTTTTGGGTATTTCAGATGTGTGACTGTAGTCATGTACTGATGTATTGTGGGTGGGGGTCTGGCTTCTATCATAGGCAGGCAGGAAGAAAAGCCCAATTACACTTTAACAAGACAGGATCCTTCCTTCTATTGGGTAACCTAATAACACAGTGGAGATCTATTATGTCATTTATTTGAACCATCTTTGAATGCTACCATGTGCCTAACACTGGGCCTTACACATACCAGGCACTCATAAAAAATCCCAATGTACTTAAGAGAATAAATGTCTGATGGGGTGGGAGGGATACAAAATTCTGTCTTCTTGGTAGATACTGGTCTAAGTCAAGAAAATTGGAAAGGCTTGGTATTGAAATCATCAATATCAACGAAGAGATAGATTCATTTCAGATTCAGACCCAGTTAACTTGTTTTTTCTCTTAATTTTTCAAAAAAGGAGAATATGTGTAACAAATTAAATTATGAAAAATAACATGTATATGCTCACATTTGTGTGGAGTCCCAATGGGTGTGATTTTTCTCCTAACCCCTTGTTACTCACTACTAGCTATTTTCAGGGTAGTTCACTCAGAAGTGCTTTGTGCATTTAAACTTGATGATGCTGATGGCTTTGCCTTGTGAGGGTCTGAGAAGGGTATCTTGTGTGTCTTTGCTTTCATGGCAGCTATAATGCCATTCCTTGTATTTAACAAGTGTTTAATATTTACTACTTGAACAGAACAGACAAACATATTGGACCTCAAGTATTTGGAGCTATACTTATTATTCCTACATGAGTTTTTGCAAGTTAAAAGAGATATTAGAAGCAACCAACATGCTGTGTGAGTAAATTTATGATGGTGGAGTTTCAGCCGTCGTGTAGGAGACATTTAGGGCTGAGCAGCATCCTCTATTATGCCAGGTGACCAGCTTTCCCTGTAATTACAGTTAATGCTGCCTCTAACTTCTGGTTAAGTTTAATTTATATGCTTTATTTTTCCTAGAAATGCAAAATGGAAAATGTAGGATTTGAGTTCGAATATACCTGGGTTTGAGTTCCCACTCTGCCACTGAATTGCTTGTTACTCATGGACAGCTGTCTCAAGCATCGGTATTTAGTCTCACAAGAATAAAACACATGGTGGGACATGGAGATAAGATGACTAACTTGGTAAATTGTCGCACTTAATGATGATTACTATTTTAACAATTGTTTTTATTTAGCCCCTCACTGTACTCATGCAATGCTTCCTAGGATTTGTAGGTATCTTAGGAGTTCTAATGAAGCCAACATACTTCAGTCTTTTAAAAATATTTATTTATATTTTAAATTAAGTTTTAAAAATAATTAAAAATTATATTCTAATTTAAGTAATAATTATATTACTAACTAGGGTGCAGTGTGATGTTTTGATATATGTATACAATGTAGAACAATTAAATCCAGCTAAGTAATGTGTCTATCATCTCTTCAACTTACCTTTTTTTTGGTGAGAACATTACAAGTCTATTCTTTTTATCGATTTTGACATATACTGTTATGTTGTATAATATGCGTTATTAACTCCAATCACCATGCTGTATAATAGATCAACAAAACTTATAAGTGAAATAAGACTGGCACAATAAGACAATACTGTGTGATTTCATTTATGTGTGGAACTTAAAACTAATCATTCTCATGAAACTGACAGTAGAAAGGTGGCTACCAGAGGCTGTGGGCAGGGGTCGATGGGGAAAGGGGAGATCCCTATGAAAGTGCACCAACTTTTAGTTAGACAGGAAGAATAAGTTTTAGTGACATCTTTCAGCCTTTTGTCATTCCAAATGACAAAAGTCTGCAAGGGCTGCTATATCAAAATGTCATCAACAGTATGGTATGAACCATAGAAATTTATTTTCTCACAGTTCTAGAGTCTGGAAGTCTAAGATCAGGGTGCCAGCATGATTGGGTTCTGCTGAGGGCTGCTCTTCATGGCTTGCAGAGGATTGTCTTTTCACTTGTTTTTTCATGGTAGAGAGAGAGGGAGAGACGGATCCTTCATTAGGGCCCCATTCTCATGAACTCATCTGACATTTTCTCCAAAGGTCCCATCTCCATCATGGATGAATGTTTCCACGAATGGATTGTGGGAAGAGACAGTGCATAATTTAGTCCATAGTACCAACTAAGATGTCTTATCACAGAATTAACTGACATAAAAATTTTTCTTTATATTAAGGGCTTCATCTGAATAGGTAGTTATTTAGTTCATTTGGGATGCTATAACAAAATACCCCAAATTGGGTGGCTTCTAAACAATAGAAATGCATTTCTTATGGTCTGGAGGCTGGGGAGTCCAAGATTAAGGCACTAGCAGGTTCTTTTACATAGATGATACCTTCTTACTGTGTTAGCATGTGTTGGGAAGGATAATACACCATATAAGTCACATTATCTCCAACTTCCATCATGCCCATGTGTTTTTATTCTTGTGAAACGGAGGCATATTCTGTTACTGAAGGAACTCCCTCTTCATGACTTAATCACTTCCCCACAGGCCTCACTTCCTAATACCATCATTTTAAGGCTTCAACATGTGAATTTGGGTGGTGGGGGTCTTGATCATTTGGACCATAACAGGAACAGTGTGTTTAAAAAGGGGGTTTGCATCTCAGTGCACTGTGATAGGGGTTGTTTTCCATGCTCAAGTATATCTGTAGGTTTGTCATTTGAATTTGAATTTTAAATTTCCGTAAAGCAAGAAGAAGTCAAGAACGCCTCATCCCAGGATGGATAGTTTAGCTAAGTTCTCAAACTGTCATTCAAGGAAAAGCATCAGTATTGTCTTGCTATAAGACATATTCTCTTGCTATAAGAGAGTGGTTGACTGGCAATTAAGTGATGCTGTTAAGTTGGAGGATGACTTCATATAATGTATTAGTATATCAGACACATTATTAGACAAGGATTTAATGAAGGCAGAACACAAAAGTTCAGGTTCTCCTCGATCTAGCTTTTATAAGTATCATCAACGTTGTCTAATCATGGGCCCATCTCCTTAATGATGTAGGAAACTATCATTAGGCAACCTAGGTTTTAAGTATAATCATGTTGCTTCCCAGCTGTATACTGCTGGACAAATCACGAAACTTCCCTGAGCTTAGATTATCCTTTCTAATAATGAGATTTTAAGGACACTTTACCCATATTAAAGGTCAGATAAAATATTATAGGTCAGAAAAAATAATGGAAGCAATAACACAGAGCAACATTCCTGAGGTACAGTAGTTGCTCAGTTAAGGCTTATTCATCCTGAAAATAAATTTGTGTGCCTTGTCATCCACGAAAGAGCAAATGCCAGACAATGTACAGTCACATTGACATTCTTGACTTCCAGTTCTGAAAAGATAAGATTATTTTGCAAAAGTAATATTAAAAGTTATTTCAGTAACCTAGACCCCTAATCTCTTCACTAAAACCCTGTAACCATATGTATATAGGCATTTCTATATCTTCAGTTATTATAAAAGTGATATAATACATATAATGTATGTTACACCCCTGGTACAATCTGGAATATCACTGTATAATCAAACACATTAATAATTCTTTAGTGAAAGGTGTAAATGTTTATACCAAGCAAGATATGCAAAGACTGTAAATGGCCTCACAGCAGTTAGGGTCATGCTTTGTTACAAGTTTGCCTAAGGTCAGTTTTTTGCTGCCAAATGGATTGTGGGGGCAGGGAGGATTTTCAAAACTTTTTGGGAAAAGGATTGGAATTGCAGATAAGAGACTGAAGATCTCTATCATGAAATAATGCTTGATACTGCTTTTATAAAGTAGTATTGACTTTTCAGAGTTGACATCATTACCATATAACTTGGCTCTATGTGTAGATTATGAAATAAAATTTGAACACCAGCTTCCTAGTGAGAAATGCAACTCGTAGGACAGTCAAACACCTGGGCATTCAGGGCCCCATGGATCCATACCTGTCAAATGATGAGTATCAAGCATAAAGTTTTCCTGAGGGCACAGAGAGCACACCCTGTGTCATAGCCCATGATCCTACATCACGACTGATTCACTGGTATGTAGAAGATGGAGATCTTACTTACATCAGCATTCTTTGGGAAATGCTCACAGCAGTTTGAAAATTAATCACTTAGTTTTTATTTACTCTTTGAGAAATCACACTCAATCTATCACAGACTACCTATTTGACCTGGAGTCCTGTGCACACGGGGAAACATTCTGTTTTCCTGCTCTTTTCAAGCTCAAAAATTTGATGTGGTGACCTGTACAGTAAAGCAGAGTAGAGTGCCTGTGTGTGATATTTGTGGCAGAGAAGCCTGGGCTTCGTCCTATTTCTCTGAGCCATTTCTTGCATCACAACATTTCCTGGAATGATATTTACTGGATGTTATTACATTTGCCTGTCCATCAGAATCACCAGAGAAAACATGCCATATATTTAGCATACCATCCTAGGAGATGGAGCAGGAATGGGGTCCTCAAATTCCCTTTATTTCTTCTGCAGCTAAGTTTGGCAACTGGAATGCAACCTTTGGACTGTACCTCCCTTTCAGGCCACAGCACCACAATCCTGTTTGGGAAGAGGAAGCTGAAGTACAGAGTGGTCAACTGTATGTTTCTAAGGAGTTCTGCATTGGAGGTTTTTAAAAAGAATTTTGAGAATTGAACACTAAAGATTTATTGGAACCAAAGGCCCTGTTTTATCTATGTTATAAAATATTCTTCCTAACCCTGGGAGTTGGGAGCCCAGCAGGAAGAAGTCCTCATGGAGAAGTTGCTTTTGAACTTCATTTTTTCTGCTCTGGGCTCACAGTGTTAAGTTCATTTATGAGTTCCTGGGGGAAACACTCTCGAAGGCTTTTGCACTACAGCATTCCACACATGCTGGCTCCCTGCACAGCAGGGGCCCCAAGCTCACATGTTTCCAGGTGCTCAAGAGGCAACTCAAATGTATCAATTGTTGGGCCCCATGGGGAATTTGGAAAATTCTTTCAAGATTGGGC
Organism: Xerus rutilus; assembly: GCA_028644305.1. Classification (NCBI taxonomy): domain Eukaryota; kingdom Metazoa; phylum Chordata; class Mammalia; order Rodentia; family Sciuridae; genus Xerus; species Xerus rutilus. The sequence goes on along the minus strand of CM053399.1, from coordinate 24,726,579 downwards.
AAGCCCCACTCAATCTCCAGTCAGTTATTGCTAGGTAGAACCGTGGACTCAGTATTATAGATATTTTGGTTTTTAATTTTAAAGAGAAAATCTATGTCTTCATTTGAAATCTTCCAATTTTTAAATGGAGACCAATAATTCAACAATGCTATTAGGAATTATTATTATCCCCATTTTTAGATAAGAAAACCTATTCAGGGAATGTGATAATTTGAATTATTCAGCAAATGCTCAGATTCTACTCTAACCCCTCCTCCAATTAGAGACAGTGTGCATTTCCCTGACCCACTGATGGCAGTCCTGGTCATTGGCCTTTCTGTGACCTACAGAATGTGAGACGTGGTTGCATGCCAATTTCCAGGCAAGGGCAAAAGAAAGTCTAGTGTATCTCATTCTTACCAGTTTGCTGGTAGGAGCCTGGTAGGATGTAAGACATGTGAGACAATGTGACAACCATCTGCAGCTGTGTCTGCTCCAACCCGGCCTTGATCAGCCAACACCTAAAATGCATGAGCAAAATAAATGACAGTCCCTTACACATCATTAAATTGTGTAAATTATCTTATTTCCGACATAGGAAATTTATAACTTGCCAAGGTGGCCTATTGGTCATTGCTTGGTCAGGATTTGAACATGGCCCTGCTAAATCTAAAGCCCCTAATTACTAGTACAGTCATGCATTGCATAGCAATGTTTTATTTATCTGCGAATGACCACATATATAATAGTGGTCCCTGGAGATTATAATAAAGTGGAAAAATTCCCATTGTCTACTGGTACCAAAGTGCAATGAATGACTTCTGTATTTGTGTGATGCGGATGTAAGCAAACCTATTTCTCTGACAGTTTAATGAAAGTATAGCACATATAATTGTGTATAGTACAAAATACTTGATAATGTATCATACATACTATGTTCTGGTTTATGTACTTACTGTAATTTTTATCATTAGACTGTACTCTTTCTACTTGTTAAAAAAAAGTTTACTGGGAAATGGTATGCCACATTGCAGCCCCCGCAGCCTCCTACATCCCATGTGCCCTGTGTCAAGAGGTCTGATCAAGTGACTGACATGCCATCTAGGTGTGTGTAAGCACACTCTGCGATGATAGCGTTATGAAGGAATCAGCTGTGTTTCTCAGGATCCATTCCTGTCATGAAGGGACACATTACTGTATTCTTTATTTACCAGTAGGGTAGATAATTCTTTAGAGTCATGATAACAACTGATTTGAAATGACTTAATAGAGAAAAATGGGAAATTGCTCTTGGGGAAATTCCACTATTTTAAAATTAAGTTTCTAATTCTTTGAAAATGATTATTGTCATATGGTTATTTAGGCAACTGAATTGGTAGAAAAATGCTTTGAACTTGGTGTGATTTGCTTTGCCCTCCTGCCTTAAAAATCAAAGAATATGTAGGACATGTGTTTATGTAAATATGATACTTCTTCCCTCCCAGTCTAGATGGAGCAGGCACTGTTCCTCCAGCCAGACACTCCCTTCCTACCTGCTTTACCTGGCTCAGGGCACTTACTCCCAGCTCATCTCACCCCAGTCTTAGTTTCCCAGGGATGCCATAACAAAGGGCCACAAATTAGTGATATAAAACAAGAAAAAATTTATTATATCACAGCTCTGGAGGCCAAGTGTGAAATTAGGAGGTGGCAGGGTTCTGATTCTCCTGAAGCCCACAGGGGAATCCTTCCTTGCCTCCTCCTATCTTCTGCAGGTTTTTGGCAATCTTTGGAACTCCTTGGTCCAGCCGCGGCTGTCACATCACATTTCCCCCTGTATGTCCCTGTGTCTTCACACGGCATTTCCTTAGAAGGACACCAGTCATATTTAATTAGAAGTCTACTTTACTCTAGTATAACCTCATTTAACTAATCAAAGGATCCATTTTTCAAGTAAGGTGACTTTCTCAGGTATGAACTTTTTGTGGGACACACAATTCAGCCCCTAAAGTACAGCCTGGACTAGGTACAGGGGGAGACTGCACAGGCTTGAGGATTTGTTGGCATAATTCTCAAATGTCTGCACCCATGTCTATCTGACAGAGTCCCCAGGTCTGCAACTCCTCCGGGGCTCTGTCCTCCGGGTTTTGAGCAGATCCAGCAGTGTAATTTTCTTCAGTAGTAGGTCCTTGCTCAGGGAGCTCTCAATTCATTTTTCTCTGAGCAATTTTTTTTTTTTTTTTCTGCTCACGGAGTCTTTGCCCCAGGTGGCTAGGCTTTTTCATTACTTGAAAAATCCCTCAAACTCCAAATCAAAAAGCACCACAAGTTAACCATATTTCTGTCTATTTTCCCCACATAAGCACAGAAAATGCATTGGGGAATAAAGCTCAAATGTCATGTCGGGCTGACAGTTTTCCACAATGATTGACTTGGATGCTGGTTGATATGGGAAAGATTGTCTGTTAGGCTGGTGTGCTGGGTACCAGAAGGTCCTCTCATCTGGGGCTTTCCCACTCTGCTGCTAAACGTGTTTCCCCTGCCCTGTGTTTGCTGGGGGAAGCCTTGAGTCTCAAGTACCTTGCTGTGAATCTGAAAGGAAGGTCCTAGGAATTATAGCTGTATGGGAAAGAAATGGTGTGTGGGTTCCCTTTTGCATATCCCAGGATTTGGAAAGGAGCAGGAAAGGTGGCTAAGAAAGAGGACTTGGAAGAGCAGGTATGGAGGAGAGTGATAAGCAACACTTGATAGAATCTTAACCCTTTTAAAACATGTTTCCAGACATTAATTGTATACCCTATAGCATCGTCCTTTAGGTCCATTGGCGTCTGCTGTTGCCTGTGCCTTGTGTTGCTTACTTGATTCTGCTTTTCTTCTCTATCCAAGAAACCTACTTCTTTGTGCTGGTTCCAGATTGTCTACCTTGCAGAATACTATGGTTCATCCTTAACCTTTTGTGTTTAGCTCCTAACACTACTGTCTCTCACTCTTAGTGGAAAGCAGTTCTTTGGATATGGTTTGGATATGAGTTCTTCACACACACATCCCCCATGCCACCTTGCTGAGATGCTCCTGTAATTAATGAAGGAAGGTTCAGGGTTGAAATGATTAGATTATGAGAGCTGTAACCTCATCAGTGGATTAATAATTTGAAAGGACTATTGTACTGGGTGATAACTGTAGGTAGGTGGGATGTGGCTGGAGAAAGTAGGTCTCCAGGGAGATTATATTTTGTCCCTGGCTCTTCACATTCTTTGCTTTCTATCCGCCATGAGCTGAGACGCTTCCCTCCTCCCTGCTCATCTGACATTGATGTTCTGCTTCACCTTAGGCTCAGAGAAATGGAGTCAGCTGTCCACAAACTGGACCTCTGGAATCTTGAGCCAAAAATAAAATTTTCTTCCCCTAAGTCATTCTGGATTTTTTTTGGTGTGTGTTGGGTATTAAAACCAGGGACTTTTTAACCACTGAACTACATCCCCAGGGCTTTTTGTTTTTACTTTTTAGTTTGAGCCAGGTTCTCACTAAGTTGATTAGGTCCTCCTAAGTTGTTGAGGCTGGCCTCAAACCTGCAATCTTTCTACCTCAGCCTCCCTAGTTGCTGGAATTAAGGGATGCACCACCTTGCTCAGCTTTTAAGTTGTTCATGTGGGGTATTTTAGTCACAGTGAGGGAAAACTGATAGAGCAGTGGTTTCCAACTTGTTCCATGTATGAAGGAACTATTGATTTTCACAAAATTTGCCTACCTTCACAAAAGGGGCTTTCTGTATTTATGGTGAGTCTGTTGCATGTGTTTCTGCATTGACATTTTGACTCCTGAGGAGACTAACCTTACATTAGGAATCCCAGGTCCAGAGATCTAAGTGTCTCCCTTTCCAGGCTGCCAATTCTTATTTGTTCTTGAGTCTGTTACCTGTGTAATATCAGTCCGTTCATTCATTCTTTCATGCATTCATCCCTTGACCAAACTTTTAATGAACATTTGACTACATTTTATGGAAATAATTCATAGGGATGCAAATAAGATGCATTGCAGTTCCTGCCCCAGGGAAGCACGTGTGTAGATACTTTCAGGTCCTTCACAACCTGTCAGTAATTATAGCAGGCTCATGATGGTGTAATATAGTGAATTCAAGCTTCCTCAGTTTAACTCCTGGCTCCATTTTCAGCTCTACTACTTCAGACCATGTTCTTATCCATATCCCAGTGTCTTAATATGTAACAGGCAAGCATGGGAGATTTGGGTTGTATAGGGCCTGAAACTTAAGCAGTTTTGGAAGTCATCTTTAAGAAAAAGAATGCAAAACTATGATTATAACATTAGGTATGAAAGTAAATATTTAAAATGAAAAAAGAAATAATAACTTAAATTTAAAAAAATGTAATGCTGACAAATGCCACCAACATGATGAAATAAAAATATGCATTTTATTACTGTTAATAATCTGCATCTGCTTGACACAGCTCAGGATGTCTTTTCAAGTATATATTATATTGGTTGCTTATTTGTGATCATTTTTGTTTAACAACAATTTTATTACATTTCTATAGTGGGAATAGAAAAGTCTCACATCTTTCTTACAGCATTTTTGTCAATTTAAAACATATATTGATAGCTTAGGAAAGTTTTTTTTTTCTTTTTTTAAGTTTTACAACTCATTCTTGCTCTTATCAGGTGTTTGCACTTGCTTTCTCAGGTGGTGCTTCTTGCCCTGTGGCAACTTTGGTAAATTTAACCCTTTGGCTTGCTAGGATGGTTTTGAAGGCCATGCCCTGCAGTTGAGACCACCTAGGTCTGGACTGCTGTGACAAAGTACCCTACACTGTGTGGCTTATCAAAGCAGAAACTTAGTGACCACTATTCCACTATCATCTTCTATGACACTAAGGTTTTTAGCTTCCACAGGTGAGTGAGAAGATGTGGTATTTGTCTTTTCTTTGTGTAGGGAGAGGGATACAGAGAGGGTTAATAATGGGCACTGAAATTCAATTAGGAGGAATTGAAATGTTTTATAGCCCAATAGGGTAACTCCAGGTTACACTAATTTGTGATCTATGTCAAAACAACTAGAAGTGTCCAAAGTTTCCAAACATGTAGAAGTGATAAATGTTTGAGGAGATAAAAATGCTAGTTACCTTGATGTTGTTATCATATACATTCATATATCTATTAAATTACCTTGTGAATCCTATAAATGTATGTAAATGTTATGTGTTGATATAAAAAATCTGAAAAAAAAATACCTCAGAAATTTAGTTTTTGCAATTGTGGAGGCTGGGAGTCTGAGATCAGTATCATAGTTAGATGGTCACGTGTGACCCCCCAAAGCTCACGTGTGAGACAATGCAAGAACATTCAGAGGTGAATGATCTTAACCCAATCAGTGAATTAATTCCCTAGTGGGAATTAACTGAGTGGTAACTGAAGGCAGGTAGGGTGTGGCTAGAGGAGATGGGTCATGGGGGTGTGCCTTTGGGGTATATTTTGGTATCTGGCCAGTGACGTCTCTCTCTCTGCTCTCTGATCATCCTGTGAGATGCTTCTCTCCACCATACTCTTCCGCCCTGAGGTTCAGCCTCACTTTGAGCCTGGAGACAATGGAGCCGGTTGTCTATGGACTGGGACTTCTGAAACCATTAGCTCCCAAATAAACTTTTCTTCCTCTAAATTTGTTCTTGTCGTGCCTTTTAGTCACAGCAGTGAAAAAGTGGACTAAGACAATGAGGGTGCCAGCATGCTGGGGTTCAGGTGAGGGCTTTCTTCAGTGTTGCAGACTACCGATTTCTTGGTTCTTCACAAGGTGGAAAGCTGGCCAGTTGCCTGGCCTCATATAAAGGCAGTAAAACCATTCATGATGCTCTATGCTCATGATGTAATTATATCCCAAAGGTTTCCCCTCCTAATACTTTCATAGTGGCATTAGGATTTCCACATATGAATTCAGAGAGGTAGAACATTCAGCCCACTGCATTCTCCTGATCCAGGGGCCTTTGGTTAGAGTCATGGGTTCTATCAGCTCCCAGCAGGAGCAGAGAAACATTTATTTTCAAGGGTCAAACACTAGGTCTACATGACTCAAGAGTTTTATTCTACAACCCCCCCCCCCATGAAGCTAGCTTCAATATTTCACTTTTTGGTAGGGGAGTGTTAGTAGTCAAGTCAGGGATTTTTGTGATACAAAAAACAAGCCCATTCAGATGAGTTAAATTTAAAAGGAAGTTTATTGGAAGGCAATGATGAAAAGTGCTGCAGAAGTAAAATTAGTGAATACAGAAATGAAATATGGGAATGAGGAGCAGCTGGTATCTATGGAGACTATCTGGAAGGTAGTCTCCATAGATACCCTTTTCTCATGGGTCAGTTTGTCTCATGGCTGCCTTATTTTTAAGCACTTGCTTCAGTTGCTGCTTCTCTCAGTGGGATGGCTTTCCCTGCTTTTTCATGTGCCATGTAACTCTTTTGAGGTGGCTTGGAATTTCCTGGCACAGAAGTGGCCTTGGTTCTCTATGACTTCTCAGAGTCCTCTCTGACCAGCATTTGAGACTCTGGATCTGATTGCTTAGCCTAGATCACACCCATCAGCTGTGGCAAGAGGGAACAAGGGTTTGAAGCCTTTGGTGCTTGTTGGTTCAGTGCTGACTGGGCATGTGCAGGAATTTCCAAAGAGAGAATATGGGCAGGGTATCCACTGTGCATTAGACATTGGTTCAGGGAAAATGGGTCAAGTTCCATAAAAGATATGAGACCTTATTAAGGCTTTGGTTTATCGCAGTGGGCAGGAGGTGTCTCTAAACCACACAATGATCACACTCCCTCTTTCTGGATCATCAACCTTAAATATGGACAATTGACAGTATCATTTGAAGAACTAGTTCAGAGAGCATAAATCTGGCTGTTCATGGGCAGAACTTCTCAGGTGTACATACTTAACCCTCTTTGCATACCTCATAGAAACATTAAGAAGCATTGAGTACATGATCATTTACTGCCTAAAAGAAATTTAGGATGGAAACAAGCTTTGTTTTTAATAAAGTTATGAAATTAAATTTCCCTTTGACATACTCTTCTCACTCATCCAACATTCATTCATGTAATCAATTTGTATTGAGTAACTACTACCTGCTGGCTATAAAGAGACCAGATGGCCCTAATTGTGATGGGGCTTAGAGACAGTTGAGGGAGACAGAGGTGGGGGGGAGGTTAGCAAGGAAAGAAGTTATAAGTTATGCCTGGCTGAGTGAAGGAAGTTTTATGAAGAAATCAAATTGCTGGGGCGGAGAATAACAGTGGAAGGAGCAGCAACATCACAGAGAGCCTGGCTTGGGAACTGAGCAGATGCCCTGTGAGTTAGACCTGAAGGGCGAGGAGGATGCTGCACTGTGAAAACCCAGGTGCATGGAACAGCACATGGGTGATGCATGGAAGCACTGGGTGTGTTTGAGGAACTGAAAGGCAGGTAGTGCCATGGGAGCTGAGTGACAATGAGTGGTGGAGGGAAAGGGTTGAGAGCTAGGTAAAAGTCAAGAGGAGAAGAAAGGGTTTGAGAAAAGCCAGAATGGAAGCTGTGAGTCCAGTTGGAAGAAAGCAGAGATGGTGAGAGAGGCTGGTCACCTCGCGGAATGGCAAAGGGAGCTTATTGAGAGGGAGAAACCACTTCTGCATGGCGAAACCCATCGTCCAGGTGTGTGCTTGTCTCCACAGAGGTCTGCTCTGAATTTAAAGAGAAATTCTGCATTCAGAGTTGGATAAGGAAGGAAGTTGAAACAGTCAGAGGCTTCCTAAGAGAATGTACCAGGGTCAAGGTCAAGGTGAATGAAGAATTGCTGATGGTGGGCATTTAAGCAAGTCAGATGGATAGATTAGAAAGTTAGGGCAACTAAAAGTCTGAAATCAGGTGATGAGAGGTGGCTGGGCTTCTGAATGAAAGGCCAGGCATGGCAGTGGAATGGGGAATCTGCGAGTGCAGGACAGACATGTGGACGTGCAAGTGGAGCAATCGGGAGACCCATGTTAGATGGACCTTCCACCTGCATGTTGAAACTATTGGGTGGCTTGTGGGAGCATGAGTGTGAGCGGAGAGACCAGACAGAGGTAGGAGGGTCGAACAAGTGCACGGGATGCCTAAAAGCAGAAGGAGGTCTTGTAGAATGGAAAGGAGCATGATTGGGAAGTCATCACAGGAAAGAACAGGACACAACCCCTTTCTCCTAATCCTGAGCAGCAGGGAGAGTCAAAGAAAAAGAACGGAGAGGGATGCCGGAGGAGCAGAGTTTCTGTGTGGCAGTTAAACCAAGCAAGGAGATGAAGGGAGCAAACAGAAGGACTGGGATGTGTGCTGTTATTTGCTGATCCCTGATAAGCTTTTCCGGAAGAGCAGGTGCAGTGATGGGAGGAGGGAGGAGGGAGGAGGGTGGGGCTGAGTTAGGAGCGGGACAAAACAGTACAAGGGAGGAGAGAGGGGCAGATGATCATGAGTGATCCTAGAAGCTTGTGCTTCTGGAGGGAATTGAGGTAAAAGGGTGCAAGTCCTGATGGTTTGGTCCTGATGCTCTGCCTGGAGAGGTCTGGCATTTGGCCTGGCTGTGAGATTCTCTGCTTGGGGTACAACAGAATTTTCTTATCTTACCATGCTCTGCCAGGGCAGTACTTGTGAAGCTGTGGCTGGGGTTGCAGGGTGAGGCTTCCGCCAGCAGCTCAGGACCCAGACAAGCGAGGGCAGCAAAGATCAGTGAGCTTGCTCCAGGATTTGGTCAGTTACTGCTCTATTACTGCTATTCCTTAAGACAATGCTGCTAATTAGCTTTTATGATTCCCATTGCACAAAAACTGAAATGACAACTTAACCAAGTTGAGAGTAATTGGCTAAGATGAGAGTAAGGGTAAAGAAGTTTTTAAAAAGTCCTTCCAAACTCTTAGCCTGAGTTCTTTCCAGTAGGAAACTTCAACAAGGAGGTTAAAGAACCAGGGTGAGACACAGGTACTTCTTTAGAATCTGGCTGGGAAAGATTCCGTCTTTGCTTGGCTATCATTCTCATGAGATTTTGAGCTAGCTAGCTTGCTTGTTTCTTTTCTTTCTGCCTTTTTTTCTTGGAGGAAGGAGGTACTGAGGATTGAACCCAGGAGTGCTTTATCACTAAGCTACATCCCTAGGCCTTTGATTATTTATTTTGAGACCGGGTCTTGCTAAGTTACTTAGGTCCTTGCTAAATTGTTGAGGCTGATTTCGAACTTGCAATCCTCCCACCTCAGCCTCTGGAGTTGCTGGGATTACAGATGTGCACCACCACACCAGGCTGATTTTGAGTTTGAAGGCAGATTCTGTTGCCTTTGTAACTAGCCCAGTTCCTGGTACATAGGAGGTGCTCAATAATACTTGATGGCTAGAGAAGTGAATAAATAATGATTTGTCATTCCTTTTCTTTTGTTTACTTACCCTTTCCTTTCCTTTCTCTTCTTTCCCTCTTCCTCCTTTTTTTTTTATTTTTATTTTTTTACTTTTCTTTCTCTCTTTCCCAGCCTTTTCTTGTCTGCCAGTTTCCTCTAGACACATGAAGCTCTAGAGAACTAAGAGCAGGATCCTTCCTGTCTTAGTCCCTCCTAACTTTTCAACTTTCTCTCCCTTCACTCCTTCCATTGAACTTTGGCCCAATTATAACTTTTTTTTCAAGTCTCAGGATCCAAGCTTGCTCTCATTGAGTTGTTTTCAGTTACTCTGATAAAACTCATAAGGCCCCGCTTCAGAATAGCAGGTCAGTTAGCTCACCTGGATCATTATAGACTCAACAACCATAACTTCCCAGATTTTGTCTCAAAGTTTCTGAGGGAGCTGCCTAGTGTATCTGAGACATCTCTCAACAGAACAAGCAAAAACTGTGCTTTTATTCTATTGTGGAAAATGCAGAATCATTAGAGTACTTGTCACTGAGTCTAACTTAAAGGGTGCTCTGTGTGTGTGTGGGCTTGCATATGCATGTGTTTATGTTGGGGAGGTGGAGAATGTAGACTCATTTGTGGAAGTTATGAATGTATGTTCTATATTTACCTCTTCATCCTAAGGCTCCAGAGTAGATGAATTCAGAATGAGCAAATTAGCAGCTTGTTTTCCTTAGGGGTTATTGATGTAAATTTCAGCCAGTCCTCTGTTATACTCTGACACCCGTGCCCAGCACATTTCTTTTGCAGCAGCATTGAATACTCTTCCTACACTTGCGTAAACAACCTCTTATGTCCTTAAGGTGGCAGTAACAATCAAAACAGCATTGAAAGAAAAATGCTTGAAAGGGTGGGGAAGTGGGAGAGATGAGAAAGCACTGTGTTCTGAAATGTTCCATAATCCTCCATTTTCTGCTCAGCAGAATTATTTCCATAGCTAGATTATTCGTTATTAAGAGCTTATTTCAGCCTGGAGTCTGTGCGTCAGTAGATTAGGACGTGAAGAAGATTAGCTTCTTACAGTGTTGGCTGGAAATAAGTTCCTTATCTGATCGTTAAAATCGGTTGTTCATGGTTTTTTGATCATAATTATTAATTCTGTCAGAGGCTTTTGCATGTCGATGAGGTTTCAGTTCCTGATATGTAATATTAAGGCACGGCTCTGTGGCACCAGTGTTAACATTCCAAGGCAGAAATGAGCGTGTGTTTGTTGGTCTTCAATAATCCCCAAGGCGCTGCCGTTCCTAATACTTAGTTCTGAAATCATTTAGTGATTTTTAGATTTTTGCAAAAATAATACTATTGATAATAAATAAAATGCTAGCAGCCAGTATTTTTTTTGTCTTTCATGTACCTGATGCGATCTCAGACCATTATACCTCCTTTGCTTATTTTGACCTTTTCCACAAACCCAGGCAACAGCTACCACCTTATTTCTATATTAAAGAAAAAGCATAGATCAGAAGGATGGATTTCTCTAAATCACAGAGGTAGTAAGCAGTGGGCTGGCCTGGGAACCCAGGTATTTCTCACTTAGAACCCCTTCTCCATGACTTGTCAGTAACATGATTTCTTGTGAGCCTGGGCAGAGGACAGGGTTCTTAAATGAATATATTGTCACAGTTTAACAAAATGAGCAGGGACATTGTAAGCCTAGGAGTAGGGGGGAGATATTTATTGTTTCTGGCAAAATCAAACCTAAAGAGACAGAAAAGTTTTTTGAAAATGTTTTAGGTGATTTTCTCTGTCTACACAAGTATGTGAATGTGAAGTGACGTGTTAGATGCATTGGGTACAGCACTGAACAAGACCGTCGCAGTTCCTAGAGGAAATTTAAATATTGTGACAAATGTGTAGACCAAGTATTCTGGAGATCAGGAGGGAAGAAGTGATTTATTTTGCTTCACAGTGGAGAGGCTTCTTGAAATAACATACAGAATTGTTCAAAACTCTTTTTTAAAGAAACAAAACAATAATATCTTCTCTAAGACTGCCCGCATGTAATGCCATTAATGATAGCTTTGTGATATCTCAAATGTGAGAAAAGTTGGAGAGGTAGAGCAGGATGACTTGGTCTACTGGCCTCACTTTACAGAGGAATAGTTTTGGATGAATTTTGAAGTACACAGAACTCATAGAACCTGGGTTGGCATGAGAGTGGAAGGTGATAGTGGGAAATAGGAGATGGGTAGTGTTATAGTTTAGGTGTGGTGTCCCTCAAAAACCCATGTGTGAGACAATGCAAGGTTTGGAGGAGAAATGATTGGGTTATAGCCTTAAACTAATCAATGAATTAATCCCTGATGAGATTAGCTGATTGGTAACTGGTGGCAGGTATGGTATGGCTATGGGGTACATGTTTGTATCTGGCAAGTGGAAACCTCTTTCTTTCTCTCCTTTCTGATCATATGTGATCTCCTTGCTTCCCTCTGCCACACTCTTCTGCCGTGACGATCTGCCTCACCTTACGCCCTGAGAAATGGAGTCAGCCTTCTGAGGACCAATACCTCTGAATCTGTTAGCCCTCAAATAAACTTTTCCTCCTCTACAATTGTGCTGGTTGGGTCTTTTAGTTGCAGCAGCAGAAAAGCTGACTAAAACATTTATCATACAGTTGGAGATGGTAGGCATTTGATTACAGGTAAAGCAGAATCCTTGTCATGATGATTGAGATTTAGGATTGAGTGTATTTTGACTCATTCTTTTGTGATTAAGTGATTTCCAATTTATTGCAATTTGTAGTTTACGTGAAATAAGGATTATAGAAACACCCAGGTATTAAGGAAATCATTTAGTCTGAGCCTGTAGGACAGAATCATGTGGGTCCAGATGAAAGTTAAAAGACAGGTATGTCTGTCAGATGCTGCATACTGGAGCCATGGCACAGAAATTCTATCAACTCTAGGGCAAAGACAATTCTTTCATGTGCTAGGTTGAAAGGTCTTGGTTAGCCTAGAACCTATGTAGGTGATGAGAAGAAGAATTAAGGAATTATACAGGAGTTAGGGGTATTTATTTTCCCTAGATGCCAGGAGGAGGAGACACCGTGGATCCTCTTCATTTGCTCACTCACTCATTCATTCCTTCATTTATGGAATCTTATACAGGTTCTTTTATTGAATTCACATTTCATATGCAAGGATTTTATAAATAGCTCATAAGATTGTTATTAAGGTAGAACTTGCTATTATTCATATTTTATAGATGAGGAAAGTCAGTTATATAGATATTGAGTGACTTATCCAAGACCACATAATTTCATTTCTTCACATTTTTTTTTTTCCTAACAATCAAATATCCTGAAACAGGAGCTGATGATTTCTTTCCAGTTTCATTCAGACAATTGAGTTTTGAATTATCATTCTTAGGAAAGAGAAGATGTCATGGGCCTAAGTGTCTGCTTTCCCAGCCCAACACTGATGGGGCCCAATTAGCGCCTTTTTTCCTTTGTGCCCTGAGAACACATACAACTTGTCTGTGCAAGGTCCCAAACCCAAATTGATAATGACTTCTGCTGTCTATCATGTCACTAGATGCCTTTCACAGCTAAAAAAACAAAACCACACCAGACACCTTGTATAGCTCTGAGTTTGCTCAGACTGCAGACTTTGCAAAGGCTTGTATGCCCCATACAAATGTTATCTCATAGCCAGGCTCCACACATGCATATGGAAAATGGTCAGTAAGGATATTAAAAAGCAATGTCTCATAGAAAGCACAGCTAATCACCAACCTGCTGGGTGAGAGTGAGAGGCTAGCAAGGGCTCAGGCCTTTTCTTCTATTTTTAAATCAGGAGTCTGAGCAGTAAACCCCACGTCTCCCTCAGCTCATAGCACTGGTCCACAGAGAGATATGTGGTGTGGGCAACAGTGGCAGCAGAATGAATTGCTTGGGCTGATTGTGCCTTTTTCTGTCTGTCTCTGCCACCTGGGTAGAGATGGTTTAAAAATACACAGTCATTAAGGGCATTTCAGCTGCAGGGCTAGAGGGGTTGGCTAATTGTGAGCTTCCTGAGTCTCTGGCTGGTTCTTTTCTGCTCCTCTGCACTAAGGGCCCATAATAGTTTTGAATGAAATGTCATATCTAAGTTGTTGATAACTGTTAGCCTGCTCCAGGAGGTAATTGAAATGATCCTGTATTTGCATTGGAGATTTTGTATTTATGCAAAAGACTGCTGAATTGACAATTATTGAGGATATATATTTTGAGAAGAGCTTTTCCAGCCAGCTCTGCAGCTCTTGGGTTGTGTTTCAAATAAAGGATGAAAGGGCATCTAAAGTAAACATGATTTCAAGGAGTTTAGTTACATGATGGCACATTGTTGCACTGATCATTTATAATTTTCAACTGGATCCTTCTGTCAGTTGGAATTTGAATTTGTTTGTATGAAACAGTGAAATGCTGGCTACCAGGAAAAAGTAGAAAAGCTTATATGATAATCCTTTGTAGCTCTTGGATATTTTAGCAAACTGTCAGTCTAGAGACCAGTAAATAGTTGAGAAAGTAACTGATGCATTAGTTGGAACCATTTGCACGAGACCTGGTCTATTTTCCCCCGCAAATTTGTGCAGCCTTTCCATCTCTCCCTCTGGCCCTGGAACTAATTGTTGGATAGAGGCTCCTGGCCCCCATGGCTGCACATTCTCACATCCTGGCATTACCAGCTATCTTATCTACTTCCAGGGTGAGAACCAAGGTCCAGCACAATCTCTTTTGTGGCAGGGCCCACATCAACTTTGATGCCTTTGTCAAACTCAGCAGACCACAGGGGTATGGTGCCTTCTACTACTCTGGTCTTAGGTTAAACATGAAGCCCTGGGGCATAACTGTCTTTCTAGGGACTTCCTGAAGCAGGCATTTAACACAACTTGAAAATAGAGGGCAAAGTTTGACCAGTGAGACAGGAGACAGACATGAGTTGGCAGATGAGTTTTGTACCTTCCTATATTTTTCCTTTGGTCTCATGCACAGTGGTTCCGTGAAGCCTCTCTAGAGATGTCCCACATGGCTGAGAAACTGGCTGTAATTTCCTCATGAAGGACAGTTTAGCAATGTGCCATCTGGTACTTGATTTCCTACTTTAATACTTCACTTCCTTTTTCCCTCTACTTGATTTGACATTGTTTCCAATAAAGCATTAACATGTAGCTTTAGGCTATGTTTTCTAGAGAAACTGACCAAGACAACATGGTAAGAGGAAGTCTGTTCTTCTGATATCAGATATAATGGGTACAAATTAAAGATAAAGGAAAACAGAGTAGCTAAGGGTAAAGAGGAAATACACCAAGAAATGAGAAAAGTGGGACAGGGTGAATTCAGAGGAATAAAAATTTGTCACAGTTTTCCAGGGTAAAAGAGATAAAGAAGGTTTACCCTAGCCTGTATACTTAATGGTTTCTGATACAGCAGAAAATCATGAAAATCTCATTGATTTAACACAATGTAGATTTAGTTTTTACTCAAAATCCTACATGGTTCTCATTGCTTTTCCCCATCTTGTAGGTACATAATTGGGAATACTTAGTGCCCAAGGTTTTGGGAGCTGAGGAAGAAAACCTAGAACTGAAAGTCACACATGTTCTTTCTCCTCATAGTTCCATTGTCCAGAGCTAATCACGTGGGCACAGCCTGGGCAGCCTGCTAGGAAGGATGGCGAATACAGAGGAACACATTGGTTTTGTTGAGCAGGGACTGTCCCACACAAGATTCGTCAAGAGAAACTAAGGGAGGGAGAGGTCGGGTAGGACAGAACAAAAGTCATATCAGAAAAATGCAAAGAAGATCTTCAAGCAGCATGTAAGCAGGCAGGAAGAGGTAGAAGTGCAGGACCTAAGACAAATGTCTGCTCAGACATAGGGGACACAGATGGGGAAGAAAAGATTCTGAAGGAGGTGCTGGAGGACTAGGTGAATTATTGGATCAAAGCTTAGACAAAGTCATTGGTGAAGATCTCTGACAGGTAAACGAAAGAGACAACAGAAGTGCTGTCACTTTATATAATCCCATCAGGCAGGAATCCATGAAGAAGACCTTGGCTGGCCTGACCACAAAATTAGGTGAGAGAAGGAATGATGTAATGTTCTTTAATGTAAGCAATATGGAAATAATTGGCTCATTGGCTCCACTCTCTGTGGTCAGCATAGAACAGTGAATACATTACATCCAGCTGCTCAAGTAGAACAAACTCCTATTTCTATGAGTCTCTCAAGTTTCCTTGGAAGGTCATGGGTGTGAAAGTTCATTTGTAGGTTTCAGAAGCAGATGTCCAAGGTGATAGGAATCAGGCAAGGCTCACTTGAATGTGTTTCATATCATAAGAAAGAAAGAAAACTGAGCTGGGGCAGATCACCAATTCATTCATGGACCATCTGGCAGGGCTATTATAAGGATCCAATCAAATGCCTGGCAATCTTAAGTGATCAATATGCATTCTCTATTGTTTGACTAACATTCTGGTGTTTCAGGGATTTAGAAAACCAAGGCAGAGAAAATTGATGAGACTTGTCTGTGAAAGAGCTAGTGAAAGTGTATCAGCACCACTTAGTCTAGCAGCTGGGAAGATGGAATTAAAGACCCTCGCTGATAAAGTTCTACGTGAGCACAGACGTGAACTGTAAAGATTTAGGCAGGCAAGGGAGGAGAGAGTAACAGATGGAAATTTAGGCAGCGAGAACAGCATGTAAAAAAATGCCTGCATGCAGGAATGAGTTTGGAACAGTGGCCCAACATGAAGCTGGAGAGGAAGATGGACTTGAGCAGAGTTGTAGGCCATGCTACAAACAGGGAACCCCATTCTCAGAGCAGTGGTAGGTCCCAAAGGCATAATCTCTTTGTTACGAAGGTTAGTGTCTAACCCCTGTGTGTTTTGTGAAGATCACTCTATTGCATGAAGATTGGATTGAAGAGGAGGACAAATGGAAATAGGGAGAACAGGAAGAAGACTGTTGTAGTTCTAGTAAGCAGTGATAGAGAATTAGACTGGGGTAAAAACAGGGATTTGAGACAAGGCAGATATTTCTGTGTTTGTTTTGAATGCATAACCAATAGGAGTCCAGGGATAAGGCAGAGGAGGTGATCCTGGAGTCCAGATTTCTGGCTTGAACAACTTTATGAGTAAAGGCACCATTCACTGACACGTGGGGTATTATCTTAGACCATGTAGACCATGCTTAGACTATTTTCTTACGTAACAAAATACCCAAGGCTGAGTACTTGATAAAGAAAGAGATTTATTTAGCTTACAGATTTTCAGGATGAGAATCCAAGATCAAGGATCTACTTGGCTTCTGGTCCTATCCATTTGGTCTCTGGTGAGGGTGTCATGGCAAATGGCATCATAATGACTTGTGAGAGTCAGGAAGCCAGAAAATAGGGAAGATTCTGTCTTTCTTACTCCATTATAACATCAAACTCCCCAGAGAACAAACTTGGGATTCCAGGAGAACTATATCAGTCTCTTCTGAGGGTAGCATCTGCAATGACCTACTTACCTCCCACTAGGTCCCATCTCTTTAAGGTTCCATCACCCCTAAATATGCCACATTGGAGACCAAGCTTGCAATACATGAACCCCTGGGGCATACACTGAAACCACATCTATATCATAACAAGTACATTTTATATCACTGAAGGAAGGAATTTTAAAAATATTTAAAAAATAAGTTTAGGTTTATAGGAGAATTTCTTTAGTATTACAAAGAATTCCCATATGCCCCTCATCCTGCTTGCTCCAACATTTACATTGTACATAGTCATGGTATATTTATTAAAACTAGGAAATTAACATTAAAACAATACCACTAACTAAACTGCAGACTTTAGCAGTATTTTCATGAATCCAACCAGGACAGTATGTTTCATTTAGTCATTATGTCTCCTTGGTCTCTTAAAATCTGTGATACTTCTTTAGTCTTCTCTTGTTTTTTATGAACTTGACAATACCAAAGAATACTGGTGAGATATTTTGTGGTGAACTTGTCAATATGGTTTTGGCTGATATTTTCTCATGACAAGGATGGAGTTATGGAATCTGGAAAGAATGTACCAGAGAACATGCGCTTTTATCAACCTCTCAGCTCAAAGATGCATGATACCTAGTGGCTTACTATGCCACAAGGTTAAGGTGGTGCATGCCAGGTATGTGTATTTTAAAGTTATAATTTTTCTCTTTCTGTACTAAGTTCATTAGAATCTAGCCACTAAGTGCACAATAAATTCACCCTCGAGTAAAAAGGGAATTAAGCTCCACCTTCTGGAAAGTAGACTACCAAATAATTTGTGGACATATGTTAAAAGCACCACTGTAATTAATAAGCACTTTTGAGAGATAGTTTTAAGCCAGGCAAATTTTCTATTTATCTTTAAAGTTTCTTACCCATTAGTGGGTCTTGCCTGCAGCAATTACCACTATGGTATTCTAGTGTGATTGTCTATTTCTCTAATTCTTTCTATATCTATAATTTGGAATGATGGTTTTTAAATGTCACAGATTTGTTATTTGCTCAGCCAGTTAGTATCATTTGCTTATTTTGTTGACAAGACTAAGAATTTCTTCAGTGAGATGTGATGTCTGCTAACTCAATACTGTATGTATCCAATGTCTTCATTCATTGGATTTGACTTTTTAAAGAAGAAATGTAATTTTAAAAACATGCTTCATTTATTTTGACTTTATTTTGACTCTATTATTTAAAACTAAAATGAACAAAATGGATAATATGTCAGTTTCTGGACAGTACTTAATAAAAACTTTTCTTACTCTTGTTATTTCCTATAGAATGAATGGTAGGCAGTTAAATTTCACCAATGAGAAGAATGCAAAATTCTCATCAGAATAGTAAATTTGGAAAATCTCCACAAACTACTGTCAATTTAAAACATGTACAAGTACTCATTGGAAAATGGCAAAAAGTATAAATAAAATCTTTTAAATCATATTTTACTATTGTTTTGGGCATTTCTTTTCTGTAGTTTTTAAATATTTAAACACATGACTAATAGCTTATTTAAAATTTGAATCTTGGTCCTCTCTTTCACCTATGATCATGTGTTTTTTCATTTTGCTAAACACCCTTTAAAATATTTTTAAAAAGAATTTGAACTATTTGCATGGTAATTCATCATATGGTTCATAATTTACTAATCACTTTTCTCTGATTGCCAATTGGGTCTGTATCCAATCTATTACTATTATAAATACTTCCATACTGAATTTTTTTTTAGTGTGACCTTTATATACAATATGATGATTTTTTCTTTTGAGCAAGAGGATAGGAGTGTGGTGGTCAGGAACTCAGACTTTGGAGCCAGATTACCTGGTTTTTACCTGTCCATGTCACTTGTTAACTATGACCTTTAGAAAACTACTTAACACCTCCATGTCTAAATCTTTTCATCTGTAAGTTGTGAATAGTTATAATACCTGCTTTTTAGGTTTTCTATGAAGATTAAGTGAGGGCTCTGTGAAAATGCTGTATGAACACTCAGAACACTGTCAGATCTTGGTGAACTCTCTGCAAGTATTAAGTTAATAAAAGGAAAACATCACATTATCTGTTCTTGCATGGTAGAATTTTCCATAAGATCAGCTGGATGTGCTATATTCAAATATTAGGACTGTTTGTATTTCTAGTTTTTCTTGAGTAAATTTTTGGAAATTATTGTTGGTATATTACTATTTAGTTTTTATTTATTGATTCCTTTTAGTTATATGTGACAGTAGAATTCATTTTGACACAATTATAAAGGCATGGCATACGTCTTGTTCTAATTCTCTCAAGTACCCCTCTTTCCCCTCTCTTCCCCTCAACTCCTGCTCCCTTCCCTCTACTAATCTTTCTTCCATTTACCCATAGTTTTTTAAAAATTCATTTCTTGTGAATGTGAATATTGGTGAGATTCACTGTGGTATATGCATACATGTATATAGGAAAGTATGTCAGATTCATTCTACTGTCTTCCCTTTTCCCATTTCCTTTCCTTTCCCTTCATTCTTGTTTGTCTTCTACACCAACTTCTATTCATTTTTTAACCCCCTTCCTTATTGTGGGTTAGCTTCCGCATATCAAACAAAATCTTTGACCTTTAGTTTTTTCAGAATTGGCTTATTTCACTGATCATGACAGTCTTCAGATCCATCCATTTAAAAGCAAATGCCATGCAGTCATTATTTTTTATGACTGAGTAATATTCCATTGTGTATATATACCACATTTTCTTTATCCATTCATCTGTTGAAGGGCACCTAGGTTGGCTCCATAGCTTAGCTGTGAATTGGGCTGCTATGAACATTGATGTGGCTGCATCACTGTATGATGGAGATTTTAAATCTCACTGAGGAGTGAAAAAATTAGATCAAATGTTGGTTTTATTTCTAGTTTTTTGAGTATTCTCCATACTGCTTTTCAGAGTGATTGTACTAATTTTCAGTCCCACCAACAAAGTATGAATGTATCTTTTCCCCCATATTCTTGCTAATATTTATTGTTACTTGTATTCTTGAAAATTGCCATTCTGACTGAAATGAGTTGAAATCTCAATGTAGTTTTTATTTGTATTTCTCTAATTGCTAGAGATGTTGAACACTTTTTCATGTATTTATTGACCATTCATATTTCTTCTTTTGAGACATGTCTGTTCTGTTCCTTTGCCTGTTTGATTGGATGATTATTATTTTTGTGTGTGTGTGTGTGTGTGTGTGTGTGTTGACCTTTTTAAGTTCTTTGTATATCCTGGATATTTATGGGAAGATTTTCTCTCATTCTGTAGGCTCTCTCTTTCACATTCTCGATTGTTTCCTTTACTGGGAAGAAGCTTTTTAATTTGATGCTATCTCATTTATTGATTTTTGATTTTATTTCTTGTGCTTTAGGAGTCTTGTCAAGGAAATCAGTTCCTGAGCTGATGATATGTTGGAGTGTTGGGCCTACCATTTCTTCTAGCAGGTTCAAAGTTTCTGGTCTAATTCTTAGGTCTTTGATCCACTTGAGTTTTGTGCAGGGTGAGAGATAGAGGTTAAATTTCATTCTACTGCATATGGATTTCCAGTTTTCCCAGCACCATTTGTTTAAAAGGCTATAATTTCTCTGGAGTATGTTTTTGGCACCTTTGACAAATATGAGATAACTGTATTTCTGTGGGTTTTCTCTGTGTCTTCTATTCTGTTCATTGTTCTTTATGCCTGTTTTGTTGCAAATACCATGCTGTTTTTGTTACTATAGCTCTGTAGTATATTTTAAGATGATGCCTCCTGTTTCAATTTTCTTGCTAAGGATTTCTTTGGCTATTCTGGGCCTCCTATATTTCCAGATAAATTTCATGACTGCTTTTTCTATTTCTATTAAGAATGTCACTGGAATTTTGATGAGAATTGCATTAACTCTGTATAGTGTTTTTGGTAGTATGATCATTTTGACACTATTAATTCTATCTAAGAACACTGGAGGTCTTTCCATCTTCTAAGGTCTCCCTTAATTTCTTTCTTTAGTGTTCTATAGTTTTCATTGTAGAAGTCCTTCATTTCCTTTGTTAGATTTATTCCCAAGTATTTTATTCATTTTTCAGGCTGTTGTGAATGGAATAATTTTTTCTGATTTTTTTCAGAAGAGTTATCATTGGAGTATAGGAATGTGATTGATATATGGGTGTTGATTTTTTATTCTTTTTTGTTGAATTCATTTATGAATTCTAGAAGTTTTCTGGTGAATTGTTTTAATCTTCTAAATATAGGATCATGTTGTCAGTAGACAGAGATAGTTTGAGCTCTTCTTTTCCTATTCATATCCCTTCAATTCCCTCTCTTGCCTAATTGCTCTGGCTAGAGTTTCAAGGACAATGCGGAATAGGAATGGTAAAAGTGGCTAGCCCTGTCTTGTTTCTGTTTTTAGAGGAATTGATTTAGTTTGTTTCCATTCAGAAAATTGGCCTCGGGTTTGTTGTATATAGCCTTTACAAGGTTGAGGTATATTCCTTCTATCCCTAATTTTTCTAGTGTTTTGAACACGAATGGATGCTATATTTTGTCAAATACTTTTTCTGCATTTATTGAGATAATCATGTGATTCTTGTCTTTAAATCTATTTATGTGGTGAATTACATCTATTGATTAATGTATGTTGAGACCACCTTACATCCCTGGAATAAAACCCACTTGATCATGGTGCACTATCTTTTTAATGTGGTCTTGCATGTGATTTGCAAGTATTAAGAATTTTTGCAAATGTGTTCATTAAGGATATTGATTTTATTTCCTTGATGTGTCTTTGTCTGATTTTGGTTTCACAGTGATCCTGGCTTCATACAATGAGTTTGGAAGAGTTTTCTCCTTTTCTATTTCATGGAATAATTTGAGGAGGATTGGTATTGTTCTTCTTTACAAGTCTGTACATCCACAAGAATGGGGTTCTAACTAGAATAAGATATATTTCATTTTTGTAAAATTATATCAAAATGGATTCTATGGTCATGTATAATTAAAAAGAACCAATAAATAGAATTACAAAAAGGTCTGGTAGAACTTGGCTGAGAATCTGTCTAGTTCTAGGCTTTTCTTTGTTGATAAGCTTTTGATGGCTTCTTTAATTTCATTAATTGAAATTGATCTGTTTCAATTTTTTATATCCTCCTGGTTCAATCTGGGTAGGTCATATGTTTCTAGGCATTTGTTAATGTTTTAGAATATTCCCTTATTCTGGTCTTTTGAGTTCTATCTGAATTTCTGGATTTCCTTATGCTTTTGCATTTCTACTAATTGTGGATAATTACATTTCCTCTTCACCAATGTCATTAGAGATTATCCATTTTATTAGTCTTCTTAATGTATTAGCTTTACTTGTTAATCATATAAGCCCTCCCATTCAGTTAATTCCCACTTAGTTTTTATCTCTTCCCTTCTACTTTCTTTTATTTTTAAAAATCTAATCTTGAACATGAACACTCAGCCCAAAGCTATAACCTTTTCTATTTGTGCTGCTTTAGATGTGTGCACAACATATATGGTATTTATAGTTTAATTTATCACATTTTCTACTTTAAAATAGTCTTTTTTTAAACCTCGTATTATTTAGAAGTTTATTTTGTTAATTATAAGATGTATGAGCTTTGTTTTGCTGTTTTTTTTTACTTCTTTCTAAATTGCATTCATCTATATGTGCTTGATCATTTTTGTTAATATTCTATGTATGTTTGAAAAGAATGTATGTTAAACAGTTTGGGACATACATTTCATAAATGTTTATAAGTTCACTAGGTTAATAATGGTGCATGTTCAAATATTTTACGTTTTTAATAATTTGTCACTATCTAAAATTTTGAAAGAAGCATAACATCTCTTACTCTGATAGGAAATTAATTCCTTCTGGTAGTTCTTAAATTTGAGGGTTTATATATTTTGAAACTATGCTATAGGAAATGTAAAATATAATACTGTTGCATAAAGAATTGGTATTTAATTCATTTTGACTGGAATTCTTTTATTGTTTAGAGATTTTTTTAAGTCTATGTTGTTTAGTATTAAAATTGTCATAATGACTCGAGGCGGGTAAAGTGTGGTTAAAAACTCACCTGATTTTACTTTCCCTATTTTATTTTTATTATTTCTACAATTTCTTCTGTATCTTTATTCTTGCTTCTTATTAAAATGAGTAGTTTTTTATTTTTATTTTGTTTTCCTTTCTAGTCTGACTGTGTCTTTTAATTGGAGATTTTGGTTCATTTTACTTACTATGCATATTCATGTATTTGGGTTGTTTCTTCCAGTCTCATTTTCTGCTTTCTATTTGTGCTGCTATTTCAGTAAATTTTTCTTGTATAACTTAGTAGCAACTTGTACCCAGATTGACTGGCATAAAACAAATACAATTTCATTCTTTCTCCTAATTTACTCTACGGAAATTCAGCCAGATTCATAGACTTCTGGGGTCAACGGAGGTCACTCAACAGTCCTCAACTGCTATATACCAGTCTGAGGGATCCACTTTAGCTCTACACCTATGTCTGGCTCCGAGATGGAGATGGTTGAAATACTGAGGCTCAGTTCCTACTGCTGATAGCAGAAACTACATGTGGCTTCTCTGGTGTGGTTTCAGGATAGTTGACTATATTTGGAGGCATCTGGCTTTCTTTGGAATTAATATTGCAAAAGAACACAGCAGTAGACACGTGTCTTTTCTGACCTAGCCTCTGAAGTTACAACAGCACTTCCCCTAATTGTAAGCAAGTCCAAAAAGGCCAACCAGATTTGTGGAGAGAAGTGGCAAAACCATGCTGTCAGAAGCATGTGCAATGACAGATATCGCAGTCATTTTTTTTTTGGAAAATGTGTTTTGCTACACATGCAATTTCTTTCTTTTTTTTTTATGTTTATCAATCTTTATTTCTTTTGTGTGACTTCAAGTCCCCGTATAGTGTGTTTCTATTTTAACCTGAATTTTATTACCTTTAGAATTTGAGGTAGGGCAGATCTAACTTGAAACACCTCCCTCACCTTTTTTTTTTTTTAATTAGTTATTTTATTTAAATGCGTTTCAAGTCATAGTACATAACCTGAGTACACATGCAATTTCTGTGGTTCTTTTTTTCTTTACACTTGCTTTCTCCGGATAATTCAGGTTTTCTTTTATGCTTTTTATCTTCTACTTGCATGAGAGAATAATCTTCATTTCTGTTATTCACTCTGAAAATTTAACAATTATACTTGACAATATTTAAAATAATCTCAAATCTTCACTTTCCTCTTAAATTATGCAAAGATTTTCAGAATATGTCGTTTCTGATTACATCCCATTAACTTATTTCCAGTTGTTTTCTAGTATTTTAACTATCTTTTTTTGTTTTTAGGCTCTTCAAATTAGATCTTCTGATTATTAACATAGTCAAATTTTGTTTATATTTGCTGACATATTAATCATTTTATTTAACCCATTTTTCATTGAATTCTGACTTTGTTTCTTAGTTTATTTTCCTTTTTTGGAAAGGTATTTTTAAAAGTTTCAGTTATGAGACTCTTTTAGCAATAAGTACCTAATTTTGGCATTCATTCTTTTCAGATGGATTTTTATGTTCACATCCAGGCAGATCTTCTCTCAAAAATTTGAAGGCATTTCACTATCCTCTCATTTTCATTGTGCATGGTCTAAGTCTTTTGTTGGTCTATTTGATATCTGTTATATATCTGTAATCTGATTTTTTTCCCTCTGCTTTATGGGTTTAAATTTTTTTCTCCCCCTAAAATTGTAGCTTATCACAGTATGCCTAGGTGAGGATTTCTTTTTATTGATCTTGTTTAATCCTAAGCAATAAATCCTTACTGTACTTTGTAGATTGAAGGATTGGTCTCTAATAATTTTAATAATTATCTCTTCAAATACATCCTCTCCTACTACTATTTTTATCTAATTCTATTTGGACCTACTTTGTACTCACCTCTCTATACATGGTGTTTCCACATCCTTTTCATATTTGTGCTCTGCTTTTCGCTCTGTTCTGCAACCTGTGTGATTTTTCCAGATGCATCTTCCATCGCATAAATTGGCCTTCAATGTATCACTGCGGTCTTCCACTGATTTATTAATTTCATTTAGTGTATCTCTCATTGATTGAATTCTGTTTAGTTTATTTTCAAATGTTTGATTTTCTAAAAGAGTGTCTTGCTCACCAATCAAGTTAACTTAAATATCAGCATTATTTGGAAGTCTGGGTCTGTTGACTATTTCTTTTTATATTTGTTAGCTCTCATTCATGGCGATTGGGTACTTGAGTGTTGTACTTTTTATTATAAGTTTATATTTATCTGTGGGGATGTTCTTAGGGTATGCCTGATATCTAATTAAATCTGTATGCCTCTAAAGAAAATTGATTTTTGCATCTGCTAGGTACTGTGTTTCACAAATGATCTAGGGTCACTTAAATTCTAATTCCTAACTTAAAGTTTTTAGGATCACAGAAAACAGTGACCTGTTAGCTCCCTTGATTCTCAGGGGATATGGAGGATACTCTTCCCTACGCCCCCACAAAAAGAAAAAATCCACTGAAGATAATAAGGAAGCAGGAACACAAACTTGTGATGTAAGCAAGCAAGAAAAAAAAATCTATCTATACATATACATATAAATAAATGCATGTATTTGGTATATGCATACATAGGTATATATAATACATACCACATAATGATTTATTATAAAGTGTAATGCATTATTTAAAATATAATATGTTAATATAATATAGATTAGGTATACATATGAGTAGCCACTCAGAGTCATGAATAAGAGATGATTTTCTTACCAATTTTTGTGTCCTGGTTTATTTGGTGTGTTTTCTGGTCAACTTGCAGAACTGTTTTACCCCTGCCCACTCTTGCTCTGGCTGTAGATTTCTAGATCTCGAGGATCTGTGTGTCTTCTGGGCACCAAGTGATTCAAAGGCTTGCAGACATGGCAGGCTGTGTTGCAGCTTGTTCCTTGGCCTCTGCATTCTCCTTTTCTTGTTGGTCTCAGTTAATTATTTAAAAGGAAGCATTTTTAATATTTTTCATTATTTAAAATGTTATTTATATGGCAAGAGTGTTTTATGATCTTCTATTACCAGAGGCAAAACTTGCTTACTTATTTGGTTTATGCCTAGGTACTTAACAGATTTGTTGAGATCGTAAGTGTGATCATGTTTCCATTACGTTTTTGATTTGGGTGCTCCTTTTTAAGTTTTATATTGTGCTCCATCACTCTCCTTCCTTCATTTTGCTTTCCTGTTTTATTTCATTTGCTAGGGTCTTTAGTGAAGCACTGAATTCTTATAGCGACAGCAGACATCTGCCTTTTTTCTTGGCTGTGAAAAATAAAAAAACAACTTTGACTATATTTTAAGATTCTGTGGTTATTATTTAATTACAAATTTCTATTGGTTTTTTGGATGTTTTGGAATTTTATGATTTTTAGTGAACTGTAGATATACATACTATTGGGGTTCATTTTAATAAATTCATAAATGTATATGACATAATGTGCTCCATTTCAATCCCCTGTGCTTTCCCTTTC
Organism: Xerus rutilus; assembly: GCA_028644305.1. NCBI lineage: Eukaryota > Metazoa > Chordata > Mammalia > Rodentia > Sciuridae > Xerus > Xerus rutilus. The sequence goes on along the minus strand of CM053399.1, from coordinate 24,700,158 downwards.
TCTCCCCTCCTGTATGGTCTTCAAGTGGCATAGGGTGATTATTTCTCTTGTTCTGGCCTCAAATTCAATATGTCTTCAAATTTGATATGTGATTCTGGAAAGCTAGTGGTACCTACTGTGAAAATCCCAACATCTCTACAGAAGATTCTGAGTCGCAGTGCTCCATGTTGTACCACCAAACATCACAGTTTACTTCTTACTTTCCTGTGTCTCTTCCTTTACCTTCAAATGCAGTTTGTCTCTGGTGTCACACTGAATCTCCTGGGAAAAGCTCTTTCACTGTTTGCTGGAGGGTGAGGATCAGTGTAGATATGAGTGTGTAGACTCAGATCTACACTTCTCAAGTGTGTAGATCTGAGTCTACACACTTGAGAAGACACACCTTTTCTCTATTTTTACTTCTGTCAACATATCAGCATCTCTTCCACATGGGTCTTTGCTCCCTTGAATGAAGTTACCTTTTCCCGGAGGGGACAGGTGTTGTTATTGCTAGTGGTTAAGGTTGTGGACACTGATGCTGGCCTTCCTGGGGTCAAATTTCTGTTCATTTATTAGCTTTGTGACTTTAGTCAACTTACTTTATCCTTCTGTGCCTTAGTTTCCCTTCTAACCTGGGAATGAGACATTTTCTGGGTGTTAAGGTCCAATGAGTTAGTACATACACACTGCTTTGTATCATATTTGACATTATACCTCAGTAACAGTAACAACTATGTCATGTCTGTATCTGATGTCTCTGATGGCTAAGATCATGCCTATCTGCATTTATGGATCATTCTATAGCCTTTCCCTATGCATATTTGATAAATATTCTTTCCAGGTTAAATATTTTATGGAGAAATAGTTTGGATACATTAGGGAAAAAATTTGCAAAGTACCAAAATGTAAGTGCTACATGTATTTTGACTTTTATCTTTTAAATTTCCAGGCCATTGACTCTGATTTTAGAATTTGTTTCAGATAACTCAGAGAAGTAGTTATTTTTCACTGCCAGGCTGACAAATAGCTGTAAAAGATAGCAAGAAGGAAAAAGGATTTAAAACTTACAGGGCAGAACATAAAACACATATCTAACTGATAAGAACAGAAACAAAAAGGTGTTTAAACTAAAGATAAAATGAAATGTTAAGAGTTTTGGGCTTCAGCCACATGAAGTCATGGAGCTTTAATTCTTGAGAGGCAGTCTGACAAGAGAGTAAATGAAGTCCCAGAAATCTGGGCTTTCTGCCCAAAAGGATTTAGGACTGCAGAGTTCTGATTCAGCACTGCATCCTTGGGGAAGAACCACACTAAGGTCCATGTGTTTATTGCAAGAACTACGCAGGACTCTGTGACCCACTTTGAGCTGAGAGACATGGGAACTTGGGGGGGTCACATGATTAGGATGAACGTGCTCTTGGTCTCTGTCTGGCCTGGGTTTAATTCTTTTCCAATATGAAATTGATGAAGATTCTTTACCTGTGTAGACCTTAGTTTCTCCATCAATAAAAGCTTAAATTTACCTTTGGTGATAAAGATGTAAAGAAGGGTGAATTATCCACTAGATACTGGAAGAGGAATGTCTACAGACTATATTTTTTCAAGGACCTTTTAAGATGCTTGAGGCAAAATATTTTTTTTTTCTCTTCAATTTCTTAGATCACTGGAAATTGAAGTTGAGAGTTATTTTTAAGATGGTAATTATAAAAATCCTTTCCATCTTTAAATGTCAAAAATTATATAATGTGAAATGTGGGTACATTTTAATCATTATGTGATATAATATCATATGGAACATCCAGGTAGTCAACATAATACTTAGTGTGAGAGGGTTGAGATTATTTTTATGTTTGTTACATTTTTTTTATTTTACTATATGCTTAGTTAGCCTGAGCCAGATATTTTTCTAAGTTACATATATTAACACATTCAATTCTCTTAATAATCTAGTGAAATCTATATGGCTCTTATCTAAATTTTATAGAAGTGGAAATGGTAGGCAATTTGCCAAAGCTATACAGTGGTGGAGCCAGAATTTGAACACAAGGATTTTGGCTTTGAAGCAAAACTTTACCTATTCAATGGTATTAGTTTTTGGACACAGTCTATTAGAATAGATTATAGGATTATGGGATAGATACGCACTTGTACAATGCTTTGGACTCTATGTTTTTCTGTTTTGAATTAGAGAAGAAAACAATAATTTAGATCAAATAGTTCAAAAATTCTTTTTTAAAAAAATTTAATTATTTTATTTAAATGCATTTCAAGTCATAGTACATAAACAGAGCTCAGTTTTTCCATTTCTCTGGTTGCAAATCAGATAGAGTCACATTATTTGTGTCTTCATACATGCACCAGGGGCAGTAATGACCCTCTCGATCAACCATCATTACTATACCCATTCTTTACCTATTACCAAGACATGCAGAATGCTGGCCATGGGGGTTATTTGAAGCCTTCCAAAGACAGCATATAGGGATCAAGTTAGAGCAGCACTTTCTTATATTTTCAAATATAGTGTGTTCTCCTACATGTCCCAAACTTCACACACCTTCCTATCAACGTGACACATCCACTGACTGTCACCTAAGGAAGTAAAGAACAGAACGGAACCAAACAGCACACAGTATGACTTTTCAGTCTATCATAGACAGTGCTGGGAACACAAGTAAATTATTAGACCCCTTAATTACTCCATGCTTTCTCAGAATGGAATTACATAGAAATTATGAATTGCAACATCTCATCTTTCCCATTAACAAAGTAAGCAACCATGGGGGAGTTTGATGAGCATTAAAAAGAAGCAAAACCTCTTTGTTACTGCTGTTTTCTGAAAGTATTTCAAAAGGATTCAGAGGTATAAATGAGTACATAGGTAAAAACAGTGCACTTATCACAACAATAACAACAAATCCTTGAGGGAGAAGAAAATATTCTTGTATATAGATACGGGCTATCTATAAGACAAAAAAACCTCAACCCACTGAACATATCAGAGATTCTTACAAACATTACAATTTATTACTGTTGCTTAATGAGGAGCTAGAGATCTGACATTTCCTGCATAGTTTCTAAAGTTTATAGTAAACTACAAAGAATTCCCATTTCAAATTTTATATTCAGTAAGTTAGAACTAGTTTCTTTGCTGACTCATAAAGTATGGAGTTAAAGAACTTCAATGTGATTTGCTCAAGTTTTTTTACCCTTAAAAATGTTTATACCTGCATTTATGAATTCATCCAAAGAAGACAGAGATATGTGCAAATATTTTTGTATAATTATACTGGAACTATTTGTAATAAGCAATATCTGGAAACACCTGAATGCTTTTCAATGGGAGATTAATTACTAAGTTATAATAACATGATAAAATGATAGCTCACAGGTGATTAACTCAGAGCCTATAGAAAAGACATCCCAAGTGCGAATCCTAATTAGAAGGTGAAATTCAAGTGTAGCAAATGTGAGGCAAAAGTGGGGAGAATTCAGTCATATGTTGCTGTACCGGCTACTGCTGGCCTTCAGGTACGTTGTACCAGAGCTGTGCCTGTGAGCAGATCATCAGAGGAAATGCTTGAGAAAGAATGTACTTTTTGGCCGCCATCTGTCTTTTGTTTATCCACATTTAAGTACATTGATCAGAGAGCTTACTCCCCTATATTTTGGTGTTGTACCCCTGGCTTTTTCTTTTGCTATTAGGGAAGTCAGATTACAGTTACTGGTGCCCTTCAAGCAAGTGGTGCATGGTGAGAGGAACCAAAGGCAGTATTTGGGGCTATTTCATTCACCAATGTAGTGATTGAGGCTGAGCAGGAGAATGTGTCAGGAGACCTTCAGGCTGAGAGAACTTACGGAGGCCCTTAAGACACATTCACTGAAACAAACATAAAAACCAAAAGGCAAAAATCACTGATACATTCACAGTATAATGGTAAGAAAAAAAGAGGCCAAAATATGTATGCAATTTTAAACTGTTTTTATAATTCTACACATACACATATGGATAGAAAGAAGAGAATACTAAAAAGACAGGCAACAAAACCTCACCATGCAATTATCTTTAGAAGATAGATTTATAACTGAACTCGAGGGCTTTTTTCTTTTCAATAGGATTTTCTGTTCTTTTCAAGGCTTCTGTGTTGAACATGAATTACTTTTTGCTATACAAATAAATCATAGATGTGAGCAGAGACTTATCTGTAGAATAGTTCAGTTTGCAGTGTTACTTATAACAATAAGAAAATATAATGCTAGTCATAATAACAAAAATGAAAACCTAGTGATTCAACAAAAACTTTTAGGGTGAAGGAGAGAAAGATAGCAGAATAGGACTTCCCAGCACTTGTCACCCCTAGAAACATTTGTTCAAACAACTATCCATATATGGAAATACTTTCACAAGAACTAAGAAAACCGATTAATAATTTACAGTACCTAGATATAGCAAAGAAAGAAGGACAGATGCATTGAACATGGTGGGAAGGCCAATTTTAAATTATGCATGTGACACTGACCCAACTCCAGGCATCACAGTATTGAGATGGTTTGGGGAAGGAGAGAGAAGTGAATCTGGACTTTGCCTTAGACTCTAAAACTTGTCTGCTCCAGTAACAACCAGCACTAGGATATTTCCTATAGCTCCAGATTCTAGGCTGGTACCTGTGAACTGAACCTCTGGGCCCATCCTCACACCAGGATAGATCTGTAGCCCCAGACACTTGACCTTCACAGTGGACTTATTTTCCATGCTGCCACTCTCTGCAGGCTGACCTCAGTAGCCCGGAATCCAGATTGCCCTCAGTATTGAGCCTGCTCCAGAAGCCTTAGGCTCTGGAATGCTCCAGTACTGGGTTGTGTCCCACAGTCCCAGGATTCAGTCTCATTGTATACTAGATCAGTCCCTGGAAATGTAGTCATCATGCTGACACTTAGGGACAAAGTCTCTAGACGAGCACCTGTAGATACCCAGTCTGGGTACACCTAGCATCAACTAGCCTCTGAAGGCCATCGGCTCACCCTTGGCTTCAAGTTCTAGGTAGATACCTACAGATACAGACCTTAGGTCTGCCCAGTGGAGGATGCTCCCTGGCCCCATGTATCATCAGACCCAGGATCTAGTTCTGTTCCAATGGCCTCCAATGCTGGTCTAGTTCCCATCAACTCAGGCTCTAGAACTGTTTCTGTGTACCCAGATCTCAGGCAGGACTCTGAAGCCCCAGGACCCAGAGCGCCCCTTGTGCATATAGCCTCTATGTCAGCATCTGCACACTGGTCTCTTATCTGACACCAGTGAAACCAGACTCCAGGCCAGCCCTAATGGCTTCAGATACCAGGGCAAGATGTAAGATCCTAGGCTCAAGATAAATACCTGCATATACGGACTTTGTACTTGTTCTAGTACCAAGTCAGTCTCTCATTCCAGGACAGTCCCTGTGCCCCAGGCTCCAGAGGACCTAGGCTTGCTCCAGCAAATCCAGAGTCCAGGCTTATCCCAGTAGACCCTAGCAGCATATCAGACTCTTTGAACTAAGACTCTAAGACCACACCTTGGATTGAATCTCCTACAAGCTACCAGGGTCTCAGGATACAGAATTGTTCCAGATCTGTTCTAGAACCAGGCCCACTCCAGTAGATGCAGGTTCCAGGTACATTACCAAATATCCAAATGCCAGGTTCACCTATCTGCTGACCCTGGCACTGAGATAATCTGTCCAAGGACTTCATCAACATATTTGCCCTCAGACCATGCCAAATGGCATGACCAGAATCTCTGGACAGGTTGGCTGGTAAAAGTCTTTTCCAGAAAAGCTAGTATGCAAAAAAGGACAAAGTAAGCCCAAACTTAGCAGAAGGAGGAAATAACAAAGATCAGAGTAGAAATAAATAAAATAAACACTAGAAAAATAATAGAAAAATCAATTAAAGAGTTGATTTTTGAAAACAATAAAATTGAAGAAGAGGGTGTACTTCCAAACTTGTTTCAGAAGTTCAGCATTAACCTAATAACAAAGCCAGGTAAGGACCCTACAGGAAAATGAAATTACAAATCAATATTCCTGATAAACATAGATCCAAAAAATCCTCAACAAAATGCTAGCAAACTGAATCCAACAGCACATTAAAAGGACTGTTCACTGTAATCAAGTGGAATTTAACCTAGGGATACAAGGATAATTTAACATATGCAAATTGATAACATTTACATTAACAAATTGAAGGGAAAAATAATATCATCTCAATAGATGCAGAAATAACATTCGGCAAAATTCAATATCCTTTCCTGACAAAAAAATCTTAACAAATTTATTATAAAAGTAATGAAATTCAACATGTTAAAGGCCATACGTGATTAATTCACAGCTAACATACTAAAAAGTGAAAAGTTTAAAGCTCTTCCTCTAATTGTTTTCTTCAAAGACAAATTTGCTCATTCTTGCCATTTCTATTCAACATAGTACTAGAATTCAGAGCAATTAGGCAAGAAGAATAAAGAAAAGGCATCTAAATTAGAAGGGAAACATTTAAATTTTCTTTCTTTGCAGACTACATATTTTGTATAGAAGACATTAAATATTCAACCAAAAAACCTATTAGACATGATAAATACATTTAGTAGTTACAGAATATAAAACCTATGAAATGTTTCTATAATAACAAATTATTAGAAAAAGAAACTTCAAAAATTCCCTTTTACAATAACTACAAAAAATTCTTGGTAACAAATTTAATCAAGAAGAGAAATTCTATATATTGAAACCATAAAATATTGATGAAAGTAATTGGGGAGGATGACACAAATAAATGGAAAGATATCCCATCTTCATGGATTGGAAAAATATATATTGTTAATATGTCCATCCTACCTAAAGAGATCTACAGTTTGCAGTTCCTATAAAAATTTAGTGATTTTTTTTTCACAAAAACAGAAAAGAGAAAACTATCCTAAAATTCATATGGGGCCACAAAATGCCATGAATATTTGAAGAAAAAGAACAAAACTGGAAAAATCACATTACATGACTTACAATTACACTACAGAGTGTTAATACTCAAAACAGACTGATACCGGCATAAAAATAGACACAGACAAATGGGACAGAATATGGAACCCGGAAGTAAATTAACATACATATGATCAATTGATTTTTGACAGAGATGTTAAGAACACAGAAGACATTACCTTTAATAAATGGCATTGGAATAACTATATCCACATGCAGAAGAATAAAATTAGACTTGATCTTACACCATGCACAAACATCAACTCAAAACAGAATAAATATTTAAGACTGAAAATTTAGAAATTCCTAGAATAAACCATATGGTAAAGTCTTTATGACATTGTTTGGGCAATGTTATATTGACATGCTTTAAAAAATCACAGGTAACAATCAGGTGCAGTTGTGGACACCTGTAGTCCCAGCTACTTGGGAGGCCAAGGCAGGAAGACAGAAAGTTCAAGTCTAGTCTCAACAGCTTAGTGAGATCCTGTCTCAAAAATGAGACAGGATTGTGGGCACATAGCTAGGTCAGTGATAGAGTGCTCCTGGGTTAAATCCCCAGTACCACACACACACACACACACACACGTGCATGCATGCACAGGCAACAAAAGCAAAAATAGACAAATGGAAGCATGTCAAAATAGAAACGAAATTCTTTATGGAAAACAAAAGGGTAAAGAGAAAACCTGTACAATGAGAAAATATATTTGTAAACCATACAGTTGATAAGGGAATAAATCTAAAATATGTGATGAACTTAAACCACTTCATATTAATAAAATTAATAATCTGATCAAAACTGAGTTCAGATCTATCATTTTTCAAACAAATACAAATAGACAAAAGATATATGAGAAATTTAAATATCACTAATTATCAGAGAATTGCAATTTAAAGCCACCATCAGATACTATCTCATACCTATTAAAGTGGCTATTATTAAAACAATAGGAAATAACATTGCTGGGATGTGGAGAAAACAGGACCCTTCTACACTGTAGGTAGGAATCTATTAGATTCTAATAGCTATTAGTAGATTCTAACAGGTATCATAGAAAACTATATGAAGATTCCCCCCAAAAATTAAAAATGGAACTACTATATGATCCAACTTTCCCATATTGCATAACTGATGGTCCTGATTTGTGAATAGTGCAACTTTACAGTTTTGTGATTTTACAATGGTATGAAAGTGATACTCATTCAGTAGTATCAGGCTTGGAAGTTTTAATTTTGATTTTTCACCTAGCTAGTGATGTTCTGTACAATTCTCTCTGCTGTTGTTGCAGATCCCAGTCATCCACATGATCGGGAGTCTAAAAAAACAAAACAAAACAAAGTATTATGTCACTAAGCTATGATTTTTCATAGGTTAGATATATTAAATGCATTTTCAATTTATAACAATTTATGATTGATGTATTGAGATATAACTTCATCAAGAAATGGAATTAGCATGTCAATTAAATATCTGTACTCCTAGGTACACTGTAACATTATTCATAGTAGCCATGATATAGGATCAACCCTAAGTGTTCATCCTGGATAAGTGGACAAAAAGTATGATATACACACACACACAGACACACATCCATACATCCATATGTTGGATGTTCTCTGATGTACCTATATATGCTTAGTCCCCAGTTCATGGTTCTATTGGGAGGTGGTGGAAACTCCCAATAGGAACCTTTAAGGTGATGGAACCTTTAAGAGGTGGGGCTTAGTGGGAGAAAGTCAGGTCATTGGGGACCAGCCTTTGTATAGTCCTTCCTGTCTCTCTTTGCTTCCTGGCCACCATGAGGTGAGCAGCTTGCTCTACATTGCACTTCTGCCATGATCAATTCCCTTTCCACAACCTCAGAGACAATGGGACAAAATGATGATGAAATGAAGCTTCTGAATTATTATATGGGACAAAAATAAAACTTTTATCTTTTAAGTTGATCATTTCAGGTATTATGTTACAGTAAAACAAAGCAGACTAATGCAATAATGTTCAGATAGAATGTTCTAAATGACATCCCAAAATGAGGTGAAAACCCCAAACTACAGAAAAAACAATTGATATATTTGGCTACATATTAAAAAATTATTAATGGGAATGACATAAATACAGAATTGAGATAACTTAGAGTATAGAGAAAGGATTTAAAATACATATAACTGATAGGAGTAAATATTTCTAATGTGTAAACAATTCCTATGCATAACTAAGAAAAATTAAGGCAGCATTATAGAAAAATATGAACAAACAATTCATTAAAAGGGAAATGAAATATGCCAAGTAGACATATGAAAAGATGTTTAGATTTCTTGAAAATGAAAACCCAGCAATGAAAACATCTGTAGAACATAAAAATTATTGAGTACTGGCAATGGTGTAGGGCAGGCAACAGGTGTTATTATACATTATTAGTGGTATTTCCCACTTTGGAGAATGTATCCTTCAGAAAAACGTAGTCCTAGTAAGAATAAATCTGCAAAGAATTTTAGTTGCCCCATTCTTTGAAGGGCTGGGGTTTAAATTAGCCAAAATGTGTCAGTAAGAGAATTTTGAAGAGAGATTAAAATATGGAATATCCTTGCTATAGAATATTAAGTGGTTATTACAAAGAATGAGTTAGATCTTTATGCATATTCCTTGAGAAACAAGGAAAAGAATATACGTTTTTGAAACTCAGAGTAAAATAATACCTCTGTATGTCATCCAAGACCCAGAAACGTAGTTAAGGAAACCAAGGGCCTTAACAGAAGGTAAGATGACAAGGACATCTAGAAAAAGGGAAGAATTAAGAAAAGATAAAAAGTCACAGAATGAGCTGATAAAGGAGGTAGTTTATTTAAGTATGGGTTTAAAAAAAAGGAATACCAAAATGGCAGAGTTAGAATTTGCCCCAAAGCATAAAAATGCAGAAGTAATGCTATGGAAAATTGTGTATTGGCTCAGGCTATAAAATTGGGAAATATTCCCACCATGTGGAAATTAATGAAAAACTATAGTAGATTTGATGGACAGGGAATAAAGATGCTACAAATAGCTAATGGTGTAGAGGCCATAACAAGTGAGTAAAAATATAATGAAAGACACAATAAAACAAAACATTTCTTTTGATTTGAAGAAAAATAACTGTGCATGTGAATGTAAAAGGATCCATCATCTTCCAGTGAAACGTATGGCAAAAAATTGATTTAACTTTAAGTGCGTCTTAATAAAATTCTAAATTTGTATAATAAAAATATTGCTATAATCGGTTCCCAAAAAAATTGCCTAGAAATGAACAAAAATCAGATTAGACATTGGGAAAATGGAACTGAGAAACAAGAGATGGTACAGTTTCTTAAAGTCTCTGTAGAGAAGATATAATTAGTCAAATAATCACAAATAAAGGTAATACTTTAACTGACAAGTGACATTACAGTATAAAACAGGCCTTTGCTTAGTTCGTGAGAATTTATATAAAGATGAGATTATTGAGCTAGGCCTTGAAGGAAGTGAAAGAATTTACTAGGTAAGGAGGAGGCTGGAATAACAAGTATAAAGATCTTGAATGACAAGGTCATCATTGTAGCTAGAGTGGAAAGATATAAAATGAATGAGGAACCAGAAAAAACAATCCACCATTAGACAACATTTTGGGCTATAATTGCAAAAGTAAGGGAATTAAAATTTCATGAATTATTTTATGTGTCTATTCACTATTGTTCATAAATTTGAAAGTATACAGTCCATGAATTTTTAGACTATAAAATTTTAGAAAGGATGAAATGTATGACTAGATCAAAACCCCTGAAAGAAACAGAAGGAAATTTTAAAAGCTTCTTAAAAGATGATAATCCTCCCAAATTTCATATATAAATTCATTATCATTAAAGGACAAATATTTATACAGTTCCAAATCAAGCAGACTTGAAAATGTATTTTGTGCAAGAAACATCACACTTCAACTGAAACCCTAACAACCATAGCAAAACAAATAATCCTCTCACCTATGGTGCAGAAAATGTTCTAAAGAAAAAAATTGATTGAGATTCCAGCTAGTTCTGTTTTAAAATAACACATTTAGTTAAAGAACAATATGCTGCAGTGAAGTAGGTTATATCTATGAATACATGGAAGGTTAAATATGGAATTTATTGATACAATTGATTTCATTGCAAGAGTAAAAATATACTATTGTTTCCTTGACTGCTGAGGAGAGGTCTCCATCTTACCCTCTTGTCATTCTCTAAGTCTCTCTAAGCCTTCCAGGAGTATCGCCCACCCTTGTAATTCCGGAAGACATAGAACTTGCTCTTTTCACTTCAGAATGACTAGAAGATATTCCTAGGTCTATTTTTTTTTTCATTTATTCCCTTCATGACATAATATTTTTTCTCTTTTCTTGAGTTTCACAAGTTATATTTTTGCAGAAAAAAAAAATAAAGAGGAGTGGATGTTAAGAGGCCTCAGTAGTTTCTGCAACAGTGTTTATGATGTGCCACGTGATGCCAAAATAATGATGTCACCCATGCACTGTGGGGACCAAAAGGGAGGATGAGCCTTGGTCGATTGAGGGAGGGCAAGTGTGTGGTGGGAGGGGAAGATTTCCACAGGCAAGGGGGTTCTGCACTGGAGCTTTTAAAATGGGATTTTGTTGGGAAAGGCATTAGGGAGGAGGGGAAACATGTGGGGACTAAGGCAAGAGAAACCATTTGGATTTAGAAGCAAATGTGAAATGTGGTAATGATGGGAGTGAGGGGAAGGAGGTAAGGGTTTTTGATAAGGGGTGTGGGAAACATGGAGACCTTGTGTAGGCTAAGGTACAGGGATGAGAAGAGCCGGAGCTACCAATGATGGAGAATGGTGACCCAGGAGGGCTCTGGAGGCATTTGCAGCATATGGGTTAAGGACAGCTCTTCGGCAAGAGATTTGTTCCAGATTGAGGTCAAGTGTAGTGATGTTGAGGGAATCCACCAGATGTACTGTATTTACTTGTTACACCTTGTAAAGTACTGACAATTCTTTGCACTTTAAAAGGCATTAGTACCTTGCAAAGTTGGAGAGCTGTCAGTATCCTTTACCTTATCCGGCTAAAGGATTGCCAGATAAGAGCAATTGGGTTTGTTCCAGTGGCTCATGCTGTTCCTTTTCTTGTGATGGTACTTTAATGGCAAAATTAGTTCATATATGTATTAGCAATTTGATGGATTGCTCTGTGAATGTGCTTGCTATTTAAAAAACCTCAAATATATTAAATTCATTAAAAATGACAAGCTGCAGATATTCATTTTGAGGTCTTCATTAGCAGTACAATCTACAATCTCACTTTTAAGGGTGGAAAACACTTTGAAAAATGTCAGTTCTGTGTCTTCTTCTTCCCAGTACATTTTGAACTTTTCTACCCTGAGGAGAAGGATAAGATACATTCTTTTTCATGAGAGTAACAGTCCTAGAGCAATACTAGTATAGATAACTCAGGCATTTGAAGCTGGCAATTGAATGATCCCTGAATAAGTACTCAAACACTAATCACACCTGGATAGACAGGAAATCAAACAGTTCTGTGCTAGAGGGGTAAGCATGAGGATTTGTATTCAACTACAGCACTTTAGTTGTGTTCATTTTTTACCTGGGGTGAATTTTTAGAAACCCCCATCTCCTTCCTCTTTCTCTTATCTCTTAGTCCTAGTTATATTCAAAAAGCTTCAGCAGGAGGTAAGCTATGTAAAAAGGCCTAAAACTACATGTTACAAGGTTGTACAAACTTATTCCCCATGTATTGAGAAGGATTAACCTTATTAAAAATACACTCCAAACATGATAAAGATTTTTGTACAAAGAATCTGATAATCTGCTAGTAACTTATTTTCAGGAACTGCAGTATAATTCATGTGGCTTTTGCATTTTATTAGTTGAATTACTGGCTAAAGAATATCTGCATATCAGATACACACTGAAATGAAGGTGGGGTGTTAAAAGCGAGTTTTTAAGTTTTTGTTTCAATACCAGAAGGTGTATTTGAATTATAAGAAGCAGATACAATTCATTTTTTGATAAAGTTGAAAATAAATATACTTGGAATTCTGAAACCAGCGGAGATCTCAGTTTATGAAGTGGAAAGGGATGTCAAGCATATGGGGGACAAATCATATGCTCTTTCTTTGGGATGGTGATATTTTGCAGCGAGGAAATAGTTACAGTACTCAATGTGCAATGAAGGTACTGCTGTTCCCTTGTGGTAGTAAATCATTTAGGCAAAGGTGGAGCTGGATGGTGGATCACATCTGCTGTTGCATGAATTGCTGGGTCAGAGGCTCCCTGCTTTCCTGGGGGACTCCAGGGAAAGACTCCTTGGCCAGCTATACTCTTTGTTTCTTTTCTCTTGTCACTAGGTATGCAATCCCATAACAAAGAGTGAGAGAAAGTAACAATGTATAAATACAAGCTTTGGAAAGTAAGCTTCAGAATTCCTCTCTTCCATTGCACCATAAAGCAATGAGTTTCTCTTCTGATTTCTGAGGTTAAGGTTCCATCCTGTGGAGTTCCATCAGGCTTCATGCTGTGGCTTGGAGCATTGCTAATGAGTTAAAAGGTGATCTTCAAGGAGGAGTTATTAGTCATTTAAGCATTGTTGTACAACTGTTAATTAAATATTTTATCTCCAAATTAGATGTTTATTCATAAGAGGAAAGACTAGAAAGAATATGGAGAAACTGGACTGGCTGAGACAAAGGAGATTTTATAAAAAAAAAAAAAAGGACGATGGAATAATACAACCTTGATTAATACCTTCCAATTATTATCTACCAGGCATTTTCCCAATTGCTGTGTACATCAAACCCTGATTATAAGCAATTCTTTTTTTTGGTACCAAGGGATTGAACCCAGGGGACGTTTAACCACTCAGCCACATTCTGAGCCCTTTATAAAAATTCTTTTATTAGAGACAGAGTCTTGCTAAGTTGCTTAGGGTCTTGCTAAGTTGCTGAGGCTAACTTTGTAATTGCAATCTTCTTGCCTCAGCCTCCTGAGCCACTGGGATTATAAGCATGTGCCACCACACCTGGGTGATAAGCAATTTTTATTTTCATATAGGGCATGCAATAATTTGAGATCATATACGATTAGTAACATGCTCAAATCCAGCCAATGAGTAGTGGCATTCAAATATGAGCTGGAATTTACCACTTCCAGACATGAACAGGGAACCACTGTGCTGTCTGGAAACTTCCCCATCTCTCCCGGGGTCTGCAGTGCTTGCCTTGATCATTCTGTCTATGTGGTCATCAGAAGCTTTGCCCAGATCTTTGTGGATCAGCAACAAGGACAGCTTTAGTCCTGCTCACAGCTCTATTCCTGGCTGGTTGTGTGCACTTGAGCAAGTCACTCCATTTCTTTGTGATAGTCTTCAACTGGAAAGTCACAGAGTGGGATGAGATTAGTGATTGCTAACTTTTGTTTGTTTGTTTGTGTTTTTGGTACCAGGGATTGAACTCAGGGGCACTTGATAACGGAGCCACATCCCTAGCCCTATTTTGTATTTTATTTAGAGACAGAGTCTCACTGAGTTGCTTAGCACCTTACTTTTGCTGAGGCTGCCTTTGAACTTGTGATCCTCCTGACTCAGCTTCCTAAGCCACTGGGATTATAGGCGGGCACCACTGCACCTGGCCTAGTTGCTAACTTTTTAAAAACAAGTCACCAGCCTTGTAGTAATGTTCCCTCTCTCTTCATCTAACTGAAGCTTCACATAAAACTTTGACCAAAATTTGACATTCTTATGTACTTTTGGGTCAGGCTAAGCATCTCTTGATTAGATGTCTATTATTCTTTGAGGAGAACTATTGTTTTACACTTTTTACTTTCTTAGTTTATGGGGAGCTGGAGAATGAAAAGTGGTGGTTGCCATGAGTTAGGTAAAATGTCAATAAGGAAAATGTAAATCTGATATAATCAAAAGAAACAAAATATATATTTTTATAAAAAGTATTTTATGAACTATGTTATCAAGATTACATTAATAAAGTGAAGAGAGATGAACCTCAGAAAGAACATTAGTATCCAGAATATATAAAAGAAGTCAAAAAACAACACCAAAACAAAAAACAAAACAAAACAACAACAACAACAAAACAAACCAAATAACCCAATCAATAAATGGGCTAAGAAACTGAGCAGACACTTCACAGAAGAAGTACAATCAATAAATATATGAAAAAATGTTCAACATCTTTAGCAATTAGAGAAATGCAAATCAAAACTACTCTAAGATTTCATCTCACCCCAGTCAGAATGACAGTTATCAAGAATATAAGCAACAATAAATGTTGGTGAGGATGTGAGGGAAAAGGCACACTCATACATTGCTGGTGGGAATGCAAATTGGTGCAACCATTATGGAAAGTGGTATGGAGATTCCTCAGAAAACTTGGAATGGAACCACTATTTGGCCTAGCTATCCCACTCCTCAGTTTATATCTAAAAGACTTAAAATCAGCATATTACAGTGATGCACCCACATCAATGTTTAAAGCAGCTCAACTCACAATAGCTAAACTATGAAACCAACCTAGTTGCCCTTCAACAGATGAATGGATAAAGAAAATGTAGTGTATATATATATAGTGTATGTATATATATATATACACACACACAATGTAGTGTATGTATATATATATACACACACACACACAATGGAATTTTACTTAGCCTTAAAGAAGAATGAAATTATGGCATTTTCTGGTGAATAGATGGAGCTGGAGAATATCATGCTAAGCGAAATAAGCCAATCCCCCCAAACCAAAGGCCAAATGTTTTCTCTGATATGTGGGTGCTAATTCTCAATGGGAGGGGGCTAGGGAAGAATAGAGGTAGAGGGGAGTGAAGGGAGGGGTAGAGGGGAGTGAAGGGAGGGGTAAGAGTATGGAAGTAGGAAGGATAGTATAATAAATCAGACATTATTACCTTATTTGCATACATAACTATATGATGGGTCAGATTCAACATCATGTACAATCAGAAGAATAAGAAATTATACTCCATCTGTGTATGATGTATCAAAGTGCATTCTACTGTCATGTATAACTAATTAGAACAAATAATAAAAAGAATTACATTAGTCATTTAGCATTGAGGGATATTAGTAAATGGGCAAAATTCATTTTCATGTAATGCTGTTTTCTCCAATAGCTCTATCATTTTGCAGTAATGAGATTTAGTAATAATAATAGTAATGATAACAGGTATTATATTGAACACTTAACTCTAAGCACTATGCTAAATGATTATCTCATCTAATCTTTGCAAAAATCCTATGATATAGGTCCTATTATCACCATTTTATGGATGAGAACAGAGGTTCAAGAGGTTAGAGATATATATACATTTTCCTTTAAAATGTGTCTTTTCAGTTTCTTTTGCAGTTTGGCTTCTGTAATTAATTATGTTTCTAACTAAGCACTTCACAGAACTAAGATTCATTGTTGTTAAGTGAAAAATTCTTTATATGTCACCTTGAATTATGTCTGGCGTTAGCTAGTGGGAAGCCCAACTTAGAGTGGCTTGACCCAGTGGGTATCAACTGCCTCTGAGTGGACACAGGAACTTCATGAGAGTGCAAAATGTTAGCTATGAAAAAAATGTGATGACAACACAAATCAAGTGCTTCCCCTACAGCCAAGGGTTGCATTCGGAAACTTGCCAATTCTAGCTAAATTCTTCCCATTATCTGTTTGTGACAGAGCAATTATTCATTTTCAGATTGTCCTTTTTTTTTTTTTTTTGCTGATGTTAAAATGGTCCTTTAAAAATGATAATCATAATAAATTATGGCAGCTTGTTTATTTTATTTTGGTTTATGTATGTATGTTCTTACTTGGCAACATGACTTTTTTTTTTTAAAATCCATTCTCTTTGTTCCATTTGAATTTCTGAGAACTTTATTTTAGAAAATTGGGAATGTGGCACCGAGTGAATGAGGATGGTTCTATCCAGTCTAAGAGGTTACATACTTTACTCAATTCTGATGTAGGATGTTTTCTGAAAATAATGCATTCCATAATATTAACTGATTAAACCTAATTAGACAGGGAGCTCAGTATATCTCATAATGATGAAATAAACTTGGAAAAATGATTAAATGCCCTTGCCCTTTGTGAGTTTCAAAGGACCTAATTTAACCTATTGGCATGATTTTATGGAAAGCAGCCAAGTTATGCCAGTGAATTAAAATTCTGTAATCTTTCAATTGAGGACAAAATTGATCATTTCTACACCTAATTTTAATACCTAATGCATCTATGTCTATCTATGCTGAAAAATGAAAGGAAAAAGCAACTATCTGGGTAATTTAGTAGCCCTTTTTGTTCACTTTCTTTGTTGACTTTATATGAAAAAAGTACTGCATTTAAGTATAGCTGTATACAATTCATGCTCACTACTATAAAAATCAACCAATAGTAATTACTCTCCCAAAGCAAAAGTAAATCAAAAGAATAATGGATATTTATAGACTTTTGAATCTGAACATTTGCCTGCATAATATAACAAGTATCCCAATTATAACACAACGCGACATAAATCAGCCATGCATCCCCCAATATCCAAGTGTTAACAATGTATGTAGTAACTTTTTATCCACTCTGTGTACCAATACATTGGCACTATATTGAAATTTGATTTGTAGAAGAAATCTCCACTAAAAGTATTATTTACTTTTTTCTTTTCCTCCTCCACTCACTTCTTATTCTTTAATAATAATCCAAGAAAAACACCTGGAACCTTTTAACCATTAAAATCCTTTCTTGGGGAATGTAGTATCTTTCAGGGTGTTGAGTAATGTGTTTTAGGTAATGACTCCCTTCTTTAAAGATCCTGTATGTGTGGATGCTTATTTTGATGTAATAAAGGGAGGAGGAAGTGGAAAGTAAAAATCTTGACCTGTGAACATTGCAAACCAGAATTTGTGGAGAATTAATGTCCTGGGAACAGCCCTCCATTAATGATGAAATAAATTTGTGCATAAATACTCTAGTTTTTTTTCCTCTGGGGGAAACAAATCAATTCATGCATTCTACTTCATCTCTCAGGGTTTCCAGCAAAGTCAATCTTCAGTGGCACCAAGTGTTAACTTGTTCACTTTCACATCCTGCCTTGGTTTTCTTCCCTTCACCCTCTGACTCTGCATCTCTCTTGTTTTTGCTTTTTAGGAATCACTTCTGCTTTGGCTTCTGGGAAAACCTAATGTAAGACCTTTTATGGAGGCTGAGTTAGTTATGTTTTTTTCAAATGAAATTTTATCATTATCTCAGTACAGAAAACACATAAAAGTAGAGCTGTCATGTTTGATCGATGTGGGCATTGATATGAAGCCTTCCTTTCCCTCTTTCCCCATCTCCAACATCCCAGTGGAATATGGACCTTCTGGGAAACTGAAAACCTCTGGACAAAAGTTTATCTCACTTAAATTTTTTTTTATCTTTCAGTTACTGATTTTCTTTATGAAATATTGTATGCTAATTTACCAAACATTGAACACACATAATATCAGTATATTTATTTGCTTTTTCTATGAATATAGTATTTCCAAGAATTCCTCTGAGGCGATTTGACACAATTTCACCAAAGCAGTTATAACTTACTTGTAGGCTATCTATTTCATAACTAGTTCAATTGCACATTAAAGAGAATCAACTCAGTTAACCTTGATGCCTTGAATTGAGTGATTGTATAAATCCTAGCTGAAGTCAATGCTGAACTAACTTTTTTTTCCTAGAGTGTGACTTTTCATATAATATACTTATTTAATGGACACACATAACAGTAACTTATCTTGGAGTGTGACAGGCAAATTTTCTGGGAAAAAATCAATTTCTCTCTTTCAATATTTCTTTTAACAAGGTTGAAAATCATATATCTTAACACAGAATGTTCCCAAGCTCTGTGATTAACATGCAAAGCTGTTTCTTAACAGCTCTCTCTCACTAAAATGACATTGAGAGCATAGAGGCCCTTGTTCTTAATTTTTAAACCTACTGATTTCATTGTGACTGACACAAAGCAGAACATCTTTGCCATAATTACTGTATAACAGTGATTTTTCACAAAGTTGTAATTTACCTAAAATTAGCTGGACAGCTTCAATTATGTAAATCAAATCTTGAGACTTTAATGAGAGTATTTGTGGGAGCACAATAGACATTTATGGGGGAAATACAAGGGGAAAAATCTCCCAATAATTTGGGCCTTGCTTTTAATGAGGCCAGGCAAAAGAGAACCACTGCTGGAGTCAGTCTTT
Source organism: Xerus rutilus (assembly GCA_028644305.1). NCBI lineage: Eukaryota > Metazoa > Chordata > Mammalia > Rodentia > Sciuridae > Xerus > Xerus rutilus. Next base: position 24,680,894 of record CM053399.1, on the reverse strand, counting down.
TAGGACAATTGGTTGGATGGCTCTTAACACTAGAATCTTGCAGTTGGAAGAAAACCCCAGGAGACAAGGACTCCATATGACCTCAACGATCCTTTAGGCAATGCTAGACTGTGACTCCATTTTTTGTTTCTCTGAATGGAATGTACTCTTTCTCTCAGCATTAATCTTGTTTTGTTTTTCTATTGCTGTGCAACAGACTATTCTAAAATTTAGGGGCTTAAACAATATCTTATTACCTCCTTTGGTTCTGGGCATCAAATGGACTAAGTTGGATAATTCTTGCTCCTGGTCTTTCACAGTATTTTAGTCAGACAATATCTAGACTAGAATCCTGTGGAAGGTTCGTCGAGCTGGACATGGAGGATGGCTTTGTCCCTCATATATTGGGTGCCTTGGTGTTCCTCTGATGGCCTCTGTCTCCAGCAAAGTGGCTTGGAATTTCTTCTTCATGATGCCTCAAGGTTCCAAGAGTTCAAAAGTGTCACCTGCTAGTTCTTTCCTAGACTAGACCCAGAAGTGGCAGCTTCACTTCCCTTGTACCGAGTTGTTCAAAGCACTTGAAGTCCAGTCCTGACTCAAGGGTAAGGCCAAGGATTCCATCTCTCAATGGAGGAAGGTCCCAGAACTTGAAGTTATCTTTAATTTGTCATACCCCTCACGGTGTTGTTGGGTCTCTATGTTTTGCTGGCTTCCTTCCTTTCTCTCCTTTATTGCTTTCTACACTTTGCTGGAGGATATTCTCATTGAATTGGCTTCTTTTGCTGTTTGTCATTTTCTAAGTTCCTAACTGTCCAGGGAATTTTCCACAGGGCCCCTCCCACTGGACTGTACACATCTCTTCTCTGGCTGTGCCCACTTTCCATTGTTCAGATAATTTCCATGGTTTAAGCTACTACACCATCTTCCTGCCTCTCCATGTTCCTGTGCTCTGCTTTTCCATTCTCTTCTAGGTATGGTGACTTGTGTCAGGAATGTTCATATTTCACTTTAGCGTCTATGATCTCTGGATTATCCTACCTCTGCTAAAGAGATGTGGATCTATTCAATTATATTAGTTCACAGAGAGCAGATATCTTAGATGGAACTAGAGAATATACTATCACATTTTAAATCTTTAAAACCTCTTAGTGACATAGATATTATTAACCTTATTTTATAGGAAAATGGGGCATGGAGAAGTCAAGATTAACATTTTAATTTTTTTCCTTTTATTAGTACATTATAGTTATACATAATAGTTGGGTTCATTTTGACAAAATCATACATGCATGGAATTTGATTTACTCCACTTTTGAGCACATTAGACAGTGACACATTTCCTCTATGGTGGTTATTACCAGTTTGTGTTCTCAGCAGGTGTATGGAAAGCCCTGTTTGCCTCATATTCTCCACAGAATTGATGTTATTGAAGTATTTGGTTCTTGCCTTCTAGAGTATGAAATTGTATCTCATCATTTTTTTCTTTTTTTTAAATTAATTTTTTATTTGTTCTTTTTAGTTATACATGACAGTAGAGTACATTTTAACATATTTATACAGACATGGAGTACATCTTATCCTAAAATCTCTATTTTCCCTATGGCTTGTGGATTTACATGTCTTTTTATATAATTTATTGGTCATATGTGGTTTTTCATCTAGAAAGTGCCTTTTGTCTATTTCTTACTTTTTCTTATTGATTTATAGACATTTACATATATACTCAATACTAATCTCTTTTTTAATGTAAATATTTTCTTCTAGAATGTGGTTTATCTTGTGTTTTCACTCTTTTTGGTGATTTCTGATGAATAAAATTTCTAGATGATTCTTAATTTTTTTGTTGTTGTTGTTGAAGTTAGTGGCTATTATTAGATTATCTGTTTTATTTGCAGATATATTAAATGCAAAGAATTGCATTGAATTAGACTTTAAATATTAATTCTATGTCAAGAGATCTCTTTACTCTCTTTATATGCATACACATACAAGTATGAAGAATACTTGGTATAAATGTGTGTATTTTACTTCAAAATTATGCATATTAGTTGCATATTTTTTATTTCTTAACTTTTCCTAATTGTATTGGCTGATACCTCTGGTATAAGGGTACATGGGAAAGATAATAGTGGATATTTTGTTTTCTTACAATAATATAGAGTACTTTGTTACATTTTATCATTAAGCATGTTGTTTTTGTAGAAATAATTTCTAGATCCTTAAGAACTGTTCTCTCTTTTTATGATTAGATTTTTAATGTAATGATTTTTCTGTATATACATTGAAAGGATTACATAAGTTTCTCTAATTGTGCAAAATATATGAAAATATTTTTGTGTATAAGCCTTGTATTTATAGAATATAACCAGTTGGTCAAGATGCTTTATCTTCTTTTTACATTGTTTGATTTGGGTTGCTAATATTTTATGATTTTTTCCATCTACATTTATGAGTGAGATTGGCTGAATTTTTCATTTCTTCAAATGTATTGTGTTTTGTTATCCAAAATATACATATCATATAAAGCAATTTAGGTATTTTTGCTTTTCTTCTCTATTCTGTAAGAATTTGTTTAAAATCAGAATTATTCTTAAATTTTTGGTAACACTGTAAAATAAAAGTCTTTGGGCCTAGTGTTTACTTTATGGAAAGATTATTTTATTATGATGAAATGAAAAACTAGATTCCTTTACTGTTTATGGGATCATTCAGATGTTTTATTTATTCTTGACTCAGTTTTAGTATGCTACATTTTTTTCTATGAATTTGCCATTTTGTAAGTATTTTCAAGGTTCTGCATCAAGCTTTATGTCATATTATTTTATTATCTCTTAATATCTGCTGCATGCATAATCAGGTTCTCTGTTTGCTATTGCTTATTTTCTCTTACTCTGAATTAGTCTTGCATGCTTTTCTGAGAATAAAACTGATCAAGTAAATACCATAATTCTTTCTGCATTGATAGCTGGAATCTATCATATTTTCTTGATCTTATGAATACTTGAATTAGTTAGATATCAGATATTTTAATTATTCTATGGATTGCTGATTCTGCATTTTAAATGAAACAAGCAGTAAAATATTACAAGGTTTTATTTCCACAAGTTGTTAGCTATTGTAATTGAGGTTGATGGATTTTAACATTATATAAAAATTTGCATCAATAATGAGTGTGGGAAAGGGCTCTGATATTTGTCTCTGAACATTTTGGGGAAGTAAAGGATACAGGAGATGTCTCTCAGTTAGCTTCAGCTGCCTCCCTTTGCCATTAAAGAGCTGTTAATAAAATACTCTTCCTCTAGTGGCTACATAAATTCCACATGGGAAAGTCTTGTGTTCCTGGACTTTATGAAGTTAAAGAATAAGCACACATCCCTTTTTACTTTCTCACATCAGAAGATACCTTTGTAATAATGATCTCATATGAATCTCTCACCTATTTATTAAAACAAAATCCCAAAGATCTTCACCTATTTATAAACTATAAAGCATACACCTCTAACTTGTGATAGTGATTATGAATGTTTCTCAGAGCAAAATAAATGGTAGTGGAAACATGAGCATTCACCTACCCAACTTGTGAGGGTATGACATAGTATTTGTAATTTTGCTTGTGTCTGATGAAATTCTTTTGGTAATCATGCTGTAGTTAATTGAAATTGTAAGAAAACAGAAGGTCAGAGAATCTTTTGATTACCTGCAGCCTCTTCAATTTAGGTAATTGAAAAGACATCTTCAATTTTGGGTGTCATTTTTTTCTTCCCTTTAATATATTTTAGAAAGAACAGTAAATGATTGAAAAAATATTATGCAGATGAGAAACAATTTTTAAAAGATCATCCTGGTTACAGTTTTATTCAGGAACAATTTAAAAATTGGAAGTCAGACAGTAAAGGCTTTGGCTTAATGATAGAAAGACAGTTTTACATGGATGTCTATGAGACCTTAAAATTTTTAATTCTTCTTAGTTGCTGGATTCTTTCATGAATTTGTTCCTATCCATACAGCTGAAGTTCATCTGAATTTAGGAATAGACTTTAATATTTTTATATTGACCTTAAACTTTCCTAAACTAAATAAAACTGTAGTTTAATTTTCACTTGCTTACATGATTGATGTTCCTATTCTTTGTAGTTTTACCTTTCAGAACACTGAACCATTATAAGAAATTCTATCAATGACATGTATGGCAGATTAGACATGAGTGCAAACATTTTGCTTCTCCTACTATTGAAAGATAGCAATTCTTCTCTTCTTGAATCTGAGTTCACTTAGAAATTTGCATGGTCATAGAATGCAACAGAGGAATATTTTGGGACTCCTAAGACTGGTTCAAAAGAATTCTTGCAGCTTCCATCTGGGTCTCTTGGAACACTTGCTCTTGAAACCCAGCCATCAGGCTGTGAGGAAGCACAACCAGCCCCAGGGAGTGGCCCCTGGCCAATAGCTTCAGATAAACTTCCAGCAGACAGCTCCCACCAATTTGACAGCCATGTAAGTGAGCCATCTTAGAAATGTATCCTGCAGACCAAGGGGCTGCTGATGCTTCAAGGGCTTGTGATGAGCCCATGCGGCTGAACTCTCCCCCAATTGTAAATTTGTTAGACAAAACATGAGTGATTTTATTTTAAGCTACCTAAATCTGGGCTGATATGTTATACAGCAATAGATTACAAAACAATGTGCATCTCCTAGATTGATTTCTGAATCAACATAAAATAAAGCAAAGAAGTCAGAAGAATAGAAAGTGAAAATACTATTCTAATTGCCCAGTAGTAGCTCAACTGGGGATTTGTCTTAGTTTGAGAGCCCAATTAATTTGCTGAGACCAACCCTGAATTTGTCCACCTAAAGCAAAATTGAATTTATTGAATTCAGAATTTATTGGATGAACCATTGCAGTGGTTCAAGTGAAGAAGGTAAGAGATCCTCAATCTACCACGCTCAAGCCATTTAATAGATCAGATACATTCAATAAAGTCTCATAGATCAGGGACTGTCACTACCAATCAAATTGTACAGAGAAATGAGTACTCTAAGAATTTGATAGTATTTAGGCAGGATCCTTCCTTGTGAAAGTTGGGGAAGTGTGTTAAAGGCATTGACCTCTCACATTGAGTAATAATTTAGAGCAGCTATAGGGCCCAGACAGAATGTGTTCCAAAGCCTGGTTCTGCAACCTAATAGGCATATGTCCTTGGGCAAGTGACTTAACTTCTCTGAGCTTCAATTTCCACATCTGTAAAATGGAGATGATAAATAATGGCACTTGGTTTATTGGGTCTAACACATGGTATAGACTCAGTGATGTTTCTCTTATTTGATATTGTAGGAAGCTAGTAAAGATATTTGCGCTTAAAATAGGCATGTGTAATTCTGAACGTGAACTCAAAAGTACAATACCGTAGTCCTAGATAAGTAGTTGTTATTATTTATTAGAACTATTCATAGCATACTTTCAGAATGAAAGGTTGTTATCACAATATAGCTGAAGGTACCTTTCAGCAATGCTAAGTGTCATAGGAAATGGTAAGTTTGTGTAAGTGTATGTGTCCATTCAGGAAGGAGGCTGAGTAAATCCATACTTAAGACTCCAGACCACTAGACCAATTAGCAGTGTTAAGGCATCCTAATGAATTAGAGTATCAAAGACCAAAAATGCAATTAAGAAAACATAGTATGTAAGGTCCATTAAGATGAAGTAGTGGTGTGTGTGGTGACTGAGGAATTCAAATTCTTTATTTCTCCACATTCTATCTGGAGGCAAATTTGGAAAATGTATTTAAAATCCAGGCCAAGTTCATGCTATGATGCCCACTGATGGTAGCTCACTGATGCTACTTGTAGCTCTACTGATATATTTTACTTTGTTTGGTATCACTGTGTATAAACTTCCCCTTAACTAAGAATATCTAAGTACTTCATTTGTGTCTTATGATTGAAACTAAGTCCCTCAAAGATGTCAGATACTTTCAACATGGCCTCTGCCCCATCCACTGAACTGGTTCTTACTAGTTTCTTGAATTTCAGAAGATTTCACATCTTTCTATTTGTAGTCAAATATGTTAACAAAATTCAAACTTACATTTTTTCTGTCTGTTTTTACTAGAAAGGTGGTGGCTGTTCTTGGTACTGAGGATTTTGAGCATTATTTTTTAAGTGCTTCATTGACTAGGGATTGAAATGTGTTTGGAGCATAAATAAATGTATAACAGAACCCTAAAGTGGAAGGGGAAAGGAGTTTATGAGTAAATTCAATGTCTGGGCGAATTAGAACCTATGTATGAGGCTTTTCACATTCTGGGTGTGTTGAAGCCAATGGAAGAAGGAAAGGGCGGGTAGCTGGAGGAAACAGTGGTGAGGAGCAGACTGGAGAGCCATTCCAAACTGCACAGTACAGGAGATAACTCTCCCGGGGATGTGGTAACTTTGCTTTGACTACACAAGTATGTTAGAAATAAAGGCCTCTAATCTTTCAGTCAATCAGGCAACTGAGGAGATTAAGCATCCAACTGACAACCCTGGACGTTTGTAAGCACTAGGGTCTCTCTGGACACCTAATCAAGAAGTGAAATAACACTTGGTTTAGACTGGCTACTGTCACTCCTGCATGGATGAGAAACAGAAATCATTATGGAAATTGGTGGAAAAAGGAGTACATAGGTCCCTGTGTAATATAATAAGTAGAATATTATTTCTAGAGAAATGAAAGCATAAAATTGTGTGACCGAAGTGATGTGACAGTGTGGGATTAGTCTAGAAATCCAGAGATAATAGCCCAGCCTCAAGCCCTGTGCCAGGGACAATGTCTGCAGCCAAGAAGGAGGAGTAGCAGATTGAAAATAACACTCTGACTACACTTCAGACAGAGGCACACAATTTTTACATAGTTATTAGAAAGTATGTTTTGCCAGGCCAGCCTCAACCATTAAAAATGAAAGATGATACAGAATTCACAGGTATTTGTGCACTTAAGAAGCTGACTTTTCATAGTAGAATCCTCTCAAAAAGTCATCACTTACTCAATAGCATTTATTATTTTCTCAATAGATCAGACACAGGTGCTTTTTGGTAGGTACAAGTGGTCACGATATAATATATGGTTTAGAATGCCAAAATTTAGAACTGATGGCAATGCAGAAACTTAAAAAGTGGCACACATAATTATCATAATTATTTTATATATTTGGTGAGTTTATTTTTAAAACTCAATATTGTAATTGACAAATCATACATGCCATTATTTTTAATCATAAAGAGTTCCAAAAGTAGCAGAATTATTCTACAGGATTCAATACTATGCTCCATGCTTTACCTTTCTGATAATGGTAAAGCATTGGGGCCTCATCAAGTTGACTAATGGGATTCAAGTTATTTCCAGGAAACACATCTCTCATTTGTCCTGGATAATCCTAAAGGGTCTTACATTTGTAGCCTAAACATGCTGCTAATGCAATGGCAATTTAAACTTCAAAAAGAGTTTTACAATGGATTGAAAACACACACACACACATATACACATATATTTTAGAGTGGTTATTCTCACTATTATCAAACAATTATGGAGTGCTCACAGTGATCCAGGTACTATTATATACACTTCCCTCAAGTTAATTCATTTTGTCCTCACAAAATTTTACAAAATAGGTTTGATTATGATTCATATTTTATAGATGAGGAGATTGAGGCATGCAAGGGTTAAATAACTTGCCTAGGATCATCTAGCATGAAAGAAAGCTGGATCAGTTTCAACCTGCACAGTTGCAACCAACCTCTGAGTTCTTAACCAGTATTTTTCTACAATGTGCGGCATATGATATCAGTGTGATGTTTACTGCTGCTGCGGCTTGCTTTCTGCATAATTGAATAATCGTTAACTGATGTTCAGCTAAGCATGGTCAGTGGTACACATAGCTCCGGCTCTCACTTAACTTGTCCACACCTGAGTTGCTCATGCCTTCAGTTTACACCATTGCCAGCCTCCTATTTACCAAAGGGAAATCCTTCTTTTTCTTGGATTTGCCTTGTTCATGGTAGTATCCCACAGCAGAGGCACTTGGGATTCAATGGTGTTGCTGATGCATCATTTCCCCAGGCCGGAGGAGAGAGGGAAGAGCTGTAGCAGTTGACAAGCACCGTCTTAATCTGAGCTTATCAGCCCTCCCTACTGTTCTCACCTTCAAACCATATCAGGGAATTTGGCAAATGCAAGCTACTCACAAAATTTTGTCTCAAAGAATCATGTCTTTGTCTATTCTCCAACTGTGAATGCATTTCAATTTGTTCTCCCTTGCCATGGGGCTCCAGGGTTCCTTTAAATCAGAGATGTAACTAGACCCAGCAGTGTCCTTAGGTATCTATAGTACAGAATGCCTTTGCGGGAGAGAGTTGTACGCCTCTACACATTGTTTATGCAAGGCCTGGCATACAATAAATTGTATATAGTTACTAAGGAAACCAATGGTCGAATATTAAAAACATTTATGAAATAAGCATATATGTACCTTTTAGTAAAGACATTAAATATTATTATATTGGAGCTGGCCTGATAAAACCCTCGAAATCATTATGAACGTAATGTGTCAAAATGTACACAAATTGAGAGGATATGAAAACATCTTATTTCTATGGTGATACTTATAGAAACTATTAGCCCTAGTGTGGTTTGTTGCTTACATTTGTAATTGAAGGGAATACTTAATCTCATTAAGCATTGGAAGTAATGTATTGATGAGTATGAGCAAGCATTAATGAGTGAAATACTAGTACGTGAAGATGAGCAGGACATATGTTTCGATTGAAGTCAACCATACTCTGAATTCTATCATGGGCTTAACTGTACTTCCTGCATCATCTTTCTGCTGGAGGATGGGCTTTGGTTCCTATATGGTTGTTTGACAGAAGCGATGGGAGTTTTTCAACAGATAGAAGCAGACTTTGGTAAAAAAATTCTTCTATTCTTGCAGAAGAGTTGATTAGAAAGGACAGTGAACAGGGATTTTAAAATTTTGATTCTAGCTTCACTTCTGCTACGAACCATCTGGGTTACTTTGGGCAATGAAATTTGCTTCTCAAGTCCCAGATCTCATCAGGAAAATAAGGAAGTTGGACCAGCTGATCTCTGAGGAACTATTCTGATTTCACATCCTATTATTCCAAGAATCTTTTCTTTTACTTGGTTCCACGTCACCCATATTTATTTCTTTATGATATTAAACAAGAAGAGAAAAATGTCATATCATTTGCCAAACTATTTCCCCAGGATATCCCTCACTTCAGAATTTACCTTTCTTTTTCCTCCAGGAATAAGAACATTAGCTGAAACAAATGTTCTTTTCCTTGAACGAAGATATTTGTCAGCTAAAGTAGACTTTGCACAACAGAGAAAAGCTGGCTTCAATGTAAAATAGGCTATTTTCTTGGTTAGCTGATTTTTGCATTGCCTTTGTTGGTTGTATTTTTCATTATTTGAGTTTGAGGAGATTGTTCAGTTACAGGCCGACTTCTATTGTGAAGAACTCGTCAGCAATATCACAACAACAACAATAATAGATTAAAATGGAAATGAGTCAAATGAAATTAGCTTGCTTGTTTACTTTTCATTTTAATCAAGACTAAGGAAATAATTCTGCCTGATGCTCCAGCAATGGATGGTCCAAGTTGAAACAGAAGCCATCGGGATACTGGGGAACTTAACCATGTTGAAACCCAAATGATGCTCAAGGAGCAGGGTTTGGGGCTCCCCTTCTTCTGGCTTTTTAAAAAATATTAAACATGTTATAAGAATGAATACAAATGTGAAATGCTTAGCTCATTGCTTGGCGCACATAGGTGGAGCGAGGAGCAGGAAGCTGGGAATCATACAGGATTTTGCTAACTTCTTTTTTTTAGACCTCAAGGAACTGTGGCTTTCCTGAGTTCCCAATGAATGTAATAATTTAATCCCCACAAAGACCTGGGCTAAGTCTCCATTAGTAAAAGTTGTCCCAAGGTTTATTATTCACTCCCTCTCTAGAGACAGATGATTTCTCCAGAAAGTTTGCAAAGTCCACAGAAAAGTACTTTCAGATTCATTTCTACTAATTTGAAATCTCCCTCTGAAGCTGCCACCATTTCCCCTTCTCTAATTTCCATGTTTCTTTGGGTCCTTTAACAAGACAAGTCAAAGATGAATCCAGCTCACCAGGTACTTGCATAGAGCAGAAAGTTGTTATAAACTGACTTCTAATTTCTAGTCCAGGACATCTGGTCTCCAGTCTGGCATATGAGGAAGTTGTCACTCCATCCTAGAAATAAAGAAAAGGCAGAACAAACTAAAATTCAATAACTCTTTTTAGATCTGTCAGAAAAATGTCACAAGGAAAACCACTACCCATTTCCCTAAGAGAGACAGGCACATATACATCATCAGGACTTAGCAGAAACTCATGAGCATAAAACCTCCTCTTGAAGCAGTACTAGGGTAGGGAACCATGAACTGAAATTGATGAATTCTTGGAGACGAAATGTAGATGAATCTGAGAGTTCAGAGCTCCAGGGGACCAAGTCATAGGGGTCCCACACTTTTGTGAGTTTTACCTCTAAGAGTAATATCGTGACTTCACAGTGAATATTTTGCAATACAATCTCCTGCTTCTGGCAGAGAGAGAGAGAAAAGAGATAATTAAAATATGCTGGAATGTTGTCTTCTCAATTAGGCCTATTTCCAAGAGAAGCCATTTTGGCAGGAACCTAACTGAATTATCAGAGCCTAACTGACCCTGGGGGAGGAAAATACTCCAGCTCCCTCTAGCCGTCCTGTGAGTGGAATTGAGAAACAGTCATGAAGACCACAGCTTAAGGGTACAAGCTTATTAGCAGACTGAGACCTAATCACAGAACTATATGACAATGCCCCTCTCCATGTTCCTCACCACCACCTCACTAGGCCTATTTTTTTTAAAAAAAAACTTAATCTTTTATACCTATCTTTGAATAAAAATTTCAAGGCATACTAAAAGGCCAAACACTGTTCAAAGAGAACAAACAGAAGAACCACACTTGGATTATGCAGGGATGTTGGAATTATCAGACTGGGAATTTAGAACAACCGTAATTCATATGCTAAGGGTTCTAATAGAAAAAGTGGACAACATGCAAGAAAAGCAGGATAATGTTGGCAGAGAGACAGAAATTCTAAAAAAGAATTAAAGAAATGCAAGAGATTGAGAACACTTCAACACAAACAGAAAGGCTCCAATGGGCTCTTTAGTAGACTAAATGAGGCTGTGGAAAGAATCTCTGAGCTTGAAGATATGTCAACAGAAACTTCTCAAACTGAAAAAAAAATGACTAGAAAAATAAAAACAATGGAAATTCGAGAATGGTGGGAAAACTACAAAAGGCATAACTTATTATTAATGGGAAGACTGAAAGGAGAAGAGAAAATGGAACAGGAAATATTTGATGCAATATTGATAGGAATATGGAGAATTTTCCCAGATTAGTGTCACACACCAAATCGCAGATCCAGGAAACTCAGGGAACCCCAAGAAGGATCATATCAAACAAAGGTTTCCACTAGGCATATTCACACTTCAATAAATGAAAGACAAAGACACAATTCCTGAAAGAAGCCAGAGGAAGAAAAATCTTCCCTATAAAGAAGCAAAGATTTGAAATTCAATTTTTCCTTGAAACCCATGCAAGCAAGAAGGGAAGAGAATCAAGTATTTAAAGTGTTGAGAGAAAAGAAATACGTAAATAAACTTCCTGAAAGTACCATTTAGGTGTATGTTGTCTTGGCTTTTGTAATGGAGGTAGTTTTTCACAGTGATAAGGACTCTTAAGCTAGTCAGACATAGATTTTAATTCTGCCTTTGTGGTCGATGATTACAAAAATTTCCCCAGTTGTTCATACATTTGTAAATGTATGAACAACCTAGACTTCATACATTTGTAAATATAAAACTTTCACAGTAAGGTCTTTCAACCCTTTCCATCTATTTTTCAACCCTCAGAACTGAATGGGCATTGTGATATGTTTTTCACTAGTGGAAAGTGGTAGAAAGTATGGCAGCCAGTTCTAAGTATAATTCTCAGGAGGTCTTGCACATTTCTGTGTGCTCTCTAGGGATCCTTTCTCTACCATGTAAAAAGGAACTGAGTCAGCTCAGCTATTCCAGCTATGCCCCAGAAATGAGATAACTCAACCAAGACCAGCAAATTTGCCTATTTGACCCACCACCGATCTCAGCATGAAAGATCCAAGAAGACCAAAGGAACTGCCCATCCAAGTAAAACCAAAGTATTGATCTGAATGAGATAAACAAATGATGGTTTTTTTAGGGTAGTTAACTTTTGGTGTGATTTGTTATGCAGCATTACTGTGGTAATAGATATCTGATATAGTCTTTTTTTTTAAATTTTTTAGTTGTAGGTGGACAGAATATCTTTATTTTATTTTTATGTGGTGCTGAGGATCGAACCCAGTGCCTCACACGTGCTAGGCGAGCACGCTACCACTGCGCCATAACCCTAGCCCCTCTGATATAGTCTTTATGTTTTACCAACTGTTTCCTAGGGAAACATACTTATCATGAACTGTAAATTTCTTCCTCTTTTAACTGGTATTAGTACTAAGACATAACTCATAGGATTATTGTGAGGTTACATAAAAGGATAAATATTAATGGCACAGAGGAGGATATCACTTAGTTAGTATTCTCTCTTACCATGATTGAATCATTATCATTGAGGCATCTCTGAGAGAACTATTGCTTTTTCTGATGCTGTGGTTCCTGCATTTCTTTTGTGTATAACAACCTAAACTTCAGCCTTACTAGAACATGTTGTAGGTAATGGTCAGAAATTCTAAAATCAGATTGCCAGGATTTCAAATTCCTGCTCCACTATTTCCAATATTATGAACTTGGGTGACTTAATTTTTCTGTCCTTTAGTTTCTTTACTTGTAAAATAGGCTGATAGTAATATGTACCTCCTTTAGTTGTTATAAAGATGAAGTGATGTACATCTGATGTACATCAAATGTACTTGAAGTAGTACATAGTAAACATTCAGAAGCACTTGGTAAATAATATGCATTATTTTTATAATCATTAATATTAGAGCATCTCCTAGAGATTACTTGAATCCCAGGCTTGCACCATGTAATATTTCGCAAGAGCTTCTAAACTAAACAGAGAAGTATCCAGCTACTTCCAAGTAGCCTATCGGTCAGTGGCCATGCACTAGGGTTTAGCCATCTGGCAGGCAGCTGGCAGATGCTCTGAGTCTTTATGTACTGTCAGAGTGAACAGCTGATCCAGAAATGACACATCAGAAAGATTCTGAATGGAGCCAGGAAATGGGAAGTGGGGATATCCATTGCACTGAGCAAATGGCACTGGTGGATGAGGATGTGAGTTTGGGTTCAGAACGATAAACTGAAGAAAAAAATAACAACAACAACAAAAAGCAATAATAATAATAATAAAACTTGACCAAATACAGCAACAACAGCAAACCAGAACCAGACTGGCTCAAGAGTTCAGCTGAGTTGGAGGGTTTGAACTTATAATTTGGAAAATTATAAGTTCAAAAAATCCACTGCTGTATCTTTAAAAGGAGACCCTTTACAGTTGTTTGTAAGAAAAACCAAGAAAGGAATTTAGTATGGTTAAAAATAGTGGACCCTCAAGTCTGACAGAACTGGGTTTGATTTCTTTCCCATGTGGTAGCTGTGTGAACTTGGACAAGTTTCTTCCTATCTCTGAGTTTCATTTTTCTCATTTGTAAAATTGTGATTCCTCTCTCATAGACCCTCAGCTGTGAAATGCTTAAGTGTCTGGCACTCATAAGAAGTTTAAAATGGCACGTAAGATTGTTTTTATTGTCAGTGAAATACCATGTGCCAAAACTTTTGTACTGCCAGAATCTTCTCCTGGAGTTAGCATTTTCTGTTGTCTACTTTGCCTAGTCTAGCCCTTCATCCTTCTGCATACTCCCTGGAACTTTTGACACCTGCCCTCTTAGATATTCAACTAATGACTTTAAAATCACACAGCTCATTGATTGCTTCCTGGGCTGACTTTAACATTGGGTACCTACATCACTCCCTGGTTTGTTCAAGGTTTTAATTCCATTATACCTTACCCTTGTCAGGAGACAAAAGATCAAAGAAAGCAATGAGACCTAAGGACTCACCTGAGGATTAAAGACAGTGGCAGGAAGGCAAGGAGCAGGGTCCATGAGGTCAGAGAGGCAGAGAGTGAGGTGCTAATTGGTGATGTGGTGTGAGTTCTTATCCAAAATGAGGAAGAAACATTTGCTGTGAGTGTTTGATAACTGTGAACTTGGCTAAGTCAGACCAAGAGAGGCTTTTAAATGAGAGACAGAATTTAGGGTTACTTTTTGTTTGAAGATTTCCTGGATCATTTTATTTACTACTTTTTTCAAGTTGATTTAGACTATTTGAAAAAATTAAGGGCATGTTAGTGCAAAGGTGATTCCCCTCCTCACCCCTGGGAAATGAAAATATGAGGAAATGCATTTTTCTCTATGTATCTGATGTTGTTTTCATCCTCTTCTCTTTCATCCTGCTACATTCATTACTTTTGAAAGTGGATTTTAGAGTTTGGGTAAATTGGACCATGTTTTCAGGTTTAATCTTATTAGCTATGGTTTTCCTCACCCAGTTAGAGGTGGCAGACAGTCTCTGAAGAACTGTTTAAGAATATTGATAGATCAAGAAAAAGTCCTTCTCACAACCAAGAAAGGAGTGTACAGATGATACTGAGCCAAAGTGTCCCCCTTCCTATAGAAAGGTAGGATTCCAACCAGGTTCACCCTCAATCATTCTCAGAGAATAGCATCATTCTTAAGGTGAAAACCTTTGTTCAGGATCAAAGATCATCACCTTTAGATTTTGGAACTCTGATCGCCAACTAAAATGTGATGAAGCCCATAAACATAAAAATGGATAGACTAGGGCTGGGGTTGTGGCCCAGTGATAGAGAGAGTGCTTGCCTAGTGCATTTGGGGTACTGGGTTCGATCCCCAGCATCACATAATAAATAAAAAAATAAAGTAATTATGTCCATCTACAATTAAAAATATTTTTTAAAAATGGATGGACTAGATATACTTTTCTTTCCATTTCAAGTACACATTTCTTCTCTGATTGTCCAATAGTAGTGTCTTTACTGCAAGATCTGGAGATTTATATATTTGGTGTTCTTTTCTGGGGTATTTCTCTGGTAATTTTGCCTCTCTGGGAATTTGGTAAATTATGAAATTTGGTTCCTTATGGTATTCATTGATAAATGCAAAGCAACTAATGATGTGCCAGTGCCTTATACTAAAATGCATCATTTCCTTGCTTTTTAGCAGAGAGCTGGTTTTGATAACATATGCAAATCCGAAGATAGGCCACAGTGATGAAATAGTATCAAATGACAAGGCTGAGAGAGCTCCTACAGAATAAATCAAAGTGGTCACCAGCCCTTTGTTACTGGGGTATGTTCTTTAAAACCTTCTGCTCCTTAAAACCTTTTGCTTTTCTCTTAGGGGATAAGTTACATAGCCTCTTTGTGGTTCAGTTTCTTCATCTATTAAATGGGAATATTAGAGGGTAGTTTTGAAAAGCAAAACTGAGAATCTATGTAAAGATATGGGTGTATGTGGAATATCTACTCAATAAATAATATCTATTATTATTATTATGAATCAACCTTATAGGCAACTGATATATAATTAAAAGGTGATTGACTTTGGTTAGGGATGTGATGTGAAGCCTTATGGCAGACTGGAGTTCTACAATAAAACTAGAGATTGAGTTGTTATTAGTGGAACAAGTGAAGGAAATGACAAAAAAAAATTAGAGGGAAATGCTAGCTTTTTGAGATATTTCTGCATTAGTCAGATGAACTATTCCATTGTAAACATATTTTAAAACTCTGCTCATAAAAACTACAGGTTTTATCTCTTTGAAAGCACAATTTTAGTTCTCTGAGCTCAATTTCATAGTAATGACTAAACTGGTGACATTCTCATTCTCTACATTTTTAGTCTGGAGTGTGCATTTGTCCTAGGATAATTTTAGATGTTTATCTTGAAAAGGAAGCCAGGACATAGGTTGTTACAATGTGTGTTGGTTCACAGAATGCACTAATGTCATTATTACATACTTGTTTTGTCCTAGGAAGTGAGTTATGTTTCAGGGAAATCGTATTGTCTCTTCACTGGAGAAATTTACAGTTTAGTATATAGGCAGAGGTACAAATAAATAAATAAAGTTTATTGTGTTAACAGAAGATATATTGTAAGTATCACACAATATATCAACAAGAATAATGAAGAACACATTTGTAGATACAACTAAGAGTTATGGTATAGGGACTTGTTATTATAGAATTTTGACCCAGAAATGATTTTAGAAATTATCTAATCCAAGTGGAACAGGTATCAGTTAAAACTGTGGCTAAATTCTTAGAAATTTAGAAGGAAAACTCTGAAAGTGGAGACAAATTATATTTCTTCGCTCTTTAAAATTTCAACAAATGTGCTGAAGTAAGAGACTTCTGTTCTCAGGGGAAAGAGAAAGACTGCACCACTACACTAGGACCATGCCAAGCTGTCCAGATTCAGAATGGTCAGAATTTGTCAATAATATCTTGGGAGAGAGATGTGAGGTTTTATTCACCTGAGCTACCTTGGGGGTAGTGAATAAAACAATCTTCCCTTCCCTTTTGTTGGCTGGTTTATTACTTCTTACTAATTGATATATGGCCTTTGATTTATATTTCTAGTTTATCCCTTAGAATTTGGATTTATATGTATTTTCTGCAGTGGCTGTTGACTGTCTTCTGGAATCATACTCATCACAATAAATGATTGAGTGCTTACTCTGTGCCCATCTCTCATCCTTGGACATCCTATCCAGGGAATATATTGTCTCAAGTGACTTGCTCAAAATCTCACAGCAAATAGTTAGTAGAGAGGATATTTGAGCCCAGTTTTATCTGATACTAAAATTTATGTCATCCTTACCCCTCTTCAGTATTACTTCTACATAAATGACTTTTGGTGATGCCTTAGTCTGCCCTAGACTGCTGTGTCTGACATCTAATTGAACAGTCTTGTGGATGACTGAGGGTATTTGTGAGTCTCTTTGTGCCATGTTATATCATGCCGAATTGCAAAGGGAATTGGGTATACAAGACCCTGAATGAATGTAAAAGCAACTTGAGGACAAAATCAGATTTCTTCTCTCTCTCTCTCTTTCTCTCTCTCTTTTAGACTAATGTGTGTTAATAATATACCTGTGTCAACCTGTTATTTGGAATAAAACAATTTACTTTGCACCTGCCTCACTGGACAGAAGCTCACCTTTTCTGGTCTTTCTCATCAAGCCTGAGATGAGGCCATCACTGTTTCAGTTGTCAAATGCAGAGAAGGAAGCCTTGGAAAGGGCATTTCCTGCTCCAGCCTCTGTTCACGCAGCCACAATATATGTTGTCACCATGGATCACCACAATACACATAAAGATCGGAACAGATTGTATGGTTAGTCTAGCATGCTGGTGGCAATAACGCAAGATTGTTGGGCTTGAGTCAGCTTAGTTTATTTCTATCCTGAACATGTAGACTGTCTCCTTCTGTCAGATAGGGAGATTTCATTCTGAGCATAGCACTGGATGGTGTGTGCTATGCATCAAGCTAATGAATAAATAAATCCAAACAGTAATTCAATTTCTGCATTAATGAGAAGCCCAATCCTTGTAAAGAAAAAGAAAGAACGTTCAGTAGGGACAAGCCAAATAATCAGGGGAAGGTAGCATTGTAGCGTGATTTGTATTACCAGAGGGCAGCTCTGTGGCAATGTAGAGAAGATTAACTAGAGCAAGGAAGGAGCTCCCAGCATGTCTATTCCATAGAGAAAGCAAGGACCACGGACAGCAGATGTTTTCTGAGTAAGATTCTTGTCCCACCTTTTCACTGTAATTTTTCACCTGCCTGGAATCCTCTTTACCTGAGAGAGAACAGAGTGTGCTGGTTATGAAGCAGATCAGGAGACACAGAGACCCGGTCTGCCCAGCTCTGTCACTTCTAGTTGTAGAGCCTCAGGCAGGTGAATTCCTCATTATTAAAACCAGGTAATAATAATCTCATTTCAACTGTTGTAAGGACTAATTTGCTTTGTTTACTCCTGGCCAACACCTTCCAGTGTGAAATGAAGGCTAGGATTGCAATTTAGGGCATGTAGAGTAGATTCAACCTTCAAGGTTCTGGGACCCCAGGGCCTTTGGATTTTCCTATGTTCCTTCTGGAGGACACAGAGAGTATAATAAAAGAGCTTTCAGTTTACCCTTCTTCCTGGTTGTTGGTGAATAAGGTCTGGATGATTGCTTTCATAGTGTTTCACATCATGATTGAAAATATATAAGGGCTTCCTTTGCCAATAAGCACTGCTTCTGACAACTCCTTAGGCTTCTCTTATAGGCTGTTATAAAGCGTCTTCCTTCTCTTTGGTCAGCAGGTCACATTTAGGTCTCTCCTTTATTTCTACAGAGTGCTGGCCAGTACTCCCCAAGTCATCTGCCCTGAGCCACTCGTGCACCCAGTGTAAGACTTGTTGGGGCTTCTGGCTTTCCTCATGTGTCTTTTGTACTTGGGTTATTTTTTTAACTCCATTTAAGGGCAGCTTAAAGGCCTTTTTTCCCCTTCCCTGATCAATTCCCTAGTTTCAGAGATCTTAGAACAGAGTTAAACATTGGGGAATTTAAGTAAAAATTTTTGTATGTATATGTGTATCTGTGTGTGCATAATTTTTCATTAGAAGTGATATTGTTTGTCAGTTTTTTCTCATGTTATTGTTTACCTCCAAAACATAAAGACTCATTCATGGTAGCTGGTATCTGGTATTCTACAGCCATCATACAGAAACAGGTCTGCGGAGAGCTAAGGGCTATAGATTCTCTTGTAATGGGGTTTAAGAAAGCACACCTATATAAAACCTCAGTTATCCTACCTTTGTCTTTCCTTATCGATCTATTTCCCTGATATCTCTACAGTGATACCCTCTCCAGGGGATGCTTCAATGCCTTGGCAGCATTGAAGCATCAATGCTGTACCCAACTGTGTCCCTCTCCCCTTCAAACGCTGTCTGTAGACCTCCTCCTTTGTAAGCCTGCAGTGGAAAGTAGATGCCAGTGTCTTCCGTTGCACATTCAGCATCCAGCACAGGGCTTACCATAGAGTGGTGCTCACAGATTGCTTGTAATTTTCCTCCCTCTGTCCAGAACCTCTGGATCAATAGTGCCATGTCTGCTCCTTCTGCTTATTTTTGTAGGTTTTGTAGAAGTCTTGTTTTTCTTTCCCATCTGGCCTGGTTGATGTTGATAGAATTTTTAAATCTCAGGGACATATTTGGAGGATGAATTGAAATTATGTTTACACAGTGCTTAGTCTAGTACCTACCTAGCTCACTGTGGGAATAAATAGCTGAGAGCTAATTTTCCCAATAGTATCCATTTCTATCTCAGTGGAGGTTGGTGTGTGGCGGTCTGTTGTGTTTGGTGGAGCTCTGTTCTTGCCCATACCACAGCTTTCCCCTCCAGGCTCAGCAGTGAGTGGGCAGGTAACCGCTCCTGGCTCAGGCAGCGGAATGCACACACGTGCATACTGAAATGAAGCGTATCATTGTCAGATGATGGGACCCTCAGGCTGTCCGCTGTCCAGTGTGAGCAATGGGGAGGAGGCAACAGCTGCTTCTAATGCTTCAGGTAATTATGATGGAAGATTATTCAATTCCATGTTGGATCCAGGACTCGAAGGGAACAATCTGGGCTAAGTCAACATGTGCCTAATGAAATCATTTAACGTGGGCTATGGACTTACCTACCACAAGCTGTGATCTGCTGTGCTCTAACAAAGCAGCCCTGGGAGATGTTGCTGCTTAGGAAAGGGAAATACTCAGTAAAAATCGCTCCTTGCATCTGGCCTTCCAAATTTCTACTGTGACCCAAGTGACTCGTGGGCTAATTTGGAAAGGAATTAGCTTTCTATGGCCAGAGCAGGAGTTTCCATCTTTAAATGGAGATGCCTCACTTCTCTAAGACACTTGCCCCAAACTGGTAGGCACTTTCTGCTGTGGCTACCGAGGCTGTTTCATGATCTCCCATTGCTCACTGCTGCTTCTGGCAGCCTCCATGGAAAATGAATCAGGTGGATTCTCACATGGGTTTCAATTAGATGCTCAATTTATTAATATGTTGCAGTGTGGTTGTCAGTGACACAGCGACTGTCCTGAGGTTCAGAGCCTTTTAGGCATCTCCTGCGGTGACATCTCAGGCCTTCCCTCCATAGGAAGTAGGTGGAGGCAAATAATCCCTGGACACCAAGTGATGGCACAGGGTGATTATTGTAAGATCATCTTTAATAATGTCTTCGTATATTTTAACAGTGAAAACATGTTGGAAGTTTATAGGAATGTGCTCCAAAGGCATTTTGGATTTTGAGAGAGTACACATGAGAAATAGGAGAGAACTTCCTGCGCTGTTGAGTCCGGCATGGTCACTCCCACCGCAGACTCCTTCTTAGAGTGTGGTTTTATGTTCATAGATTTTGTGTGACCAGTGACTTTGACATTCTGACCTGTGCTATGTGGCCCTCCCTCAAGGCTATCTTATCAATATGGAATATCCACTTAGCTATTTGTTATGGTTCAGATATGAGGTGTTTCCCAAAGCTCACATGTAAGACAATGCAAGAATGATCAGAGATAAAATGATTAGATTGTGAATGCTGCAACTCATACTCAGTGGATTAATCCACTGATATGGAGTAACTGGGTGGGAACTGTAGGCAGGTGAGGATTGGCTGGAGGAAGAAGGCTACTAAAGGCCTGACTTTGGGGTTTATATTTTGTCCCTGCTGGGTGGTGCTCTCTTCTCTCTCAGCTTCCTGGATGCCATGTCCTGAGCTTCTTTCCTCTGCCATGCCCTCCTGCCCTGATTTTCTGCCTTGCCTCAGGCTTAGAGCTATGGAGTTGGCTGCCAATTGCCTGAACCTTTGAAACCGTGAGCCAACAAAAACTTTTCCTCCTCTTGAGTGGTTCTTGTCAGGTCTTTGGTCAAATTGATACAAACAGATTTGATGAAGGGAAGTACTGGAGGCAATATTGACTACTAACTTGAATTTGTACCTGAATTTTTTTTTAATTGCTATCTGATTTGCATTGGTTGGGGAGAGAAGGATGTGGGTAGGGCTGGCTGATTTCCCTATTTAATAGAATTGATAGTTGAGAAAAATAAATGATCTAAAAAAAAAAAACCCACCAAACAAAATGTACTAATTTCTCTTTCAAAGTAAATTGTCTGCTTGTTGTACTGAATTTGATTAAATCATCTGGTGGTTTAGGAACCATGTAGACACCTCACGATAATCGTATGTGTCAAGCTAATGAACATGGAAATGAATCGAAACAGCTGTTTCCAATGAAGTAAACACTTAAGTGTTATGTAAATGACAAGGTTTTCCTTGTCCTCAGCACAGGTTGTGCCATGGGATTGGAGGAAGTGAACATTACCTGACATTTGACAAGGCTCTAATGCAAATGTCTTCAGGGGAGTAACACTGTAAGCTTGTTGACCCCAAATCAGCTTAATACCTAAAGTGTGTTCCTTGGAGCCCTTTGCCTCTGGGGGAGAAAAAGAAAAAGAAATATCTAACCTTGTTTTGTCCTTTATCTGTGAGACTTGAGACAAGAGTACAAATGTAGGTCTAAAGTACACAGGTTTTTAGCAGTTACAAATCAGGCTCACAAATGTTTACCAGAATGGGGATACATCCTCCTTCCTTGACAAATATAACTTCCTATCCTTCTGGAAGACCAGATTCAAATTTAACATTCTTTGATTTATCATATTCTGTGTGGAAACTGGTGGTGTAGAAAGAGCATTCTTTGGTCCCCAGCCCCACGCCCAAGGTCCACCATCATTCTATGTCCAGCTCTTTTCTACACAAAAGCAGTTATCCTGGTTTGCATATTCCAAGCCCAACCACATCCCCTAAACCACTGACTCTGTCCAGCCTTTGGTTGTGCCCATTACTGACATGGCTGGTCACGGAGGAGGTTGGATATATGACTTGGGGAGTTAGGGAATGTTAAAGTCCTGAATAACTAATTGTCTAGAAGAAGGGGCATCAGATCCTGGTGGTCAAGTGCTCTTGGCATAGAGAGTGGAGCATGGCTGGAAAAAGGGTCTTGCCTCTATGTGCATTGTACCCAATTTGTTTCAATCATAAAATTCCTTAATTGATATCTCTGCTCCAGCTTTTCTTCCTCTGATTATTTTACATTGAGTTTGTCTATGTTCTATTGACTGATCAGCTCCTAACCAACTGAGACTTTCCTCAAATCCCTCCATTTTCTTGAACTCCAGGCTAACCACAGGTATGGCATTCCTAAACCCACATAAAATGATGTGGGGCTGTGATTTAGAGGAAGGGGGAGAACTCATGCCCTCCCATTTACAGACTGTTTCATGAACCTCTCCAAATCTATATAACAAGAATACTGTTTACAATGAGAACATGAGGATTGAACGAGAAAATAGAACATAATGTATTAGATTTTCATCACTGTTGCAAAATCCCTGAGACAAACAACTCATAAGGAGGAAAACTTTATTTGGGCTCATAATTTCAAAGATTTCAATCTGTGGTTGGGCTTGTGGCAAGGCAGAGCATCATGGCAGGGGCATGTGGAAGAGGAAACTGCTCACCTCACAGTGGCTGGGAAACAGAGATGAAGGAGCCGGGATCCCAATATCCCCTCAAGGTCACACTCCCAATGACCTTGCTTCCTTCCACTAGACTCCACCTTTTAAAGGTTCCATCATGTCTCAATAGTGCCACAGGCTGGCAACCAAGCCTTCAGCAAAAAACACACAGTGCCTGCTAAATAATTTCAAAAATGGATCATAGTAGTACTAATTGATTTTATTCTTATTGTTAGTAGTTAAGGATGACTACATGGGAAGACTGTCTGAACTTGAACCCTTGCTTGCTGGAAGCCATCTATGACCCATATGTGAACTAAGCCATGTGTAAACTGAGTGATGTTGAAGCTGTTAGGCAGAGAAGGTTTGTTTGAGAATGTCCTATCCACATGGCACCCTGTTCTACCTCCCGCTCAAGTTCTAACATAGTTCTGGAGATGGGGTGACCAGCTGGAGCCACACAGCCTCTTGAAGATGGATGTGGCTTGCCAAAATTCCCATCAACCTGTTTATTGCAAGACCCCTGACACACTGAGAAGCAAGCAGCCAACGAAGACTCCTCCCGCTGAAACCTTATCACTGCCTTTGATGTACTTCCCCTTAAAGAATCCGGGGCCCTTTTTCAGTAGTTCAGTTCCAGCTCATATCAGGACTGGAAGACCCATCAGGTGCTCCTCTTCAAATCTAATTTCTGGCTTTGTCTTTATTTCTTACTGATTACTTCAGACCTTGTATTTTCCTAGGAAGCTCATACCTCCTTGGCAGGAACTTACCTTGTTGGGGTGCAGGCCTCATTGTACTTGCTTTGTATGGGACATTCAACGCGTGACTTCTTGGTGTCGCAGGGGTCTTACAATAAATAGACTGACTGGCATTTTGGCAAGCCACACAAAAGCCTATTACTGAAACTTATATGCTTGAGTTTCATCATCTATAAACTGGAGATAATAATTGATCTGACTTCATAGGCTGTTGCTAAGATTAAAAGACAGAATGCATTAAAAAGTACTTAACACACAGGACATAATATTGATTATTATGTTAGCCCCCTCAAACTTTCCAGCTGATCTGAATGAAGCTTTGGTTTTGGTGGGAGGAAGCAGCTCTCTTCGATAGGTTGAATCAGAACATTTCAAACATCTTTCATCCTCAAGCCTTTTATTATTATTATTATAAGTATAATTACTGGATCTTAATTAAGTCAGAAGCTTTCACCTATACCTGTGAATAAGCATAGCTGAGTTTGGAAAAAAGACACAAAAGCTCTAAGCATTTTGTTGAGTGGGGGTAGCTATATAGCAGCTACCACATCTATTCTGATGAACTTGCTGTCACTTTTATCGAAACTTTGATCTGCTTTTATTGAAGGATGAGTTTACTGTTACCTTAGGCATTTAAAAACTTTTTACTAGAATACTGAAACAGCATGAAAGAAGGGACATGTATGTGAATTTCCCTTCTTTATTTCTACATATGGAATTCAATGTTATGCTAAATTAATGGGGTGTTCTGGAGGAGGGAAATTTTTTTTCACATAATTGTGGGCATACACAGAATAAAATTTGTACAACATGCCACTCTCAGTCTTTGGAAATTAGGGCAATGTGCTTTCCTTGGTTTTAGGAGATTAGCCTGTGTCCATTGAAGAGGCCAGTTCTAACCCAGCCAGGGTAGAAGGCACCTAGTAAAACATAGCCTTCTTTATTTAAATTTATAAATATAAAACTTTAAATTGATCCAACAATCTAAACAAAGTAACAAAATGGACTAATTGGAAACTTTAGTGGAAGATTTTATTTATTAATATTTTTACTTCTAAGTTCCAGATTTTTTTTCTTAATCTCAAGGAAAGGAAGTATACAGGAGATTAATAATGAGTTGACCATAGCAGGTTTTTATTTTATTTTTTTCCAAAATGGAGATATAATTATGGGACCTATTTTTAGAAAGCACAATTTGTTCTGTTTCCTAGCTTTCTCACTGAATATGGAACCTTGTAACTTTATTTAAAAATAAGAACCATCTGGTAGTATTGGGTGGAGAAGCTGAGAACAGGAAGTGGGCCTGCCTTATTCAAATCATACAACTCATTGATGGCAGAAGAAATATAAAAATCAAAGTGCTGTGATGTTAATGTCCATGTAGTATTTTTAATGTTCAAAACCAATTTTGTAAACCTTTAGCTTTGAGTTCTTCTAATGCATTAGGTGTAAGGTAAAAACAGCCCTTTTGTAATTAATTTTCACATCCCCTCTCTAAAAGCCCAAGGCAGTTCCTGCTCCAGGGGGTTCCTCTCCTGAATCTTCCACCTGGGAAACAAAGCCTAACCATTCAGGTTAGCACATCAAAAGAAGACTGCTACTGCTTATCTGTCCCGCGGATTTTAAAGTGACCAATCCCTGGCTCCCCACGCGGTTTGTAGTGGGCTCTATAAAATCCCTCCCGTGCGTCCCCTCTCTCTCTTTCCTCTTTCCTTCACCCGGGCGCCCACTCCCCTGAATAAAGGATTTCCTGGCTGCGCAGAGGTGTCCATGTCTGGCTTGCCGATACCCTAACATTAGGTATTTTGGAAATGAGTGAAGCCTTATTAAATATGCCAGCAGGGAAGCCACGTTGAACATTGTGACTTAGACTTTATCCATACTTTCTGAGAACAGCCATTATTTGCATGGAGGAAAGCCATGTGAATTTAGAGCCTTAGAAACATTTGGGGGAACTGATAATGGTCTGATCAGTGAAGCTGTCCATTGTCTTTTTAATTCTAAGAATGATCTAATAACTAGGGCATTAAGAAACTTAGTAATGTGTCTACTCAACCATTCAAAATCTCTCTGGGGCTTAAAATTCATTTTAAAAAAAGTAACGGCAGATAATCTTCTAATCATCAGTTTAAAAATGGCTCATTTTTAGGCCATGTTGAAAAGCCCTTTAAATTGTGCTTGGGATCCAAAGTAACACATCATCCAGAGGTGGCCCTTGTTTCTTTCTGACTCTTTTAGGTTGGGTGGTACCGAGGGAAATGCCGGAAAACTTCTCATCTCTTGAAAATAGCTTTGAGATTAGGTTTGGTTAAAAAGAAAAACAACAGCTCAACAACAA
Source organism: Xerus rutilus (assembly GCA_028644305.1). Classification (NCBI taxonomy): domain Eukaryota; kingdom Metazoa; phylum Chordata; class Mammalia; order Rodentia; family Sciuridae; genus Xerus; species Xerus rutilus. The sequence goes on along the minus strand of CM053399.1, from coordinate 24,655,052 downwards.
AATAAAAACAATAGATTAATTCTCTGTGCAAAAGGCAAGGGGCATTGCTGAACAAATAGAAAAGATAGAAGAAGTGTGAACATCATTCTGAAATAATTTTATAATTAGTAGAATTAATAAATCCTCTAATCATGCCACACTCACACTGATGACCCAAACAGCCCTGTTCAAGTGATTAGTGAGCACAGTTTCATTGATTAATTCTGTAATTCCAGTAAATATTCCAGACAGCCCCCTCCCCTCAAAAGAGAAGGAGGAGGAGGAGGGAGATGAGGAGGAGGAAGAAGAAGTATAAAATAATTTCCACTCTTTTGGATAACATGAAAAGGCAGCAGATGGGATTTAATCATAGATTCTAAAAAAGATTAGGTATTTTGAATGATCAGTATAAAATGACTACAATTTTAATTATGACTATAATTGTCTTTAAATTCTTCAAAAGAGTATCTGATCTAATATAGGTAGCTAATTAATTAATGATATTCTGGGTGGCCATAATGTCTGTTCCTGGGTTACAAAACCATATATAACCATATGTAATGGAGACCTTAAAAAAGACCTCGCAACACCTACTCATTGGATAGAATCTTTTTACAGATTCTCCTACTGATGTTACCAAGCTTCTGTGAAATTGTTCCAGGGAAGGGGAGCTTATTAAAATATGAGCTTCATAATTCTCACAATTGCATTTGTGCCCAAGCACTGGCTTGAAACACTTTTTTTTCTCTTAAATTGACTCAATTATGATATCTATATCTATATGGATATATATCTATAGTATCTCTCATCTCATATAAGGATATAAAAGAAAAGAACCACCTTGATAAGAGAACATTTAGCATCTTGACAATCTAAAATCTCCTTTGAAAATTCCTTTGGAAACTACTACTATAGATTCCTAAGTACTGGTTTTCAACTGGGATGTTTTTGCCCTCAGGGAATATTTGGCAATACCTGTAGACATATTTGGATTTCTAACTGCATGTCACTGGCACCTAGTGGGCAGAAGTCAGGGATGCTGCTAAGCATCCTATATGAACAGGAGAGCCTTCTAAAATAATCACTAAGCCCAAACTGGCAATAGTGATAGGGCTGAGAAACCCTGCTTTATAGCAAAAAAAAAAAAAAAAAAAAAAAAGATTTATTCTGCATGCAAGACTTTATAATGTGTAAGGATAGTTACAATCTCTTAGTTTTTTTTGTTGTTGTTCAGGCTAAGTAATTGTAATTGGATTAAATGTGGTAATTAGTTTCTAATTACATTTGTAATTAGTTCAACTGTTGTTCTCAAGGTGAAGTCCCCAGGGTCCCTTCTTAGGACACCCCATAATTTGTCAAAGTCTTGTTCATAATTACATATAAAAACTGGCAAAGTTTCCCGTATGTGCTATTGAATTTAGCATAAGGCCTAGTACATAACAGTGCTCAGAAAACATTTATGAAAGGATAAATGGATCAATTATATAGTAAGTCAAAGATAAGAATAATGATGGAAAAAAAATGAGGAGCCTTGAAATACCCTTATGAGGTTCTCTTGTTTATGCAAATTTTTAAAAAACACTTGGTAAGTGTGTGTTTAAATTATGACAGCCTTCAAAGGATGGCTTGTAATACTTCAGACTTCCGGTTGGGGGAGCCCAGTCACTAATTCAAAGACTGAAAAAGTGTTTCTTAAGATTTAACTATGAAGTTTTTAAAAACTTCTTGAAGGAAAAAACAATATTTTTCATTTCTCGATTTGTTTATATGAATTATGAATTATACATTGAGAATGTATAACAATGCCACTTTAGTTTTATAGTTCGAGAAAAGTGAAGTCCAGAATGACAATTTTGACTTAATGTACCATCTTAGCCTATGCAGTTTCTTTCCCGTGGTTATTCTAATGGGAAACTCAAGCTGATCCAAGGCTTAATGAGAATATACCTATTTAAAATCAGTTTTTAACCCTCTGCTTATGTTTCCTTTGAGTAGTAGAATTGATAAAATTTATATTTCAGAATGGATCAGAGATGTGGGATTATAGGGGAGAAAAAGTGGCCTCTTATGCTCTGTGAATTGGGTCACAAAATTGTGCGCCTGTGCAAGATGGTCACAAAGTAGACAAATTCACAAACTGCTAAATGTCAGGGGAGATGTCTCTGTGTGTGAGTCCTCCTATTCCCCTTCCCACTGTGATTCCACAAAACAGGAATACAAAACATGTATTCCTTCAAATTTACAGGGTCATGAGGTTGGACTAGAAAATGTAATTTCTTCAGATTCTAAGGACAGTTTTCTGTATGGGACAGCAAGGTCCTTTTTATATTCTTATCCATTCCAAGTCAGTTGAGCAGGCAGTGAGATCACATACACATAGGGATAACATCTTTGTTGAGGGCAACCTCCAGGTATAGGATGGTCTTCCTCAGTTCTTTCCTATGGGCTCCCTTTGCCATGAATGACTTGCCTTGACTCCTTCTCTCCTGGGACTGGCATTGGCCTATCCTGTCAATGACAAGAGGTTGTTTAATGTTGATCACCAGATGTTGCTGCCTGTCCTGTTACTAATCAGAAGTAGTAGGCCAGCATTATGATTGGCTTGCTCACTTCCTGAAATCAGTTTACACATGAATTGGTTCAGATTCTGTGAATCTAGCAATTTTTCTGAGGGAGGCTTGACCTAGTAGAAAGAACATGGAATTTTGAACCAGAGACCTGGATTCCAGATCTTTCTCTCTGACTTAGTGTTCAACAGGTACTTAACTTTCTGAGATGTAGATGCTATGTTTTTAAGATGATGTAATAGTATAACAACATATCTGTGAAGAAAAAATTACGCACCCAAAGTCATTTTCTACATGGTAAAAAGACACACATGTATTTATATGTAATGTTATAAGGTGATTATGGTTAAGGTACATCAGCTGAATACTAGTAGGAAACTGAAACAAATTAAAGGTGGTAAATCATTTGGATTAATTTTCAGGGAAACATACTAGATAGAAGTTAATTAGAGACAATGAGGTTATGGAGTGACCTCATACAGAACAATTTTAAAAAGCAGGTGGAAACTGAAATTAAAGAAAGTTTACTTACCCACCCCAAAAAGGAGAATGCATACAGATAAAGAGATTATTTTGCGAAAGTCTCATCAAATAAACAAACAAAATCAGTTTATTTGCATTAAGTATTATCATTATGTGGCAGATTAGGGCTAACAAGGAATGCAAAGAGTATAATTAAGAATAGCTGAGAGAATATGGTTCAGAATAAACCACGATTTATATGGCTGAGAATAAATCAAAATACAGAGAACCAAAACAGAAATTTAAAAGTCCAGTTAATAAGTGACAGAGAAGAGGAAATTCTTGGGTTTGTCTCATTTCCTTCTTTAGACTTTAGGTAAACTGATAGCCCTCTCTAAGTTTCAGTTTCCTAATTTTTACCTTGAGGTGGTTGGTCCATGAAATGAGCTCTAATAATCTTACCAGCTCTGACATCAATTCTTTTAACCTATGCAATCTTTATTATTTAGGATTTTCCCCTTTTTGTCAGTGGTACTGTTTAAATTATTTACTTTTGTTAGGAAAGAATAAAAAAAGAATGTTTTGTACAGGCTGAGCAAAATCTTGCATCATTATTGGCCACCACTTCTGCTGGGTAATTGGTAGGCCATGTGCAGGAAACTACAGGTGCAAAGCTTACCGTCTGGCAGAGAGAAGGAGAGCTGACCTATATTCCACCCCTGGCTATATGGGCACCCATTGGAATGAAAAGGAGTAGTCCCTGGGTTGCCTTGGTTTCCTCCTGGCTCAGCAGAGCATGAATGGAACATCCTACAGGTTGCCTCTTCATGTGGTCCCCCTCCTGGTTCTCCTTGTCCTCTTCAAGTGTTTTCTCTTTCTCTACCTTTCTGGATAGAGCACCCTTAATATTCTCTTTCAGATGGGGTTAGTTAGCTTTTCATCTGTTTCTGCTCTATTCTTTGTGAATGAATTTTATATTCCATGTCTTTAGGGCTTTTCTTTTTGACACTAAACCCTTTTTCAAAAAAAATTTTAACCTCTTTAACATTTCAGTTCTCACTGAAAGGCTTTGACTTTTAAGAGCATTGTCTTTGAAACAGGCTTCAAGTGACTACTTTGGAAGTCAAATACTGAATGGTGACACTTTCTTTCTCCATGCTCTCTACCTTTAACAATCCTAATTCTCCACCTCTAACAATCCTGATTCTTCCTGAGGCAATGGATGTCTCTGCTGAATAACAGGTAGTAACAAAAAAAAAAAAAAAAAAAAAAAAAGGCAGAGGGACAGATTTTAAAGCGTTTGCTCACAATAGAACTACAAGGCTATTCACACAGACATACAATTCACTGATTCTGATGGTAATTCTTTTTTACTTTCTTTTTTATTGTATATATTTAAGTTTTACCCACAGGCTGTTTTTATGTACTTATAGATAGGAAAATAATGACTACATTTAAGCAAATTAATTTACCCATCACCTTTGATAATTACCTATTTTATATGAGTAAGAGCACCTAAAATCTACTCTCTTAGCATATTTTTAGGATATATTATTATTATTATTATTATTATTATTTTTTTTGGTACTGGGGATTGAACTCAGGGGCACTCGACCACTGAGCCACATCCCCAGCCCTATTTTGTGTTTTATGTAGAGACAGGGTCTCACTGAGTTGCTTGCTTAGCGCCTCGCCATTGCTGAGGCTGGCTTTGAACTTGCGATTCTCCTGTCTCAGCCTCCCTAAGTGCTGGGATTACAGGCTTGAGCCACCGCGCCCGG